>CM076575.1:722170949-722775949 GCA_034641835.2 Pinus albicaulis
CCCGAATACTAGATGATATGGAGAATATCCAGTGGTTTTTCGCCATGTTGTGCAGTAAGCCCACAAGGCCTCTAGTAGTCTAGTGGCCTAGTCCCAGTGATGTGTTGATACTTTTTTAGTAAGAATTTCCTCAAGGACTTTGTTGGTACTTTTGACCTACCCGTTCACCTGCGGATGGTAAGGAGACGTGACTCTATGGTGATATGGTGATTCTTCAGGGTGGCTGTAATTTTATTACCCACAAACTATGCTCCTCCATCAGTTATCACTTCTCGCTGTAAACCATATCACACAAATAGCTCAAAAAGGAAGGTAATTATAGATTCTTCCATGGCTCTTGATAAGGCCACCATTTCTACCCACTTTGTTACGTAATATGTGGCAACTAGTATGTAGGTTTTCTGATTCAATGGCGGGTTGAATGGTCCAACGAATTCCAGTGCCCATCGTTCGAACGGTTCTACTACCAATTGTGGTCATAGTGGAATTTCATCAGCTTGGCTCGGGTAGACCATTCTTTGGCAACTTTCGTAGGCTTGGACAATATTTTTTTGCATCTTTGAAAATCGTGGGCCAATAATAACCCAATTGTAGTACTTTATGCCCCATTTAGCGATCTATGAAATGGCCACCACAAGGTTCATCGTGACAGGCCCGTAGGATGTCATAAATCTCATCTTCTCGAATCCATCTATGTATGTGCATGTCAGCACCTATATGAAAGAGGTATCCACCATCCAGGAGAACCTAGCACTGCATTGTACAGTCATTTTGTGTTCCCTTGATGTCAAATGTCTGGGCAGCATCCCTACTGCCAAGTAGTTTGCTACATCTGCATACCATGGCATTTTTACTGCTACAGTGAATAGATGTTCGTCAGGAAATTTGTCGTCCACCGCTAGTGTGTCATCCGTCTTCAAAACCCTGGATGGGAAGTCTGCAACCACATTCTCCTTCCCTCGACGTTCTTTGATAGTTATATCGAATTCCTGCAAAAGCAGCAACCAATGAGTTATTCTCCCATTTGTGATTGGTTTATTAGCTAGATATCTAATGGCAGAATGATCAGTATACAGGTGTACTTGATAGCCCGTTATATAATGCCTAAATTTATTGATAGCATAAATGACAACCAAGAATTATTTTTCAGTCACTGTATAGTTTAATTCAGCAAGAGTGAGATTTTTTCTGATATAATAAATAGCATAGGCCTTTTTTTCCTTTTCTTGACCAAGAACTGCCCCTATCGTTGTAGCAGATGCATCCGAAGAAATGTGAAAGGGCAGCTTCTAGTTAGGACCACGTAGAATCGGTGATGTCGATACCAGTTTCTTTAAGTCTATAAAAGCAATGTCACATTTATCATACCAATGAAATTCAACATTTCCAGTTAATGCATACAAGGGTACAACAATTTGTGAAAAAAAATTATAAACATGCGATAATACCCTGCATATCTAAGAAAACTGTGTACCTCTATCTGTGTACAAGGTCTGGCTAATAAAAGAATTACTTCTATTTTTTTCGGGTCTACCTGTATTCCAGCTGCAGAGATGTAGTGTCATAGGATTACTCCATCGGTCATCATCATGTGGCATTTTTCATTAATTAAACATAACATGGTAGCAATACATCATTCCAATACCTTTTCTAGCATTTCTAATGCTTGATTAATGTCATCACCATATGGGGTGAAGTCATCCACGTAAATTGCAAGTCCCTCATTTATTAGATCAGAAAAAATGTTGAGGATGGCTCTTTGGAAGGTTGTTGGGGCATTGCATAATCCAAATGGTAGTACCCGGTAGGAAAATGTTCCCCATGGGCAGGTAAAGGTTGTTTTATCCTGGTCTTCGAGGGCTATCTAGATTTGATTGTAACTGCTGAACCCATCAAGAAAGGAAAAGAACCATTTTCCTACCAATGTGTCGAGAACTTGGTCAATAAAGGGAAGGGGGAAGTGGTCCTTTTGTGTTGCTTTATTCAGTTCTCTGTAATCCACACAGATTCTCCATTTCCCATTCTTTTTAGGAACGACTAATAGAGGGGAGACCCATTTGTTGTCTGAGATGGGATAAATGAAATTTACATCCAGCAGCTTTTGCAACTCATCTTTTACAATGTCTTTTAGATGGGGATTCAACCTTTGCTGAGGTTGTCAAATAGGTCGAGCCTCCTTGTCAGTATAGATGTGATGGGTGCATAGCTGAGGGTCTATACCCTTCATGTCTGGCTAGTCCCAAGAAAATTCCCCTGATATTTCTGTAGAACCTTTATGAGCCTTTTTTTTTGTTACTATCCAGATATCCATTGATATTTAAGATTTTCCCTAGCTCAATTTCAATGGGTATGTTGTTACATACAGCAGTTGCGGGTATATGTTTATCATCGAGATCTTCCAAGGGATCTTCTTGTGTTTCATCTTCAAGGACTGTTTTTAGCATTTGGCATTTCAAGTTTCTAGACATATATGGTTGGCTCATGAAGTTATTCATTACATCATCTTCAGTTTGATCCTTAACTTCAAGAGCCTCAACTAATGTCAAAGGTGGATGAATATTGTGTTCCCAATATGTATGTGGATGCTTGTGAATGTTTACCGTGGGTAGACTTGGTTTGGAAAGTGGGTAAATGGTAATGTTTTTTATGGAATCTCCTCTAGCAATGGTCATGTTACCTGTCCGGAAACCTATGTAAGCATCGGCTGTCGCCAACCAAGGTCGCCCCAGTATCAATGGGTGTCCATCCATCCTACTCTTTGGGTTAATAACTAAAAATTCAGCTGGATATTCCTATGAGTCCACAGAAAATAGGATGTCTTGTAATATTCCTTCTGGTCTAATAATAGACCTATCAACAAGTTCCAGCAAAGTAGTTGTGGGTTCTAAAGCTGATATGCCTAGATTTTCGCAGGTCCCTGTGGTTAAGATGTTAATGGTCGCCCCTAAGTCAACCAATGTGTTTGGAAAGGAGTGGCCAAAGATTCTCATAGTTACTATGTGATTCCCTGGATCCTCATATTTCACGGGTGCTTCCTTACCCAATAGTAATTTAGATAGTGCTCCCACCACATGAACAGTGGGTACAGTTTTTGCTCTTTTCACTTGCTTCTTTCCACACAGTTATTTAATTGTCTTAGTGTAGATGGGAATATCTTGTATGGCTTGCAAAAGAGGAATTTTAATGCAAAGGTTCTTCAATTCTCCTAGGATATCGAAATCTGGAGAGACTAGCGGTCTAGGAAACGTTAACCTCTCAGGGAATGGGGGGGGGGATCTTAAGATTTTCAAGATTCCCTTGATCATTCATTTCCTTTCCCTATTCTACTTATGTTTCAGTCACATTTGTTTGTTTAGGCTCTATTAAATTTCCAGATTCAAATTGTGGCGGGGTCGTGTCTTCCGCTAGCTAGATAATACGTCCTAATCTCAGCCGCTAGTTCATTACATTTCTTCTGTTCAGTTTCAGGGTATGGATTTTCTACAATCTGAATTAGCTGAACCGGCCTATTTTTGGGGTCAGGATTGGGGTGAGCTGACAATTGAGGCTGTATGATAGGCTGAGGGTTGTGATGGACTGGGTATGGAGCTGAGAGTGTAGGATGATTTTGAACTCTTGTCCCCATTGGTAGGTTGGTCATTCCCAGAGGTCACTACCAATTCTGAGGCCAATTCATGGTTTGAGAAGGGGAGGCTGACCACTGGGTTTGATATGGAGTGTTTTGCCAATAAGGAGGAGAACAAGGAAAACTTGGCCAATTATTCCCTGAAGAGGGTTGTGTTGGCCAAGGTGGTATAGGAAATGACTGAGATGGCCAAGTAGAAAAAGGTGGTTGATTCTTCCAAGCTACATGGTTTTTTTGGTTAAAATGTGGAGAAGAAAATAACTGAGGCAGGTCTTGAGGCATACCTGGTCGTGCTTGCCATTTTCGACGTTGGTTCATTAGGTATACTGGTTTTGTCTCTTCTTCTGCTTCTTTGTAAACTGCCTTCAGCCCCGAAAGTGAAGGGAAATGGTCCATGGCATGGTCCTTAGTGCAGATAGTAGAGGTCTGAACCATGTCTAATGGGCATTCCCTTTGGCTATGCTTCTTTCGACAGCATGGGAAAAAAATGGCCAAGTTTTGTTCTGCTATAGCTTGCTTTTGCTTGGCTTGTAGGACATCAAGTTGTGTTGTCAAAGTACCCAAGATGTCAGTTTTAAATCCTTCTAAAATATTACCAAACTCTGCTCTGGTTACATTGCCACTGGACTGCTTAGGATATTTTTTTGTTGAGTCTCGTCCATCTGGCCTATTTCGCATACTACCTCGAGAGCACCTGATACACATCGAAACAATATCATCATATTCTTCTTGGTAGATGTCCCATTTTCCCATTATGTTAAGTATTTTTTAACCCATTCTTCTTTCATTCCCTTAATCATTGTTTCTTTTAAGATGTCTTTGGATAGTGCAGTATATGGAGACCTTTGTAAATTATATTGAAATCTTTCGACATATTCTTGTAATGTCTCATTGTCTTTTGCAAACATATTGAATATTTCATCTTTTAATTCTCAAGTCCAACAATAATCTTGATATTTATTAAGAAAAGTGTTCTTCATTTGGTCCCAGCTGTTGATGATTCCTCCACCGAGCCCCATGAACCAATGTAATTTTGTCCCCTTCAAAGTAGAGGGGAACAATTTCAGTTTCTGAGGGTCATTGGTGTAGTCATACCCCCTACATAAGACATGGAATTCAAATAGAAATGCATCAGGATCTTCCGAGGTCAACCCATGGAAGGTGGGGATGTTTTATAAGGGAATGGATTTCATCATGATCTACAATGGGATACTTCAATGTTGATGTCTACCTCTAATTCTGGTTTTGATTGTTTTCCATTTGATCAAAGATATGCCAGTAATCCTCAGGGATTTCTTGTTCTAGAGGAATAATCTTAGCGAGATTATGGGGCAAATGCGAAGGAAGTTTTATAGAGCTTTACTGATATGGGATACCGAGTGCCTCTATCTCGACTACTCTCTCATGGGATCCAGGCTCTGGGATTCTGACCTGAATTGCACTACTGGTTTCTCCTTCCCCTTCTTGAAAATCACATGAACCTCCCTCTCTCGAAGGATCAGTACTTACATGATCAGCAATCTGAAGGCTTTGTTCAAATCCTTTTGTTTCACTGTGAATCTCGGCGTGGGCTGTAGATGCTGAGGCTGATTCCTGAGGGAGTGTAGTAGGACTTTGAATAGGAATGGGTCTGGGTCGTACAGATGCCTAGGATTCAACTTTCTTAATGATTTCGTCTATATTTGTTGTTTTACCAAGGATCACCGGTCCTTTGGGTTTTTTAGATTTAAGTGGATGATTTTGATTTGTTTCTATATTTTTCTTCCTAGTCATAAAACAAGAGCACCTTTCTACTAGCATTTGCACAATTTGTCGGGAAGCGGGCTGGAGAGCAAGCGTTTTGCTTGCCGGTACGCAGGTTCTTACCTCTCATTTTTAATACCCAATTCTTCGTAGAAAAAGAAAAAAAAATGAAGGACATCACTCTTAAACACTCTCCCTGTCAACCGTGCCAAAAATGTTGGTTCACAAAGGTGATTGTTACAGGAAACTCGATGCTTCTCATTCAATTGTCAACCCAGGGTAAGTATTTTTATTTCAAGAGTGTGAGCATAGTATATGAAAGTGATATCAAGAACACCTACTCTATATTACCATGAAGAGGATTATCTAATTCTCGAAGTTCAATCAATTCAAAGGGAAATGGAATTGCAAAATGTTGTCAACTATTCTTGCCTAAGTAAGCACAGGAAAGAGCAACCTACGATTGAAAAACACACTGATTAATTGAACATAATTCCTACTGAATTGAACAACAACTTCAATAAATTGAACAATAATTGATTATCTAATTTTTCAATGGAATTCTCTTTGTAAACTAAATAGCTTACACCTCTCTAAATCAATTAACAACTAGACGCTTTATAGTAATGATGGAAAGATCCAATTCTTAGCTGTATACAGGTTTGAACAACAGTCGTGCTAAAGCTTAATGAAATGAATGTAAAAGAATTAGGAAATTATAGAAGCATCTAACAGCTACAAAAACATGGAATATAAGCCATAAAGTATGAACCATAAACTATTCTACTAAAAAATAAACTTGTAGTCTTCTATGTTCGTAATTCAATCAATTAAATGATATTTCACAAAACGCATTCGATGACTGGAATGTAAATTCTATAACTGAACGTATAGCACAGAGATTAGCGCAGAAACTCCCAGGGCTGGGCCCAAACCACTAGAAGTTGACCACTAAGGAAAAATCAGAGAATGACTATTCAAAACACAAAAATTATTTATTAAGATGAAGGTTAACACATGAATACGTCCTGATACATCTATTACAGAAGAAAATCCCTATTCAACTCTATCTATCTCATTTGTCTTCGGCCCTTTAAAGGAAATTTCAATCAGAGGTAACGATATTTTCCAAACGATAGCCCACTGCTCTTGGGTGTCGTTTGAGTTCTTCGGACATGGATATGCCTTTCCATCTTCCGCCGGCCCATGGGAGTCATTATGATTCTGTTAGTCGCTTCCTATCATCTGTCTTCTTATTTTCGTCGATTCAACTACTTTGTTTCCCTGTAAATAAAGATACAATCAGTCAGATTACTGTTGTTAAATGTCCCTTTTACCATTAGTTTGTTTGTCCTGATTTTACATTAATATTCCTTTCCTTTAATATTAAAATGAGGAAAAATTCCTAAATGTGTATAACAATTTGAGGTAAAGGTAGGATGAAAACGTACCTTATTTTCGGCCCAATAGGATTCAAAGATGATTCTTTATTTGAGAATTATGATGTGGAAGGTTGGAATGTTTAAATTTCAATAATTGCTTTGTTGTGATAATTTATTGGATGATTGAAGGCTGAAATTTGGGCTCTGGGACAATATGGAGATGATGAAGAGTAAGGCGTCAAAATTTTCTTCAAACCTAGTAATTTTTCTCTTAAGGTTAATGACAATTCCCATGGCTACATAGTTATTGTTCTAATGTAGTATGGCCATAATCTTGCAAATTTTGTGAGGAAAAGATAATTGAAGCCCGACTATCCTCGATTTTAGAGTCCCGCTACTACATGAGAGAGGGAACAGAAGGGAGAGGACACCACCACAGAAAGAACCACTCAAGCCATCTTTCTAGATGAAAACCTCACGTATTAATTTGGGATGTAAACATACATACATAATTAATTTTGGCAAACCTACCATTTTTTATAATGGACAAGTCATATAAAATATTAAAAAAATTAAAAAATAATAGATCTAAAATGGGACACAATCTCTTTAACACAAAAATTTAAAACTAGTGTTTTCGCTCTATTTTGCAACTTTGATTCTATGAAAAGAATATCACTTTGTAGTCTAGTTCTTCTAAGAGAATATTTGATCACAACAATTATAAGAGAACGCCGAAAATCATTATAAACACAGAAAGTTGAGCTTAAGTGCATTAAGATCTCATGGTACCCATTGGATTCTAAAAATAGAAGGTACATAATTGGTGTTTTGACAATCAAATGGAAATCCATACTCACCCTTATGCCTTGTTAGTTGATCCATGAATACCATAAGCAGTAGAAGTGTTTGGAATAGCATCCTTCAACTCCTTAGGTGAATCCTCGAAGCACTAGGAAAGAACTTCAAGTTCAAGTATGACATATTTTTCCACCATAATATTGAACTTTTCTATCCCCATATATTTGATCATGTGCAATGTGATAGCTTGCATATTGTCAATTACCAATATCTACTTCAATTCTACAAGACTTTATTTTCTCTATCACCATTAACATCTTATAATCCAACATTTCGGAATTCTACTTCAAAACAATAGAAATAAGGGAAACCTTAAAATTAAATTCCAATCATTTTGATCCTAGCATTATACAATCAATGCAACCATGGGAAAACCCATTTGGGTTCACACAAAAAATTAATCAGAGCACAAAAATTGTCAAATAAAAGGGCATGAGCATGGAGTTACTTGTGGTATGCCAAGAACTGTTGCAGTCAGGGAAGAGATCGCATTTCCAACAAACATGATCTCCTTTGATGGGCCCCAGTCATTTGACAAGGTGAAAGTGGCATTTGACATAGATTTGTACTAAAGATTCACAGTAACCTGAGAAAAATTACATTCATAACTTAGTTCTTCAATACCAAAGCATAGGAGGATGCAAGGAATACAAGAAAACGAGTATTTTACGACTTTTTCACCTTAAATTTGTGATTACTTTGTATTCAATTTATTTATTTCATACTTGTGGGATCCCTCACCATTTTAATACCTTTTCACCTAGGAATTTCATGATCCATGATGTAATTTTATAAGTTAAATATGCTTTGAGTGACATCTTCTTGTGATCGGATAAAGCCTTGGCATTCCGAATAGAATCAAGAGGGTTCTTGAACTTATTAAGACATAAAGGGATAAGAGCATATCCCATATCATTTCCCAACCTTTCATCTTGATCTCCTCTCAACATCGTTGTCAATTCCTACAAAGTATCCCTTAGAACCCTCGTTTAGTTTATTGTTCTATTATAAAAGCCCATTATGAATATAAAAAGCTAGAAAGACACTCGGTTTCAAGGAAACAGACGACTAACCTGTGTTTCTCGTGGCATTCCTGTATTCACCATGGATATTCCTAATAACCTGAATCACTCAATTAGACATGCCAAAAAAATCTACTTACACTTAACCTACAAGCAACCTTAGCTAACTAGTTCCTAGAAACTTATATACATCAAAGAAGATAAAAGGAAACATATCTACAAAAATTGGGCTACTTGAGCAAAGAGATAGAAATACAAATCTATACAAAACATTTGTATGATTGGATGGTTTCAGTTAACATTCAAAAAATTTTGAAATAATCGAGAATTTATATTTCTTTGAGTGCAACGTCAACAAATCCCAAACCAAACATTTTCTCTTGTGAATTACATATTGTATTTCTATATTGTTCTCTGCCAAAAAAAAAAACACCTCATCCAAGTTCAGTCTCCCTAGCCTTCCAATAATCATCAAACATTAAATAAAACTAAAGTTATTTGACCCAATTAAAATCAAATGCACATGCTTAAATATAATGTTGGAACAAAATCTATGTACATATGGACCACCTGAGTTTTGGCCTGGAATTATTGTGTTTGTGTACTTCTTTACATCTCACATCCCTACAAGTATTTAAAATATACCACTAGCATGAAGAACGTAGGTATTGAAGAACATAAGAATTTAAAATGGACCATTAGCATCAAGAAAATTAATAAAAGTTTGCATCCTTTCCATAACTACTTATTATAGTTTCCTAGGATTACAATTTCGTAATACCTCCTCTCTTAAGTTATAAAAAGAAACTCTAGTAGTTCAAAATCAAACATAGAATTGTGACATATGCATAGTATTAGAGAAATAGATGGAGCTATTATGGTTTATAAAACCTATATTTTCATCCAATTGCATTAAAAATTGCGGTGCAGACAACAAATATTTTCTAGTATAAAATTAATGTAGTACAAATTCATACAAATTTCTTTTGTGCTTATGGATCTCTTTTGTAGTATATGTTGTAGACTGTAGTACTAATATATTTTAATCGCAATACCAACTAAAGATTTTACAACATTACCCTTGATGTAAAAAAATACCGCAATAAGAAAAACACCAAACCAAATCAATAATCCTAAGCCAACTAAAGAATTCCCATCTATTGCCACTAAAATATTGGAATCACCTACAACCCTGGGAAAATCTGACAACATCCAATGACATTAAAGGTGAACAATATAAAATAAAGGTGAACACAAATAAAGGTGAATTAGTTATAAGCTTTTTTATGTTTGTACATGTTCGATCTTAAAAAATTAAAACTATGTTATGTGTCTTAATTCATGGGTAAAATTTTTAAGCACACCAAGTTTTGATGACACCCAATCCAAAAACAGAAGAAAGCACACCGATCAATAGTCAGAACAAGAAGAATGAGGTATTGTCAAATCCTAGTGGAGATACATTTCCTTCAAACCAAGCATTTAATGGCAACAATGGCCCATCAATCAACATTTATAGAAACATCGCCTTGGGGACCAAGCGAGAAAATAGAAAAGAAATATAACCTGTAATACAAGAAAATTTTTGAGACACATGTAGTTGCATGCACTCCCCCCACATGTTTGTTTAATAAGTTTTTTTTTATTATATTTCTTATTTTATTTTTTATTAATATTTTTTTCAAATTTTAATAAGTATGACTATGCATTCATTGATTTAATTGAATGAATAAATTAAATAAATGATAAAAGAATATATATATATATATATATATATATATATATATATATATATATATATATATATAAAGTAAATTATATATATAATAGTTAATTCTTTAAAAAAGAACATGTGCAATTTCCCACGCTGCATACTTTATACTTGTCCAGATGCAACTATTTCACCTTAACCTTGCTCTTGTTTGAGTGTGTTACTCATGTTTAAGTGTTACACTCTGGGTTTCTTTACATACAAAACATCCAAAACTATTTAACTCGCCACAAAAAAATTAATACAAAGATGAAATTTGAGTGCATCCTTTTACTGTTCCTCTGATTAGTTGTTGGATGTAAGTGTACTTGGACCCTCCCCAATGTTAGACATTCATGGACTGAAGATCTTCTACATGTGTCTTTCATCGTTTTTAGGGATACATTTTATGGGGATACTTTGTCTTAGTTCAGCTATTCTCGGGTTGAAAACTTGTTGTTTGCTTTCACCTTTCCATGCAGATGATGGATGTTTTCCCTCTCTCGACTATGGATGTTGTTGACTTGAAAAGAAATTTTTGGGCTAAAAATGTTTATGGCTTCAAATTCCTCACTGGAACTAGATATTCTTATATTGTAAGTGTGTTTAACCTCACCTCAACTTCTAGTGATTACCTCATCAAAAATATCAACATAATTAGATTTTCCAACTCTTGTTCCTTTTTTAATCCCATGAGTTTAAGATTTTGAGCTAAGACCAATAGGACCTTCTGACTTAATCATGGGATCAACCTCTTCTGTACCACTTGTAGTCTTTCTTTCTAATCTAGCTAGATTGTTTGAATGAATAACACAAGGGATAATGTTATATGCATGTACTTCGATAGAATTACCAATAGAAAACGAAACATAGAGATACCCCTCCCCCACCCCATACCCCTCAACACAACACAGGAAATAATTTCTTACCAACCTCAACTAAGGGATAACTTTGGCCTCTTGCCCAATACCATCCCTTATTTTATTATGAATTAATGTCATCCCTGATTTTATTATTTATACCTAGATCAATGGATTTCCTTTACCTTTGCCTTTGTTGAAGAAGCCTATGCCCTGGAGTTGTTATTGAAACTAAACCTTGGTAAAATTGATATCATTCTGGAATTGGATATCGAACAACAATAGGTCTGGTTCTTGAGAAATATATATGGAAGTGGGAAAGTAACCACTCCCATAATGGTTCAACACCGCATACAACAAGCTTAGCTTGCCTGCACCATCCATAAAAAAAATAGTATGGAAGAAGGGAAAATTATCTACATGAGGAAGCAGAAGTAGCAGTGTATATCTACAACATATGTGTGGCAGAAGGAGTATGAAATACTTTACACCAACCTTTTCCACTAGCATCAAGTCGTAAAGAAGAACCTAAGTCACTAGATTAGGACGTTGAACCTCCCGAATCATACCATTTGAAGTTAAATCTAGTCTACCTCGAGGGTGGGTTTTGACAACTAGTGTGTATTTTGGTAAGCACTATGATTATCAAAAGGTCACCTTGCACCTTTTTTTAGGTTCCTACACTCGAAACAAAAATCTAAAATAAATCTTTGAAACAAATGGATTTTTGGTAAAGACTCTAACCTTCTTACAATGGATATGCCTCTTTTTTTGCATGTTTCTAGACTTTTCCTGAAATTGAGATTGTTAATGATTTGAGCCCAATCCCACGCATTATAGTTTGCCTTAGTATTGGTTGTTAGGTGCTATATGAATGCCAATGGCTGAAAGGAAACACCCAAGAATTATAGTTCCAACCAAGAGTAGAGATAGATGTATATCTAGAGATAGTGGTTTTAGCACCCTCGACATTTTTCTCACCATCCCTTCCATTTTGAACACCATAAACATCCCTTCCTATTCCGCTAGCATATCTAGCGGCAAATCCAATAGTCATGGTTCCAGTTCCAGAAGCAAGAGATATAGCTTACCCTCACATCCTGTGTGAAAATCTATTCCACAATCCTTTATTTTTGTTTAGTCATGAGCGCTTTCAATAATAAAATAAAAGAGGGAGTGAACCTGCAGTGCATATTCAGTGGTTTTCTCTCGCTTCTTTCATAGATAATAAGATCATGCAACCCCAAGAATTTTGTTGTCGCAAAGAACAAGAATTATGTTAGTGCAAAGACTAATTGAAGAGAAGACACAGAGGTTTAAAAGAATTATGTTGCTACAAAGACTAATTGAAGATAAGACAAAGAGGTGTAAAAGGAACATGAACCTAGCCGCGTGTAGCAGAGGTTTAGGTTCAAAGAATGAGATCGTGGCAAGATTCATTACCAAATCATGATGACAATCATTACTAGCACCAACAAGGGTTATGTATACTCTTTAGAGCAAACAAATAATCCTAACCAAGTAATCATAGCATTACTTTGTTGAGGAAAAAAATTTGACAAGATGCTTTTTAATCTTGTGCCTCTCCATCTTAGGAAAAGGCCAAATAAGACCTCCAAATCCTTCATTGGCCAACAAAATGCAGTGTCAAAGCTTTAATAGGTGGTGAAAAATAAAATTAAAAAGTATATTATCATAATACTTTGGTTTCATGCAAGTTTGATGCATCATTTTTTGCGTAGCGATTAATAGTATGGACCATAACAATAACTATAGTCCATATTTCCTTATGGTGGAGACTAAAAAAAACATTTCAATAACTTGGAGATATAGAGCATGAAAAAAAATGTATTTCGGTTTTTTTCCAAAGACACTAAATTACAAATAGAATAGTTTTCCTTTAGTATCAAATAAAAATAAAATACAAATATTAAATAAAGATTTTTAAAATATATTTAAAAAAGAAAAAATTAAAACAAATGGTATAGTTTTATTAAAAGTTTTGAACCAGACTTTATTAAAAATTCATCATGTAAAATGTATTTTTATTATTGTACCAAATAATAAATAATAATTCAAGAAACAAATGTCATTATATGGTATAAAAGTGAAATGATTAAGTAATAATAATTTTAATGTTGGTTAAAGTGAAATATTAAAAAGTATCATTGCCAATTTATTTCAAACATTCTCACCAAATGGAAGTGAAAATAGAGAAACTATGATGACAATGGCATATATCACACGAATAAAACATCATAAATGTGTACACTAAATGTGAATGGATGGCTGACAAAATAGGTCAACTAATAAATACAAAAGTAATACAAATGGTTATCAATAAGCCATAAGATCTATTAAATCAATGTCATAAAGGCGATGAAAAAAATCTCCTAGAATGTGTTTGCATAGAGATACAAAATAATAATCTAACTATTTCCACTCTTAATGTATATACAATTAAATAATGAATTTTTTAACAGAATAATACTTCACCACAAAGTAAATTTAGGCAATGTATTTTTAATAGAGAAAATAAAATAAACAAGAATGGTTGCATGGTAGCCGATCCCTGCCTTGAGCGGGAGCTTCTACGTGTAGTTGTTGATTAAATTTGGGCATTGAAAAAACTATTCAAATCAAGATTTTCTCCCTAAGAACCTCTGCATAAATATTCACAGAAAGTAGCACTAACATGTAAATGATTAGACAAGACACTTATTGCAACCTGATACTACTAGGATGGAAACAATGATCCAAAAATAGAAAAAATATTAAAATCCTCTTAGTTGGCTTTCTTTTTAAAAGAATGAAATGTTGCAGGAATAATGCTTTGCAGGAAGAATGAAATGTTGCATCAATAGAAGGTACCCACTGCCCAAAAACATTGATAGGGATTTTTCATTCAATAATGACAGAGCTAGTGCAATAGCAAGCGAACATGAAGCAACTAGCCATTCCATTCCTCAAGATATGGGTTGACTTCTATGCAGTATATAGAGAAATAATTTTTTGCCCAAGTTTTTTATATATTGGGACTATTTAATGAAGTTAAGGCCGCAACTGATGCATTCCAAACAACCACAAAGAGGTTGAATCCATAGTTGGAATTGTACATGGAGTCTAACTGAGGATCATTGATACTCCTAGCTTGATTGCTTCTTTCACTGGTCATTGCAGAAATGAAAAGATCGTGTCATCAGTGAAGAAGTTTACAAAGAAATTTTACATACACACGAGAGATTAAATTATATCTTCAAACATACCAACTGAATTGCCAAAAATTCAATTCAGGCCTACAAGCTACAAGTTTTCATAAATCTACCCTCGCTCTCCATATAATTAGTGATCCATGAAAGAGAGAGTTAAGGAGTGCCTTCCCCTCCAAAGATAATAATTTATGGACAAAGTGAAATATGATGGATTTTTCAACAAAAATAACTACTCAAATCAATATTGGTCGTGGTTGTATGAAAAGGTGGAAGGGAGGATTTGGTTCAGAGAAATGGTGGCTCTCCTAAAAAATAGAGGCTATACAAATATTTTCGGATGAAAATAGTTTATATCCTGAAAGGAATTCTGTATATGATCAGGAAGAGAGTTATAACATATCTTTGGACTGCCAAGAAACAAAATATGACCATGTTGTTGGTAAAATGGTAGAGAATCACAAGTTCAAAGGGGGAAGGGGGCTTGGGTCTAAAGCATTTGCCTACATTTTCAAGAGCAATGGATGCTAAAGCAACATGAAAAAATTTCTTCACACAACGTTTATGGCAGGATATCATGACCATTTCCTCCCTAATTAAGGACTGGAAAAGGATGCTCAAGAAGAGTACGGGAAGAGACTACATATAATGGAAAGCAATGATGGTTTCTTACCCAATCATTGGATACAATTTTTAAATCACATTGACTCTCATAAATTTCCATTGGTGCTTTGAGTGGAAAACAATACAAATATATATGAAGACGAGCAAAAATATCTATCCAAGAAATATAACTAATATTGCAAAAAAAGGTGAAGAGAAAAATTAAATACAAGGTAGCAATATATTAAAAGTATGAGCTTCTAGTTTTAAATGAAAATCGGAGCTAGAACTTCTTCCAACTTATTATGTGAAAGGTTTGTTTAAAACCCATTCTGATTTGAAATGAAAATCAAAGTTGGCACCTCTTCCAACTTATTATGTGAATGGTTTGTTTAGAACCCATAATGGCTAGTGCACTTCCTCACAGGGAGGGTAGAGAGAGTTGGAGATGGCTTCTTCCAGCTTATCTAATGCCCCTTCTCACAGAGAAGGTAGAGAGAGTTGGAGCTGGCTTCTTCCAGCTGAAAGAGAGGGTATTATGTGAAAGGTTTGTTTAAAATTTCCAACTTAAATAGGGGTATTAAGTGAATGGTTAGTTTGGAATCAAGTTTATGGTGGGTAGCATCATATAGGCACAAGGTAAAACCGAAGAAAAAGATATATTCTCAAGTTGCAGGTGTTGATTATTTATATTTTTACTTGTATTATTAACCCATTGCAATAGTAAATAGTAAAGACTACACCAAATCAAAGCTAGAGCCAAAACAAGTGTTTTTGAGCATTAGCTTTTGTAAATCAAGTGTTTCTGAGAATTATCTAAGCTAGAGCCAAAAACAAGTGTTTTTGAGCATTAGCTTTTGCAAATCAAATGTTATGAAATTTAGCTTTTGTAGAAATGATAGACATGGAAGTGGATATGAAGGTGGTCTTTCAAAGAATTCAAGCCTATAAATTTGAAGGTAAAATGGAGCCAAAAAAATAAAAAAGACTTTTAGACTTCAGTTTTGTAATCCAAAGTATCTGATAGTAAATCTTCTTACAATTATTTTTCCTGTCATTAATTGATATAAAACACACTCCAATGATACAAAACCTACTCTACGTTGTTGCTTCATGTTTCTGTAATAGGCATTTACTAAACATGGAATATTATTAAACAAGCATTTCATTTAACATTATTAAACAAAAATTTCATGGACTTTGGAACTAGAACTAACTTTGCTACTGGTGGTGTATAATTGACTGATTCAAGGACTAAAAATTTATGCAGATGTTGAGGGGTTTAAAACACCATTCAAAACAAAAAATGTCATTTCTAAATTTTATGAGTTGTATGCAAGTGAGTATTCACTAGCGAAAAAGACACAACATTGACATCATTCTAGAAATCTAGTCACCATAAATGGAAATTCTAGTCAACTTTGATGTGCATATTGAATTAATCTTCTACTTAATCAAAAAAATACATCTTAAAAATTCAATAGACATGAATGATCCAGCAATTTTAGAGGCTCATATTAAATTCAAACTTCACAACTCATAATTATGCATATGATCACCAAGACAACTATAAGGTACCTTTCGACTACCAAGAAAGAAAAGATGAGCATGTCATTGGTATGAGAAGCCAACAAATCAGGAGGAATGCTAGGGTAACTTGTTAAAAATCCTCCTCATGGTGGAGATCACAGAAATGGTATTTCAAGTCGAAGAACGAAGCCACTCTTAAATCAATAATTTCTCAGTGGTTAGTTCTAAATGACAAAATTCTCACATCATACAATTTACAGAGGAGGTTGTAGCATGAGATGTGCAAATTCATAGTGGGGTGTTTACATAGGAGGTTGTAGCATGAGATGCACATATTCATAGTGGGGTGTAGGATTAGGCGTTGGGTAACTTCAATAAATTCAATCATGGTCTTTCAATTTCGATTTGTAAAACTTCTTCCTTTTATAAGGAGCACCTAAAAAAACAAACTAAAAAACAAATAGGTCACAATGCAAAAGAATGGAAAACCTTGGGTTAAGTATAAAGGAATATAATGCAGGCAAAAAATATATCTATATAACAATAAAAATATTTTTTGTAAAATAGTTACAAATTAATTACTAAACCTTGTGAAGGAAAATAATATGAATCAACAAGAAATGTAAAAGAATGTTACAAATTACCCCTCATACAACTAACATTAAAAATTAGGCATCAAGTGCATCAAATAGAATCCATACTCTGTTGTTTTTATTTAGTGTAGGGCTTTTAGGTCTCGTGAGTGCAAAAAACCCATACCACATGGAACAATAATGTTAATTCCATGCATGTCCATTGTCATTAAAAATACAGTTGGATAGTAATATGGTCGCAACCAACTCCTCGGATATACAAATATGTCCAAAATTTGTGTGTGTGTTTTCCCTTGAAATCCTAAACATTTGAAGTCCTAAACACTCTATGGGTCGTTATATATAGAAGTGAGACCTAAGAGAAAATATCAATAATTGGAATCAAGAGAAATTAAAGTTTCATTACTGTTATAGTGAAAGGGATTGACTCTACGGCTCTAGCTGATAGACTCTACAGACTACATCTTATAGTTGTTTACCTGAAAGAAGAAAAGAAACCACCAGATGATTTACCTTTCCTTCATAAAAATGAAAGAAACCACCCAATGATTTTCCCTTCCTCCGCTCATTCTCTCCCTCGTCTCTAGCCTGAACAGAAATGAATTATCATGAAGCACTTTACAAATCAATAGAAAATTTGAATCACCTTATAAATAAATAGCAACTTTGTGTCAACAGGCTACAAGTCTTTTCCTAATTAATAATTTTCTAAATGGATTTTGTGTAGGTTCTTGCTGCCAGAACCTTTCTAATAATTTTGCAAGCCTGGCATGGGTAAGGTGGGTTGCTGGGCAACAATTCCCTGCCTTGAATGGTCATTCAATGCATAAATATTTATATAGCTACTTGAGTAGACTAATATTCCTAATTCATAACAAATACTTAATATATATAGCTACTTGAGAAAACTAAATATTCCTAATTCATAACAAAGACTTAATATGTTGATAATGCTTCCTTTGTATAACTCCTTCTACCACATACTATATTACTCATTACAGGAGAATATAATGGGTTTCAATAGATCCATTAAAACCCAATCTAGGACCACATTCCAATCACGTGGTTGGTTCCATGTCCCATGCTACTATTGGACAGTGCATTGGAAAAATTATGAATATGAAATGTATTCAAATTTCGTGTGGCCCTGCCTTGTGGTACAATAGTTTTATATCAAAATTATGTTGGGGAGTTGGTGATGTTGAGCAACAAGAGAAAAATGAAATTTGGGAAGAGAGTCCATGTAAACTTTATCTCCCATATATCGTGAGGGAGATTACAAATGTACTATATTTCCTCCATCGAGAAAGATATCCCATCACATGGATGATGGATCTTATTCTAGGAGGCAGTCTTCCAAATCTAGGCCATCATTGATCGAGTCCAATGGAAAATGAGGATTTGAAAAAACATGTGGAGGCTCCGTTGTAATGAAAAGTTTGGAGGAACTTAGAATAATAGGTACAAGTCAATTCAAAGAAAATTTCTTTCATGCAAGAACCTGTGCTTGGGATTTGTAAGTTGTAGGGATGCATTAATAATGGGTCTAAAGAGGTGAAAGAAATTATGGAATGGACAGTTCCGAGAAGAATAAATAAGGTAGTATTTTTTCATGGCTAAGTTCTTATGATTAGTTAATTAGATAGTTTAGTGCCACTTGTAAGCCATTAATACACCACATGACAATAATTTTTTTTAAATGGACAACACATACACAAAGAAGTTTTGAACTTATGAAGAAGAAGGGCCCTAAAGCCCCGGTGTAGGTCTTCCAGGTTTTAACAAATATTTCCAAGTAGATTGGGATGCCAGTGGAGTCTCCCATGGCCTTCTTTTGTGAAAAGTAAAGTGAAGCAAAGAGGTGGCATCTTGTTTACAATCAAGAATTTTATTCTATTTGCAAGGTTTTTTTAGAACTTCTCATTTATGTTGAAGATCAATTCAGGCTAAGCAAATAAGGTTGCAGATGCATCGAGCAGAGGAGTTTCTTTCTTCATAACTATGTCAATGGAGGTGCTTGGATATGAAGTAATCAAGGAATTGAATGAATTTGATTAATATTTTTAAGAGGTAAGAAAGGTTTGCAAGGAGACATTATTGATAGATAGAACAACCTATTTGGACTACTTGCAATATCTATTTTTGTTTCAAGGGAAAAAAATTGTGCATTCCCGGAGGATCTATGAGAGAATTTGATTTGAGAGAATTTGATTAGAGAGTGGCATGATGGAGGATTCTGATTGAGTTGAAACTTTGGAAGAGACAGAAATCAACCCTTTTTGGAGGAAATATTTTGGTATTAATGGTTTATTTTGAAGTTGGATGTTAGCGAATATGTTAAGAGATGCAAAATATGTGAGCCAGCAAAGGAAAGAAGCCCAAATACTAGTTTGTAGACTATTTCTTTTGTCCCAAAGGAATCTTGGGAGGACTTGTCCATGGATTTTATTCGAGGTGTACCTCACCCTTGAAGAGGTAATTCCATTGATGGATTCTCTAAAATGGCTCATTTTATGCTCATTTTGGAAAACTCTTTGAAGAAAATGGGAACAAAGTTGCAGTACAATGTATCCTAGACTGAGTTGTGAATAACAGTTGGGGAAATTTATTGAGATGTCTTGAATGGAACAAGATGGGACAATAAGAGTTGATGTTGCCACAAGATGATTTTTCATTCAATGGGATCCTAAAACATAGACTTCTATAGAGCTAAATATCCCAGATTCAATCCTATAAGGTAGCATAACTCAGTCATCTAGTTTACAATACTCTTCCCATTCCATATTACATGGGAAGAGTCTCAAAGAGTCAATGGATTTAGTTGAGTTGCCTTTAAAGGAGAGCAGAAGTAATGATGCAAATGCATTTGCTGAATAAATGCAAATACAAGAAAGAAACCAAAGTTACAAATATAAAGAAAAAGAATCATTTGAATTAGATAATGAAGTAATACTTCATTTGAGGAAAGAATAGTTTATTTCTTAAACATAACAAATTGAAGTACAAGAAGATTGGACCCTGCAAAATCATAAGGAACTCGTGTGATAATGTTTGTGAAGTGGAATTGTCCAAGGATTTGAATACCTCTAAATATTTTAATGTTGCACATTCATATGAATTTAATACACGTGAAGAAGAATAGAAGAAAGTTGAAGACTGGATATCACATCTTCTAGTGAAAGAACCATAAGAAATTATTGAAGTATTGGATGTTCAAATCATAACCACTAGAAGATGGAATTACAAGAAATATTTGGTGATATGGAAGGACAAAGAACCGGAAGAACCCAGTTGGATCTCATAAGTTGATTAGTTGACCATGAAGAGACTAAAAATAGTGTTACCATATCCTCATAAAGAAGGAATAATTAGTTATCTATCTCTAAATGCACCATGAATTGCAAAAAAATAAAGGAACTGTAGGAGACTAAAAGCAATGTTACAACATCCTCATAAATAAGGAATAATTAATTGAGCGATCTATCCCTAATTTCACCACCAATGGCAAAAAACAAAAAAAAGGATTGTCTTTCAAGGAGTTGGGATGGATTGGACTATTAATGCCTACGGAATACCTACAAATTAGTTTGGGGAATTAAAAAGTATGTTAGAGAGCTATATTAAGAAAGAGTATGTTAGAAAGTTACTAGAAACCTATTGATCGGATAATTCCAAAACACCACATGAGAAAGTATTAACAGTTTAGTCTCACTATTTTGGCCAGTATTTGAAATTATTATGCCCCAAGCATTCAAGTTGTACCACATATAATACCCAAACCTCTTGGACTACCCAAAGATATTTGAGAGAAAAACTAGAAGTTGCTAGTGTTTGAAAATTTCATGCCCCAATCATTCGATTTGTAGTACTTAGACTAGCCAAACCTGTGAAGGAACTTACAAATGTGAAAGTAATGAGCATAAAGAGCTCTCCAAGAATTGATCATCAAACTCAATGCATCACTCATCAAAATCAATGCAACCCTTTTGGTTCTTAATGAGTCTGCTCCCTCTAACACAAAGCTTTTCAAACAAACGCTACACAAATAAGAACCTGCTCAAAGCTAAATTCCACAAAGTCATTAAAGTTCTTTTTTAAAGCATAAGCATGAAATTAAAAAAAAGTAAGTTAAAAACGAAGTCCCCAAAGTGATTAAAATGATTTCTTAAACATAAGCATGTGGGTCCCTCAAGGCTACGTGCCTCACCACTCTATATCCATAACACGGCATGACAGTCACGTGCCTCACCACTCACTTACCACTCTATCTCCATAACACGAAATCCAAGTTTGAACCATGCCACTTATCATTGTATCATGCTAATATGTCGGGTAAAAAATGTTTGTCATGTTAATAGTATGTGCCCTCCCAAAGCTACTTTTGTGTAATGTTGATGTTTCTAAATGAGCTAATTTATCTAATTTAATTTGTATTCCCTATGAAATCTACTATCAATTTGTATGCCCTATGAAAGCTACTGCCAATTGTACAATTTATTGTATGAGTGGATTGTATTTCCTACAGAGTATGTTCTATAGTGCCTTCTAGATGCATCCGCAGTGAAATCCCTCAGAGCTACCCAATTTCCTTCATATAGATAGGGGAGAACACGGACACTCAAAGCACCCGTAGATCTCCAACAAAACAATATTTGAGCTAGGGATATTTGGGATATTTTTAGAGGTCTCGGCTTCTGCGTTTGAAGATGTTGAAGTTGGAGATTCCTCAAGAAGACCTTATACCCATGGGCTCTGGTGTCTGGCAAGTGTAGGCGCCATAGGAAAAATAGCTTTCAATCTCCAGTTCCAAAAAGATATCAGAAGCCATGGAACTTTTCTTGTCTATTTTTTCCATTGTCTAAATTTCCATATGAAATCAAATCAATAGAGTAGTTTCAGAATCTCCCAAGGTAGAAAAATTTTCAACCATGAAGTAAGTTCGTTCTTTGCCTTCGAAACCCTGACCTTGAGAAGCCCCTTCGAAAATACTTGGTTGTAGGAATAAAGTGAGTCTTAAAGATGAGGAAGGAATGGCGAAGTAATGATGCGGCTAAGCACTGCCTGCCCATAAAACAGGAAGGTTTCTTTGCATGGTTGTACATGTGGCAGTTGTAGAAGGCCATTGTACAAGGCAGTTGTTAACCTCACCTTTCTTGGCACATCGCACGTCCTTCCTAGCACATCACATCTTGATTATCATTTCATACTCCCAGACTAATGCTAGCATTAGTCTACAACTCCGAAAACATGAATGGAAAAAACAAATATAGCATATACTTACGACCTCTCTGTCTCAGGAAGAGGCCAAAACCACAAAATCTCACTTAGACTATGCTTTAGTATACTCAGTCGAGCACATACGACTAAAAAAACGCAAGGAATAATAAAAATTTAATGCTAGCGGACATGCCTCGATCAATATATTCCCATCTCGTGACGATCACGGACTAATAACAATAATACTTTCTTCTTACAAATACAAAATCAAGACTTCTTCATAAATAAAAATAATACTCAAACCACAAAGTAAATTTAATAGAGATTGGAAAATTGATTTTCAACTTGTCAAACTTTGATTTGCAAGTTTGAAATCCTCTTTGCTCTCGTCATTAGAAAGTCCACTAATTGACCACTCTATTAATTACCATGGGGTACTTTCTTTCCCAATCGACCCTTGTGTTACGATGAGGTTGTATGAGAGGTAAAATACTAGCAATTAAGAAGGAAGTTCAACCCTTGAGCTTATGTGGAAAACCCACCTCAAGTACACTCTAATAAACCAAACTCAACAACAATTCACCAACAAAAAAATTTAAATCATCTAGCATCAGAAAGAAAAAGGTTTGTGAGCTCTCTAGCTCAAACCTTCTTTAATAAGTTTTTAGGATTAAGGGATTAAATAACTGGTTTGTTTCATGGAAAAATGTAATTTTGTTTAATTACTAATTACCTATTATTTCACTACTCATCCATTACTTATAAGCACAATTACACAATTAATTAACTCCTCTTTTAAAACTATAAAATAATAATTATTCGCCATCTCGTTATGACTCTTCATATTTTTACTCCTAAAAGTTTTTTTAACTCTTTATATTTTCTTCTTATTTGAGTGGGTACACATATAATTACTACTTTATTCAAATTAAATCATCTCATCAGTTTTTCAAAAACTTATATATATTTTTGCACTAATCATTTGAATTTGAAATCCATTTTTTTTCTTTTTTATTTGCCTTATTTTATGATGCACTAGTCATTAATTTTTAAATTAATAAAAATAATATCCTCTTTTCCCATGGGTATTTCTAAATCCATTAGTTTTTCTAATCAATTTTATATAAACTACTCTCTTTTTTCCATTTTTTTTAATATGCAATAACTTATATGCTCAATCAATCACATAGGCATTTATTTAACTTTTCCAACTTAAATAATTTTTATATATAAACTACTTTCTTTATTTATTTTTTAATATGAAATAACTTATATACTCAATCAATCACTCATTCATTTCTTTAAATTTTCCAACTTAAATAAAAATGTATATGTTAGTCAAATACTTTTTCATGTATGCATAATTATTTTGATTATACTAGGGTGCCATAATTTTCTATGCTTTTCAAGAAAAATATTTCAGTGTGTATCATAGGTGTCATATTCACACATGTCCTTCAAACATCTAATTTTGTTTTGTGAGATAAAAGCACAACAATGGAAACCAATTTAACTCAACCATTCCTACTTGTTGAGAGACTAATGGTTACTAAGAAATACTAATGATACCTTAATATATTTCCCTTAGCTAAATGTCTCAAGTAATCAAATTTGTGTCTTATCTTCACAATAAAATGCAATCTCTATGTAATTAAAGCATCATAAAATTTTCAACCTAAAAGAAGAAAAAATGAATGGTTGTAGGTGGTAATAGAGACATGGTTCAACTTCTTCTAATGGTATTATATATATATATATATATATATATATATATATATATATATATATATATCTTCCATTAAACCCATTACCCATGTGTGGACTAATAAAAATCATATTCTTATATCTTCATATGCTGAAATCAATCCATTAAATAGTCACAATTATAAATTATAAATTATAAATGTACCATTAATCACGTGACATGTCATTATGTCCTAACTCAATCTAGAGTTAATATAAAATTGATGCAATCCCACATCGATGTGCACATGTAGCTTCCTTGTCACACTTAGTAAACTATTAGTAAATCTATAAATTAATGCATCTTAAATATATATGAATTCATTTTAATGTTTTATAACCATGTGGATCAATACTATCAATTATGTCATATTACTATACAATTTATCTATCCATGATTATCATATGAACATTAAAAAAAACTCATTTAACAATAGAAACACATAAATTAAATACAATCCAAAAAGTCAAAATATTTTAAGTTTCATCATCATAACATATATCAATAAACCAAATTATTTTATAGTCAAAATGGCTTCAAGTAATATGATTCAATTAGTTAATCTAGTCAAAATACACGAGGGCAATACATACACTCCTTTTTCAAGAAATTGTCTTGAAGTTCTAAAACAAATAATCAAGTTTTCTATGCATCTCCATTTTGTGCTCCCAAGTCGTTGGGATGGGACTAGAATTATCCCACTAGACCTTGGTCCAGCAAATGATGTCAAAGCTATTGAGTATGTCAATTCAACATGTGGATTGGTTCAACTATTAAGATCCCCTCATCTCACAACTACAAATGACTTAAATCAATAATGCGAAAATGGTTTGAAATATAATTACGCAAAGAAAATATATGGAAAACATTATGCATACAATCTAATAATGATGGTAATGAAATATGATAAGCAACTAATCTTTCTTTTCAAGAATTCTAACTATTGCATGCCATGGTGACAACTTGCCTCCTTTGACAAATTTAATGGAGCTCTTTTGTGCTCTAATTTGCAAAAAAACTCATTCCCAACTTTACAACTTCTATCAATTATATGTGCATTTGCATAAGTTTTCTATAGATCTTTGCACTTCTTTAACCTTCCTCAAATCATCCACTTGTTCTTCCATGTCTTAGATTATTTTTGGTCCAACTAGGACTCTATTGTCTAGCATGTCCCCACTGAAAGGTATCCTACATCATCTACATACAAAAATTCAAACATCAACATCTTAATCAAGCTATGATAACTATCATTATATGCAAATTCTACAAGGGGTAAAAACTCTTCCGAATGGTTCTATTGATTCATTACATAGAAGTGCAACATTTCTTCTAATATTTGTTTAATTTTTCTATTTATCCATTGGTTTCAAGATGGTACGTCATATTGAAATTAAGTTGTGTCCCAAACACCTCTTGAAAAATTGTTCAAAATATCCATGTAGATACTAACCCTCTATCAAAAACTATCTTCTTTTGAAATTCCATGCAATCTTATTATCTCATTAATAAATAAAAAAATGCAATCTCCAATGTTTGATAAGAAATATTTATTGAAAAAAATGTGCATTTTTAATCAAGACATCTGTTGCAAGAAAGATAGAATCGTGACTCCTTGAAATCATAGTTATTCCTACTATATAGTTCATTGAAATAATTGTGGCTCATTTGAATTCTACTATCACATGTGGTTGTAGAAATTTTGTCAGATGCTTACGTGTAATCTTCATTTGCTAACATTCAAGGCATCTAGCAACATAATTAAATATCTTGGATGAGCCATATAAAGTACTCTAAGAAATTCTCTTAAAATTAAATTTTAAATCTCATCATTATATGGCAGGTAAATTCGTTCATATAATAGTAATAAATCATTATCATCCAAACAATCTCCTTCATATTTGGGAATTTTCATTACTTCATTTTCTAATTCGAAATTAATTTCTTCATACCATTCATCTTTGTTATCAATAGTAAAATCGAAAGTCTACAATTTAGAATATCTACTATTTTATTTTATATTTCTCTTAATGTATAATATATCAAAATCATACTCACTCAATAATTTTGACCACCTTCTTTTTCTAGCATTCAAGTTGTTATATATAAATCAATGTTGAAGTCCATAATGATCCAACTTCAATTCAAGTTTTCTTACCACCAAAGTGATGTCTCTAAATTCTTAACGCATTCAATATCTCAACAAGTTTTAAATCATGTGTTACTTAATTATCTTCATGTGGTCAAAGGTTTTTCTTGAAGTGTATGTGATGATGATCAACTTTGGGGTTCTGTCAAATTCGACCCTTGAAAGTTCAATCAACTAAACTTGTGGGTTATGGGCACAAGAAAGTTATGGGCATAAAAAACTAACTCTCTCGACCTTTTGTGCAATAATGAAACTCAAGAACTTCTCCAAATACCCCAATTTCAAATGTTCTAGCATCTGGCTAGAACCACATACAGGGAAATCGTTCTGGTCCTCAGCTACTTCAACTCTTGTGTTGTGTATCCATGACCTCCCATGCATCAGTGATTCTACTATGGGGCTACTTTGGTAATATTTGGTTCCCTCATAGAAAAATTCCACCACGAGTCCAAACACTTGCAAACCCAAAATTCTGACTTAGTTCAGGGCGCAAGTCATACTCAGCAAGGTAACCTCATTTGGGGCCCGAGCATGCGGGTCTCACCCCAAGCTCGGGGGTCAGCTGCTTGGCTCCCTCTTCAACAAATTTTTACGTCGTGGCCTTAATGCCCAACTACGCGAGTCTCGTGTTGATTCAAGTTGTTCGCCCTATTCGGGGTTCCCCTTCGGCGTGTTCTTGGTGCAAAATCCTGAAGCCTTCAAACCTTTTGACACCCTAATATCTCTGGTCTACGGGTTAAATGCCATTCATGCCTTCTCACCTGGATTCGGCTCACCCCATTCATTTCAACTTCATCTCATTCATTCTTGGCCTTTCCTTGGCCCGATAAGGTAATGCAATGTATCCTTCAACCTGCAGGATTTGGCCTCTCTAACTCCCCTAACAAAATGTGGCAATAATTCAATAAAATAGGGTTTTTGAAAAATAAAATCATGCACAAATTTACAGAAATGCGCAGGCTGCATATAATGGAAACTATGCATTACAACCTCTTAGGGCATGGATTTGAGGCATTACATATTCGCGCCTCGGGCCATGATGACTCTTAGCCTTAATATTAAAATACACTAGTTTCCCTTAAAATTCATAGAATACCTATAAAATAAGAAAATAAACAAATAATGACTAATGAGGAATTATGTCCTCTGCCAACTAACGCATTCTAGAGGCTTATAAATATATCATGTTTTTCATAAAAACCAGCCTAGATCTATCTTAACTCTAGATCTATCAAGCGCCGAGAGAGATCAAATCTCTCGAAGTGCAAACCTCTTTTTTTAGTGCAAAACTTGAGGAAAGGTTTGCACCTTGAGAAATTTGATCCCTCTCGGCACTTGATAGATCCGGAGTTAAGATGGATGTAGGTTGGTTTCAGTGGTATGCTGCTAAGGAAAATCTATTGAAGATATAATTAATTTTATCAATAATATGTAAATATATCAAATATTAATATAATCATTTTAAATATGCTAAATATTTCTAAGATTAACTTGGTCATTTTAATTTTAAATTTTCTTAGTTACCTTAATTTGTTGAGATGATAAATATTGTTAATAACTTTAATGATGAAAAATGATGAAATAATTTTTTTGAATGCAAAGTGACAATAATAATGTTGAAAGATAGAAAATGTGAATAATAAGAATGTGCTTATGTTACAAATATTCTTCATTGTGATCAATCTCAAACTATTCTCTTCTATTATTCTTATTGTCATCCTTGTTAGTTTTGTCATCTTTTCATATCGATTGTATGAAAAAGAAAATTTAAATCTTAAATAATTTAAATCTTTAGCTCAAGCTCGTGTAGTAAACATGATACTTGTCTCTCTTTCTCTCCAATATTAATAGGTTAAATTACTATCACACAAAACTCAATGTGCATTGCCAATACCGTTTTTTGCTTACACTAAAATCAATGCATATTGTTGATCCAATCACTTTAAAATTAATGTTCCACCATATATCCAATTACATCAAATCATAAATCAACATCTACATTGAAATCAATGCATTTAATGCAAGCAATCAAATAAGATTAGAAAATAACTTCTACGCTGAAATCAATGCATTTAGTGCAAACAATCAAATAGGATTAGGAATCATCTACATTGAAATCAATGCATCTAGTGCAAGCAATCAAATATAATTAGAAATCAACACATCCATTGCAAGCAATGAAATATGTTGAGATTGCAACAGGATGATGAGCTTAGTGAAAAGAGTCGCCTTCACTAAGTGGGCCCGCAGGCTATTTTTGGCGCAAGTCTATTTTTAGATATGTCGATCATATTCTATGAGTTGTAGGATGCTATTTTTGGATGGTTGGTCAAGTTGGAAAAATAGATGGACTTCTATTTTTAGACATACTAGGCGGAATCTATTTTTAGATTGCTAGTCTAAAAATAGATATGTCGAATATTATTAGCTCTTAATAATATTTGGACTCTAAACATGATCTTATTCTCTTGGAGCACTTCCCATGTGATGTACAGATGTTTTAATGTATGAATTATGCTATTCCTAAGGGTTAAGTGAAGCTATTGCATGAGAATTCAAGCTGTAACTCATGGACAGAGTTTGGTGGAGTTGTGTTCAGTTTAACTCAGTTAGACACAGTTGAGCTAGTTGTATCTAGTCTAACTGATTGATACACTAGTGAGAGTGGTGTGAATTAATTATTAATTAATTCACTAAATATTAACTCATTGATCAACTGAAGAATACATTAGTTAACTACAGTGCATGGACAGTTTCAGTGGAGACCAGTGGAGAGGTAGGTGAAAGAGTAGGTTGACTATCAGTTGTGACTATAGTGTTACATGATTTGCAACACACAGTGATTGGAGATGCCAATGAGGATTGCGTGAGCAAGGCTAGACCAATTCGAGTTCATTCAAAGCCAATATTCAACAGGGATTGCGTAGTAGAGGCAGGCTAGCAGGTGCCAAATATCGGTGCATGGATTTGCTAGATCGGGCCTGATTAGTGTGTAGCGATTGTATTGTACTAAGAGCTTGATATGATTAGCTTTGTATGAGGATTGTTACATGATCTCTATGACATATATTATATACAGATAGTTGGGGTTTTCAACTTCAGGCTTTCCCGTTAAAACACTGTGTTCATATGTGTGAATTTTTATGGTTTCAATGTGTGCATGCAATTGATTTAATTTCCGCAAGTAATGATCAATAATAGAAGAGATTATGTATTATGCATGAAGTCAAATAGTGTGTGATCAGGAGAATATTGGATGTATAACGCATTAGTTATATAATTTCTACATGGTATCAGAGCGATATTGATCATTGGAGCAATTGCAAATCATTGAAGCAGTTGAGTTTTGTGCTGGTGGAATTCGAATTTGCAGTAGTGTTTTCTTGGTGTCGAAGTTGAGATGTCTTTCAATGGATTGTGATTGGAGTATGCCCTTGAGGGCAACTCGAATTATATTGCATGGAAGGATAGGATGGAGGTGGTGTTGGAGGATAATGGGTTGAAGGAGTTCATAGATGCAGAAATTCCAAAACCTGCTTCTAGCGATGCTGACGCACTTGACACATGGCAAAAGAAGACAACAAAATGTCGAAGGATTCCGTTGGAAGGTGTGAATCCTTTGGAAGGTGTGAAGCTTTACCATGAATACATAGTGTCCAGCCTTCATGGTAAATCTTCTCCATTCTTGATGTGGAAAGCTTTGACAGACTTGTTCCAAATCAAGAGCGACCAAAGGAAGTTGGTGCTCAAGGATAAGCTCAGGAAAATAAAAATGGAGAAAGGCGACAGTATACCCAAGTACCTCACGAAGTTTTTCCAGTGCAGGGATGAGCTGGGAAGTGTGGGGGTTACTGTAGATGAAGAGGACTTGGTGAGCTTGGCTCTCCTTGGGCTTCCGAAGAGTTGGCATTCCTATGAGGACTCTATCAATGGTCGGGAGAAATTGCCGGGATGGGAGCGACTTTGGTCGGATCTTGTGCAGGAGGAGATAAGGTAGAGTACCAGGGATGGATCTTCACCAAAGAATGAAGATGAAGAAAATTGCGCTTTGGCTGCCAAAGCAAGGAAGGGAAGAGCAAGAAGAATACTTCTCAATCCGGTGCGAAAGGCAAGAAGCAGGACATGTCCAAGGTGAAGTGCTTCACTATCACCAACACGGACATTACACCACTAATTTTCCACAGAAGAAGAAAAATAAGTAGGCTGCTAGATCTGCAGCTGGAGAGGCCTTAGGCTCGCAGTTTGAGCTGGATTTTTCGTTGATCGCATGCTTGGTCTCAAGTATGATGGGATCAGTGTGGTTTCTTGAAAATGGTGCGTCTTTCCATATGACCAGAGACAAAGATTTGTTTACTGATCTGGATGAGAAGGATCTTTTAGTGCACATCGAGATGGGCGATGATGGTAGATACATTGCGACTGGTATTGGGACCATTTCCTTTGAGAGGGAGTCTGGAAAACCTTTCATCTTGAAGGATGTCATGCATGTTCCAGGATTGAAGAAGAATCTTATCTCTGTGGCGATTTTGGAAGACAAGGGATATGATGTTGTCTTTAGCGAGGGAAAGGCTTTCCTGCGCAGTAAGGTAATTGGTAAAACCCGGAGGATAAGGGTTCGAGTTAAGAACCTTTATCAATTGTAGGTAGATGGTTGTGCAGCAATGGCAGGCAAGGCAGAAGGAGTGGTGAGCCGGGATGTGGGCGAGCTATGGCACAGGAGATTGGGCCATCTTCACCATGGTGCTTTGAAAATTTTGCAGCAGATTTCTACCGGGCTTCCCAAAGGTACACTTGCGCAGTCAGATCAGTGCAAGGGATGTACTTTGGGAAAATTTGTGAAAGCCACCTTTCATGAGAAGGATAGTCGTGCCACGACGATCCTTGAGAGAATTCATACAGACGTGTGTGGACCTTTCTCAGTAGCTTCGACAGCAAAGTACATGTATTATGTGATATTTTTTGATGACTTTTCTCGTAAGTGCTGGATCTTCTTCATGCAGAAGAAGAGCGAGACATTCTCAAAGTTCTGTGAGTTTAAGGCACTGGTGGAGAAAGATTCGGGGAAGCAGGTGAAGGCTCTTAGGAGCGATAATGGTGGTGAATTCATCTCTGGAAAATTCAAAGACTTTTGCAGCGCAGAAGGAATTCGAAGAGAGCTCATAGTGCCTCATAACCCACAACAGAATGGGGTCGCGGAGCGAAAGAACAGAACGATCGTGGGTGCTGCACGGGCGATGTTGCATGATCAGGGCCTTCCCATACATCTGTGGGTTGAGGCATTAAATACTGTGGTTTATGTGCAAAACCGTTGTCCTCATAGAGTACTTGGCATGAGTACACCCGAAGAGGCGTTTTCTGGTAAGAAACCTGATATTTCTCATTTGAAGATTTTTGGCTCACCTTTTTACATTCATGTGACGAAGGATGCCAGGAAGAAGCTGGAGCCGACCACAGAGGTTGGGATATTTTTGGGGTACATAGAAACAGCCCACAACTATCGTGTGTATTTTCCAGACAGTCGAAAGATTGTTGTGCGACGGGATATCAAATTTCATGAGGAGAAAGCCATGAAGTGTTCGCTTGAGAGGGAGCCACACTTGCATGCAAATGAGGAGCTATTAGTTCCTAAGGATGAGCCTCAAGATGTGTATCAGCCACAAGAGGAGGTTCATGAAGTGGAAGAAACCACTCATGCAGCGCCAACCATCAGAGGGCGGAAGTGCACTACAAAAGCTGAGTGACTGAATCTTGATGCAGAGAAGATTGTAGGAGCAGCTACATCACAGCGCAAACAGAGACAGTCACCTGATTGATATACTGGATACATGGCTCTGATGAGCAAGTGTATCGTGACAGAGCCATCCTCTTTTGAGGAAGCTGTGGAGGACCCTGCATGGGTAGATGCCATGGTGGAAGAGTATGATTCGATTGTCAGAAACAATGCATGGGAGATTGTCCCAAGGTCAAGGGAAATCATGGTAGGTTCGAGATGATCTACAAAGTGAAGCAAGTCAAGGACGGGAGCATCAGAAGCACAAGGAAATGCAGCGTCTCCGGCTTCCACGTATTGAGGGGATCGACTATGAGGAAACCTTTGCACTTGCTTGCCAGTATTCTTCCGCGCGCAGCATCCTATCTCTCTTAGCGCGTATGGGATGGCACATTCATCGTATGGATGTGAAGACCGTGTTCCTCAATGGAGTCATTGAGGAGGAGGTGTACAGAGCAATTAAGGTTTCGAGATCTTCAAAGAACATAGTCATAAAAGGTGCTCAAAAGAGCACTGTATGGGCTGAAACAAGCACCTCGTGCTTGGTACACACGAATAGATAGTTATTTCACCGAACTTGGTTTTACCAAGAGTGAGGTGGATCCTAACCTGTACCAGATTTTCATTGAGGGTAAGTTGATGATCATTGTACCTTATGTAGATGATTTGATACTAACAGGAGATGAATTGTTGATACACTCATGCAAGGCAGATCTTGCAAAGGACTTTGAGATGAAGGACTTAGGCCTCCTTCATTATTTCCTAGGATTGGAAATTTGGCAGCGGAAGGGTAGACTATTTGTGTCTCAAGGCAAGTATGCCCGGGAGATACTGGAGAAGTTCAACATGCAAGGCTGCAAGCCTATCGACACTCCTCTTCCTGGTGGTTGGAGGAAAGAGGATGCTACATCGGCAGAGGTAGTGGATGCCACTGTTTATCGACAGTTGGTTGGTTCGCTCATGTATCTAGTCAATACACGACCGAACATATGCTATGCTGTTAACCAGCTTTCACAAGCTATGGTTAAGCCTACCAAGCTCTTTTGGAAGGAAGGCAAGCATGTATTGAGATATCTCAGAGGCACATCAGGATATGGATTATGGTACAGATAGTTGGATGAGGTGAAGTTGTGTGGCTTCACGGATGCAGATTGGGCAGGGAGCCCAACGGACAGAAAGAGCACATCTTGAGGGATTTTCAGTATCGGGTCGACAACATTTTCTTGGTACAGCAGGAAGCAGAGATCCGTGGCACTTAGCTCAGCAGAGGCCGAGTATATGGCAGCGAGTTTGGCTGCATGCGAGGCTATATGGATGAGGAAGATCCCGGTCGGGTTGTTCGGTTCACACTTAGATCCTACTGTGATTTATTGTGATAATCAGAGTTGCATCAAACTCTCGGTTAATCCAGTATTTCATGATAGATCTAAACACATTGACATCCGGTATCATCATATCAGAGATTGTGTGCAGTGGAAGATCATGTTACTTTCTTACATTCCTACGGAGGATCAGGATGCTGATATATTGACGAAGGCACTCACCAGGAACAAATTCGAATACCATAGAGGCAGGATCGGGGTGGCAGATAATCCCTATCTTTTTGAGATGGAGTGTTGAGATTGCAATAAGATGATGAGCTTAGTGAAAAGAGTCGCCTTCACTAAGTGGGCCCGCAGGCTATTTTTGGCGCAAGTCTATTTTTAGACTATGTCTATTTTTAGACATGTCGATCACATTCTATGAGTTGCAGGATGCTATTTGTGGATGGTTGGTCAAGTTGGAAAAATAGATGGACTTCTATTTTTAGACATACTGGGCGGAATCTATTTTTAGATTGCCAGTCTAAAAATAGATATGCCAAATATTATTAGCTCTTAATAATATTTAGACTCTAAACATTATCTTATTCTCTTGGAGCACTTCAGTTAAGTGCACAGATGTGGCACAGGAGCTGACAGAAGGAATTACGCTATTCCCGAGGGTTAAGTGGAGCTATTGCATGGATACTTCAGTTAGAACTCATGTGACAGAGTTTGGTGGAGTTATTGAGGTAGTTGATGGAGTTGTGTTCAGTTTAACTGAGTTAAACATAGTTGATCTAGTTGTATCTAGTCTAACTGATTGATACACTAGTGAGAGTGGTGTGAATTAATTATTAATTAATTCACTAATTATTAACTCATTAATCAACTAAAGAATACATCAGTTAACCGATAAAAGGTACTTAGATGGGCCAAAGGAGACCAAGGAGAGGTAGGCAGTGTTAAAAGGAATATCGCTTGTGACTATAGTGTTGCGTGATTTGCAACACACCACATCGGAGATGCTAATGAGGATTGCGGTGAGCAAGGCGACGAATTAGAGTTCATTCGTAGCCAATATTCAAAGGTGGATTGCGTGAAGAGAGGCAGTTAGCAGTGGCAAAGATCGGCAGCATGGATTTGCAAGATCGGGCCGATTAGTGTGTAGCAAGTAGCGATTGTATTGTACTAAGGGCTTGATATGATCAGCTTTGTATGAGGATTTTTACATGATCTCTATGACATATATTATATACAGATAGTTGGGGTTTTCAGCTTCAGGCTTTCCCGTTAAAACACTGTGTTCATATGTGTGAATTTTTATGGTTTCAATGTGTGCATGCAATTGATTTAATTTTCGTAAGTAATGATCAATAGTAAAAGAGATTATGTATTATGCATGAAGTCAAATAGTGTGTGATCAGGAGAATCTTGGATGTATAATGCATTAGTTATATAATTTCTACAAAATAGTATTATAAATCACCACCTACATTGAAATCAATGCATCTAGTGCAAGTAATAAAATATCATTACAAAAAAATATCTACACTAAAATCGATGAATCTAGTACAAACAATCAAATAGGATTAAAAATCACCATCTCCACTTAAATCAATCCATCTAGTGCAAGAAAAATTATTCCCTCTCTCCACTCTCCATCCATATCTATATCCCCCTCCATCTCTTATTTTTTGTCTCTCTATCTCATCCCCCTAAACACACATGCTCTCACACTCCATATCTATCAATCTCTTTGTCACTCCCTCCCTCTCCCCATCTCTCTCTTCTTCCCTCTCTTCACCTTCCATCTATATCTCTATCTTCCCCTTCTCTCCCTCTTCCCTACTAATATCTCTCTTTCCTCCTTCTGTCCTCTCTCCCTCTCTCTCCATCTTCCTTATCTCTCTCTCTCTCTCCACCTTTATCTCTCTATGTATTTCTTCTTACCTCCCTCTCTCTCCCCATCCAATTCCATCTCTCTTTCCCTCCCTCTCTCTACTCTCTCACATCCTCTCTCTTCCTTCTACTCTTTCCCTTTCTCTCCCATCTCTCTCTCTCTCTTCACCCACCAACTATGTTACTATATCCCTCCCTCTCTCCTTATCTCTCATTCTCTCCCCCCTTATCTTCATCTCTCCTTATTTGTCTCTTTATCTCACCCCCAAACATACATGCTCTCTGTGTCTCTCCCTTGTCACTCCTTCCCTCTCTCCACTTCTCACTGTCTATATTTCTTATTTCCTACCTCTCTCCCCCTCCAACTCCATCTCTCTATTGATCCCTCTCTCCTCCTATCCCTCAAGTCCTCTCTCTCGTCCTTCATCTCTCTCCCTTTCTCTCCTACCTCCCTCTCTCTTCCTTGATCTCTCTATCTCTCTCTCTTTTCCCTCCAATAATCTTTCTTCCCCCATCATTCTCCTCCTCTCTCTCATCCTTCTCCTCTCTCCCTTTCTCTCCTACCTCCCTCTCTCTCTCTCTCTCTACCCCTCTCTCCCTCCAACTACATTACTAATCCCTTCCTCTCTCTTTCTCTCCCCCATTCACTACATACATCCTACTTTGTATCTTTTCTCACCCCTAAACATACACACTCTCTCTCCATCTCTCCCTTGTCACTCCCTCTCTCTCTCTCTCTATATTTCTTCTTCCCTCCATCTCTCCCCCTTCAACTTCTTTCTATCCCTCCCTCCCTCAAGTCCTCTCTCTAATCCTTCCTATCTCTCCCTTTCTCTCTTCTTCCATCTCTCTCTCCCTTTATCTCTTACACCCCTCTCTCTTCCTCCGTCTCTGTCTCCTCTAATCCTATCACTACCCCATCCCCCTCTCCTTCTCTCTCTCCCTCCTCCATATTTGTGTCTCCCTCTCTCGCTCTTCATTCCTCCTCTCCCTTTTCCTTTAGTTTATCTCCATCTCTCCCTTGTCAATCCCCCTATATCTCCACCTCTATCACTCTATATCTTTGTTCTTCCCTCCCATATATATCTAGAGTTAATATATATCATGATACATTTATATATATTATAATATAATAAATTTAATATTGTATTAATAGAAAGTTATTGAATTTAATAATATTAATATTATAATATATTAATATGAGTATTAGATTTAATAATAATAATAATAATATATTAGGGTTAATAATGTTTTTTTTTTGTGCATGGTATTAATAATAATTTAGCGCATGGTATTTGGACCATATGCTTCACCTAAATAACACCTATTTTTTGAGTGTTCATAAATATAAAGCAGATCATGGAGTAAATATGAAAATAGGTTTTATTTACTTACCATACCTATGGTTTATTTATATTTTTATTTATTTACCATACCTCTTTTATTTACTATGGTATTTGGCCCATAGGCTTGTTATATAATTAGATTTTTATTTATAATCATATTTGATATATTTTTATTTATTTACCTTACCTCTTTATATCTCTTTTATATTTATTTATTTACCATACCTCTTTATACCTATTTTATATTTATTTATTTATCATACCTATTTATACCTTTTTGTATTTATTTATTTACCATACTTCTTTTATAAATATGGTATTTGGCCCATGGTATTTATCCCATGGTATCATTATTAATTTGTCCCATGGTATTAGTCCCATAGGCTTCATCTAAATAAAACCTAGCTTTTTGAGTTTTTTTAAATATAGAGAAGTTTATAGAGTAAATATTCAAATAAGTTTTTAATTATTTACCATACATCTAGTTTATATATATTTTTATTTATTTACCATAGCTCTAGAGTAAATATAAAAATAGGTTTTATTTATTTACCATACCTTTGGTTTATTTAGATTTTTATTTATTTAAATTTTGAAATATTGCAATTTTGATGGGGAGATATTTATATCTTTAAATATTTTAATTTATCCATACAATATGGGTTTTCTTTTTAAAGATTCATTTTACAAATATTTAATTAAAGAAATATTAAAATGTTTTGGATTTTGATTGTTTGTGTTGAATTAACTCTTTTCATTTGATTTAGGAAATGGTATTGACTTTAGTAAAGAGTAAAGATGTTTAAAATTTTACTTAATTTGGAAATTCAATGTGGTAATTTTTTTTGTTAAAGGTAAATTTATGATCCATTCAAATTAACGTATATAATAAAGCAATTATTAAATAGGTGAGATAATTTACTATCCATTCAAATTATATAAATAATACATAGTTGTATTTTAGTAATTAATCTCAGTCCATTAATAAGTTAAAAAAGTTATATATAATCTAAATATTCAAGTTATATAAAATTAAAGATTAGGTTAATAAAATTTATTATTTTTTGAGGACGTGACATACTTGACATCAAGGTCACACTAGGTTGTAGATTGCGCCTCTCAGCGCAATAAAGAGAGGAAATTGTGTCCTATTTTGCATAATGTCATATCGCCCTTTTGGAAGCCTCTGAGAATCAAATATGATTTGACGTAAGGTCTATGCCCCTGCATCATACTCCCACACTCGACAAATATTCATGGTATCCTGATCATGTGTTTCCATTGTTGCACCTTGTTCATCTCCATGTTCATCTTATTTCTCCTCATGTATTGTTGAGTCTCTGCTTGCACTCAACAATGAGCTACAACCAAACCTCCACTAACATCTCACCAAACTCTCTCCTCTAGTTGGGTCTTTTGGCATCTCAAGTTCACCTCCTCTGGAACCTCTCAAGCTTCCTCTGCTCCTCTTTGGATATTGCATGATGCCCACTCTCTCTTGACAATTGTATCCACAATCTCAATTGTTTAATTGTCACAACAACTTCTACCCAATCACAACCAGAAGTTATTCTTCTTCATCTTGTATAAAATCTTTCCCTGCTCTTATATCAATTAATGACAATCGATTTTGGGGGTCTGTCAAATTCAACCCCTCAAGGTTCAATCTCTTGAACCTGTGGGTTATAGGCCTACGAAACTGGCTCTCTCGGCCTTTTGTGTAGCAATGAAACTCATGTAATTCTCCAAATCCCCCAATTTCAAATGTTCTAGCCTCTAGCTAAAACCACATACAATGCCACCATTATGGTCCTTGACTACTTCAACTCATGTGTTGGCATATCCATGACCTCCCACACATCAACAGCCCAACTATGAGGCTAGTTTGGGAATATCTACTTGCCTCATAGAAAAAATATGTTGTGAGTCAAAATGCCTCCAGACCTCGGATTCTAACTTATTTTGGAGCCTGAATGATACTCGGAAGGGCAACCTCATTTGGAGCTCGAGAAAGCGAGTCCCACCCCGAGCTCGGGGGTTGGTTGTTTGACTCCCTCTCCAACACATTTTTGCATTATGGCCCAAAGACCTGACTACGTGGGTCCCACCCAAAGTTTGGGTTGTTGGCTTATTCGAGGTCCCCCTTTCAACGCATTCTTGGTATCAAAACCCGTAGGACCTTTTGACCACTGAATATATTTGTTTTACAAGTTAAATGACATTCCCTCCTTCTCACCTAGGTTCAACTCGCCTCATTCATTTCAACTTCATCTCATTCATTATCGACCCCGCCTTGGCCTGATACAACAATATAATGTGTCCTTCAACTTGTAGGATTCAGCCACTCTAACTTATTAGGGAAATTTGAGGTCTAAAATGGGCCTCCTAAAGAAATAATAAAATAATAGCTAAATCAATAAAATAACATTTATAAATTTACAATTCACTTTTTGCACCACAATCCATGTAACCATGGTTAAATTCAATTCAAAAGCTGTACCAAAATAGAATTAATAAAAAATTGTATTAATGTAACTATAAATAAGAGTGAATTTTTCAAGAAAAAAGTCATTATTGAACAACTAATTTCTCCTTTGTAATTAAATAACTTAAAATAAAATATAAATATAAATTCATAAATTCATAATTATATAATATGTTATTAATTAAATATAATATAATAAATGTAATATATTATTTTATGTATGAATTTTATATTACCTATTAAGTTAATTTGATTTATAACCTAAGAAGAAATAATATATAATATAAAAAGGAGTAGTCTACCCAGGCAACGTTTTAGCCCGGACGACAGTTTTTTGCCGGAATCCGGGCAACTTAAATTCAAGAAATCAGGTACTTGCAATGTTTGAAATCCATTTTTGAGGTTGGGAATGGATTCAGCACTACCAAAATCCCTTAGGGCACTCAAAATACTTAAGTTTAACAACTGTAAACATGATTCTGATGAAATCTTTGCCGGATTTTTTAAAAATCTTTGCCGGAGTCCGGGCTAAAACGTTGCCTGGAAACGACAACCCATATAAAAATAAATATAGCATATATTTTATATCATTTAGATTATTTTTCATAATAGTATAGATAATAATATATAATATTAATATAATCATAATGAAATGAATTGAATTATATTTAAAATTAAAGAAAAAAATTATTGAAATAGATTTAATTTATATTTATAAGTATAATATAAGATTTATATATATTGGATTTTTTTTTGCCTCAAATTATATTGAATTTAATATAACTTTATTCAACATACAAAATTAATATATTTTTTTCATCATACAAAACTAAAATACCTGTTTTCTTTAATTTTAATATTTTAATAGTGTTATCAATATTATAATATTATTATTTATGGATTTGATTTATCCTAAAATTACAAAATTACATTTTTATTTATTTTGATTATATATGTGTGTGTGTGTGTGAACTTATAATAAAATGAGATGAATATATAATTTAAAAATAAATATAAGAAAATATACAAATATAATATTTATTCAAAGGTGTGTAAAGACATAAAAATTGTATAGGATATGCATTGTTTCTTTCAAAAAAATAGGAAATGACATAAAAATATTAATATTTTATTCAAAAAATGTGAAATGAAATTTATTATGATTACTTTACTTGATGATTTTAAAAGTACTTAGAGCACTACCATGATTAACAATGAGTTTTTATCCACCATTGATAATGTGACAAGTAAGTACCTTTAACTCAAGCAATGCCACCGTAACCATTAGGGATGATGTCATCCCCTAAAATGTGATTGGTTCTCATAAAGTGAATTTTGATTGTACATTTTCCTTAGAAGGCCCATTTTAGACCTCAAAATTCCCCTAATGCTCCCTCTAATTAAATGTGACAGTAATTCAACAAAACATGATTTGTGCAAAATAAACACATGCACATATTTACATACTTTGCAAGCTGCATATAATGGAAATCATGCATTACGACCTCTTAGGGCCTGGATTCGAGGCATTACATATTCGCCCCTCGGGGACTAATGGCTCTTGGTATAATTCTTACAATAAATTGGTCGCCTTTTTAACATTCACAGACTTCCTATAAAACAAGGAAAAAAACCCTAAGGAGGAATCACCTCCTCTACCAACTAAAGCCTTCTAAAGGCTTCCAAATATCTAACGTTTCTCATAAAAATCAAAAGTGGAAATCATATCCTCTTTTGAAAAATGTCACGTCGCCCTTATGGAAGCCTTTGAGAATCAAATATTATTCGGGGTGGGGTCTATGCCCCTGCATCAGTATGCAATCACCCTACCTTCTCGCATTAATACTCCATCCAATCCTTCTCTCAAAGTGTATGTACACACTATAAAAACTTGATCCATATCTAGTATCTTTAATATAACAAACATTGTCAATAATTCTTTAAAAGTTTAAAACATCTATTCACATCATTTTATCCACACAAATTTCTTATTCTTCTTCTATGACTCAATAATAGGAATTGCAATTTTGAGAAAACCTTCCATAAATCTAGCCAAAACCATAACAAAGTACACAATTTTAGGCATTAACCATTCGATAATAACTTTGTATTTTTGAAACCCACTGCAATTCCTCATCCTAATATTATATGCCCAAAAAGAATCTTTGATTCATAAAACAAACACTTAGAAAGTTTAGAATATAGTTTATGCTCTCTTAATCATTGTAACACTAACCTTAATGCACTTTATGGCTTGGTGGGTTAGCTTGAGTGTTTGAGATTGTAAATAGTAAACATGAAGTTTTGAAATCAGATTTTCAAGTTAGATATTTAACTTCTGTGATATATTCTTTTCAAGTTCTTAATTGTTTTTCTAATTTACAACCTAGGATGAGATATGGTGAGTTTATTTAAAATTAAAAAAAAGGATTGATTATATAAAGTTCATGAGATGTGGTGAGTTTATTTAAAATTAAAAAAAAGATTAATTATATAAAGTTCATGTGTATAGCCTATGCAAAGATCTAAAGGCTCTATCTTTACAAAAGAATGTTTATTATTATGTAGGTTTAATAAACACTATTTAAATCATAAATCATAGTATAGAATAGCTTGAAGTTATAACTAACTCATATAATATTGTTTTACTAACAAAACAAAATGTCTAAGAATATGTTTACAACAGCAGTTTTGATGGATCTGCTTGAGTGGTTGAGAGTTCTCGATAGTAGATAGTAAATAAATAAGAGGTTTTGAAATTAAATTTTCAAGTTACATACTTTTGAATATGTAAACTTCATTTTCTTGTCATTTTATTTTATTTTATATTTACAATATATGAGTGAAGTGAAGTGAGTTTCTTTAAAAAGAAAATTAAAATGGTTTGTCTCATTCAAATGAGTAGCGTTTATAAAGCTCTAAGGGTTGTGTATGTAAAAGAGTATTTATTTTTATTAAGTTAATTAAAAAAGATTTTATTAAATAATGGTTTAGCATAGTTTGAAATTGTAAGTAAATTATCTAATATTGTTTTACCATCAATATAAATGTCTAGGAGTATTGCTACAATGGATTTAAGTAGAAAATATGGCTAACCATGTAAGATAAATTACAAATATGCAAAAAGAAAACAAAATTGATAAATTTTTTCATATGCTTTATAATTCTGTTTTTATAAATTCATCCAATTTGAATAACTCCTATGAATTTAACATGAAATTTTCCATTAGATATAAAAAAATTACAACAGTAATAAATTAATTTTAAAAAATGAAATGAATTGTTTTCTTTTGGTAAAAAGTGCTATATGTAACACTTGGTGGAGAATAAATGACTCTTCACTCAACCTAAAATATTTTCAGAGCTATCTAGCCTACTTCCAAAACTTCCACCAAACTATACTAACTTCCCTAACCTTTTAATAAATTCCAATAACAAAATTATACTAACTTCCCTAACTTTTTAATGAGTTCCAATAACAAAATTATAGTAACTTCTCTTACCTTTTAATGAATTCCAATAACAAAATTATATTAACTTCCCTAACCTCTTAACGAGTTCCAACAAAAAAATAACTTCATTTCTCACTCTTTCACCCTCCTTCCCCACTTGGCCAATCAAATCAAAACCATTAATAACAAACATTATGACAGAAACTAAACACAGCGAGACCTCTTTAACTATTAACACTTTCTTATAACATTAAAATTTAAAAATATAAGTGTGTGCATGCGCACACAAAAATAATAATAATTATGGAAATAAAATATTTTTTTTATTTTCCTTTTCTTTCCTTTCTTTTTTTTGTTATATTAAGTTTTATTAGTTGTCATGAATACATCGATGCAAGCTCAATTTAGTAATGTTTTATATTAATTTTGTATTGCATTAAATTATTACGCTGAAAGCGTTCCCTTTATGGGCTTTGCAAATGCGATTTTCCGCTCAGCCAATGAGAGCGGGTTCTCATCGTTCTCACCGCCACTCAAAATTTGACAGTTGCCATCCGGCTATTTGCCACGCAGCGGCCGTGCTGCTGTCAAGTCGCAGGCGAGTACCATTTTCTCCGACGCACCGCCAGCCAGCTAATTCTAACCAGTTCACTACCATGCGATATTCAATCTGCAAAATTTGACAGTTGCCATCCGGCTATTTGCCACGCAGCGGCCGTGCTGCTGTCAAGTCGCAGGCGAGTACCATTTTCTCAGACGCACCGCCAGCCAGCTAATTCTAACCAGTTCGCTACCATGCGATATTCAATCTGCAATAACTGCACTGAAAATGAACGGACAGTAGCCATTTTCCGATACGCGGCCTCTGTCGGGTCGGTGTTTGATTACGGTCCCCGGAAATCTGAAATCTCACTACCTGATATCGACAAAAGCTCTACCAAATATCACAAATTTAGAAAAGTGAGAACTTAAAATATGCAGCCTTATGTTTGCAATTTCTATGTGCATATCATATAAGTTTATATGGGCGTGTCTAATTTATTCTCGATAGATGGATATTACCAGGCCTCAAATTGTTGTGGCAATTTTTTAGGAGATTCATCAGCCGAGGGAAACCCTAGAACTTGGCTAAGGAAATAGTGACACTTTCGTAAGACTTTACTGTGCCTATCCAGCGAAACTATGGTCTCGTACCGCAGGATTCGCTGCTGCCCTTTCGCAAGAATCAGCAGTAATTGCAGCTCATCTCATTATTTATTCGAACAATACAAAAGCAAAACAGATATATTACATGTTGAATCCGTTTGCTTGGAGAATTGGGTTGAGCTACGAAATATAGGTAATCAGTAACAGAATTGCAAATAGAAAATTTGTGGCATGATTCCACCGATATAAATATGTGGATTTGCTGGGTTGATATCAAAATAAATCGGTTAGTTAATTCAGGTGTGTTTTTTTTCCATTGGCATGATTAAAGCGTTTGCGGGGCCGGGAAAAAGTCAAAAGAGGAGGCGCGCAGTGCATAAAAAACAAAGCCTTCGGATGCCATTTCTATTCCCAAACGCCGTAACATTTTGTTTTCTGTTTTTCAAAGGAGATGTTCTTATAATATTCGTTTTTATCCGACATAACTGAACATTCTGAGTTCAATGAATCTTTTCCGGCGACTTTTTAGCTATTATATCTTCAATGACGCAGTATGAAAATGACATATCAATATAACGGGTAAAAGAGACGAAATCGGTTAACATCGAACAGAGTAAGGGGACCAGGCCTCACCTTCTTCCTGAAGTCCCTACATTTAATATTCATATTCTGTAAGTTCAAGTTCGTGGCTAATTTGTCTGGTTGCTTATCAAAATTTATCTACTGCAATGGCCAATGTCTGGCTTTGAGAGGGATACTTTATAGCTTTATTTCTTCTCTAAACAGAAACGCATCAAAGTAACATGTACGTATGCATCAAATTATATTACTTCTAACAAATCAGAATGTATAGATTTAACCATAAATGTCATAAAAACTTTGTTATCCATAACTGTCATAGAACTTTGATATCAATTTCCATAATGTAAAAGTTCAGTTGGAAAATAATTGAATAAAAATTGTTTGTTGTAAAGGTTTTGTTAAAAAAATTACATTTTTATATAATTAAAATTAAAATTAAAAATTAAAAATTTGAAACTTTTATCTTTAGTATTTACTATTTTTACGCTGAAAGCATTCCCTTTATGGGCTTCCCGAATGCGATTTTTCGCTCAGCCAATGAGAGCGGGTTCTCATCGTTCTTACCGCCACTCAAAATTTGACAGTTGCCATCAGGCTATTTGCCACGCAGCCACAAACTGGCCCGTGCTGCTGTCAGGTCGCAGGCGGCTGTTATCTATCACTCTCTGCAAAAACAAACTCATCCCTCCGCCTGTGCTCCACCACACTCTCTCTGACGTTCACAACAGCCGAGGCCTCGCGCTCTTTAATTCCCATCTTCGTGCATCTCTCGAACAGGCGACGCACCAACTTTGACATCTCCTCTTTTCGAATATTCATGGACGCCTCCACTCTGGAAGGAGATAGAAACTGCAACATGCACATCTTGCGCAGTTTCTGATTCCGCTGGTCATATGCGTCGAGCCCAAGGAGCTTACAATTGTAACCCATATGCTCGGCTCCCACAGATCGTGCCCTGGAGGCAAAGTTCCTGTCGTGCATGGTGAGACACTCCCTGGCTAGCTCCCATGAGGTCACTACTAGAACCTCGCGAGAGCCGAATTTGAGGAGCATGATGCGGCCATAGGTCTGGGCCAGGTGGTAAAGCGTCTGGTGAAGAGGTCGCTTGGCGTCCAGCAAATGGAGGTGTCCAATAATGGGCCACGACTCCCGCCCTCAACCTGCCGCCCTTCTCTGTGTGAACAGGCAATTAGTAGGAACTGTGGCGTGATAGATATATAATACGGGCTTTGTGCCAGCTTTGTCTCTTCACGAGAGCGTAGCTGTGCCATCGTTTTTATGCAGTCTCTTGTCCACATTGCTACATGGAGATCGGAGGTCTCTGCAGTGATGGCGCAGGGATTTGCAGTTTCTCTTTTATTGTTTTTGTTTGCGTTTTTAAATTTCGCATGGATGTTACTCTGTTCATAGCCTGGGGAGTTTTTGAGCTTTCATCTAATCGATTGAATTCATGATAGCTTACCTTTATGAACTGCACCTTGACATTGATCACAATGCAGACTTTTTGCATTCTAGTGGCGATCGCAAGGATGATGAATGTTATGGACATGGCTGAGGGTCATGGGCATGGACATCATACCAGGAAGATTAGCCCTCCAATGCCATTTGCCATGAATGCCACAGAATCCCGTATGATCAAGCAGGCATTCATGAAATGGGTGAGGCAAATGGGCAGCCTGAAACATTCCATATTCAGGACAGCCAAGAACAAGTTTCTTCCCACATTCTATGTCACAGTCGACAAGAAACCAGGTGTGGGGGATTACACATCTGTGCAGAAAGCAGTCAATGCCTTGCCTCTCATCAACTTGCTCCGCGTTGTTATTATCATCAATCCAGGTGTATACACATGAGTAATTTACTGCAACATGAACTCTTATGGATGAATGTATATATAAAGTAGTAGTATAGATTTTCACAGTTGTTCAGGTTGTGGAGAATCTTCTGAAAATTTGTATAAAAGATTTCTAATCCCTGCAAAGAGTGGACACTCTGTTTTGAGGTAGACACTTCACCTGTCCTTCCAATGTTTTGGGCAGACACTCTTTTCTTGTTCTTGATGATGAGTGAGTGTCCTCCAAAAAATTTGGACATATATTAGATTGTAAGGATTAAAAATCATTTACACAATTTTTTTTTCCAAAATTCTCCAAAATATATAACTGTGTGTATCCTCTGTTCCTCAACAGATTAAGCTTCTGCTTCTGTATGCAGGGAGGCATGCACAGAGTATGCTCCCCCTTGGGGAATAATAGGAATTTAGTATAGTGCAGTAATGCGACCAGTGTGATCCCTGCAATGGCCACCATGAGACCGCCCTCCATAAAATCGAACGTTCTTTCCATTCTCGTCTGTCAACGGATTTATGAACCGCCCATATAAATCTAAAATCTGATTAGTCCATTGTAGATTTTAGCAAAATTCTTAATACCGGAATTTGTGGACAAAAGAAAATGAAAGAATAATTTCTGCCACCCAAAATCTATTATCTGTCACCCAAATTTTAATAATTCTATAATACTTTGGGAATTAAGGTCTACAATAGGATGCCCGCCCACAAATCCGTCTTTCTTATCTTCTCATCTATTTGTCTGAGTCACTGTCGCCAAGTAAAGGTAAAGGTAATATTTCAACATAAATGTTGTACATCAAACGCAAATACACACCTGTCACACCTACGCTAGAGAGTAGGGGCTATAATAGAAAAATAAGATGTTCCCCGTGATGCCCATGTGATAGGGTTGTCAACGAAAAAATGATGGGAAATAAATAATATATTTAATAAAAAAATAAAAAAATAATAATTGTTTTTCGAACGTTTGAACGCTCACATATGAGCGCTAAACCCATTAGGGTGCTTTTCATTGAAAATATCGAGAAACCATATCCTCTAATTATGAAAATATAGTCTTTTAGTTGATGTGATAAATGGTGTAAGACTTTGCATGTGTTAAAGTTCGATGATGTTGATCTCATATAGATTTGCAGTTTCAATTCGAGGACAACACAATTGAGTTCTTTGTGATCATGATTATGTACAAGTCCCATATTTATTCAAATGAGGTCTATTTTAGCATAAGACAACATAAAAACACATACAATGCATTTAATGTTGGGCAATGAAAGAATGAAATAAGTTTGTCGATAAATCCTTTTCTCGCATTCAAACAGGAAGACAAAACACAGAGTTCAAATATTTAATTAAATATTATCACATTAATATGGAATTAATGTTGATTTTATGCTATTTTTCTTATTTTTTTATTGGTTTTGAAATCTTTTCTTATCATAGCATGTAATTATTAAAAATAAAATAAATATATAAATTCAAGCTTTAAATATTATTTAATTACTTTTAACATTTAATTTATTCGATAATAATAAAAACAATTGAATATCCTTTGAATAATGCACAGAGGCTATCTCTCTCTTTTATAAAGTGCTTGAATATTAATAGAAATCCTCCCCTTGTTAACGGTATTAAAAGGCAATATCCTCTCATTATATTTTGATGTTTGAACTTCTTAGACCATAACCCCAAGCAATAACAAGTATACGCCCTCCCGAAAGCCTACATTCCATTGCTATGTTACCAGAGACGGCATGCTAGTGAATTCGGTTGGTTTCAGTTGCTGCTGGTTCTTCCACCTCGCGCCATTTGCACCAGCGTTGATTGCAGAGAGAGTTACGTGGTCGGGCACACACCAACTCTCTCCCTGGGGCGCAGACTGACGCCCACCTTCCCTATTTTTCTCGGATTGAAAGGAGTACATTCATTGGTCCATATTGGTTCATGGAGCCATTGTCTTTGTAAAATTCATGAATTATGCATGAGATTTGAGGTGCGCTTGTTAAATCCAGTGAGATATGCCTTCCATTTTGATCGCACAATGCCAGGGAAAAGTAAACCACATAATCAAACTTTATATTTTGAATTTTAATATTTATATTTATTTTTAATTTTAATATTATTCATTTGTTATTTATGTAATTTTATTTTTATTTCATTTTATTTATTTGTTTGTTTATTTATTTATTTATTAATCTTTTTTTTTTTATTTCTATTTATTTATTTATTATATTCTTGTTTTTGTAATTAAGAATTTAATTTTTATTTTGTTTTATTTATTTATTTATTTTTATCTATTTTATTTTTAATTTTAATTATATCTTTATTTTATTTTATTTCTATTTATTTATTTATTTAATTAATTTTTACTTTTATTTTTCTTCTTTTTTTATTGGTTTTGAAATCTTTTTCTTATCATAGCATGCAATTATTAAAAATAAAATAAATATATAAATTCAAACTTTAATTATTATTTAATTACTTTTAACATTCAATTTATTCGATAATAATAAAAAACAATTGAATATCCTTTGAATAATGCACAAAGGTTATCTCTCTCTTTTATAAAGTGCTTGAATATTAATAGAAATCTTCCCCTTGTAAACTGTATTAAAAGGCAATATCCTCTCATTATATTTTGATGTTCGAACTTCTTAGACCATAACCCCAAGCAACAACAAATATACGCCCTCCCGAAAGCCTACATTCCATTGCTATGTTACTAGAGACGGCATGATAGTGAATTCGGTTGATTTCAGTCCCTTGAAGCCATTTATTCTTCTCCCTCTGTTCTCCTAAGAGGAGTTGGAGAAGAATTACCTCAACATCTGCCTTCTTTTCCCCCCTTGCATCATTGGGAGTTTTCCTTTCAGCGTTCCTTTGCACCTCCCGGTGCAATTGCTAGTATATATATATATATATGGAATAGTCTAGACGGGCGGAGGAATTCCCCGGTTTCTGTTGCCAGCCAAAAAAAACTTCCGGCTCTGACCGGAATTCCTCCAACCCCTCTGACGTAGCTCCGTTTGATGTGACAGTTAGAATCCGTAAAAATCAAAATCTTTCTAGATCAGATCCAACACAAGCATCCCTTCTTCCAGCCAAGCGCTCGTTAATGCAATGAGAGTGGTAGGTGGGCTGCGGGCAACTTGAATTCAAAATCGGGCCAAAAAAAAACCGCGCCAGAACTCCAGAACTCCTCGACCTCCAGCGTCGACCTCCCTGCGCAAAACACTGTAAGTATCCATAACTTCACCAATTTTGTATCTCTCGTCCAGCAAAATGTTGTTCGCTTTAATGTCTGTTCTTTTCTGCATCTGTATATTTGAAGAATCACACATTTTAAGACTATTCAATAATCCCTCTAATTAAATTTATCATCTTTCCGTGAGCCAAAAAAATAACGAAATGACCTACCAAATAGACAACGCGCACAAATTCAGGTTGAATCTCGTACATGCGTTAACAGAGTGTATTGTTAGCGCTAAGGAGGCATCTGTATGCCATCGCCGAGAAATAGAGAGGAGAGATTAAATGGAGATATAAATGAAACATTTCCCATCTAGATTTGGTGAGAAAAGATAGCATTCAATCTCTTAGTGGGGTGAATCCCATCCCAAAACAGGTACGCATTTAGATCCTTACAGATAAAAGGTTTGCCATTTTATGCTCCCATTGCCTGTGTCTTCCATTTGCCACATCTCACTTGTGCATTAAACAACCCTGCACCGTAGCACACAAACCTCGTATTCTCAAATCTTACATCCAATACCCAACTTGCAATATGTCAGTGAAAAACAATAACCTTCATTATTTCAAACAACATATCAAATTGAGGATTATTTTTGTATTCTCAATTATTTTTTGAACATACCATAGGCTGCAGGATGATTTCCCCTCTTAGCTTCTGCATCACAGGTTTAAGAAACTGTTTGAGACCAACATTATATTCCTTGGCCAATTTCTTTGCTATATCCAAACATTAGCCATTGGCTTTATTTATATAGCTAAAAATCCTCGAAGATGGAGTGCACCCCACAGTGGAAATTTCGATCAAAATAATTGTTTTTGCCCCGGAGCAGTAAAGCGTCTTAGTAAATTTCATCCAATAAGTAGTTTCAGTGGTGAATGCATACTAATGTTCACACACAAATGAATCTCTAAAACAAAAAAATATGAAACTTACTGATAAATATTGGTCATATTTGTTGAGTAACAATGTAACCAGGTCCTAAGTAGTAGTATTTTGGAAGGTAGTGTTATGTATATAATTCCTAATGTTATTGCCTCCAACGGAAATACAATATAAATACTTGGACATGTAATATTCAAATGCAATAATGTCATTCTTATTCACTAAAGTTGAAGCATAGTGTGTGAATTTCCATATTTGATGATTCAATGGAACTATATTCTGCAGGGTGAAACATGGATCAAAATCAGTACTTGGAAAATTATAAAAGAGAATAACATAGAATAATGTTCCACAATCAGAATCCAAGAAAAACAAATTCCATGAATGCAATATTGAAAACAAGAAGGTAATTCACCAAATCTTGGCCTGTGGAATTCAGCAATCTTCTCCCTCTAGAGGCAAAATTAATCCCAGTAGAGAAATTTGCTTGTGGGTCAAAATATGGTAAAGGGAACGACAACCCCATGTATGTTGCTTAAAGAAATGATGAAGCAGAGAACATGAATCAATTCTCTGACCATGCCATCAATGACCATTCTTTTATAAAACGTTTGAGCTTGAATCTGATCGAGAAATAACTTGTTATAGGAAACCTATTGTTTTACGCTTCTCCTTTACACTTCTAAGGAATTATAGATACATTATGCTTCTATCCTCTATACAGAATGTGAATCCTAGAGTGGCAATGACATTGGTTCTTAAAATGTGCATTGTGAAAGGAACGGATAAGGAAAACATCCAACAGTGCTCTATTTCAATGCCCGTGATGGATGATCTCTACCTAATATAAGTTCAGGAAAACCTGTGTGACACCTTCAGAAATCAATAGCTAAATAGCATTCTTTGCATACTTGTAGCAACAAATAAAAAGAAGGGGGTTTCTTAAATCTTAAATATATTTGCTTTTTGAATCTTAAATATATTTGCCTCATCGGCGTTCACATCTATTGAACCACCTCATGGAAAAAATGTAGGTTAAGCAATAACTAGTGATTCTTGAGCCAAGTCCCCTAGGCTTGTGAATGTAAATGAGAAGGTATCAACTAGCATAAATCAGTCTTTGTGAGTACCATGGCATCTTCTACTATGCATGATCCATTGGCCAATTCTGGTATGGATTCCAACTATGGTGACTCTATTTCTCTAGGTATTCTTATTGAAAATGCCTCATTATCTTCTCTACTTCTTGTTATTTTAAGTTTAGGATTGTTTGGAAGACAATTACATCCAAACAGTCCAACTAGAAACTTTAAACTTGAACTATTTTTTGTTTATTCTACTGAAACTTGACAGTGCTCTTATAACTTTACTTGATATGGCCTATTTGAATTTTGGAGGCAATTGGTAATAGTCATAACATAGATGATTGTTTAAAGAAAGATGATGAAAATAAAGGGAAAAGTCACCTATGTGATGTAATGAATCTTTGCATAGCCATTGAGTTCCAAGCACGCTCCATCTCAACACATATTGTGATTCCAACATAACTCATGTGTATTGCAGTGCCTTCTAAGACTTGCTATTACAAATGAAACAAGAAAAAGGATAATGCAGAAGTAAAGAATATGAAGATTCGGACTAAAATTGAAACTATAATTATCTTGATTCAACTAGGAATCATGTTCAAATAAGGAAACTCAATAGAAGCAACACGTACAATTGAAGAATCACAAAGTGCCCAAGATGAAGTCGAAGGGGGTCTATTTTTAAAATGGCACAAACTATCATGAATATGGTTGATGTAACTATTCCATGTACTCTAGCTGATGAATAAAGACAACAGGTTTTAACTTTTAAATGTCGTGGGTTGAGGAGAGACACTTATTACATCTTTACAAGGTGCAGTGCCCGAAGAAGTCTTTGGAAAGGTGACTATTGTTTTTCCTGAACTAGCCTAGGCTCAAGGAATAAATATGAAACTAAATGGGCTTGGATAGGGTTTTGCAATGGATATGAAAACAAATAAAAAGGAAAATTCCTTGGAATATAATGCAAAAGTGGAAGGAAATGATGTGGACAATTTTCCTATTCTTAAAGGTAAATTTTCTGAAGGACCAAATGTGACATATGCTGAAACTAAAAGGAAACAAGAAATGGTTGGTAGCAGTCTAACATCAAAGGTTTGGGTGTGCATCAAAATGAAGAAGTGCTTTCAAATGCACTCACATGATACAAAGACAAATACTAAAGAAAAGAGTTATAAATTATAATTCAGAATCTTATGATGTTGAACCTCAAACAGGATACTCATTAAGTGAGTAGCTTGCTAGTCATTCAGACCCATGCACATAAAGAAAAATCAAACGTTTTTTTCTTAAGATTGATCATCTTCCTCAGGGCAGAAATTCCACACTCTTTGAGCCTATTGATGCTCAGAGAGTTGTTATGCAGTGTGACATGAAATGTGGCCATAGCTCAGAAAAAAATAGTGATGACCTAAATGCATGAGATATTTAAGGGACACACATGGAACTCACATTTCAAACATAAAATACAAAAGAAAAAATGACAGATTGAGAAGCAAATATAGAGAAGGAAGCATAGATATTTATTGGCACAAGACCACATATATCACTATCTCGACTCATTGAAGACAATTATCATCAAGGATCAACAAAACAAGTACTTCCTTGATTTCCTTACAACCAGAATTGATTCCACTGTTGTGAATAATATTTAGGAGGTTTCATGGAAACTTAATGTTTATGTCATCACATAATTTAATTTAATTTAATATCATTTTTTACAAACTACATGGAGAAACTAGGTCTCAAGCACTAGGCAGCTAGGCCCCTATAGCCCAAAAGGGAAGTACAATTTAAAAATAGACAATCTCTTGATGTATCACTATTCACAAATGTTAGTCAACTGCTTTCTCAAAGTTGAATTAAGCACTTCCTTCTCCGATGTAATTTGCATGCTGATTTGTTTTTCCATCCCACGGACAATTTTCTGGCCATTTCAATACATGACTACAATTTTAATTTTAATTTCAACTTCAAAGTTGTAGTATAAGGACCAAAAAGAAATATCCATGCATAATAGATTCTTCAGTAGATCTTTGACATACAAGGACCAAAAAGGAAAGTTTTGCAGCATATATTCTTTGAAAATATAGTAGTAAGTACAATGACCAAAATGGATAGTCACGAATAATATATTGAGGTTGGAAACATTGCATAGCAAGGGCAGGAAGCAAAATAATTATGCAATATATGGTTAGTCTAGTAACCCAGGAACAAGGTATGAATTCAATAAGAAAATATCTGATACCTGAAATTCCTAACTGCTAATATAACAACTCTGAGAAAGGATCCAAGATCCTTTTGTATAATATTATCATTCTAGAAATATTCAGGTACAACCTAAAAATTCCTTTTAGAAAATGCTCGAATTATGGAATTCATCTACTCCTCATCTGTAGAGTTATGTATCAAGACTAATTATGCCTTTGATAAGCTCCAAGTCAAACTGTTATCCTCTGTCAAGGCATTCTGTCAAGGCGTGCTATAAACCGAATACACTCGAAGTAATTGAGTTTAACATATATCAAAAAATGGCATGTTCCAAACTTCGTAGAACTCAAAGGCATTGAGTTTACATCCTCCCAAAAAATAGCATGTTATAAACTTCACAAATATCCAAGGCATGGAATGTAGCTTCTCTCAATAAATGACATGTTATAAACTACAAGAGCTCAAATATATGGAGTTTATCCTCTTTGAATGAATGAAAAGAATAAAACAATGGTAAATGACAAATTGGAAAATTCTCCACAGTCGCTACATTTTTCAGTGTACATGCACCTTACAAAAGATATGTATTGCACAAATTAACATATTAAGTGCAAAATTCAAATCAATCTCTAAAGACAACCAAAAAAATTGAATGTAGTAGTGTGAGCCTGTGGCAAGAAAATTTAAGAGTAAACATATAAATGTAGTACTAGTCATAAATGATCTGTTGGAAAAAATTTTAGGGGTCAAAGTATCTGAACTTGCTGACAGAGAAATTCAATAACGCAGTTGGATCACTATCTCGAGAACTGGAGGATTGTAATATGGACAATCATAGACAGTATGAGTTGGATGCCACCTTCATTGATTTATTTACATAAGTTAAAAGGAATTATGATTGAATGTTGACATGGCAGGCTGAGAGATGAAGTATATTTTTTTTCATTTTCTATGGATATGTCTCAAAGTCATTATGACCTTGATGAACTGTTGGAGCTCCTTAATGTGAATATTGGAACAACATTACAAGAGTTATTATTGAAAAACTTTCTCCATAGCAATATTCAAGTATGCATCATGGAAATCTAAAGCTTTTAGCCCTATTCATCTAATAAGAAATAAATTTCAAGATTTAGTGGACATTGTTTTCTGCTTTTGTTTTAATGTGGTTAAAAATTCCGTCAAATAAGCACTAGTGAACAATGGCCCCCAGGGATCTGAGTTTTGAAGTTTATTGTTTCCTTGAAATGTACATCTCTGTCATGATTACGTGGATATTATTAACTCTTGCAGTTACATAATTATACATTTTGTAATATTCCCAAATGGGAAAAGCAGCAATATAATGCAGAATGATGGAAAAAAAATGCAAATCATCATTTATATTGCAAGAGGCCAATATGGAGACTTTTCATATGTCATTAAAGTAGCAAAATATATGTAAAAAATGGCCCATAAGATGCATAACAAGAGAAGAAAGTCTCCAATGAGAAAAATCCCTCAATATGAGGTGCTGCAACCATATATAAAGACTGGAAAACCCTTACAGCGTTATTTTATTGCCTCTGCAATAGCAGTATATTATACATAAGATCTAGAGCTGATATGTGCATAAAAATTTAGATCTATATCAAATCCATGCACTATACAACCTCTTCTAAAGAACCCCTTGGGGTTTTCAGCAAAACACCAAGCACAAGTTGTAGATCTGAGATCTAAGACTACAGATCTATTGAAAATTATAGTTCTGGAAAGTGTGGTTGAACTGATATGAGAAATAGAATAGCCTCCTCCAATAGATCTCCAAAGTGAAGGGCAGATCCCCAACACTTAGAAAATCATCTCTCCAAATGGTGTGTTGAACCACCCTGCAACTGCACCTACAGAAATAACACAGATCTGGAACTAAATTGCACTGTAGGGGATCAAAATAAGGTTGGCATGATTCCAATATCTGAAAATAAGCTCCAATGCCTTCAATACTGTCCTCCCAATGTAGTAGAAACTTCCTCCACCGAAAAGGAGCACTAAAATGGCCTAGATCTGAAAGATCTAGTCTCCACTTGTTGCAGCTTGCAAAAACAACCAAACCCTCAACATGATCTGCGTTGTAGTTGAAAGAAGAAGCTTGGCCCTAAGCCAAATAGTGGACAATGCAATACAAAATCTCCCAAGAGCTACTCAATGGGAAGAGGTGGGATTCCTGATCAGGAACACCCAATGCTAAACAACATTCAATCTCAACTAAACAGCAAGAGAAAGATATATGTCTAAACAGACCATATATTCATAAAATATGATAAACATCAACCACCTTCTAATGCTGCCATCCTCTTCCTTTTATAATACAAGAGCTTTCAAAACCCTAAACCACTTCCAATGAGATCACTTCTTTTACACAAGGCATCTCCATCTAAAATTGTGTTGTACCTCATTAATGGCCACTTCCCCATGACAACGTTGTAGATTTGGTCAAGGTTGACCCAGTCAAAATGTTCCAGCCCCTTTCACACCTAAGGGTGCTTGATTTAATAGCCAAGATTTAGCCTTTTCATATTTGGCATTGATTTATTCATTATTAAGGAGTATTATGGACCTCCTTTGATATTTTATTCTTTAAACAAAGTAATAAAACAAAAATGAATATTCCAGTTAGTTCATGACTAATTGGGAATATTACAGTCCTCCCTTCCCAAATTTTGCTTGTCCTTAAGAAACTGACAAGGTGAGTGCTGCAACTCTTCTCCTTCTCCATTGGTGACACCAACATGTAATAAGCTTCCTCCATAAGCTAAGTGTTCACCAATCCTTCCCTCCATGAATTTCTCCTCCAAAATTCTCATGAGATGTAAATAATCCATCCCATAAGGAGACAATAGCTCAAATGAAACAAATGTGGTTTACCCAATGTTCTCCCTGAAACATGTAGCATAAGATACATGGAGAATCTCCATCCCATAGGGCACATACATATCTCCTATCCTCTCTCCATACATTCCCATAAAAATTACAAGTACATCATCCATGTATGGGATCAAAACTACATACATACAAACATAAATTTGTGCATATGGAGGTGGGTCATAGTTCCACATTTGGAACCAGCGCATTGCATCCCCTAACTGCATTAGATCATGATGTGGTAAGTGGTTTCCCCACCATTTACTTGTTGTCCAAATCATCTCACTATGGCTGAAAGTGTGAGATGTATTTTGTGCTTTAGGAATGCACCCATCATGAAACAAAATCTCCCTTTGCCTTCCAAGGGAGTGGCCATGTTCAGAAAATTTTGTGGCCCAAAGTTGGCCATGAAGTTCATAAGGTACAATACTCCTCCTTGGATTCATGGCCTGCATATACATGCTAAAAGAATGTAAACAATAATCAAATGAAACATTATTTACATGAGCATATTCTTCACCAAAATTCCTCCTCAAATAAATGGAGTGGTGCATAGATCTATCTCCTTTCTCACAAGAAGAAAGAGATGGTTGAATTAACTCTTTCATAGAGTCACGTTTCTGTCCCAACTCCACATGTTTCATGCATCTTTGAAAATGTTGATGTAGTTCTCCTTCAAATCCTTTCCAAGTATAGCTCCTCATGATGATGTTGTAGAATCTCATGGAATATGTGTGGCTGAAATAGAACCCTTCATAGGCCCTTTGTAGCAACTTCTCCTTGAACTTGGAGGCTCTAGACAAGAAGATCCTACCATGATAGTAGATGACTCCTTCTTGGACTAAATAGCCCTCTTCATGTAGTTGTTCATCAAGTATCATGCATGTGTGAAGATCCTTGGAATAATCCACCAACAACTGGGATTTTCAATATGGATCAATCTCCCATAATGACAGCATTGATGATCTACCAACATAATTGTCTATCATATGGCTGCTCTCATCCTTGACATCTCCCATGCCAAAGGTACATGTTGGAAGGTCATTCATTCCATGCTTCTCCTCCCACGGCGCAGAATCTGAAATGAGAGTGGGTAATGATGATATTGGGGGAATGTCTCCCTCCTCCTTGAGCCTACCCAAGACTCCCAGCGTTGTATCATTTCCTTCTAATGCTCCCATCCCTATTGGATCTATGCTTGGAGCATAATGTTGTGAGATATCTCTCACCAAATCTAAATCAAGTGGCCTCCCAGGTGTTTTGCCACTAGATAATAGTGTCCCATGCAGTAATTTCATGAGCATAATAGATGGGCCTATAAGGTCCTTTCTTCCACTGCGCAAATCCATCTCTGATTTTTGTGTGGAAGTTGTATGTGAGGGATATGTATGCATGCCCTTGATCATTTGAGTCTTACCACTCTTTTTATCCACCCATTACATTTGCAAAGCCTCCCAATCAGCGGTGACTTTCCCCAAGGTGATCAACCATTGAACACCCAATATCACATTGGTGTCAGGTATGTCAACCACAAAGAAGTGATCAATAAATGTATATGTCCCCATGGTAACTGATAAGGATGGAACATAATGCATGCATTGCATTTTTCTATCTCCTGGGACCAAAAAAGAGAATCCCTCAAAAGCATCAGTGGCTATTGCCCTCATTTGCACTAGTTCGGCATCAATAAAATTGTGGGTAGCCCCACTATCAACCAAAACAGAAACCCTCTGATTCAAGATGGAACCTTGAACTCTTAAGGTCAAGTACTTACATACTACTCTCAAAGATGCAAGAGCCCCCCCAATAGGAGCAAATGCTCCATTCCCATCTCATGATGGTGTTCGTTCTCCTCCTGCAGTGTCAGCGTTGTGACATCTTCTTGGTTCATCTTCTTCTTCCTCCTCATCATCTAAGAAGACCTATATGTAATGTGCTTTTCCAGCTGCACATCTATGTCCAGGTGCCCATGATTTTTGGCAAGTGAATCAAACTTCCTTCTTCTTAGATCTCTCCGGACATCATCATCAAGAGGTTTTTTATTTTGACTCTCCTTAGAAGGAGCGGCCTTTTCTTCCTTTCCCTTTGAAGGAAAAGAGGGCTTATGCTGAAATGTTGCCTTTTCTTTTGGCAAGGCATCTTGAAGGTCTCCAGCCCTTTCAATAGAATCATGTAGGGTAGTGGGCTTGGTAGACTTAACAAACCCATGAAGAGGTTCATCTAACCCATCAATGAACATGTACACCCTTCTTTCTGCAGACAAATCAGGAACCATAACAGAAAGTCTTGAAAATTCAGAGATGTAAGTTTCTGCATTACTTGATTTTTTCAATTTTGTAAGGCTCATAAATGGTAATTCTGGATCTCTTCTATCAAATATTTCCACCATCCTTCTATTGAACTATGAATAAGTAATCACATTGACATGACCCAATGTAGACAAACCATGGAACCACCAGTCATGTGCTTCACCTTCAAGGTGCAACATTGCAATCTTAATGGCCTCCATCTCTGGAACCTTGTTCAACTGAAAGTGGATGTCAAGTTTTTCTACCCAAGATTTGGCAAAACACTTGGATGACCCATAATAATTGGGTAAAAATAATCTACCCATAGTGTGGTGTCGATCATGATTCTGAATGAATCCACCACCTCTATGATGCTTCCTTGGTCTTCTATTGTCCTTTATTTGACAAAACTCCTAAAAACTCAAGTGATCTTTGAATCTCTGATTTTGAGACTCATATTCTTCAAAATAGTCTTCAAGGGATTCATGCTCTTGAAACCCTTAATTTCCCACAACCAAAAATGTAGACATGGTAGAGCGTTGGGAAACTTGTGGCTGATGCACTGGTGGATCATTCCAGTGGTGAGACATGCCAAAGCCTTCTCCATGATGAAATCCTTTAGGGGATTCCTTGAATCTTTCCACTCTCATCTCCTTGATCTCTCTAGCAATGTCTTGCACGGCTCTAAGAAGGATCTTAGGGAACTCCTTCTCTTCATCTTCACCTCCAGATAAAGGGGCTTTACCCTTGTCTTCATTATCATTTGTATAATCAAAATTTATGTGCCTTCTCTTTTGATACCTCTTTTCTCTGTCAGTAAGAGGCTCTCCTTCTTCAGAAGACATATTGGCTTTTAGAATGCACAGGCTGTGCCAAGATGATGCTTTGATACCACTGTAATATTCCCAAATGGGAAAAGCAGCAATATAATGCAGAATGATGGAAAAATAACACAAATCATCATTTATAAAGCAAGAGACCAATATGGAGACCTTTCATATGACATTACAGTAGCAAAATATATGTAAAAAGTGGCCCATAATATGCATAACAATAAAAGAAAGTCTCCAATGAGAAAAATCCCTCAATATGAGGTGTTGTAACCATATATAAAGACTAGAAACCATTACAGTGTTATTTTATTTCCTCTGCAATAGCAGTAGATTATACATCACATCTAGAGCTGATATGTGCATAAAAATTTAGATCTATATCAAATCCATGCACTATACAAGCTCCTCTAAAGAACCCCCTTGGGGTTTTCAGCAAAACACCAAGCACAAGTTGTAGATCTGAGATCTAAGACTACAAATCTAACGAAAATTACAGATCTGGAAAGTGTGGCTGAACTGATATGAGCAATATAATAGCCTCCTCCAATAGATCTCCAAAGTGAAGGGCAGATCCCCAACACTTAGAAAATCAGCTCTCCAAATGGTGTGTTGAACCACCCTGCAACTGAACCTACAAAAATAACGTAGATCTGGAAGTATACTGCGCTATAGGGATCAAAATAAGGTTGGCCTCATGCCAATATCTTAAAATGATGCTCAAGCCCTCCAATACTATCCTCCCAATGAAGTGGAAACCTCCTCCACTGAAAAGGAGCACTGAAATGGCCTAGATCTGGAAGATCTAGTCTCCACTTGTTGCAGCTTGAAAAAACAACCAAACCCTCAACATGATCTGCGTTGTATTTGAAAGAAGAATCTTGGACCTAAGCCAGATAGTGGGCAATGCAATACAAACTCTCCCAAGAGCTACTCAATGGGAAGAGGTGGGATTCCCGATCAGGAAAACCCAATGCTAAACAGCATGCAATCTTAGCTAAAAAACAAGAGAAAGATATATGTCTAAATAGACCATATATTCATAAAATATGATAAACATCAAGCACCTTCTAATGATACCATCCTCTTCCTTTTATAAGACAAGAGCTTGCAAAACCTAAACCACTTCTTATGAGATCACTTCTTTCACACAAGGCATCTCCATCTAAAATTGCGTTGTACCTCATTGATGGCCACTTCTCCATGACACCGCTATAGATTTGGTCAAGGTTGACCTAGTCAAAATGTTCCAGCCCCTTTCACACCTAAGGGTGCTTGATTTAACAGCCAAGATTTAGCCTTTTCATATTTGGCATTGATTTATTCATTATTAAGGAGTATTATGGAGCTCCTTTGCTCTTTTATTCTTTAAACAAAGTAATAAAACAAAAATGAATATTCCAATTAGCTCATGACTAATTGGAAATATTACACATTTACAACATTTGTTTCCAACACAAACATAAGCAATAGAAAATAATGATACAAATTAAATAATGATTTCCACTTAAAAAAAAATCGCAAGATTTTAGCCAAAAATCTAAAACATAAAACTCAATTAGACAACACCATAATGTGATGCAGTAGCATTAACACTCAAATTAAATTTAAATTGTTGATTAGCCCAAGGAGGGGTCAAGTTGTGAATATTGTAATATTCTCTTGTAATTCTTAGCAAGCATAGGTGAGGAATATGCTTAGTTGTTAGGTGTCAATGAGTGATGAGTTAATGTAACAAATCCCCTTAAGAAATGGGATATTAGAGAGAATATTTTTTGTTTATGCTAAGAAGATAGGAGAGTTGTAAATTAGGATTTCCTTAGAATAGGAATCAGTTACAAGCTTATAGGAGTTGAGTAAGGTCCAGATAAGGTATGAATTGAATTATAAATCAAATTGTAAGCTTCGAAGGAAAAAAGGCCAATTTAAAAGAAAGAATATAAGGCATAGAGAGAGAGAGAGCCCAAGAGCAGAGAGGGTTCTATAGAGAGGATAAGGTTGTGAAATAGCAGCAGGGAAAGTTTGATTATAAGCAATTTAATGTATATGTACATTTATTGATTAATGAGAAAATTGAATTAATGTGATGTGTTGTGTGTTGTTTATGAGCTGAGTGATCTGTAACGAGCTAAACTAGTTTCTGTGTAATAAACCACTATGGTATGAATTCTGATAAATTCTTAAATGAATGAATAAGTCTTCTGAGTGAATAAGGTTTAGTGACTGGGTAGAATCTGTATGATTCCAGTCCGAGAGTTAATTTTTTGATAGTGTGTGAGAACAAATGAAGTGTTAATAATAATTGTGTGCAAGCTGAGAATGATAAGAAACATGAATTAGAGATTTCGAGAAGCAAATACAGAGGATGTTCTGTATTCAGGCTTGAGACAACATAATGGTTATATGAATAACCAGAAGAACAAGATCAAGAGATATCAACGATTTTAAGTACTAAACAAATCTCAGGAAGGATAGCGGAGATGAAGGCTAGCGGCAGTCGAAGAATACAAAGAAAAGACTAAGGTAGAAAAGCCTTTAGAATATTTCCAAAGGAAGGGAAACAGACAGTGAGGATTAAATCGAAAAGATTCGAGCAAGACCAACGGTCTAGATTGAGTTCGCAAGTTAAATTGGGGAAGTTGCGAAGTGGATACGTGTTGGGCGGAGTAGCCAAGTGCACATCGCAAATCGGAGATTTTAACATTTAAGTTTAAGTCATCGCAAGGTAAATGATATAACTTGTGATGCGAAGAAGAGCGAGCAGTGAGGACCGTTAGATCTGGGCGCAAATCAAAGATGGAGGTTAAATCGCAAACAAAGCGATTTCACATATTGGCAATTATTAAGTTTAGGTGTTAAGGACTTCGCAAGTTAAACAAGATAATTTGTGATGCGATAAAGGGAAGAGCCACATGTCGACCCAGCACTCAAGCGCATATTGCACATCGATGGTTTTAGTGTTTATTGTTAAGGACATCGCAAATTAAATTACTTAAGTTATGATGCGGTAAGGATTGAAAGTTGCGATGCAATGAAGAGCACGTGTTGGCGAGGTCCATGAAAATATTGTATATCGCATGTGATCTGGTATGAAGGTTAACCGGGGGAGTTAAAAGGAACGACATGCGAAGAGGTATAGCAAGACCGTTAGATCCAGCGAAGATCAACGATGGAAGTTACATCGCAATATCGCGAAGATTGTTAAGTTTTGAATCTGCGGGGAGGTAATTTATAAGAAGTGCGAAGCAGCGTGATTGGTCACCGTTTGGGTGGGTCGTAACCCACAGGTACGCGGGTTTGTATAAAGTTGCAGCAGTGTAAGCAATAATATTTTATGTTGTGATGTGATATGGTATAGTGATACTGTATGCGGTGCATTGGTTAATATAAAGGAGGCGGCCACGAGATAAAGGTTTAAGCACATCAGCGAGAAGGATTACCTTAGGATAAAATGGGTTCCCATAAAGTTTATTTCTGCGCATAAATTGAACTGAATACTATTTTACGAGTATTGGATCTTGGGAACGGGTAAACTTATTAAAATTTTCTGCGTATGTGGGTAAAGCGGCATTTTGGCTGCATCATTTTTGGTATCAGAGAAAGTTAATGAAAATTTGTTATAAAGAAAGATTGCAGAGCTAACCTATACAGAAGACATTTGGTAGCAGAACATAATAAGGTTCAACTTGAACTTAAGAAGAGATTGCAGAAGCATAAAGAAAGCACAATGATGGTTGTTTTCTTATGGAGAATGGAGATTCACTCGAATGTGAAGAGTGGATGGAGACTGCTTGTGAAATCATGTAGGTATTTATTTGTTTAACTCTGATTTGAGTTTTGCGGGATAAAGCTCTTTTGAGAGAAAATTAGAGCAGGAAGAGAGTAATTTTACTCTAGTAAAGGAAAGAGAACACCAGAGAACAAGACAGTGTTCGGTGAAAGGAAGGAGACAAGCCAGTAGTAGTCTGTAAGAAAGAAAATTTTGCGTGCAAGTGAAGAAGAGGTTTGTAGCCTAAATAGTAAGTTAGACAGTGATAACTACTTTGGGAGGAGTAACTTCATGTAAGTGGTAGCAACATAAGTGAAGACATCTCAGCAAAAGAAAATCAATCCTTTAGAAGCAGTGATGAAAGAAGCTAGTAAAGTTTCTGAGTGAAAGAAGAGTGTGGCCAGAACCTAGTATTTCATTTGTGATTGAAATACAAGAGGAAAATTGTGTTCTTAAAAGTACAGATGAGTTAAAGCCTAGAAGGAGTAGAGGAATGCTCAAAGAAATTTCCAAAGAGGGGACAAGTGACCAAGTATAGAGGAAAACTTGGTGAGATAAGTTGTAGCAGGGAGGACTTACTATTGCAAAGGCTTAAGTACAACTCATAGTGAGTGAGGAACTCATGAAGATGAATAAGAAGATGACTACTGATAGTCATAGAAGTGGTTCAGGAAGCAGCCACAAAGTGAAGAAAGAAGATGCCAAAGAAAATGGTGTATGGAGACAGATGAGTGATGAAGAATATGAGAGAAAGAAAGTTAAGATAGAAGTCCATCTGGGAGTCATGATGGAGCTATTACGAAAGAATAAGGAAGACCACAGGTATGGTTTTCTTATGAGAAGAAAGATGAGGTGGCATAAGCTACAGAAGAGGAAAGAGAAAATGATAAATGCTCGACTGAAGGAAGAAATACTCAGAATAAGTGAGTATCTGAGAGAAGACTTGAATATTGAAACTTCAAGTGAGGCCAAGAGGTCTCAATGTTTTAAAGTTGGCATCTTATGTATGTTTGTAGGTGAAATAGGTAAAGAAAGACAATTTGTTGATGTTGTCATGAAGGAGGAAAAAGATAGACAAAAACTTAATTCTGTTTTGAAAGAAGATGAGATAATCGAGTCTCATGTACATGCACATGTACAGTGGAGTGAAGGTGATATTCTTCAGCATACTATGAAGGCTGAAAATAGAAAATATTTGGCTTATGATGATGGCCAAGAACAGAAAGAAGTGGAGGAGGATATCAATTATTTAACCGATATGCTTGAGGAGGTTGATAAGAAGACCATTGAAGATTTTCTGAGTCATGTAGAGGACTTAGAACAGCAAGAGGAAGAATTGGTGACTGGATCATCAAATGATACCATTGGGTCTTGATTTTGAGATTGATAATTTGACTATGTTTGAGGGTGTTGCAAAAGGAAATCCATCTCTTGGAATTGTCTTGAATGAAGTTGAGAATTTTCAAGAAAATTTTGATGATGATTGTCTTTCAAATGAAGATCAAGTTGAGTTATTGCAGCAGAAGGAGTTCATAAATTCCTTTTTTAGTGAAGAAAGTATCTCCAAGGGAGATGATACAGTTATGCATGATAATGAAGAACCTGTTATTATTGAGGATGGGGAAGAATTGGCTTATTTGATTGACCAAGAGAAGACTGTAGGACAGACCTTTAGAACTGTCACAATAATGGAGAATCAAAATTTTATTCTGATGAAGAATGAATAAGTAGCGTCACCAAGAAATTGGACTTGTGACAAAGAAGAAGATAGTGAGGATTGTATAGATAATTTGGAAGTAGTTCCAAGTGAGATGACAGATTTGTGGTATGAGCTATGTATTTTGGAGAATAGACTAGCAAGTCAGAGAATGAATATTCTGAACGTACAAATGAAATGTGGTAAAGGTGAGATATGCTAAAAAGGAATCAGTCTTAGAACTGAAGGAAGGTGAACTGACTACTAGGAATAGTCAAAGAATTGAAGAACAATCACTAAGGGTTGTCAAGGAAGAGGAAGAAAGATATGCTGGAATTGATGAACATCATAATGATGAGGTGTTTGAAAGGAATCAAATAGAAAGTGAATTTTTGAAAGCATATGATGATCTGAAAATGGGTTGGATAACTTGTTATGCTTTTCAAGAACCTCCCACTCAATTAACAAATAAAAGATCTAGCTTATACTTGACATTTGCGGAAATTTTTACTTGAAGCAGGTGTATGATTTTTAACTTTTTAAGTGTTTTAAAACCATTTGTTTTTTCTGAAATTAAACATGTGTAATAGCCATATAATGCAGCAAATAAACATCCACACATAACAACAAATTTAATCTAGGAGTTCACCCGAATATCGTGGGCTATGTCTCCTTGAGCTCTTGTCATCTTGACTTGGCTCTTTGGGATTATGGAAAAATTTCTTTTACAAGTTCCACACTTAAATCCAATGGTTACTGAACTGAATCAATGGGCTTAGAATACCATCTATATCCCTTTCATGGTTGTCATCACTCTGAAAACAGATCTAGGCTCCCTTAGACTTGATTCCTTCTGCTGGTGCACTTGAGCTACCCTGAGCTTCTCTATGGCACTAACTCCTTCAAAATTATTTTTCTGTCCCTGAAACCTCACCTACTATCTCCAGCACATATCAGACCTCCAAAATGGACTGATCTTTTTCTCAAAATGAGCATTGCATCCCCAATCTAGGCCTCCTTCCACAATTGACCCTCGGCTGCCCAAAACTTCCTTGTAGGTTCTTGACCTCTATAAGCCCTAAAATGGCTTTGAAAATCACTTCATTGGATTCATAATGCCAAAAATATTCAGAATAGACTATTGGTTCACTAAAAATTGCCTCCGGCTACTTTGATTTCGCGTCCAACACCTAGTGGCACCCCCTAGCACTGGGTCAAAGAAAACTTCTCTGTGGGTTCTAGACCTCTAAAAGTACTCAAAATATTATGAAAACTCCATCAATGGATTCAAAATTCTCATTACATTCATAAATGACTATTTTTTTCTGCATAAGGTCTCTAGCTCCCTTGGCTAGGCCTCGAACTGCTGTTGGCACTTGCTGGCCCTGGTGGCCCCTGGAAATTCATTAAAGCATATCGGCCTTCAAAATTCCTCTACAGGCTCTGAAAACCACACCATTATTTCTATAACATATGAAACATCCAAATTTTACTATTGGATTTTTGAATAAGGCATCTAGCTCCCTTGGCTAAACCTCAAATTGTTGCTGGCCCTTGGTGGCTCTAGTGGCCCCTAGAACTTCACTGAAGAAAAAACCTGCTCAAAATTCCTCTGATGGCTTTGCAACCCTCACCAATGAGTCTGGAATGTCTGAGATAGTCGAAATTGACTATTGGCACTCCAAAATTGGTCGAATCTAGCTCAAGATAGAGCCTGAACTCATTTTTCCCAATGACCCCGAAAAATCCTCCACCAAATGTGGAGAACTGGACTTAACTCCAGTTAAATTTGGAAATTTCTGAATTTTTGGTGGGCGCTCCAAATATACCGCCAAGCTCACGGTTATATTAAATGTTTCTACTGCGTGGGCACATGACCGAACGATCCGCGGTCTTCGTGGGCGGTTAACGAATTTCAATGCCAATAAATCGCGTTGTTAAAAACATAACAGTCGGCATTTTAAATGCATGTGACAGGTTTCAAGTTTAAACGGAATCGTTAACGGAAAGGGCTTAGCCCTTGGTTCCTGGTGCTAAGGCCACATGGGAGGCTTGGCCCTCGGGGCTAGCCCCCCTTCGAACCCCATATGCAAAACCATAAAAATTTAAATGTATGATGAGTTCTTATGTAGTTAAGAACTAACACACAGCCCAACGATAAAGCGTAGGCATTGTAGGTAGGAGGTCAGGCAGTCGACTCCCGAGGAGTCCATAAAATTTTTCACCATTGTGCATGGGCCACGTGGCAGCCTCCTATTGGCCTAAGCTCAAAAAGTCAACCAATTGCCCAATTACAATCCGCCACTTGGCATGATATTACTAGTCCAAATGGAATATTCCTTGGAATATTCTTTTTTTTTTAATTTCCCAAATCCAAGTCAAACTTGGTCAAAGTCCAAAAATTGCAGTTTACTAGACTTTTCAAACTGTGATAACTTCTTCATACAGTGTCGGTGTTTCAAAATGTTCGTGGCACCAGAATCAGGAAGACGAGGTCTATCCGATCGCTCAGGTTCGTCACACTTCCAAACACTTTGAATTTTAAGCTATCACTTAGGTCCATGATCCAGTTCTGGTCACACCTCCCCATTGGGAATCTTTTGGACCCCAAAATACTGATATACTGATATGTACAGTAGATGAAGTACATCACCCTCTTCTTTTCAACCTCCATACACTTTCCTTGCATGGCTAGTGCCTTTGAACTACAACTCTAATGTAGTTGACTCTTCCCTTCCTGGATGCGCTTATCCTCCTGTTAAGAACTGTCTTCCTTGAACTCACTCAGAAATTCCTGGCGAGAAATTTACAGAAGGTAGTTGAACATCACTTCCTTGATCATCGATCCAAGGTGGCTCAAACAAACATGAGATTACAACATAAAACATGCATACATAACTGAAATTTTCATATGTACAAATGAGTGTATGTCTTACTGTGTCAAGAATTCAAACCACTTCTTACCAAGCCACTTCCACGGTGACTTTTGCTACTGCAAATCTTCTTCATGTGAAACATACATTCTCACATCAATGATGGAATCATTGGTTCCACTTTCGCCAGTATTTCTATCCTCTTACCTCATATGCTTGGGATGATTAGTTGGATGCAATGTCCAACAATGGGCAACAACATGTACCCTCTTCTGGCAATTTGTGCAATTCTTATGCACCTTCTTTGCAAGTTGTCTTTGCTTCTTCTGCTTCCTGTATGCCTTCATCCTCTTCCAGCATCTCGAAACATCATGGTTAAACATACCACAATATGCACAACAACTCTTTCTTCCATTCAAAGCATGTAGAATTTTCATGTCTTGCAGAAACATAATCAACTTGACTATGGGAAGAATTATACCTCATATGTTGCTTTGCATGTCCATCCTTTTTACCTTCATGAGGAGATCAACTAGTATAGGTTCCAACTTTCTCTTGAAGACTAACATTAGTGTTTATGTCTTGATAGTTGTCCAAACTCGCATGCTCGCCATAAGCTTCATGTCTACAATCTTCTTGCTGCAACATAGGCTTCAAAAAATGGAAATCAACTTGAAAACAAACTTGACATGTTTGTGATTTAGAGCTTGGAACAAAGGTTCTTTTTGAAGTTGCCTCACATGCCTTCATGGCTTTGGAGTCTTTGCCATTAGATTGAACATAACCAAGACCAAATTTCTTAGGTCGTTCCTCAACCAAAATAGGATCAATCATGCCTTGTGCATTTTTTCCTAAACCCTTACCTTCATAGCCCATTTTAAACATTAACTTGGACCATATACCTCTAGTGTGCTTTTAAAATGAACCAACACATCTTTCTGAAGAGGAATTTGAAGACAAATTTGAGTGAATTACCTCTGCTTCACGCATGTTCTTGGTCAAAGCCTCTTGGGCTTGATGGAGCTGCATCTCCATCTCATGCATTCTTTGAATAAATTCTTCATTCTATTGCTTCATAGCAATCAATTTCTCATGAAGTATAATGCTTTCTCTTCTATCTTCAAACATAATTTGCATCATGTCCTTCAAGATGTAGAAGTCTCACTTCATGTCTTAATCGAAGAATCTTGTGAAGGAGGAGGATTTTGAAACCTCACCTGAAGAAGTTGTCATCTTATGAAAATTGAAAAAATAACTTCAACAAAATTCACAAAGCTTCAAAAAAATTGACAAAGATTTTGAATAAAATGGTTGTACAGTCAAGCTCTTCTTCAAGTAGCCTTTTGCAAACAAACTTGAGATTCTTAACAAACAATCGTCAAGAGGGTTTGTGATCCAGGTGGATATTGGTGGTCACCCGCCTATTCCACTTGGGGCTCCACCATTGTCTATTTCAGTTTTTCAGTTTCGGCACAGTTTACTATTTTTAGCAGTTTTTCGGGTCCTAAACTTCCGGAGCCGTTTTGAGGCCCTAAACGACGTTTTTGGGGAAAACGGAGAGCAACATGGGTCCATGGACTGATGTTGCTCATTCCAAATTTGTAGTCCTCGGATAGATCTTTCTAACGAGGTATGGTACGCGTCAAACGAAGATCGTATGCCAAAGTTACGCCCCTGGGAAGTTGAAACACCAATTTACCCAAACGGGGCCCATAGTTTTGGCGCTTCATCTCCCAGGGTTAGGGTTTTGGCTGTTTAGGATTTCCCATTGTTTCTAAATGATAAATAGGCCCTCGAGCCTCATTGTAACACAGTTCAGAGGCCTGTAGCCGCCACATCTCTTCTCAGAGATAGCTACCAGCGCCCTAGCTAGTTTTATTTCCATTCCGTCTGTAAGCAAAATTCAGTTCGTTGATATTAATGAAATGAAGTGTTATTTCCGCTGCATCTCTGTATTTATGTTTATATGTTTATTCTGTTGCGTTCCTGCATAAATCCGGATCAGTTTGTGCTTCAAAGGTAGCCTTCAGGTCCTTTAGGTAAGTAAGATGCCTTCAGTCCTTTATTCCTTCTTGTCATCTCCTGGACTTATCTATCAATAGCTTTCCCTTCACCTCTAGCAAACTCAAGCAACAATCAGTTTGCAAACAATCAAATTCTTTGCACTGTTTAAACACCTTTCAAGTCAAACAAGCAAGCTATTGCTCTGTCAATCAAGCAACCAAGTGCTCTGATAAGAAATAAAATATGCTCTGATACCAACTTGATCTGAAAATGGGTTGGATAACTTGTTATTCTTTTCAAGAACCGCCCACTCAGTTAAACAAATAAAAGATCTAGCTTATACTTGACATTTGCGGAAATTTTTACTTGAAGCAGGTGTATGATTTTTAACTGTTTAATTGTTTTAAAACCATTTTTTTTGCTGAAATTAAACATGTGTAATAGCCATATAATGCAGCAAATAAAAATACACACATAACAACAAATTTAATCTAGGAGGTCACCTGAATATCGTGGGCTACGTCTCCTTGAGCTCTTGTCATCTTGACTTGGCTCTTTGGGATTATGGAAAATTTTATTTTACAAGTTCCACACTTAAATCCAATCGTTAATGAACTGAACCAATGGGCTTGGAATGCCATCTATATCCCTGTCATGGCTATCATCACTCTGAAAACAAATCTAGGCTCCCTTAGACTTGATTCCTTATGTCAGTGCACTTGAGCTACCCTGAGCTTCTCTATGGCACTAACTCCTTCAGAATTATTTTTTTGTCCCTAAAACCTCACCTACTATCTCCATCACATATCAGACGTCCAAAATGGACTTATCGTTTGCTCAAAATGAGAACTACATCCCCAATCTAGGCCTCCTTCCACGGTTGACCCTGGGCTACCTAAAAATTCCTTGTAGGTTCTTGACCTCTAGAAGTCCTCAAATGGCTCTTAAAATCTCTTCATTGGATTCAGAATGCCAAAAATAGTCAGAATAGACTATTGGTTCACTGAAAATGACCTCTGGTTGCTTTGGTTTCGCCTCCAATACTTGGTGGCACCCCGTGGCACTGTGGTCAAAGAAAACTTCTCTATGTGTTCTAGACCTCTACAAGTCCTCAAAAGCTTTTGAAAACTCCATCAATGGATTCAAAATTCTCATTACAGTCAGAAATTACTTATGGTTTGCTGCATAAGGTCTCTAGCTACCCTGGCTAGGCCTCAAACTGTTGCTGGTACTTGCTGGCCCTGGTGGCCCCTAGAACTTCACTGAAGTATCTATGCCTTCAAAAGTCCTCTACAGTCTTTGCAAACAACATCATTAGTTCCAGAAAATCTGAAACATCCAAAATTGATTATTGGATTTCTGAATAAGGCCTCTAGCTCCTCTGGCTAGGCCTCAAACTACTGTTGGCCCATGTTGGCCCTAGTGGCCCCTAGAACTTCACTGAAGAAAAAACCTACTCAAAAGTCCCCTAATGCCTCTACAACCCTCACCAATGAGTCTAGAATGTCTGAGATAGTCAAAATTGACTATTCGCACTCCAAAATTGGTTGAATCTAGCTCAAGATAGAGCCTGAACTCATTTTTGCCCGATGACCCCTAAAAATCCTCCACCAAATGTGGAGAACTAGACTTAAATCCAACAAAATTCGGCAATTTCTGAAATTTTGGTGGGCTCTCCAAATATACCACCAAGCTAACGGTTATATTAATTTTTTTATGCCGTGTGGGCACATGACCGAACGATCCGCGGTCTTCGTGGGCGGTTAACGAATTTCAATGCCAATAAACCGCGTTGTTAAAAGCATAACCATCAGCATTTTAAATGCATGTGACAGGTTTCAAGTTTAAACGAAACCATCAGCGGAAAGGGCTTAGCCCTTGGTTCCTGGCGCTAAGGTCACATGGGGGGACTGGCCCCCCTCCGAACCTTGTATGCAAAACCATAAAAATTTAAATGTATGTCGAGTTCCTATGTTGTTAATGATCAGGAGATCATGTCCAAGTTCAAAAATGCTCAAAAATGAAAGTGCTCAAAAATGTTTGTAGCCTGAACGACCGGAAAGGTCTCATCGCTGCGATTTTGGCGCCGTGAACGGTTCGCAAAACAGAGGTTGTATGCAGAAGTTATTAAGGTTTGAAAAGCCAAGTAAACTGCAAAAATGAGTTGACAAGTTTGATTATTTATAAATTTGGAACAATTAAAAAAAAAGAATATTCCAAGGAATATTCAAGGAATATTCCACATGTGCGAATTAGAATCTGACAAGTGGAAATTCGTGGTTCGAAGTTGGTTTAACTGTATAGTTTTAGGTCTATCATGAGCTGCTAGGTGGCAGGCCCAAAGGCAGCCATGTGGCCCTGGGCCGAGGAGAACGGTTATTAAAATTTTGTTACAAACTACACAATTCGAACCTAGGTCAACCGCCTAGAAACGCATATGCCTGACCAGCCCGTCTGTCCATTGGTTCTTATAAACCATAGTATTCGCATTATATTTGAATTATAAAGTTTTTAACGGGCGGAAAAGGTTAAGGGCTAGCCCCGACTATACGTGACCAAGCGCTCGTGATCCGGGGCCTTTCCAATCCGCAACAGTTAGCCGACAGTTAATGCTGGCTTATCATGTGGCCATCACATCCCAAATATTTAATGCAGAGGTTAGAGGCGGATAAGCCATAGTTTTAATGGCGGTTTCGGCGGAGGTCACATGTGACCCCGCCCCTCGAACATTAAATTCCACTTCAAACAGTTACCGCCGAATTTGGCACATTCCACTAATATCGGAAAATTCCCCAACTTTAGCGTTGTTAACTGGAGTTCCTCCAGTTTTGGAGGAGTTTTTCAAGGGATATTGGGCAAAATTTATTTTTGCCATAATTCCTTCATTATTCAACCAAATTGGGTGAAAAAATAGTCAATTTTGGGTATTCTCGACATTCTTAACAGATTGGCATAGGTTTTAGAGCCATCAGAGATCATATTAAGCAGTTTTCGCTTCGGGGAAGATTAATGAGCCATTGGGGCCACCATGGTGTAGGCAGTGTATTGGGCATCCTTTGTCTGTTTTATGCAAATGAATAGTCATATCTAGCTATTTCATACATTTTGAAGCTGATTTTACAGAGAGAATAGCCTATTGAGGCTTATTTTCACTTGTACTTACCATTTTTTAGCAATAAGATATGAGGTACATGCCATTGGGAGCTGGACCAATAGATGTGGCTGAGGAGGGGTGAACTGCTTCATCAAATTTGCTGAGTAATGTGCTATGTGATGTTTTATTCTCTGTTATTTACTGTTGTACAGTGATAAATAGTTAAAATACATACTTAATCCTCACACAAAAATATGTTTAACCAAGCTAAAACCATTTGTTTCACCTGCAAACTTCAGAGAACCTTATGCACATATTTTAATTACCATTTGGATACTTAGCACAACAAAACTAATACATTCCATTCAGATCAAGTAGGTATCAGAGCTCAAGTTTTGAGCATTAGGAGAGCTAGATTTTTCTCTTTGTATTGTTCTTGTACAAAGTTTGTTTAACTATTTGCAAGGTTTTTCATGCTTACTAGGCTCAAGCTTAAGAGAGGAGAAGGTCAATTGGAAAGGACTTACAGTAATCCTCAGCTAAGGAGGGCAAGAGTGCCATTATCTCCACCTTCAATTTCACCTCCAAGAGAAGCATGAGAATCCATAAGCATGTCTTCAAGGGAAGGATAAATCCATGAAGAAGTTGATCCCAAAGAGGAAGAAAGGGTGTTTAGAAAATCATTCCTTGATTTGACAGAAATGATGAGAGTCCTTTATCAAGAAAGGAATGAAAGACTTGAAGGAGAAGGGTCCAAACTTCACAAGGAAGGAGAAGGATCGTCAGGAGGCCATAATGTTGAAGATAAATCCAAGAAGGGTAATGGAGGAAATGGAGATAGTGGAAAGTCGTCATCATCACCCTCATCTTCATCTTCATCATCATCTACCTCTACATCATACTCACAAAGTCAAGAACACGGGTAAAAGTCATTTTCTTAAACTTGATGTTAAGTTCGAATTGCCAGAGTTTTATGGTGAAGTAAATGTAGAAAAGATAGATAATTGGATTAGGCAATTAGAGGTCTACTTGAGAATTCAAAATTTTCATGATGATGAAACTAAAATTCAGTTAGCTTCATTGAGAATGGAAGGTGCAGCTCTTGTTTGGTGGGAATCCAAGACAAAGGAGGAGATCAAAAAATATGGTAAGATTATCTTATCATGGTCTGATTTCATTTCTGCAATAAAACAACAGTTTTATCCATTAGCTCACATGCAGAAAGCCATAATTAACTGGAAAAACTTTAAACAATTGAAAGGAAAAAATGTTCAAGTTTATACCCAAGAATTTAGAAGAAGAGCTCTTTTACTAGGAATTGATTTGCATAGCCAAGACACTTTACTCAAGTATATAGGAGGTTTGCATACTTACCTAATACATACCATTCTCATGTTTAACCCTACAAGCTTAGATGAGGTTTGTGTTCAAGCCACGCATTTAGAGGCAAGGGGTAAACAAAATTTAGATGGGAATAAGGAAAGTGAGTTTAAAGGCAAATGGAAGAAAAAGAGAAATGCAAATTCTAGAAAAGAGAAGGGAAATTTTTTTTGTAAACACTATTCCACAACGAGCCATGATGAGGACCATTGTTGGAAACTTCATCCATAGTTGAAACTAGAAAGTTTTAAAACCAAAGATAAAGCCAAAGAGAATGGCAAGATAGTTGTAATAGCTGAACAAGATCTAGGATCAGAATCAGGAGATGAAACAAAAATCATAGCTATGGCACTAAAGAACTTGAAGGGGAAAGTGAATGAAACTGAACCCAATTCTAGTATTTTTAATTGTCACATAGAAGCTCCAAGTGAAGAGAAGAGAATTGAACTGTTTCATGTGAGGGTCATTTCCAAACATATGAAGGTAGACACACTATTTGAAAGTGGGTCGCAAGCGGACCTTATTTCTGAAGACTTAGTCAAGAAATTGAATCTTCCACATCCTAAACCATATCCTCTTGGTTGGATTTGTAAGGATGAAAATTTACAGGTTTCAAAGAAGTGCATGTTGTGCTTTTCCATAACAACACATTTTATTGACACAGTTGAATTAGATGTTGTTCCGCTTGATATTACAGGTGTGGTGTTGGGCAGTCCTTACTTGTATGATAGGAAAGATATCTTCCATTGCCATGAGAACGAGTACCATTTATTCAAGGATGGTAAGGAGTATATTGTGAGAGCACATCGCAAAAAACTAGACTCTTCTTTAGTGAATGCTGGGCAGATGAAAAGGTTTGTCAATGCAAGTCAAAATTTGACTTTGTTGATGATTAAACAAAGGAAATTTTTATATAATCATTTTCATGTATATGCTGATGTAACTAATGAGTTGTTTTAGTCTGAAAGTAGGTTGTCTGTGAAAGAATATGACAAGAAGTTGCAGCAATCGTCTTTGGTGTCGATCGGTGCAGAAAACAAAGTGTTAGTGCAAGGAGGTGCAAATATCCAAGAGAGGGTAAAGCATCCAATCAGAGAAGGCACAAAGTTTAGCAATGATCATTGCTAGTTTCATAATGGCATGGTACTATGGCAAGGAAACTTGGTTCAGAATTGACACAAGTACAAGGCTAATTCAACAAAAAATTGCCATAAGGACAAGATGCAAGGTGAAAGTAATTTCTAGTTTCCTTCGAAGATAGACCAATGTAGAAACAATATGTTTACTGCAAATTTAAGTTGATGTTCTGCAAGTTTCAAAAATGTGCAACATGATAATGTCAAATTCAGCAACAGCTGGTCAATGGATTCAAGGAAAAATATGTCGTTTCACGAGAAGCTCCAATTAATGAAATTAGGGAAATTTCAGTGGATTAAGATTGGAAGAGTAGAGATTCAGTCTCCTCATCTTCAGGTTCCGTAGTCCAGAGAGCTTTTGGGGTCCAAAAGCTTCCCAGTGGGGAGGTGTGATCAAGAGATCATGTCCAAGTTCAAAAATGCTCAAAAATGAAAGTGCTCAAAAATGTTTGAAACCTAAACAACCGGAAAGGTCTCGTCGCTACGATTCTAGCGCCGTGAATGGTTCACAAAACAGAGGTCGTATGAAGAAGTTATTAAGGTTTGAAAAACCAAGTAAAATCTAAAAATGAGTTGACCAAGTTTGATTTTTTTTAAATTTGGAAAAATTAAAAAAAGAATATTCCCTAGAATATTCCACATGTGCGAATTAGAATCTGACAAGTGCTAATTCGTGGTTCGAAGTTGGTTTGATTGTATAGTTTTAGGCCTATAACGGGCTGCCACGTGGCAAGCCCGAAGGCAGCCACATGGCCCCGAGCCGAGGAGAACGGTTATTAAAATTTTGTTACAAACTTCAGGATTCGAACCCAAGTCGACCGCCTGGAAACGCATATGCCCGACCAGCCCGCCTGTCCATTGGTTCTTATAAACCATAGTATTCGCATTATATTTGGATTATAAAGTTTTTAACGACCGGAAAAGGTTAAGGGCTAGCCCTGACTATACGTGACCAAGTGCTCATGACCCGAGGCCTTTCCAATCTGCAACAGTTAGCCGACGGTTAATGCTAGCTTATCAAGTGGCCAACACATCCCAAATATTTAATGCAGAGGTTAGAGGCGGCTAAGCCGCGGTTTTAATGGAGGTTTCAGCAGAGGTCACATGTGACCCTGCCCCTCAAACATTAAATGCCACTTCAAATAGTTACCACCGAATTTAGCACATTCCACTACTATCGGAAAATTCCCCAACTTTAGCGTTGTTAACTGGAGTTCCTCCAGTTTTGGAGGAGTTTTTCAAGGGATATTGGGCAAAATTCGTTTTTGCCATAACTCCTTCATTATTTGACCAAATTGGGTGCAAAAATAGTCAAATTTGGGTATTCTCAGCATTCTGAACAAATTGGCATAGGTTTCAAAACCATCAGAGGTCATATTCAGTATTTTTAGCTTCGGGTAAGATCAAGGACCCATTAGGGCCACCATGGTGTAGGCAGTGTATTGGGCATCCTTTGTCTGTTTTATGCAAATGAATAGTCATATCTGGCTATTTCATACATTCTGAAGCTAATTTTCCAAATAGCATAGCCTATTGAGGCTTATTTTCACTTGTACTTACCATTTTTTAGCAATAATATATGAGGGACATGCCATTGGGAGTTGGACCAGCAGATGTAGGCCAGGAGGTGCTTCATCAAATTTGCTGAGTAATGTGCTATGTGATGTTTTATTCTCTGTTATTTACTATTGCACAATGATAAACAGTTAAAATACATACTTAATCCTCACATAGAAATCTGTTTAACCAAGCTAAAACTATTTGTTTCACCTGCAAACTTCAGAGAACCTTATGCAGATATTTTAATTATTGTTTGGATACATAGCACAACAAAACTAATACATTCCATTCATATCAGTTAAGAACTAACACACATCCCAACGATAAAGCACGAGTGCTGTAGGTAGGAGGTCAAGCGATCAACTCCTGGGGAGTCCATAAAATTTTGCACCATTGTGCATCGGCCACGTGACGGCCTCTGGGCCTGCCACGTGGCGGCCTCCTATTGGCCCAAACTAAAAAATTCAACCAATTTTCCAATTGCGATCCACCACTTGGCATGATATTACTAGTCCAAATGGAATATTCCAAGGAATATTTTGAGGAATATTCTCTTTTTAAATTTCCCAAATCCAAGTCAAACTTGGTCAAAGACCAGAAATTGCAGTTTATTGGACTTTTCAAACTGCGATAACTTCTTCATGCAGTGTCGTTTTTTCGAACCGTTCACGGTGCCAAAATCAAGAAGACGAGATCTATCTGGTCACTTAGGTTCGGCACACTTCCGAACACTTTGAATTTTGAGCTATCGCTTAGGTCCATGATCCAGTTCTGATCATCTGAGTGTTATATTTTTATCAAAGATATTGAAAAAATATTGTTTGGAGATGAGATGAAAGTTCAGAAGCAAGAAGAGGGTAAGGATGTAAGGGTGGTAGTAAGAATCCAAAAACTTCAAAGAGAAGATAACAAACACCAGTTTGAAGATAATTGGCAGAGTGAGTACCAGTTAGAAGATAAGTTGGACATGGAGATTGAAGGAATAAGAAGGTTGATGGTGAAGGTGTCTCAAAAGAAGACAACATCAAGAAAGAAAAGCAACAGCAGCAAGAGAAATACAACAGAAGAATGTGAGAGCATAACCAATGGGGAAATGCACATAAAGTATGGAGACCTGAAGAACAACAACCAAAGACAATGGATCATTACAGAGAAAAGTGTGGGATCCAGGAAAAAAATGATTGGAACACATGATTTGGAGATCATGATTATTTTCTATTTTGGGAGTCTGATGCAGGAGCATTAGCACTCAAATTAAATTTAAATTGTTGATTAGCCCAACGAGGGGTCAAGTTGTGAATATTGTAATATTCTCTTGTAATTCATAGCAAGCATAGGTGAGGAATATGCTTAGTTGTTAGGTGTAAATGAGGGATGAGTTAATGTAACAAATCCCCTTAAGAAATGGGATATTACAGAGAATATTTGTTGTTTATGCTAAGAAGATATGAGAGTCATAAATTACTATTTCCTTAGAATAGGAATCAGTTACAAGTTTATAGGAGTTGAGTAAAGGCCAGATAATTTGTGAATTGAATTGTAAATCAAATTGTAAGCTTCGAAGGAAAAAAGGCCAATTTAAAAGAAAGAATATTAGTGCTTGAGAGAGAGAGAGCTCGAGAGCAGAGAGGGTTCTGTAGAGAGGAGAAGGCCATGAAATAGCAGCAGGAAAAGTTTGATTGTAAACAGTTTAATGTATCTATACATTTGTTGATTAATGAGAAAATTGAATTCACATGATTGTGTTGTGTCTTGTTTACGAGCTGAGTTATTCGTAACAAGCTAAATTGCTTTCTCTGTAATAAACCACTATGGTATGAATTCTGATAAATGCTTAAATGAATGAATAAGTATTATGAGTGAATAAGGCTTAGTGACTGGGTAGAATCTGTATGATTCCATTCTGAGAGTTAAATTTTTGATATTGTGTGAGAACAAATGAAGTGTAGATAATAATTGTGTGCAGGCAGAGAACGAGAAGAAATACGAATTAGAGATTTGGAGAAGCAAATACAGAGGATGTTCTGTATTCAGGCTTGAGACAACATTATGGTTATATGAATAACCAAAAGAACAAGCTCAGGAGAGATCAGCGCTTTTAAGTACTGAACAAAGTGATCAACGCTTTTAAGTACTGAACAAAGCTCAAGAAGGATAGCGGAGATGTATAGTAGCGGTAGTCGAAGAAAACAAATAAAGGAATAAGGTAGAAAATCCTTTAGAAGATTTCAAAAGGAAGGGAAATGGACGGTGAAGATTAAATCGCAAATGTCTGAGCAAGACCGACGATCTAAATTGAGTTCGCAAGTTAAATTAGGGAAGTTTCAAAGTGGATACGTGTCGAGCAGAGTAGCCAAGCACACATCGCAAATTGGCTATTTTAACATTTAATTTTAAGCCATCGCAAGGTAAAAGATATAACTTGTGATGCGAAGAAGGGTGAGCAGTGAGGATCATTAGATCTGGGCGCAGATCAACGGTGGAGGTTAAATCACAAACAGAGCGATTTCACATATCGGCGATTATTAAGTTTAGGTGTTAAGGACTTCACAAGTTAAACACGATAATTTGCGATGCGATAAAGGGAAGAGCCACGTATCGGAGCAGTGCTCAAGCACATATCACACATATGCGGTTTTAGTGTTTATTGTTAAGGAAATTGCAAGGTAAATGACTTAAGTTGCGATGCGGTAAGGATTGAAAGTTGTGATGCGATGAAGAGGAGCCACGTGTTGGCGAGGTCCATGCGAATATCACATATCGCATGTGATATGGTATAAAGGTTAACCGGGGGAGTTAAAAGGCATGACATGTGAAGAGGTATAGCAAGATCGTTGGATCCGACGTAGATCGACGGTGGAAGTTACATCACAATATCGCGAATATCGTTAAGTTGTGAATTTGTGGGGAGGTAATCTATAAGAAGTGCGAAGCAGCGTGATTGGTCACCGTTTGGGTGGGCCATAACCCACAGGTCCGCGGGTTTATATAAATTTGGAGCAGTGTAAGAAATATGATTTTATGTTGTGATGTGATATGGTACAGTGATACCGTATGTGGTGCATTAGTTAATATAGAGGAGGTGGCCACGAGAAAAAGGTTTAAGCGCATCAATGAGAAGGATTACTTTGGGATAAAATGGATTCCCATAAAGTTTATTTCCGTATGTAAACTGAATTGAATACACTTTTACAAGTATTGGATCTTGGGAATGGTCAGACTTATTAAAATTTTCTGCGTATGTGGGTAAAGCACCCTTTTGGATGCATCATAATGTTTTAATGGAAATCACAAGACCATGAACCAGTTACTTTTCTCCAAATAAATTTGTCCATATACATGGAATATATTATATTTTTCCATATATTTTTCACCCATTTAAAAAACAGTACTCGTTGCAAGTTGGGGAAAAATAATACATTAGCAGGTTCTTTAGTGAAAGAACCATGCCATGATAGAGCCAAGAAAAATGATAACAACAACCCATTCGCATACTGGGGACCCTATCTGTATGTTGATCAATGATGTATGTTGCAGTGGATGGTGATCCTATGACATATATGACATATACATATGTGCTTAACAATTCCCTGGACATTATATCACTAGGCATCCTTTGAATGTCTGCAAAGTAATCAATGGTAAGAGATTGAAATTGATAACTCCAATTTATTTATTCTCTATAAATGGGTTTTAAATTGTCCTCCTGAACCCGATATATTCATTTCATCTAATTAGATATCAACTCCAAGTTGGTGAAGACTTGAATATCATTGACATCATGTTTTTTGCCACTTTTAGCCCTTCAACAAGGGCAATGTAGTATGCTTCATTTTTTTTTGTTCTTCTAGACACTTCCTTCCTTCCACCGAGCACATGTTTTGTTACCATTTTGTGAAGGGAAAATTTCACAACTCCTCAACCTGGATTTGGAAAGCATGCCACTTCAATCCATAAACGCCACTTTTGCACCATTTTTTACAATTAGAAGATCTGAAAATTAATATAACAATAACCAGATATTATACAAGTAGGCAATTATTTATTTCTTAATACTCAACATGTTATTCAGTGATATATAATTGAAAAAATCAGTTATTTATTCCTAATATATTCCACTAACTGCTACTTAATTGAACAACCTTAAACCATTCCATTCTTCTTCCTTTTATGCCTTTCAAATATCAGGATAAGGAAAAAAAACTTTAAAATATCATAACACACAACTAACATCACAACGACACAACTAGTATCTCCAAGCAAGAAACACACAACATTTGGGAACATTTCTGGTGGACACATCAAAATGAAACAATTAGCCTCTCCAAATAAGAACCATGAACCATTTGGGAACATTTCTAAAAGATATATCAGAATGAAATAGTTAGCATTTCCAAGAAAAATACTCGTAGCATTTGGGAAAAATTGTTGCCAATACATAAAAATGAAGTAGCTAGAATCTCCAAGCAAGAAACATATATCAAGCTGGGAAGGGCATGGTAGAACCAACAAGTTAGGGCACAATATAGTTTGGTCACTTTGTTTCAATAACCTGATGGTTTTAAAGTTAATATGTTTAATCCAATAAAGGGAAACTTAATATTTTTAATCCAATAATGGGCATTTCATGCTTGGTGTAGACTGTAGGGATGACCTTTAAACAATATAGGGATGATCTTTAAACAATAGTCAGGTTGGACCTCTTTAATTGGCATGGAAAGGTCACTCTAGATGTTTTCAAAATTGCATAAATGAATGATTGTAGTGGTGTACAACTAACATGCCCACAAGCATGGATGTGTCATTGGACATCTTGAACCTTGGTGGGGGAATTAATAATGCCTTTGCTTTCATTGACCCAACGAGTCACAATTTTCTAGGACCTACCTCTCAACATTTTATCTAAGGATGATTTTATTAAAATTTTCAGCAAGTAAAACCAATTTCAATTGTCATTAGGGGAATTTTGAGGTCTAAAATGGGCCTCATAAGAAAAATGTACAACAAAAATAAACTTTATAATAACCAATAGGATTCAAGATGATGATGTCATCCATAATGGATGATTCACCATTTTTGGAGTAAAAAAGTAAAAATATTAAAAAATAATAAAATAATAAAACTACTTTTTCAACTCGTATTTTAAACATATCTCCCAAAATTTTTACTCAAATTTCGAGCGGGAGTACTCGTTCCATGTTGCATACTTTCGATGAACTCTTCTACACGAAAAATGAGAAATACATAAAAAAACGTGATTGTAATCACGTTTTTTAATGTATTTCTCATTTTTCGTGTAGTAGGACCCATCGAAAGTATGCAACATGGGTACTCCTTCGATGGGGAATTAAATTCCACATCCAACGAGTACTCCCGCTCGAAATTTGAGTAAAAACTTTTGGAGATAAGTTGAAAATATGAATTGAAAAAGTAGTTTTTTCATTTTTCCCTCTAAAATTTGATGATGTCATCAAATCTTATTAGATTTTTTCCACTATTATTTTATAATTTCCTTAGGAGGCCCATTTTAGACCTCAAAATTCCCCTAATGATACATAGAATTGAAGATCACAGTGCATGGTATTTGAGACGATATGAACATGCATTACCTTTTTAAATGTTTAACCTTGGTTTACAATTATAATAACAGGATGAAACTAAGGGTAGATCAACTAACTCAATATATTGGATGACTTATTTGTTCAATTAATTCATGCATGGTTTTAGATTGATCGAATTTAGATTGTTAAGTTTTAGAGTAAGCTTAACAATTTCACAGGGAATGAATTTTTTCTAGATCAAATTGTAGCACTACCAATGAAGCTCCCAAGTTCTAGATGTAGTGCTAAGAAATATCACACCTTTAAATTTTGGTGCAAGCAAGTATTGTAAGGTAATGTTTTAGAGTTGAAAGGAAGAATAGGTCCATCATAAAAATTGTCAGGGAAATGATTCATGCCCTAGATCTACCCATGTATCTTTGGGATAAATCCTGTTGTATCCCAATATAAATTTAAAACAGATGTCATCACAAGATATGGAGAAGCTTTCTACCCCAAAACTTGATCACATATTCTATATAAACCAGATTCAGATCAATTATATTAAAATGCAGATATAAAGAACAGTGTTCCTTTCAAATCAATCAAGAGGCTCGAATGGTGTACCCAAATAGTACAAGGGGCATAACAGCAAGTAGGAGAGCCTAAGACTTCTTTTTTGAGTGAGTCATCCTCCTCAGAAGTTTCCTAGTTATGTTACATTGATGTCTTCCATTATTGATTCAAAGCCTTTCCATTATGTGGAAGCATCAAGTGAGAAGGTATGTTAGGATGCCATGGTAGAGGACTACAACTCCATCCTTAAGAATGATATTTGAGATATAGCACCATGACTAGTAAGTCAGTGATAGATTTCAAATGGTGTTTTGGTTATGAAGGAGTACCACCGTATGATTAAGAATCCCATGAGAGAATATAAGAAGAACATATACACTTGCAGAAAAATGTATATGAGTTACACCTTCTCTAAGAAGGAGACTGTGGCAGAAAAAATAAAGAAGTGTTATGAGTGAGCTAAGATAAATATGAATATTTGGAGGCCCAAGAGAATAATGAGTCTTTTTAAGAAACTAAGAGCTAGATCTTTGGAAGCTTTCAATTTTTTTTTTAGTATTGTCTTCCATTGGCTTCTGGCTTGCACCACCAGTGTGGATGTCAAACAACATCAGTGAAGTACAATTGTGTAGGCCTAACTATTTTGTTTAATTGTAAGCTATTAGTGTCCAATATGTATTAGTGGGTTTATGGGTTTGGTGGTTTAACATAATTTTTTTTAAACCCATGCAAGGGTGGGGCCTTGATGGGTTTGTTATTTTCTCTATGGGTAGGTATTTTGTTGCTTGCAGATGGCTATATATGTAGAAATCTAAGTTTCTAAGATTATGTTAAAAGTGGTGGGGATGTTAATTGGATTTTTAGCTCTTGGGTTGTCACTTACCAAAGTATGAAAAGGTTGAATGTAGAACTGATCAATATTTCTATGAAACATTGGCTTTCCTAAACTTGTGTACTTGTCATGCATTGTTATAGTTTTCCTTCTAAATTTCTTTGATGTGCTAAATACAACATATGAATCAAAATATTGTAGTAGAGAGCTCATATCCAAAATTAAAACAGCGGATGAGAGGTGATTAATAAATAATAAACCATTTCCTTGGGGTTCCTACTTTATAATAAGTCTACAAAGAAAGCTATAAGAATGAATCAATTAATGACCGTGTGAATCTGCCCAAGTCCCAGGGTAAGATCTATATCCATGGGATTCTAAAACATGATATATTTCATATTTTAATTGTATTTTATTTGAGGTTCACTTCTTAATACAACATATAAATGAAAATGTGATAATAAAGGGCTCATATCCGAAATGCAAACATTAGCTAGTTGGAGAGCGACAATTTAATCAAAAAACTTCTTTAATCCACAGATCCATTATGCCTTGGCACTCTTCCATAGATCCATTGTGCCTTGGTTTCTCTGAAGCAAAGAGGTTTGTGTGTGAGGATACAACAACCTTTACTAAGAATCCTTGCAATACATGCACCATCCTTATTTAAAACTTAGAAGTGATGTTCCAAGTTTGTAAAGCACTAGCTTTTATTATTTTAGACTAGTTGTTAGTTCTAGTTTGAGTTTGTTGTTGTTTTATTTTTATAGTAGGCACCTTGAGTTCACAATTAGTTTAAATAACGTATTCCCGTTAATGTGGCTATTAGTCCAATTTTTCAGAGCATGTGTGACTTGAGTCCGTCAAGCTACATGAACCAATAAATTTAACTTGGTAGTATTTCTGTCAAAATTGGGTGTGGTTCTTTAAAGAACGCAATAGATCTAGGGTTTGATCTTAGAAAATTTTCGCTTCATCATGAATGACAAAATTTGGTTTATCTATTTTCCACAAAATCCTGCTGAAATGAAAGGGTTGGCATTGCTAGTTGTGACATCTCCTGGGAAAGGCACCACTTCCTCGAGCAAGGAAACAACCGAGTTTTCTTTGCCATAACTTGGCATAAAATCCATGGAGATCAAAATCACAAGAAGACTGCTCTAAGGCTGAAGGTGAACAACAACATATATCCATCACATGACCCTTCCTTGCCTGCATCTCACGATTACAAATCTACCAGTTCGTTGGATATGGTGAGGGGTCATGATCTTAAGCTATCAGTCATTGGACAATGGTGATCAAACCCTAGTCGAACATACATATTGATGACTGCAACTAGATTTTTGCAACAGGCATGTTTAATATTCAGAAGTACAAGGTGTATGCTCACTAATTCCTGAAACCAGATGCAGCCCTCTCCTTCAGTCCTCAAGGGATTAATGAAAAGACAGATTTTTCCATATTGTATGGCTCTCAATGCTTTGGTTTTCAGTGGGCAGAGAAAAGAAGCCAAAAACTCTTGTCACATGATGATATCTCCCAGCTTCCTGGTAATTCCTATGCCTAGTTAGACTATTCTATTCCATTTGTAAGTATGTGTAGACTCTGCTTTCTGTGATACATGCAGACAAGAGTGTCTGTGAATTTGGAAACAATAGCTAAAGTTTGGTAAAAAACAGTTTTGGGTAGTTCTTCTCAACCTGGCTAAGACACTCAGAACCAGATCCAAGTTGCAGTTGTTGAAGGATTACGTTTTGTTCAATGGAGTTTATCATGAAGACAAGTGTTTACTGCTTCGTTATTTTTTGGTTTGGAATATCCATTGCAGCTATAGAGGATGGTCATAAGAATTCTAATCATCTACCTGCATTTTTGTGTTTGGGGACTCATTGGTAGATGTGGGAAATAACAATTTCCTTCCCAAATGCACTACTTGTGCAGACTTCCCTCCTTATGGCATGTCCTTCTTTGGCCATCCCACAGGCTGCTTCAAAAATGGCCGCACTTCCATTGATTTCATAGATATATAAATACCATACTTTTGCTATTTTGCATATTTACATAGCAGTTAACATAATTTTTTTATCAGTTCAAGAAGTTATGCCCTAGTCTAAGGGAAGGTTTTAGTAAGAATATTATGGTGAAATACTGAACATTATTTCAGAGAATTGATTCATGTTCTCTACTTTGTCATTTCTTTAAGCAACATACATGGTTTTGTCGTTCCCTTCGCCATATTTTGACCCAAAAGAAAATTTCTCTACTGGGATTAATTTTGTCTCTAAGGGGAGCGGATTCTTGAATTCCACAGGCCAAGATTTGGTGAGTTACCTTATTGTTTTCAATATTGCATTCATGGAATTTGTATTTCATGGATTATGATTGTGGAACATTATTATATGTTATTCTCTTTTATAATTTTCCAAGTAATGTTTTTGATCCATGTCCTATCCCTGCAGAATATAATTCCATTGAGTCATAAAATATGGCAGTTCACACACTATGATTCAACTTTAGTGAATAAGAATGGTAGTATTGCATTTGAATATTACATGTCCAGGTCTTTATATTGTATTTCCGTTGGAGGCAATGACATTAGGAACTATATACAGAACACTACCTTCCAAAATACTACTACTACTCAGGACCTGGTTACATTGTTACTCAACAAATATGACCAATATTTATCAGTAAGTTTCATATTTTTTTTTGTTTTATAGATTCATTTTTGTGTGAACATTAGTATGCATTCAACATTGAAACTATTTATTGGATGAGATTTACTCAGAGGCTGTACTTCTCCAGGGCAAGAAAATTTCTTTTGATTGAAATTTCCATTGTGGGGTGCATTCCATCTTTGAGGCTTTTTAGCTATATAAATAAATTCAATGGCCAATGTTTGGATATAGCAAAGAAATTGACCAAGGAATATAATGTTGGTCTTAAACAGTTTCTTAAACCCGCAATGCATAAGCTAAGAGGAGCAATCATCTTGCAGCCCAATTCTTATAATTTTATTCTCTTTGCAATTGAAAACGGCCAGGCCTATGGTACGTTCAAAAAACAATTGAGAATACAAAAATTATCCTCAATTCTATATGTTGTTTGAAATAATGAAGGTTATTTTTTTCACTGACATACTGCAAGTTGGGTATTGGATGCAAGATTTGAGGATACGAGGTCTGTGTGCTACGGTGCAGGGGCATTTAATGCACAAGTGAGATGTGGGAAATGGAAGGCAGAGGCAATGGGAGCATAAAATGGCAAACCATTTATCTGTAAGGATCCAAATGCGTACCTGTTTTTGGATGGGATTCACCCCACTGAGAGATTGAATGTTATCTTTTCTCACCAAATCTGGATGGGAAATGTTTCAGTTATATCTCCATTTAATCTCTCCTCTCTAGTTCTCGGCAATGGCATACAAACACCTCCTTAGCACTAACAATACACTATGTCAACGCATGTACGAGATTCAACCTGAAGTTGTGCGTGTTGTCTGCTTGGTAGGTCATTTCGGATTTTTTTTGGCTCATGGAAAGATGATAAATTTAATTAGTGATTATTGAATAGTATTAAAATGTGTGATTCTTCAAATATATAGATGCAGAAAAGAACAAACATTAATGCGAAAAAAAATTTATTGGACGAGAGATACCAAATTGGTGAAGTTATGGATACTTACAGTTTTCTGTGCAGGGAGGTCGACACTGGAGGTCGAGGAGTTATAGAGTTCTGGTGTGGTTTTGTTTTGGCCCAGTTTAGAATTCAATTCACCCACCTACCACCCTCATTGCATTAACGAGCGCTTGGTTGGACAAAGGGATGGTTGTGTTGGATCTGATCTGGAAATATTTTTATTCTGATGGATTCTGACTGACACATCAAACGGAGCTGTGTCAGAGGGGTTGGCGGAATTTCGGTCAGAGCCAAAAGTTTTTTTGGCCAGCAACGGAATCCTGGAAATTCCTCCTCCTGCCTAGACTACTCCTATATATAATTTTAGATAGTAAACACCCAAATGTGATTAATCTATCATTCTCTTATGAAAATACATTCCCTCTAATAAATTAGATTAATGTGGAGTGGTTGTGCAATAAAAATTTTATAAACGAAACATCAAATAACAACCATCTACAACTCAATTTTCCCCCTCTTGGTGCCTTGATGAACCAACCAAACCTCCTCACTCACAACTACTTGAGTGATCATTGCTTCCATGGCATGGTTTCCTTGCAGATACCCATTTCTATAAGACTCGTGAGAGGGCATAATAACGTATTGCATGGATGATTACAATACAAATTAAAAATGGACACACTATTATGAGGCTCTACTCATCTTCCAATATTTAGAATTCTTGTAGCTCTCAATTTTTTGCATGGCTCTCCTCTCTCAAGTAGTACACACCAATCTAGGTGTATTATCCCTGGCATAAGCTACCGAAAAACACTCTCGTAAAATGAGGGTTGCTCAATAATTAAATATTATTAATTATTGTATTGATATTACATGAAGAATATTCTTGTATTTCTTAAAGATCGGAAAATTACAAGAATTAATTCTTAATTATTTTATTTATAAGAATTTATATTCTTCTATATAAATAAGTTATATTTCTAAGTTGGTATATTTTAATGAGTGATAGTTTTAAAAAAACTATGGATAAGAGATATTGTGTTCATAAGGTAAAATAAAATTTACCTTGAAAAGAAAAACATGAGAGATTTATGGAGTGCTTTTGTGATTTAGGAAAAATCAAATTTATGGACTAATTTATAGGTGATTTATGGAATGCTTTTAAGACCTGGAAAAGCTTTTCCATTTTCTTAATTATATTTATTGTAAGCTTATGGGAAAAATAGGGGAAGGAATGACATAAGACATGGAGAATGGAGCCAAGAGAGATGAAGAACGGATTCCAAGCATGCATCAAAAGATAAGTAACTATGTTCTTTAAAAAATATTTTGTTTGCGTATGGTGCATGATGAAATAAGAATTGAATTTACTGTCTTGGAAAAACTCATATGATAAAGAATCAATATTATTTCTTGAGAAAACCTCTATGGAATTTCATGCATAGAGAACTAAGTTTTTTTTTCATTGAATTCTTAGAATATTTCATGTGCTTTGAATTCTTAAAAGTTTTTCATGGCTAGATAATTCTGTGAATTGCATGACTTATTAGAAAATATGGTCGGAATATGCCTTCGTATTTCTCAAACCGTGATAGATGTGTACAAACTGAAAGAGGTTTTTGTAGATGTGTCTAGTCCATAAAAAAGCCTCTTTCACATTTTAAAAATTAGTTTTTCATGTCTCAAAAAACGTGTCCAAAATTGATGGCAAAAACAACAAATTATTTCATATTTAAATCTTGAAAAATGGGCTGAAAAGATTCATTCGAATCTTCCAAACCATGATACCTGTGTAAAACCATACAAAGTTTTTTTTTAATGAAGCCATTACAAACAAAAACCTCTTTTGGTTTTCAAAAACTCATTTCCATATGTTTGGAAACCGTGTCCAAAGTTAATGGGAAAAACAAGAAATTATTTAAAATTTAAATTTGGAAAAATGGATTGCAAAGATTCATTCGAATCTTCTAAACCACTATACTTGTGAAAAAAATGAGAGTTTTTTTAATAAGTTTGTTCCAAACAAAAACCTATTTTTTTTTTTCAAAAATCCGTTTCCATATGGTCGTAAGTCGAGTCCAAAGTTTATGAATAAAACACGGAAAACAAAGTAAAACAGAGTGCTTCCATTTGATTTTTCAACCGCTTAAGAATAATTGTTTATGTACATATCGACATAATAATTATGTTGATAATTATTTAAAATGAATTAAGTTATTTCATTTAATATATTACCAACTATGTTCTCATGATGCATATGCATTAAAAGTTTTAAAGAGAAATATTGGACTCTTGAAGAGAGTATGTGTTTTCGTGCACATGAATAATATCTAGTATATTTGATCTACTAGAATTTATTATGTGATTTTATATGCATGAGGAGCTTGAGTCATGCAAAAAGATATAAATAAATTTTGTGAAAAGTAGTTCGAGAAATATTGGACTCTTGAAGAGAGTATGTGCTTAGATGCACATGAATTACATCTAGTATATTTGATCTACTAGAATTTATTATGTAATTTTATATGCATGAGGAGTTTGAGTTATGCAAAAAGATATAAATAAATTTTGTGATAAGTAATTCACATAAAACCTTTGCGTAAAAGACAATTGGTTGTGTTATTTGAGAAGGATTTGTTATTCATGTTATTTCTTGAAGAAATATTACAAATATCTCTCATATATGAAATGATAAAAAAAATATTTTGTTGCACGTATAATAGCTAGTGAGTTAGCTATCTTTTGGAAAACGAATAATTAGTGTTATATATATGTGTGTGTGTGTGTGTGTCAGGAAGCATTTATTGTATTAGAACCCTTCAAAAAGAATAGAAGAGAAAATATATCCTTGTATGCATTATTGGATTAGATTCTTGGAGAGGAAAACTAGTAATCACATGCTTTATTATGTAAGATTATGTAGAGAAACATATACACTTGTGTGCATGGAAAAAATATAGTTTTGGTATTTAAATGTAGATAAAATTTTCTAACTCCATGCACTTTCCTGCGAGGTTACTAGGGTATGTTACAAATGATATCGGAACAAAAGGTTGCAATATTGGTGTCTTTTGGGAATGATTAAGCAAAAAGGAAGTAGAGGTATGATGCTAATGGGCATCATTTCAAGTATGATTTTAATTGAACTTTAGTAGACTACAATCAACATAAAATGCATGATGCGTGATTAATGACCGCATTGAAGAGTGGAAAGTGATAATGTTTCTTTAATTGTTATGTTCATGAAATTTGAATATGGATGCAGATAAAAGAGAATAAATTTTCTATTGCACCTATGAACAATTTTGAGCACTCACTGATTATAGTGTGAATTAATTACCAATATTTCTATGCATACTATTACAACAATGATTATGGTGTACAAGAAAAAAAATGGGGATGTATGGTTTTTGTGATAAACAAATAATTTAGAAATTGTGGTTAACCCTGAAGAGAACAATGAAATGTTTATATATATATATATATATATATATATATATATATATATATATATTAAAGAACCTATTTAGGTGTTAAAAATAAGCAATGAGTCAAGTGGAACTCATATAGTGAACTTAGACTCAATGAGTAACTCATAGTAACATAATTGTGGGTTGTCTTTCTTCATGTAGAGTTGCAGATGAAAGTTTGCATTCCATTTGTTTGACAAAAGTGGCAAATGGGATCCATAGTTTTGTTGTTTTAAAAAATTGCATTTATGAGATTTTTGGATGTGATTCGGCATAACATCAAGGGGTATTAATACCTTAAGGCCATGTAACCCCCATGTTGATTCCAAGAAAAAGTTATGTTCATACTTGGATCCAGAATCTGGTCGACTTTTTCGATTAGACGCTCGTGTAGGGATTGTTGGCTGTGTTGTTTTGCAAAAATTTAACCATTGATGATATTAATATTATTCATGCTATTTTGTAAATTCTAGTTTTACTATCTTTCTCATAGTTTAAACATATTTATGGAAATTTATTTCAAGTCCACTAACTAGTTGTTAAAATTATTTAATGGCGGTAGATTGCATGATTGCCAACTATTTGTTAGAATGTCTCATTGACTGTAGATTGCATACTTGCAAACTGTTGTTAAAATTCCTTTATGGATGTAGATTGCATGCTTGCAAACTGTTTGTTAGAATGCCTCATTGGTTGTAGATTACATGCTTGCAAACTATTTGATAAAAAACTACAGTGGTTGTAGATTGCATGATTGCAAATTATTTTCCCGAAATTCCCTAATGGTTGTCGCTTACATGGTTGCAAGTTAATTATAAAGAAAAAATAAAACGCATTTTGTGTCCTACTATTCAATAGGACTGATATTTCTCTATAATATTGATGGTTAGTAAGGTGAGACCTTATAGAACGTATAATGCTATGGTATGCAAGATATATTATTGTTTTTTTCTAAGTTGCATTATTGTTGTTATGTGGAAATTTGGAATGTATACCACCTATATTACATGTGATGAATTGTTGTCAATGTACTTTGAAAAATTGTGGGACCCATCTTGAGGGTCAAGTATAGATGCCTGGTGTACATAAATGTTCCTTTGCTTTAATGATAATATGCAAATGGACAATTATGTAAATTAAAATGGATTGTTAGGCATTGACTATTTTTATACATTGGATTATTATTGGATTCAATGGCTATGGAAGCCATGATGGGGTTTTTGTGATGATGAAATATTTTGTTTTATTATTGAGTTAATGCATTGGTTGGGATATTCAGGAAATAACTCTAGAGTTTTAGAAGAATTCTTGCAAGCTTATGAAAAACTATTGGTGGTTAAATCCGAGATGAACCTTCCCTAAAATTCTCCTAAAAAACCCTAAGAGAAAATAATAAAGAGGAAAATATTAACATAATGGGAGGAAAAGATTATGTTAATCACTTAGTTTGAGATAAATACTAAGTGGGGTAAAATAAAGCACAGCGAGAGAGAAAGATGTGCTTTAAAGAAAAATAAAAATATATTTTTCGAAAAATCTAAAACAAAAAGGCCTAGGCAAAAGGTTGTCAGACCTTAAAGCAGGACGCTGCTAAAACCCTGTTGGGAAGAAAGCACCAATAAATCAATTAGGTTGTTGATTCTAGTGGTAAGTAGATCTTATCTCAGTGGGAAACTATTGGAGATAGTTCGCGGTTGGGTGGAATATGCTCGATTCCTTAATAATTCTCAGAAATTAACTATGGTTAGATGAAATCATGTCTATGTTATGTTATTGATTTCAAAATTATCTAAAGATATTGGATATTACAATAGACTATAAATTTCATGTCTCAAAGTTGTTGCATGTGTTATAGTTCTGCATGCATGATATATTAATTTATCAAACGATAATTTCTATGAAATAGGTTGTATTTGTAGGTTTTTATGACCAAATGAGCATGACAGAAATTACTTATTTATATGCATGCATAGAGGAAATAAATTGAAATATATATTCGACTGAAATAATTCGTACTAGATAAAATAATGAGTTATTGAACTCTAAATCCCTGACAGACTAGGGGAAAATGGCTGGAGATAAATGCCATGAGTTTGAATTTGATTGAAATTATTGCTGGAGAGAAAGACAGTGATTTGCAAACAACACTAGTGGGAAAGAAAAAATAGTGTAACTCCTAAATAAAATACAACATGCACTTGATAGAGTTTTTCTTATCATTTTGATGATTAAAGGGCTAGTGGTTCTTGAGTTTTTGTGAAAGTATTATGATTAAAGTATTATTTGACATTACCTAAATAACTGGTAATGAAAACTAAAGGTTAATGTTGCAACAATAGAAGAATATCGAGGACGAAATTCTCTTTAAGGGGGGGAGTATGTAATATCCCTGGCATAAGCTATCGAAAAAAACTCTCGTAAAATGAGAGTTGATGAATAATTAAATATTATTAATTATTGTATTGATATTACATGGTGAATATTCTTGCAATTCTTAAAGATAAGACAATTACAAGAATTGATTCTTAATTCCTTTATTTAGAAGAATTTATATTCTTCTATATAAATAAATTATCTTTCTAAGTTGATATATTTTATGAGTTTTAGAAATAATGAGTAATAGTTTTAGAAAAACTACGGATAAAAGATATTTTGTTCACAAGGCAAAAGAAAATTTACCTTGAAAAGAAAAACATGATAGATTTATGGAGTTCTTTTGTGATTTAGGAAAAATCAGATTTATGGAGTGATTTATGGAATGCTTTTAAGATTTAGAAAAGCTTTTCCATTTTCTTAATTCTTTATATTGTAAGCCTATGGGAAAAATAGGGGAATGAATGACAGAATACATGGAAAATGGAGCCAAGAGAGATGAAGGGATTCCAAGCATGCATCAAAAGATAAGTAACTATGTTATTTGAAAATTATTTTGTTTGCATATGGTGCATGATGAAATAAGGATTGAATTTATTTGCTTGGAAAAACTCATATAATAAAGACTCAAGATTATTTCTTGAGAAAACCTCTATGGAATTTTATGCATAGAGGACTAAGTGTTTTGTTCATTGAATTCTTAGAATATTTCATGTGCTTTGAATCCTTAAAAGTTTTTCATGGCTAAATAATTATGTGAATTGCATGAGTTATTGGAAAATAAGGTGGTCCATATATGCCTTCATATCTCCCAAACCGTGATAGATGTGTACAAATTGAAAGAGGTTTTTGTAGATGTGTTTGGTCTAGCAAAAATCCTCTTTCATATTTTAAAAATTCATTTTACATGTCTCGAAAATTGTGACCAAAATTGATCTCAAAAACAGGAAATTATTTCATATTTAAATATGGAAAAATTGGCTAAAAAGATTCATTCGAATCTTCCAAACCATGATACTTGTGTAAAAATGGAGAGGTTGTTTTTAATGAAGCCGTTACAAACAAAAACCTCTTTTTGTTTTCAAAAACTCATTTCCATATGTTTGGAAACAGTGTCCAAAGTGAATGGGCAAAACAGAGATTATTTAATATTGAAATTTGTAAAAATGGGTTGCAAAAAAAACCTATTTTGGTTTTCAAAAATTCGTTTCCATATGGTCGGAAGTCGCATCCAAAGTTGATGTCTAAAACAGGAAAAATGAAGTAAAACAGAATGTTTCTATTTGATTTTTCAAGAGGATAAGAATAATTGTTTATGTACATATAGACATAGTAATTATGTTTATAATTATTGAAAATGAATTAAGTTATTTTATTTAATAGATTACCAAGTATGTTCTTATGATGCATATGTATTAAAAATTTTAAAGAGAAATATTGGACTCTTGAAGAGAGTATGTGTTTAGGTGCACATGAATAATATCTAGTATATTTGATCTACTAGAATTTATTATGTGATTTTACATTCATGAGGAGCTTGAGTCATGCAAAAAGATATAAATAAATTTTGTGAGAAATAGTTCACTTAAAACCTTTGCATAAAAGACAATTAGTTGTGTTATTTGAGAATGATTTGTTATTCATGTTATTTCTTGAGGAAATACTACAAATCTCTCTCATGAATGAAATGATAAACAATTATTTTGTATTGCATGCTCAATAGCTAGTGAGTTAGCTATCTTTTGGAAAAAGAATAATTAGTGTTAAATTCCTTGGAAAATAAATATATATTTGTATATTAGGAAGCATTTATTGTGCTAAAACTCTTCAAAAAGAATAGAAGAGAAAAATATATCTTTGTATGCATTATTGGATTAGATTCTTGGAGAGGAAAACTTGTAATCACATGCTTTATTATGTAAGATTATTTAGAGAAACATATACACTTGCATGCATGGAAAAAATATAGTTTTGGTATTAGATTTCTGGAGAAAAATAAGATTTAATTACATAATATTGATTGTGTTAGCCTTCTTTTGAGAAAAATAATACGTATTATGCATAGTTATTAGGCTAGATCTTTTGGATAAGAGGGAAATGTCTCTTTGCATACATGAAAAAATAAATGGTATGTGTTTGATTTCTTGGAAAAGAAATGTGTTTGATTTCTTGGAAAAGAAATGTGTTTATTTTTCCATGCAATATTTATTTAGTTTCCTTTGTAAATAAATTTATGGTTTGCATGCAAGAAGAACAAGCTATGTTATTTTCTGTTAGAGATGACAAGTAGTTGCATGTACGAAATTATAAGTTATAACTAATTTATTAACTTTTTTTGAAATAGAGCTGACATTTTTATACGTAATAGTCATTGTGAATAGCTATTGTGTGGAACAGATGTTTTTGGAAAAGAACATGCATTCACATGCATACGTATAGAATCTATTGCGTTAATCCCTTTAGAAAAAAAAAACATAAGAGTAGGCACAAAGGAAATTGTTTGTTGGGATAGTTATTTTGAAAACGTATTATGCATTTGCATGCATAAGAATATTATCTAGTATGTTAGCTTGTTGAGATTCAACAAGATGATGAGCTTAGTGAAAAGAGTCGCCTTCACTAAGTGGGCCCGCAGGCTATTTTTAGACTATGTCTATTTTTAGACATGTCGATTATATTCTATGAGTTGCAAGATGTTATTTGTGGATGGTTGGTCAAGTTGGAAAAATAGATGGACTTCTATTTTTAGACATTTTGGGTGGAATCTATTTTTAGATTGCCAATCTAAAAATAGATATGTCAAATATTATTATCTCTTAATAATATTTAGACTCTAAACATTATCTTATTCTCTTGGAGTACTTCAGTTCAGTGCACAGATGTGGCACAACAGCTGACAGAAGGAATTACGCTATTCCTGAGGGTTTACTGGAGCTATTGCATGGAGGACTTTAGTTAGAACTCATGTGATAGAGTTTGGTGGAGTTGTAGAAGTAGTTGGTGGAGTTGTGTTCAGTTTAACTCAGTTAGACACAGTTGAGCTAGTTGTATCTAGTCTAACTGATTGATATACTAGTGAGAGTGGTGTGAATTAATTAATAATTAATTCACTAAATATTAACTCATTAATCAACTTAAGAATACATCAGTTAACTACAGTGCATGGATAGTTTCAGTGGAGACCAGTGGAGAGATAGGTGAAAGGGAAAAATGACTATCAGTTGTGACTATAGTGATGCATTGATTGCATCCAACACTCAGTGGAGATGCCAATGAGGATTGCACAGTCAATCTTGGAGAAACTCGAGTTCATTCAGAGCCATTCTTCAACAGGGATTGCGCAGTATACGCAGGCTAGCAGGTGGCAAAGATCGGTGCATGGATTTGCTAAATCGAGCCTGATTAATGTGTAGCGATTGTATTATACTGAGAGCTTGATATGATCAGCTTTGTATGAAGATTGTTACATGATATCTATGACATATATTATATACAGATAGTTGGGGTTTTCAGCTTAAGGCTTTCCCATAAATCATTGTGTTAATGTGTGTGAATTTTTATGGTTTCATGTGTGCATTGCAATTGATTTAATTTTCGCATCTGATGATCAATGGTGGAATAGATTATGTATTGTGCATGAAGTTAGAATAGTGTGTGATCAGGAGAATCTTGGATATATAACATATTAGTTATATAATTTCTACATAGCTTTCCTTTTGAAAAATATGAAAGTGCATGCAAGATTTTGTTAGCGTTTGTTAGAAATATGACACTTGATAGTGATTTATTTGTTACTAATGCATGTGAAAGGGTTTCATGACATTTTTTTATGTTTTAAACATGCATATAAATAGTTGTTGAAGTGTCACAAATAAAGATTGATTATTGGTTTATTAATATTTTATCTAATCATGATATCAAGTGTGCTGACGACAGCAATTGCTGGAAAGAATAGTGACTTGAGCAAAGAATTGTTCATGCTGAACATTGTGACAAATAAATATTTGTTAGTTCATGCAGGTTTAGGAGTTCGAACAGCAAGATGACCCACTGATGGAAACAAATCGACCACAAAGACAAAGATTGAGGATTTGTGGGTAAATGATATCATGATAATTGTAATAGCTTATAGCTAGTTATGTTGCATTTAAGATTATTTTTCTATGTAATTTTTATGACAATGGTCAAGGGATGGACTCCTTTATAACCATTGAGTGAGGGGTAAAAACCCTCACAAGCGTTTAATAATAAAATTAAACGTTTGCTCGTTTTCACCCTACAAGGTTTCCAGGGAATATCAGTGTCTAATGATGTTATTGTTCATTGTGCCATTTTCATGATGTTAATCTATTTCATGATGTGGTGTTTATATTATCAAGTAGGTGATTTACTAATTGATTTAAAATGATAATGCAATTGATGCATAGTTATAACAGGAAAATTAAGTTAATATGCTACAACAAGGACAGTTAATGGTTGTGTAATTCACTATATGAATGAGGGAATATAAAAAGTAATTTAGAAAGTTACACATTGGTAAATGTAGAAAAAAATTCCTAACTCCGTGCACTTTCCTACGAGATTACTAGGGTATATTTCACTAGGTCAACTAATATAGGCTTGGTAGAAATACTTTCATGTCTTAGACCCATATTTATAATTTCTTATGAACATCCTCTCATTGAGATGAGCTCTAACGGGTTGGAGTGAAATTGTTGGCACTAGGTCAACCCATATGTAGTTCACAAGCCATGGTGTCATTACAACAATATTTATCAAGACATTATATCTCATCATGTCACTAGCATGAATTTGAACCTAGATGGGAAATATAATAGACATTCTACTCAACCATTTAAGATAACTCTAATTAACAAATGCTTATAACACAACATTATATGTGAATAATCCTTTAGCATGAACCATCAAAATCTATACATTAATCATAACATTCATTCAATATAACTTATTTCATTACATGTTTTATTCAAAAAAAAATATTTGATCAATTAATCATATTTATGATTGATTTATTGATATAAGTACACAATTATTCACATTCATTCAATATCACTTACTTTCCTTACATGTTTTATTCAAAAATTTATTTAATAAATACATCATAAATATGATTTATTGATATAGATACACAATTATTCAACATCTATAACCAATTCTCTCTCTTATTAGTCATTATTATGTAAACATTATTTATGCACAACCAATTCTCTCTCGTATGAGCCATTAATATGTAAACATTATTTATGCACAATCAACTTACTACTAAAATAAACTGTGTTATTTCCAATTCTCTCTTATTAGTCATTATTATGTAAACATTATTTATTCGCAATCAACTGTTTAAAATAAGTCGATATTACTAAAATAAACTATGTTATTTTTCTTATAGTCAATAAAAAGAGTTATTAATCATCATAAAAAAAATAAAAAACTTTATATCACATAAAATAAAACCATGATAAAAAACTACGCACATAGAATACATAATAATGGGCATAGAATATATAATAATAATAATAAAATACTCGTCTGAACAAACTATTCTAGGCAAGCATGTTTAAGTGTGTATATATATAGACAAAACAATGGTCATTGTAGTCAAACAAACAATGAATATCACATAACACTTTGAATAGAAATGCGAAACCCATTTCATAGCTTTTAATGTTAAATAACTTGAAATTAATGGGAATAAACATGTGGGTTAACTAATGGCTCATAAAGAATGACATTGATAATCACAAGATCAATAATCAAATGAGCAATTAAATATGCATCCCTACAACTATAAGAAAACATCACTAAAGGTATGATTTATATATTTAAGTAAAATATGCATTCTAACAAGCATCTCCATATTCAATAGCATCTCTTTTGGTCATGTCTCAAGGAACTTGAACACTGAGGCTGACCTTTCGGCAAAGGCTTCAGTCACCCTGGATGCAGGCAGAACGGTCACTGCTCTTCCAGCCAGGCAGATAAACACTCCACCTCCAGGCACATATTTTTACTGCTGTTACAAATTTCTTATTTGGGCAATCGAATCTGAAGGAATGTCTCAACCTCAGAATCTGGCATTAGACATATATTCAATTCAATGTCTTTTTAACCGCTGTAAATTTACTTATTTTGTTAAATAACCATGTTACACTTCCTTTCTTGGAAAACTATGTATATATATAAACGATGATGGAGGTAAAATATCTCCCCTTACAGATGCAAAGTGGAGCAGAACTCCTCCAGAGAAGGATCTTCTAATGAATCTGAATTATGAATTCGAATAAATGGAAGTCAGTAACACGCCTATGTATAAATTAGTATTGATCATGAAGGCCAGGATCAATGTATTTAATTAGTAATTTGATTATGTACAACAACCATTACACTTGGTTAGAGGGATTTTAAACACAACTCTGGCCAAAAAGCTGCAGCAAATTCCCAGATACAGTAATTTATCAGCAATCGACTAGAATAAGTGGACATTTCTACCAACGCAAGATTTATATCACACATTAACTCGTCATTAGCCAAGCTTCTGCTCATCCCGTGTGCTTAATTAACATCACCAATAATCACAACAGGAACACTGTCCGTCCTTGAAATGATGATATCGTTTGGTGTCCCTCAGAATAATTTCTCTACCAACAATCATTGAGATGAATTTTGTGGCAGAGTGGCAGTCACCACAAACTCGAAGGTTCTTAATGACTCGAATAGTTGTCCCTGGAGGTGTGTTGACGAGACCAAAAGCAATTGCCAACTTCTCACTATGGAAGCAAAGAATTTTTTCTTTCTGTTCTATCTCTACATCATTCAAAACAAATTTCATGTCTGGCACATATCCCGCTGCCTTCATCTCCTGAGATAATCTTTCCAGTTCTGCATAAATCTTTTCTGTTTGTGGGTGTGACTTGTCTCCTACAAGAAAAGCATGGACCTGTTTATTGACCTCAATCCAACTACATCCAGGCATTTTTTTGACATTTCTGTCTCTCATCATTTTTCTCACATTTTCAATCTCATCCCACATGCCAGCTGCAGCATAAATGTTTGAAAGTAGAACGTAAGGCGCAGCACTTGTAGGGGTTAAATGGAAAAGATGTCCTGCTGCTTTTTTGCCTAGCTCTATATTGTTATGCACTCTACAGGCACCGAGCAGACATCCCCACACGGTTGCATCTGGTTTTATTGGCATTCTATTGATAAAGTCTAGAGCTTCATCGAGGTACCCAGCACGGCCAAAGAGATCAACCATGCAACCATAATGCTCCATTGAAGGTGTAATCAGATAGCATTGTTTCATGCAATCAAAAATCTTTCTACCCTCGTCTACCAAGCCTGTATGACAGCATGCCGACAACACGCAAATTAACGTAACATCATCTGGTTTCATGCCAGAGTCTTGCATTTGTTCAAAGAGTCTGAGTGCATCCTTTCCACAGCCGTTCATGGCATATGCTGCAATCATCACTGTCCATGAAACCGCGGTAGGTCGATGCATTTTGTTAAATAGGTCTCTAGCTTTCTCTATACTCCCACATTTCGCATACATGTCTATGAGGGCATTCGTAACGAAGACGTCAGATTGAAATCCACTTCTAATTATTTCATCATGTATCTCAATACCCTGTTCAAGAGCAGCCAAATTCGCACACACAGGGAGGATGCTGACAAAGGTTTTTGAATGTGGCCTCACGCCCAACAGCTTCATTTCATGGAAAAGCTTCAAGGCTTCCAAATTGTGCCCATTCTGTGCATATCCAGCAATCATCGCTGTCCACGAATCTACGTCGGCTTCCGGCATTTCCCTAAAGAGTTCCATGGCTTTATCAATATGTCTATTCTGTGCGTACCCCGCTATCATCACTGTCCAGGACACCACATCACGTTTGGGCATCTTCTCAAAAAGCTTCCGGGCTTCATCCACATCCCCATTCTGCATATATCCTGCAATAATTGCCGTCCACGAGACAGTATTCCTTTGATGCATTTTGTCGAACAAACGGCGTGCATCCATCAAAACCCCACATTTTGCATAGATATCTACAAGAGCACTCTCAACAAAGACATTAGACTGAAATCCACTCCTAATCACCTCTTCATGGATCTCCTTGCCCTGGTCCAGAACTCCCAAGTTGGTGCATGCCGGAAGGATGCTGGTGAATGTATTCACGTTAGGTTTCAAGCCCACGGACTGCATTTCTCGAAAAAGCTCCAGGGCCTTCTCACTGTGCCCATTCTGAGCATACCCTGATAACATCGCAGTCCATGACACCACATTTCGTTTAGGCATTTTATCAAACAAATTGCGCGCATCCTCTAAACGTCGGCACTTACCATACATATCCACAAGGGCATTCCCTACAACAATATCAGAATGAAAACCGCTTCTTATTATTTCTTCATGGATTTCCATGCCCTGTTGAAGATATGCCAACTGGGCACATGCTGTGAGAACGCTGGGAATTGTGAACTGATCGGGTTGCACTCCCTCTTGTTGCATTTGATAAAACAATTCCAAAGCCTCCCGTGAGAATCCATGCCGAGCATAAGCGGCGATTATCACAGTCCATGAAAACACATCTTGTTGAGGCATTTCCTCGAACACTTTGCTTGCATCCATCAGACTGTCGCACTTGACATACATGTTGAGAAGCGAATTCCATAGATAGGCATTTGGCACAAATCCGCTGCGAGTGATGTGGGTATGGAGTAATTTGCCTTCTGATAAGGCCTTTTTCTTCACGCACTCCTGCAAGAGGCAGAGATAAGTTGAAGAGTCTATCCGCAGCTCTGTATTAAGCAAAATGTCCAGAGCTTCTTTTAATTGGCCCTGCTTGCAGATTGTTCTGATATCCTTTGTAGAGTAATTGTTGGTGGGTTGGAATTCACTTTGAAGGGCTATTGATGTAGTAGTCCTCCTGCAATGAAGGCTAAGCGTTAACCCCACGAATAATGTGATTCTATCGTGGATGTTGCTTAGTTTTGTTACCATCGCCATGACTACTTGGCCTCATAATTTCTTTACAGAATCCAAACCACTTAACCAACCTCAATCAAAATAAGAATAAAACTAGTAACCCAATTAAATTAAGTTCAGTTTGCCCATTAAACAATTTTGTGAATGCAAGCTCTTATTAAACAATTGGTGTATACGCCAGACATGAGACACAAATCTCTACTTACAATATAATCTCGAGTATATCATGCATCCAATGCCGAAGGGTAAGGAATTAACGGCAACGCATTATAATAAAAGTTGTAAATTCGTCATTTCACTCTAAGTGAATTTTAATTAGTGTTTATATTAGATATTATTTTTGGAATTCAAGTGTATTAAGTAAGTTATTTATCTATGACAATTTTTATAAGAGGAAGTCGTAAGCATAGTCACTGGGTTTGGCGAACATCAAGGATAAAATTTGAAATTCGGCGAATTTAAACCGAATCCGAACATGTTCGATTTTTTTTGGCGAACCCTAAGCCGAACAAAATGCCGAACCCGAACAGGAAAAAAAATCCGAATAAATTCATTTTTTTTAATTAAATTCGGTTTAAAATCGATTTTGTTCATTTAGGTTTGGGATTTTGGTGCAAAATGCGTTGGCATTGGCATTGGTAATGATTTTCGTAAGCTCTCAGCAGCCGACGTCACACTGCTGCTCACGAATAGCTCGCCGACCAGCTCTCAGCTCTCAGCTCATGAGTGGACTCCGGAGTCACAGCTTCTCGGCTCACAGCGCACAGGTGACAGGCTACAGCTTGTGAGACGTTGCGCCACATGCTACAACCACCGTCCACAGGGCTCAGGCTACAGCTCGAGCCTCGGCCCTCACCTCTCCGTAGGCTCACACTGCCCAGTGCCGACCCGGGCTCACACGGTACAAGGTAACTTACAACTTACATACCTATTTGTTCCATGTTTTGCCCAGTGTTCTTTCAAATCGATTGACTTGGTCACATCAATGCCCTGTAACGGAAGCCTTACTAATAGCTTCTTGAATGCACCTGCACTCATTTTTCGACCTAGGAATGCATAGCCTTTCTTATTAGGATTCATAGGCAATGGATACATCGACATCATTGTAGTATAGCAAGCTCACTGCCAACCTCCATTTCCCCATCTGTAAGTTACAAATTCACAGGGATAAATCGGATTTGACACAGAACTTCTACCCATCCCTATAATTTGTTGACATTATAAAACAACATAACAGTAAAGCCTGATTACTGTGTAACGAATACTATTATAGTTACTGGGATATTTATCTTTCAACATGCTTAAAATTGTTATATATATATATATATATTCAAATTTCTATATGTCGAATTTTATGCCGAACTTTATCGGCAAAATTTTCGGTGCCGAACTTTATTCGAATTTCAACGTCGCCGAACTCGAACACGAACACGAACCTGGTGACTTAGGACTCGTAAGTGACTAATTTGTCATGATTTTTGAATATTCCACTTAGCACTCATTACATCGGTTGATAATTTGTCATGATTTTTGAATAATCCACTTGACCATTTCCATGAAAGGAAGTCATAAGTGACTAATTTGTCATGATTTTTGAATATTCCACTTAGCACTCATTACATCGGTTGATAATTTGTCATGATTTTTGAATAATCCACTTGACCATTTCCATGAAAGGAAGTCATAAGTGACTAATTTGTCATGATTTTTGAATAGTCCACTTAGCATTTCCACTTGACCATTTCCACGGGAGGAAGTCGTAAGTGACTAATTTGTCATGATTTTTGAATAATCCACTTAGCACTCAATGCATCGGGTGATGCTCACAGGGGTGAAGAAGTGGGATTGATGTCATGATTTTTGAATAGTCCACTTAGCATTCGTTGCATCGGGTGATGCTCACAGGGGTGAAGAAGTGGGATTGAAACCAGTGAAATGAATCACACAACGTCAATCATCACTTCCGGGACTTGCACAAACCTTAGCGAGTATTTTGTTTCATGAACCATTCAAGTAGAGCTCCCTTTACTCTTTGTATTTAAGTATGAGGGGTTTTCGCAGTGCATTATATGAGATATCATTTTTGAGATTCAACTACGTTAAGTAAGTCATTCATCTATGACCATTTCCATGAGAGGAAGTCGTAACTGACTTGTCATGATTTTTGAATAGTCCACTTAGCACTCATTGCATCGGGTGATACTCACACAGGGGAAGAAGTGGGATTGAAACTAGTGAAATGAATCACACAATGTCAATCATCACTTTTGAGACTTGCACCCGTAACAAGTACTTTCCGAGAGGTCACCCATCCCAAAACTCCTCTGGCTCAAGCGCATTTAACTGTGGAATTTTCCACGCAATCAAGCCCATTTAGCTTGCTACCCCATTTGCAAAACCTTAGCAAGTATTGTGCCTATTGAACCATTCAAGTAGAGCTCCCTTTACTCTTTGTATTTAAGTATGAGGGTTTTTCACAATGCATTATATTAGATATCATTTTGGGTATTCAACTGCATTAAGTAAGTCAATCATCTATGACCATTAGTATCTAAATTTTTGGTTTTACATATTCATAATTATGCATCAAATTTGTAGGTATGTGTTTATACTGGTAAAAGGTTATGAAATAAAATTGTCTTGGAAAGTAAAGATTGATGGTAAAATAATAATATTTTTATGGATTGATATTAAATACAATTTATTACTATGTTAAAAAATATGTCAATAATGTGTAATTTTGTGATGGTTTTTAATAACCATGGTTAAAATTCATTATGGGCATCAATCATAATTGACCTTGTGACCTCCAATTACAAGGTATTTTTAACGCCAAGAACTTGACCAATTGAGCTATCCCCCGAGGCTAGTTAATAACCATATATATATTAGGTGGGTAGGATTACCCACAATTTTCAAACTAATGATCTTAATATTAAGGAGTGTGTTAACAATATATTGAATTATAATCTATTCACAGCGTCGTGAACTAAAAATTTCTTCTTTTGACAAATACTACATTTAGAAATATTTGTTTCCTTCATTTGAATCAGAAGATTGAGTAATAAATTAGTATAAAACCAATGCTCTGAATAGGAAAGGGATTTGGAAACATTATAATCAAGACTGTATATTTCTATCAGCTTTGAATATAAAGTTGAAGACTTGTATATGTTGATTAATGTAGCTTAGACAAGGAGTGAATTTACATAGGCCTGGATTTCTATAAGTTTATGCTAAGGATTCCTTTACATGATCTATTTGAATTAATTAATTAATTTTATGTTAGGGGTAAGAATGGATACCTTTAGCCCCAAGGGTTAGCTCAACTGGTTGAGTCCCCGCTTGTTGAAGTACTCACAGATTGAGAAGTCACAGGATCAATTCTTCTAGACACCCGCGGGGTTAGGTCTTAGTGCAGGCCAACTGTAGATCCCTTCGGGAGGATTTACTGTGATTCATTAAGACCGTGGATGTAGCTAGTAAGTGTGTGCGGGCACATAAGAACGTGAACCACTTGTAAAAAAAAAAAAATGGATATCTTTTGACAAAAACATTTCTTTATATATAAACAATACATATGCATTTTGGTTTAACAATTATTAAGTTTAAGAATTCTTTCAATAACTTATAATTTATCATTTTGTCTCATACCCAATGTATCTAGTTGTGTTCTTATTTGTTTATGGCCTCAAAAAATTGTCATTTAAGGCCTCAAAATGGCTCCAGAAATTCAAGACCTAAAAACTACCAGAAATAGAAAACTACAAAACTAGGAAAATAATGTTATGAGGCAGTGGAATAAGTGGGTGGCCACCAATATCCAACTAGACCAGTCCTCCCCCATTAGGGAGCAATGGTCTCCTTTGCATTGAGTGCCTCCATGAGATGGAGAAACTTCTAATGAACTTGGCCCATGGTGAGCCACTTATCTTGGTGCAAGAGTTGACCTACTTTAACAACCCAATACAACTAGATCCTTTGTTGGCAAGTGCTCTTAATCTTCTTATCCATGATCTGATCAATTGTGGCATGTTCAATGCAATTTGGGTTGAGCTATGCCAGTTTCAGCTGCTCTACGATTTTTAATGTGTCCAATATGGTAGAAAAGCATGGTCGAAGGCGATCCACATTAAACACTAGGTGCATGCCAAGGATCGTGGGGATACTTAGCTCAAAAAAAAATTCACCCATATCCTTAGTGATGGTGTAAGGTCCACAACGGAGTGGCTGAAGCTTCTGATGGGCACCTGCAAGGTGTTCCTTTTGCAAATGTAACAAAACCTTATCTCCCATTTGGAAGTTGTGTGGCACCTAGTGGTAATCATGGCATTGTTTATACATAGTATTGGTTTTCTACAAGATAACATGGACCTAATGGCAGATGTGTTGAATTCAATCAATAAAATCGGTAGCTTTGTCAGCTTAAGATTGAATATGTGTATATTCTTCTTATGTTGTTGCAATGGGTAGTATGACATCAATGAGGCCTAATGGTTGAAATCTTAGGCCCACCTAAAAGGGGTTGTGGCCAATTGAGTTATGGGGATTGTTAATTTTTGTAGCATCATATAGGTGTTCTAGTCTCAGTTTATGTCTAAGATACTAAGGATCACAAGATCTTCAAAACCAAAAAAGGTTTTGCGAGATAAGCTTGTGAAATGCCTTAATTAAATTAATTGACCATCATTTAAATTATTCCTCTCTAATTTAGGAAAACCGGCTAATTAAAAGGAATTAATTAATAAAATGTGAGAGAGCTCTAGAAACTCACATAGATTGAGTTTGAGATGATATTATTCATTGATAAGGAACTAATCATGGTCGTTGGTAAGCCAACAAGAGATTATAAGAGCAGGACGATAATGTTGGAGATAGACACGCCAAGTGAGAGGGAGAGTGAGTTCCTTGCGTAGATCAAGCTATCCAATGCAATGATTCAGTAGGAAGAAGATCTCAAGCCAGAGAAACAATGTTTCAGGGATCAGCAACAGAGTTCAGGTAGATTTCCAGCGTTAGAGAGTCAACAAAAGGGAGGTTGCATTATTTCCTCAGTGAGGTTGTGCAGGGCCTGCGCAGAAGCTTCAGAGTGCCAGTTTGATTTAGCTAAGAGGAGGTCAATTCAGTTTTTGGTGGTCGGTATTTTCACCAGAAGGCCAAGTGAGTCACTTACAAATTCAGATCCAGATAGAGAGACACATTTTAGTGAGTTCCAGAGGAAATGCGAGTGGGGTTTGCACTAGGTTTGCGTAGAGGCTGACATGGTGTTTTTTTAGTGGCCTAGACAGAGTCGATTTCGGAGCTGAGATCAGTGGTCGAGTGAGACAAATTGTCTCATAGATATTTTGGACAGATTATTTGTTGGAGGATTGCCAATTTGGCATCCATATTTTTGTACTCAGTTTTTGTTGTTGCATAATAAAATAAACCCTCATCTGTTGCATTGGTTTTCCCATGTTTTTCTGGGGCCTTTTGTCCAAAAATATTGGTGTCATTTTTATTGTGTGTGTGCATATTTTCTTAGTTTCCATATTATTTTCCTCAACGCAATTTTATTGTGAAGAATTGCAGTGTAATTTATTTTTTATTTTCCATAACAAATAAATTGCATAAGAATAAATTTCTAGTTGTTATAATTTCAATGAATTTTCACATGGCATGTAACAGCCCTCGTGAAAATTCCATGTAATAAAAGTTAAAAAAGGAAAAATAATAACCACAGTTATTGGGAAACTTATTCTAAGTCGAATGTTGGGCAAAACATCCTAGTGTGGGTATTCATTTGGTTTATTATGGCTAATGAAATTGGAAAAGGCAAAGTCTTTGGAAAAGAAAAATGGCATTTTTGGCAATTTATTAATGAAAATAATGGAAATTAGGAGAAACGGACGGTGAAGGGTCACAAGTTTCATGTGAGGAGGAAAATGAAGGAAAATAATGGAAAATGAAGAAAATCGAGGCCTAATTGATAAAAAGGATTCTGAGGATCAGTTGGTACCTTTTGCCAATTTATTTTTGGAGCTCTCTCTATTCTCTCTCTCTCTCACACTCTTTGATACTTAGAGTTTTCTTGGAGTATTTCAGCATTGGATCAATAAAGGAAAAAAAGGCAAGAGGAAGAAAGGAGTAAGCAAGGAAGAGCAGGATCAAGCAGCTACAATAGGATTCTTTGCAGGTATCGATTTGCATGTGTGATTTCCTTCCTATATTTGGCATGCATGGTGTTGCATATGGATTCTTGGTTCTTTTGTTGTCAGTGGCATGGATTTTTCCAAGGGTGAGCGCTTTCAGCCTAGCCTTGCCATTTTTGAATAGCCAAGGTGGTGGATTCTCGTGTTTTGTTTGAGTTGGATTCTCGGATGGACTTGAAGTTGAGTGGGGTGGTCTCAGGATTATTCACAAGACCTAGGAATCCTAGGATGGGATACACGGTAAAGCCTGAATGTGAACACCTCGATTGAGCCTAGGAATCCCTTGACTGATAAGGGCAGGATACACGGTAAACCTCAATGGTGTGTACCCTTGATTGGGCCTAGGAATCTCGAGTTGGGATACATGGTAAAGCCCAAAGGGTGAAGACCTCATAGGCCTAGGAATCCCTTGACCAGTAATGGCAAGATACATGGTAAAAAGAAGAGGTTGATATGGGAAATTTCCTCACTGTTTGGGTGGAGAGATCCGGTGGCATCCATCTTTGTGTTCGCCTAGTGATCCAGTGTGGATTGCGGTAAAGAAAAATATTGTATGTAAGTCATGGTTTATGGCCTAGTGATCTTGTGTGGATTGTGGTAAAGCATGGTTCCATTAATGAGGGTGAGGTGGTGTAGCATTGGGAAGCCCTGGTTGAGTTTGGTTTTAAGTCCCACATTCATGCTTGGAATATGGTACGGTGGTGATTGGCTGAAAGAAATATTTGGTTCAACCAATCTATGTTCGGGTGGTTCGTGGAAGTCTCAAACCTGCTCGGCCTTTGCATACATTAATGTTAGGTTCTTTCTCCTTGATATTTATGAGTAATATACTTGTCTATATGTGGATTCTATGGTTGATGTATCCTTGATATTTGTGTTTCTATTATTTTGGTTATAAGCATGTATTATGGCAGTGATGATGTATGGCTCTCATCATTTTTTGACTTGTAAATGGATGAACAATGAATCTATGACCTAATAGTTGATAATGTAGCTAATGTGATGAGGAAACAATGCTTCTTAGCAAATCTCAGATAAGTATGAGACCCCTATACTCAGATCTGTGGTTTAAATGTGTAGATTACATAGTTGTGACATGTTTGACGAAATTCTTGTCATGGCTAGTAGGGGTCCATTCAAGTCCTTGTTCAAGTGATTGCATCTACATCATTATTTAGTTGCTATCTTTCATTTCTAGAAGTGTCATGACGATTATGGGCAATGACCTGAGCCCTCGGCCTGAAAAAGTGGCACAAAAATTGGGGTTGCGGGCTCAAAACTACCTAGAAAAGTCCCCAGTTGCACGTGTGCCCATGTTGTGCGAGCAACTAGAGGGTTACAGTTGTACTCTTAACCATATCAAGGGAGAGAGTGAGGGATTGATCTACTAAAAGGTCATTTTGTCTCAAGGGCTAGCCACCTAGAAGGTTTGGATGACTCTTGAGTGTCCTGTAGCAGGTGAAGAAGGTTTGTGTAGTTGTGTGGTGTCAGTTCAACTTCCTTAAGGTGACCTAGGAGGTTTAATCAGATCATAGTATCATCTTGTCTCATTTTTACCCTAGTGGACCAAGTAGCTTGGGTAAATGTGGGAAGAGTGTGTTACAAAGTCGTATTAGAACATGGTTCACCACTTGGATTGGATGGGCGATGTGTGTTGGTCATGCATTCATGTCGATTTCACATGTGTTACCCATCCTTGTGGTCTATATGCTTGTTGCAGATGCATGGTGTTGGTCATGATTATAGTGATGTCACCATGTGAAAGTTGAAGGTGTTGATGAGAAATGTGTCGTCGTGAGTGTATGATTAGTTATGTGTTGTTTATGCATGCTAGTGCTTACATGTGGTCAAGTGTACATTGATATGGTTGTTGTTGTCATGCATGAGGTCATGTTATGTGATTGGTATGGTCATGCATTGATAACTAGACTTTGATATATATATATATATATATATATATATATATATATATATATATTGTTATGATTATGTTTATACATGTACGTTGATTTGGTTGATATTGCAGATAAGATATCCTCCCCGAATTATGCTAAGGTGCGTTGGTTGGTTTATAATTTGGTTTAGTTGACATAATTAGATGCCTTGCAGGGAGAGATGAAGATGAATAGTTGAATGGTAGACTACAGTTCACGATATTCTCCTTACGGGTTAGACGAGCAGCCTCGTGTTGGGAACACTTTTGACTTAACATACATACTAAAAATCTTGAAAGCGGGAATAATGAGTTATAAATAAGACAATGATAAAATCATACAGGCATAGGAGAAACAAGCAGAGGTTAATGTGATAATCCTTCAGAGTTTTTTTTTTTTGCAGCAACAAGGAGCACTTCGGACCAACCATGGATAGGAGGAAAGAACTAACGGGGCATATGGCAGTAGATCTCACGGTGGGCACAAGTCATACTAAGATGATACTATTGGAGATGGAAAAATGTTGGATACTTTGGATAGGAGACGTGATGGACACATATACTATGCTAGTTCTAGTTCTAACAGGAATTACGATCGTCATTTTTATCATCCTTACAGGAGGAGTGATAGGGTATACTTTCCAGATGAGTTTAAGAAAGAAAAGCCACCTATTTTTGATGCATACTTGAAGAAGCTAGAAGATGCAAAGGATTGGATACTTGGGATGAAGAAGTTCTTTGAGTTGCATAATTACACAGATAATATGAAGGTTGGAGTAGCTATCTTCAGCCTGAAAGGTAAAACAAATATCTGGTGGGAAGATGTGAAGTGGGTCAGAGACATCAAGACAGAGGACTTGAGTTGGCACGAGTTCAAGAGGCTTTTCAGGAAGAAGTGCTTTTCAAAAGGGTACTACGATAGTAAGGCCAAAGAATTCTATGAGCTAAATATGAGATTGATGACAGATGAGGAGTATACGACCAAGTTCCTGGAGCTATTGAGGTATGTATCGTATCTTAAAGATAAGAAGGATAAATTTCATAGATTTGTTAGTGGGTTTTCATTAGAATTTAAAGACGAGATTAAGTATGATGAGCCTTAGTCACTTGAGGAAGTTATTGGGAATTTGAAGCATTGCTATGAACAGTCAAAGCGTAAGAATGAATCTCACAAAGGATGGAAAGGAAAAGAGAAAGATAAAGGTAAAGGCAAATGGCAGCTGAAAAGAATAAGGCCTCAAAATGTAGAAGAGAAAGAAAATGTTCCACCATACAATAATTTCGATGTATCCAGACAAGGACATGAGTCACAACAACATAATATAGGTGATGGCACTACACGGTTGGAGTGTTGGATATGCGGTAAGGAGCATCTCAAGAGAGATTGTATGCATTATTAGGGTGGTAGGCCTAAGATCTATAGTGCACGGGAGGCGCAGACTTTTGGGAATGTTGGACAGATCATTCCTTGTATTTATGTTGTGTTGGATAACATTCAAGAAAACCATTAGGAATATATCATTGAAATGTATGGTAAACTTTGTGATTAAGTTGTTTCTCTTTTAATTGACCTTGGATCTAATTATAGTTATGTTAGTCCTGAATTGGTTGATAAGTGTGATTTGAATAAAGAAGTTCATGCAAAATATTGTTTAGTGCAGTTGGCTATAGGTACAAAGAAAAGAGTTCATCATTAGGTAAGAGCTTGTGCATTTGAGTTAAATGGCATGTCTACATCAGTGCATTTGAATGTATTGTCGTTGGGATCATATGTATACTCTTGGGTATGGATTGGTTATATATTCACAGGACTAAAGTGGATTTTTATGACAAATCCATTGAGTGCTTGGATGAAAATGGAAATAAAATAATATTACGGGGTAAGAAGAAAGAAAAATTAGTTAAGAGGGTGATAGCTATGCAAGCAAAGCGTAGTCACAGACAAGGGTGTGTGTTATTTGCAGTACATATTTATAGCAACAAAGGTAAGGAAGTTGAGAATGCAGATGTTATAAGCAGGTATCCAGTTCTACAGTAGTTTTAGGATGTGTTTCCCATAGATATTTCAAAGTTACCACCTCACAGAGAAGTAGAATTTTCTATTGAGATAGTGCCAGAAGCAGCACCGACATCAAATACACCCTACAAAATGAGCACACCTAAGTTGGTATAGTTAATGTTGCAGTTGAAGGAAATGCTTGACAAGGGATAAATTAGGCAAAGTGTATCACCTTGGGGTGCACCGGTATCGTTTGTGAAGGAGGATGGTACTCGCAGGTTATGCATTGATTACAGGAAGTTGAAAAAAGTGACCATAAAGGACATGTATATGTTGCCAAGGATTGATGACTTGTTTGATCAGTTGAAGGGAGGAGAAATGTTCTCAAAGATTGATATGATATTCGGGTATCATCAGGTACACATTAAGGAAGAGGACATTGACAAGTTGTATTTCCGGAGTAGGTATGGGAATTATGAGTTTGTTGTAGTTCAATTCGGTTTGGCTACTGCTCCAACTACTTTTATGTGCTTGATGAATAGTCTATTGTGTCCGTATTTGGACAAGTTTGTTATCGTATTCAGTGATGACATCTTGATATATTCTAAGAATGAGGAATAACATGTAGAACAAGTAGCAACAGTATTGATATTGTTGAGAGAGCATCAGTTCTAAGCCAAGCTCGGCAAGTGTAGTTTATTTTAGACTGAGGTACATTACTTGGGACATGTGGTTTCCAAGGAAAGTATATCAGTGGATCCAGAGAAGATAAGGTTTATCATGGAGTGGGAATCTCTTAGTAATGTGGATGAGGTAAGGTCCTTCATAAGGTTAGAAAGTTATTATATGAGGTTCATCAGGAAATGCTCATAGATTGCTTATCCTATTACATCATTTTAAAGGAAAGGTGATAAGTTTGAATGGATAGTGGAATGTACGGCCAGTTTTGAGCAGTTCAAACAGTTGTTGACAAATGCTCCAACATTAAAGATCACAGATCCAGAAAAAGAGTTTCTGGTATGTACATATTCTTGTAAGATAGGACTTAGAGGATTCCTTATGCAGTAAGGACAGGTGGTATGTTATGAGTCACAAACTGAATGAGCGTGATCAGAACTATCTGACACGTGATATTGAGTTAGCAGCAATCATCCATGCATTGAATATGTGGGGGCACTATATTTTTGGCAGGAGGTTTGTACTAATGAGTGATCACAGTGGTTTGAGGTATATATTTGACCAACCGAATATGAATTCCTGGCAAGCTAGATGGTTGGCCACAATCAATGAGTTTGACTTCGAGGTCAGGTATATCAAGGGAAAAGAGAACGGGGTCACAAATGCTCTTAACAGGCGAATACAGGGGAATCATATAAGCTATGAGTTCTTATGGGATTGATCCAGGTGGATATTTGTGGTCACCCATCTATTGCACTTGGACTCCCACCATTTTTTCTTTCAGTTTTTCATTTTCCTTAATTGTAGCACAATTTACTATTTTTGGCATTTTTTCAGGTCCTGAACTTTAAGAGTCGTTTTGAGGCCCTAAACGACGTTTTTTTGGAAAATCACCATTGGTGAATGTGATTTTTTAACTCGAAAATTGCTATCAGTAGTTGTACTCCTCAAATAAATATTTCTAACTAGGTATCGTGTGCGTTAAACGAAGATTGTATGCCAAAGTTACGATCCCGGGAAATTGATTTCTTACTGCTCCTTTGACTTCATTCAACTTTTTCTATGCAACTTTCCTATATTAATTCTTCATGATCATCTTGTTCAGCTCTAGCACACATTGGGTCCTATCTTCAATCCCAAAATATTTCAGTTCTTGTGTAGACTTAGAGTTTATAAAATCAATAAGCCTCTTAGAAAACAAAGCTATGTTTTGTGACTTTTGCTTATTTTTTCACAATAACACCTTCTTCTCCAATACCTTTTTCACAATAATAATTTTCTTCTCCAATGATAACAATAAAATCCCACATATTCTTGACAACTTAAATATTGTCGGTCTGTATGGTTTACCTAGCCTGAATAAGGGACATATTCCTTTTCACTTTCTCCTTCACCTCTTTGTTTTCTTGACAAGAAATCTGATAATATTGTCTATACTTTTCTGCATTATCTTTGGTCGTTTGTACCTCTTTTTTTGTGAATTTTATCTCCTTGAAAGTAGTTTCTAGGTCTCTTTTTGTCTTTTTTAAATCAATTTCTACCATTTTTAACTCAGTCATGACTTGAGTTAGTTTGGCAGTAGGGTCTTCAAAATCTGATGGAATAACAATAGTGCAAACATGAGATTCCGTCTTCTTTTTCAAAATATCATTCATCTCTTTCAACTTAGATAACTCCTCATCCTTTGTCAACGAAGTCTGCAAAAAATTCTCTTTCTATGTTTCCACTTAAGCTACCTTCGTAGCCATTGGGTGTTCCCTAGTGGGAAGCTTAAGCTTTTTCTTCAAGACTTGAATCTCAGACTCAACACTCAGCAACAGCTTTTGAACTGTTGATTTATCTTTAGGATCAACTCCAAACTTGATAACGATATTTTTTTATTCTTCATTTTGTGTGGAGTAAGCTCTTGAATTTTCTTTCTCTAGGTTTAATTGTTTAATCACTTTACTCAACATGTTTTCAGCTTCGGCATCAACTGAAGTAGTTTTATTCATATCATTAAAAATCAAATGACCAGTCTGCATATGAAGATTAATCTTGTCCGGGAGGGGAATCATTTTTACATCAACTATTAAATTAACAGTTTTAAAAGCGGCAAAGGATGTCACATTCATGGCTGAAGGATGAGAAAAAGATATCCTTAGCTGATCCTTTTCCAAATCCATGGTTGATAGCAATCTAGTTTGCTTAAGAGAAATTTGCGCTTTTGACTGAGATTCTATATTCTCCCTTATCTTCTTATTTCTTTCCTCAATCTGTGAAAATTCATGTTTGATATTTGAAACAAAATCATGGCATGTGTCCTCAGGAACAAGAGATGAAGGAGTATAGGAAGTTTCCCCCAACTACAAAGAATATCCTAGCATGATTTATGAACTAATTTCATCCACTATCTTTTTTTTCTTGGCTTCTTTCTCTACATCACCCTCCAAGTCAATCACTTCTTCTCTTCCCATTTTGAGGCCTTTTTCAGTGGGATGTGGGGTTTCTACCTCCATTTTAACAGATGCATAACATTGTCCACCATTTGCTAGATTTTCTACCTCGGGTCTGGCTTCATGAACAAAAGGAGCATATCCATTTTCCAGCTTGCGATTTGAGATCACATGATGTGGGTCATAAGCCCATTTTTCTTCTAATAACAAATGCATGACATCCAACATTTTATGAGCTTCTTCAATTGCTTGTCTGGTATTTACAATAAATGGGCCCAAAATCCTGGGTAATTAGAATAGATGACCGTTTTTCACAGGCACTGTTAGTATGAATCTTGATTCGAAGCGTACGAAAAAATACCACTTTAGCTGCGCATAACAAACAACCCTAATAGCAGAAATGACTACTAATATCTTCAGATCTGAAGTTAGATGATCAAGACAAATTCTTCAAAAAGCTAGATCTATGCATTAGAAGACATTAAACAGTAGAAAAAACAAGATTTACTCCATAGATCCAATAGACAAGACAAAAATATATCCAATGAAATTTTTATTAATGGCACCTGGGAGGAAAACACAAGAGGGTGTTCCCTGTCCTCAACACTTCAGATTTAGAATTCCTCTCTCTTAATGGTGTAGAAAACCCAGATAAAAATGGAAAAATATGGCTATGATGGTAGATCAATAGCCAAACCAAGAGTTGAGATCTAGAGTGATCTTTACGCAACAAAAGGTGATAAATGAATGGGAAAACCCTTCTATTCATAACAAAATATTGAGTTAGTCTAGATATTGGTGCATAAATTAACCAAATCAAGATCCAACTTTTATGGAATATTTTATTATATTTGTTGGAGGGAAAAGGAATTTGACTTGAGTCAAATCCCCTTATTTGTAAATAATAAATAAATAAATTATTTATTTATCATTTTAAGGATGTGATTAAGTAATAATAAATAAATAAATGATTTATTTATCATTTTAAGGATATGGTTGAGTAATAATATAAAAAAAAATGATTTATTTAATTATTTAAGGGAGATGCAGTCATATTTAACAAATAATATTATTTAAGTAATGTTTAAATAGTTATTCTTTAGAAAATAATAAGATAAATAATGATTTATCTAATTAATTTCCTTGTTTTGGGTTAAATATAACTAGGAATATTAATTAAATTGTTGTTTAACTAATTATTCCTTGAGGAAAAATCAAATAAATATGGATTTATTTAATGTTTCCCCATGGGGTTTCCTATTTAGACCATAAACAACTTAATAAAGGTGGTTTACTAAGTTATTTTTCATAGTGAATGCGATTTTACTTGGGGTAAAATTGGTCTTACTTGGTGTACTTGGGTCCATCTAATAACAATGGATTAGATGACCAAAAAATGGTGTAACAGGCACAAAATGAATTTGATCCACATTAAGACTCTTCCTTATGAACTCTAAAGAAAACATTCTCATAGGAAAAAAAGTAGGCAGTCTAAAAGGTTCAATATCAGCTCCATATAACCTGATCTCTGTATGATCCTCAGAAGCAAACCAATCCCCAAATTTCACATCTTTACTTAATTGTAAAATGACTGGGCTTTAGGCAGCAAATGTGGTGCAGGCGATCCATTCAAAATTGAATATACAACTGGAAGAAAAGAAGAAGTAAAATCAAACAGGCCTTCATTTCCCACCTCTTTCCTTACTATATCTATCCAAAAGACCACTGACTGCTTGTTTTATTTACATCCGCCACATTTAATCCTAGTTGAGTAAATATTTCCACATGACTATATAAAAACAAATAAGTAATTAGGGATGGAAACCTAAAACACCCATTAAGAGACATATTCATGAATTGACTATTGAAAGAGTTCTCCAAGTAAGCAGGAATATCTAAAATCACCCTAGGCTTCATCATAAGAGTAAACATCCCCAAAATTTTCTTATCTATCATTGTAGCATCCTCTTTGCCCAGAATTTTGGCCAAAATATGCAGAACTCTTATTATATCTTCGGTAAAGAGATCCAAAGGAAATTTATCTGAGTCCAGGGAAATTGTGCTTTTTTAGGCATTAAATAAAACAGGATTTGAGCAAACTCATGTCCAGGAAAATATTAAAATTAAGTGGATAAAATTCATCATAGAAACTCATATATGAATCTACAGAAGGGTAACAGCGAGATTTTCGAATTAAGAGAGCAGACACTTGGAAAAAAATTTCTCCTAACTGGTTCATCACAAAACATTTCTGAGGGTACATAGCTGAAACCAGCGAATGAATAAATTCTGGGAAAATATAGGTTTGTGGAAAAAAATCTAACAATACTCCTGACTTAACTAAATTATAATAGACTAGAAAATTGTACTGGTTCAAAATGACATGTTGGTAAAACAAAGGATGGTCAACTTGACAAACCATGTCTACTATTAGGTCCCTATATTACTAGTATAGTCCCTTATTGTTATTAGTGTAACCCCCTTGTTGTTATTATTGTACCCTTGTAACCCCCATTTTTTTATTATTGTGCCCTTAAATTATTATTGTTAGGCCGGCTAGGATTACATTGTGGCCCACTAGGATTACATTATGGCCACATGGACTCCTATATATAGAAAGGAGGTTTTGTAAATTGTATCATCCAAGAATTGTTCATTTATGTAATGTATTGGAGGTTTCCCCCTCAAAGTGGCTTATTTCTAAGGCGTTGATATCTCTTTTCTTCTATTTTTGGAGCAAGTTACACAACATCTAGTATCAGAGCTTTGGATTCTAGGGTTTCGCTGCTCCAAACAGGCCATCGTGGAATTTTTACTATAACGTTTTTTATACGAAGTTTCAAAAGCTGAAATTTTTAGGGTACGAAGCCAAAATCCTGAGGAAGATCGTCTAAAAATTTCAGAGCTTGGTTCGTAATATTTTCGGAGATATGATCTGTGGAAGTTAGGTCTTTTTTCAGGCTCCTAAACAGGTCATCGTGGAATTTTCGCTATAAATTTTTTTCTACGAAGGTTCAAAAACTGAAATTTTTAGGGTGCGAAGCTGAAATCCTGAGGAAACGCGTCGCAAAATTTCAGAGTTTGGTTCGCAATATTTTTTGAGATATGATCTGTGGCAGATAGTGATTTTTCAGGCTCTCGAATTTCATCTCAAAGAGGTGATCATGGGAAAAGTTCAATAACTCTCTCTCTGAGCATCGGATTGGAGTGCCGTAAAAAGTGGTCACAATTACACAGACTGTAGTTTCTTGGCTATCAATTTTAGAGGTGAAGAATGAAACAATGACACGTGGTAAGTCATACAAGTTCGCTCTACTGAACCAGTCCATAATTAGGTCATTGTGGGAGATTGGAGATAACTTTGTCTTGGAGAATCCAAATCAGGTCAAACCTGTGGCATTAAAAAGAGAATTCATAGGGCTACTTTAGTGCTGAATTTCAGATATTGAAGAGCCGCAATCACAGAGATAATCCAATTTCAATATCAAGCTCATCAAAAGCAAGAAAAAGGTGTGTATTTTTTTTCTGAATTGCATAAGTCTTGTTTGAAAAATCAATTTGAATTGATTCCAAGGGCATATTGTAGAATAGATATCAGTATTGGGTTCTAAAAAATGCCTCGTAAAAATAATTCAACACCCATTAACCCTTCAGAAAGATCTACTATGACTCATGAAGATGAAGAATTGCAACACGATCTATCAAAATTACAAGAGCAAGTGCACCAAATTTCACTCTCGCAAAGAGCAGCAAAAAATGAAATGGAAGTTTTGAAGAAAGGTGTGGAAGCAAAGATGGATGGTGTGAAGAATAATATGGATGGTTTGAAGAAAGGCATGGAATCTAAGATAGATGGCATGGAAGCTGGCATCGAATCTAAGATGGATGACATGGAAGCTAAAATGGAAAACATGAAGAATGATCTAAAAGCAGACATAGAAGGTTTGAAAAAGTTGATACAAGAAATGTTTCCTAATGGTGAAAAGATAGTAGAGAAAACTCATGAAGAGAATAAAATAAATGTTAATCATGATTTCATAAACTCTAATGTTGGCGGGAAGAACCACCATATTCCAAAAATGGATATGAGGAAGTTTGATGGAAAGGATCCTGTAACATGGATACTACAGATGGAGCAATATTTTGATCTCCATAATGTGCAAAACACACACAAGGTACGCATTGCAACTTTACATTTAGAACAAAATACATTTGTATGGTATCGATGGCTTTGCTCCCGTAAAAAAATTGTCACTTGGTCAATTTTTACGGAGGAAATGATAGTACATTATGAGGATACAAAGAGCAACACATTCTTTAGCCAATTGATAAATCTCAAACAAAAGGGTTTAGTGGGGCAGCACATTGAGGACTTCCAAAATTTGAATATAAGGGTAACTGATATTCCAGAGGAACACAGGATTGATCTCTTCATAGGCACTTTAAAGGATAACATCCAACATGAAGTTCGCATTTTGGAACCTGATTCATTGGAGAAGGCTTTCAAGTTGGCAAGAAAAATTGAATGTAAAATTATGGCGACAAGGAAGCCTACCACTCACTTCTATAAAGAAGGAAGTGTTTCTATGCCTAGATTTCCACAACCTACAAGGCTGACACCACAAAAATTGGAAGAAAAAAGAGCAAAAGGGCTTTGCTAGAGTTGTGATAGCAAATACACTAAAGGTCATAAGTGTGCTGAGAAGAAATTATTTTACATAGATTGTGAAGAGGAAGAAGAAAATGAACAAGGAGAGGATATACACCAGGAACCAGCCCTAGAAGAGGAAGAAATGAATCTGACCATATCGTGTAATGCACTGGAAGGAATTACCACTCCTCAAACTCTCAAGATAGAAGGACATATCAAGAAGAAAAAGGTAATATTGTTGATTGATTCATGTAGCACCCATAATTTTATTCATTGTAAGGTAGCCAAGGAATTAAATTGTTTCCTATACCCAGCACCAGAATGTCAAGTGATGGTTGCAAATGGAGGAACTATAAATTGCTCTCGAAAATGCCATAATATCAAGCTAACCATGGGGGAATATGTATTGACTAGTCCAATGCTTTCCATTCCTATGGGAGGTGCTGATGTTGTACTAGGAGTACAATGGTTACAATCTTTGGGGATAGTAGCTTTTAATTTTCAAGAACTTTTCTTGAAATTTTTTTCAGAAGGAAAGGAAGTCGAATTACGGGGTATTGAAGGGAAGCCAGGAAGGATAATAAGCTCTAATGTCATGACAAAGCTTCTAAAGAAAGAACAAAGAGGCGTAATTGCACAATTATGCTCACTAGAAGTTCCGACATCAAAATCATCTATTTCTGCAGATCTCCAACAAGTCTTGGACAATCATTCCAAGGTGTTTGAAACTCCCAAAGGATTCCCACCTATTCGTGATCATGATCATGCTATTCATTTGATTCCAGGAAGTGTTCCTCCAAACATCAGGCCTTATAGATATCCTTACGTCCAAAAGAGCGAAATTGAACGTATGATTGGAGAAATGTTAGAGGCGGGTATAATTCAACCTAGTCAAAGTTCTTTCTTTGCTCCTGTAGTATTGGTACACAAGAAGGATGGATCATGGTGAATGTGTCCGAATTATAGGGAGCTCAATAATCTCACCATTAAAGATAAATTTCCCATTCCTGTGATTGATGAATTATTGGATGAATTACATGGAGCAATTTATTTTACCAAGTTGGATCTTCATTCAGGATATCATCAAATTAGAATGAAGACTGAAGATATTTCAAAAACAACATTTCGAACTCATGAGGGTCATTATGAATTTTTGGTCATGCCTTTTGGCCTTACCAATGCACCTTCTACATTTCAAGGGTTGATGAATTCCATTTTCAAACCCTTCCTTAAAAAAATTGTGCTATTATTTTTTGATGATATACTAATATACAGCAGGTCTTGGAAGGATCATGGTGAACATGTTGATAGGGTGCTCAAACTATCACAGGAGAAACAATTATATGCAAAAAAATCCAAATGTTTCTTTGGAGTACAAGAGGTGGAATATTTGGGTCATATTGTATCTCACGAGGGTGTTAAAGTAGACCTTAACAAAATTAAAGCCATTAAGGAATGGAAAGTCCCCACAACCATAAAGAAGTTGCGAGGATTTCTCGGGTTAACAGGGTATTATCGCAAGTTTGTTAAGAATTATGGGAGAATAGCAGCACCTCTAACAACATTATTGAAGAAAGATGTATTTTCATGGACTCCTGAAGCAACTAAGGCCTTTGAACATCTTAAAGAGGCAATGTGCCTAGCACCGGTCTTAGCTACGCCAGACTTCACAAAAACCTTTATCGTGGAATGTGATGCCTCAGGAAATGGAATTGGTGCTGTTTTAATGCAGGAAGGAAGACCCATTGCTTTTGAAAGTCGTCCAATCAAAGGAAAGTATTTACAAAAACCTATTTATGAGAAGGAAATGTTAGCAATACTGCATGCACTAAAGAAATGGAGAAATTACCTAATGGGAAGACACTTCAAGGTAAAAACTGATCATGATAGTCTTAAAAACTTTTTGGAACAAAGACTATCTTCAGAAGAGCAGCAAAAATGGGTCACAAAGATGTTGGGTTATGAATTTGAAATAATCTACATAAAAGGAAAGCTTAATGTTGTTGTAGATGAACTCTCAAGAAAGAATTAATACGTGGAAGCATTGATTTGTGCCATTTCTATTATCCAACCAGATTGGATAACCGAAGCAAGAGATGAATGGAAGAAGGAAAAAGATGTATAGACACTCATTCAAAAGTTGCAGCAAGATCCTAGTACATCTGATACATTTAGTTGGAAAAATGATTCCTTATGGTACAAAGATCGCTTATATCTTTGTAAGAATTCCCAACTAAAACAAAATATTCTTCTGGAATTGCGCACTTCTCCTTTACGAGGACACTCAGGATTTTTAAAAACTTACCACAGGGTGGAGAAAGAATTTTTTTGGGATGGCCTTAAATCTGATATTCAAAAGTTTGTGGCGGAATGCTTGGTTTGCCAGCAGAATAAAGTTGAGACAATTAAGACCTCGGGACTTATACAACCTTTATCCATTCCAAGTCAACGCTGGGAGGAGATTTCAATGGATTTTATCACAGGTTTACCTAAGTCCGAAGGAAAGAGTGTCATCATGGTGGTAGTTGATAGTATTACCAAGTATGCACACTTTTGTGCATTATCTCATCCATTTAAAGCAAGTACAGTTGCTACTACATTTATGGACAGAATTCAAAAGCTACATGGAAGCCCAAGGGTTATTGTGAGCGACAGAGATCCCATTTTTACTGGAAATTTTTGGACGGAGTTATTTTCTTGTTTAGGTACTCAATTAGCTCATAGTTCATCTTATCATCCTCAATCTGATGGTCAAACTGAGATAGTAAATAAATTTTTGGAAGGATATCTTCGTTGTTTTGTATCTGATAAACAAACACAATGGGTCGAGTGGTTACCTCTCGCTGAATGGTGGTATAACACTTCCTTCCATACTGCAGCAAAAATGACCCCATTTATGGCACTTTATGGATATCATCCACCATCCATCACATCATCTTTAGGGGAAAATTCGAAGGTTCAAGCAGTGGAAGATCACATCGAGCATCAGCAAGAAGTTCTCCAACTCTTAAAGGATAACCTGAATTTGGCACAAAATCGAATGAAACAACAGGCAGATCAACATCGCAGAGAGAGAAGTTTTGATGTAGGAGATTGGGTATTTTTACGGCTACAACCATACAAACAAATGTCCCTCAAGCAAGCTAAGAAGGATAATAAATTATCACCAAAGTAGTATGGTCCTTACAAGGTGTTGCAAAAGATTGGTTCTATGGCATACAAATTGGAGCTTCCTGCTTCTTCGCGAGTACATCCAGTTTTCCATGTTTCATGCTTAAAAAAGGTTATAGGTGAAAATTTTCCAGTTCAAACAATATTGCCAGAACTTGATGAGGAAGGAAAAATCATATTGGAACCTGAAGCGGTCATGGAAACAAGAACTCGACAGCTACGGAATCGATCAATTTCAGAGTATCTCATCGAGTGGAAGAACTTACCCACTGAAGATTCTACATGGGAGGATGAGAATTTTATACAGAAGCACCCGGAGCTACTCAAGCGTTGAGGACAACACTTTTTTGAAGGAGAGGGGCATGTTAGGTCCCTATATCACTAGTATAGTCCCTTATTATTGTTAGTGTAACCACCTTATTGTTATTATTGTACCCTTGTAACCCCCATTTTGTTATTATTGGGCCCTTAAATTATTATTGTTAGGTCGGCTAGGATTACATTGTGGCCCACTAGGATTACATTATGGCCCCATGGACTCCTATATATAGAAAGGAGGTTTTGTAAATTGTATCATCCAAGAATTGTTCATTTATGTAATGTATTGGAGGTTGCCCCCTCAAAGTGGCTTATTTCTAAGGTGTTGATATCTCTTTTCTTCTATTTTTGGAGTTGGTTACACAACATCTACAATGTCGCTTTCAGTATCCATCAGGGGAATGTGGGTGGAAGACCTGACTGAAACATTTTTCTTTGCCATTTTATGAAAAATTCAAGTGCGAATATGTGAAATACCTATCTCTGGAAGGGAAAATGGTGACTTGGACGCTGGTACATAACTTGTAAACTTTGGCTGCTCGGGAGAGGGCGTGGACAGAAAATGAAGACGAACCCTTTTATAGACAAAGAAAACTCAACATGAAAATATGTTGCACAGAGGTGAAATGAATGAAGAGATGACTGACAAGACAGGTGAAATGACACACGAGATTGTGATGTGGAACAATGACATGGCAAGCTCACTTGCTAACATCATGGGCTTGCTTGTTGTCGTCACTGCGGGGGGACTTCATTGTACGGGAAGGATTTCAGATTGTGCCCCTGTAGTTAATCTGAACCATTCATTGTGAGTCAACAGATGGGGGTCAACGATCTTGCAGAGGCACCCCGCACCAAAACATCTGCACTGTTTGTGGTGTCAGGTTTGCAACATCGTGGAAACAGTGACATATCCACGGGCTCAATGACATTACTTGCTATATTTTTAACTTGTGCTCTAGAGGAGGGCCCCACTTTGTCTGCATCCAACTACTCTGACAAGTGTTTAGTGTACCATTTATTCAAGTTTTTTTTTTTATAGTTTTTACATATATATGCTTTCATTTTTTATTTTTCAAAAGAGATAATAAAATTCATACACCATATAAAATGTTAAAACGAGTCACAACGCTCTTCTAGATAGTTAAATATCATATGAAATGTTTGGAAATGTAAAATTGTTGCAACATTGATTTCCCCCACCCCTCTCAATTTTATCTTTAGACTAACAAGTGGTATCAAAGTGGGTTCATTCAAGATCAATTAATCATCGAAAGGTTGATCTCAAGAAAAATGGTCATTGACAGATCGTCTGGAAAGCATCCTCAATTCTATGGATCCAACTATGATTTTTGGAAGATAAGAATGGATACCTATCTCATTTCCTTGGGAGTTGATACTGGAGCAGTTGTAGAGAATAATTATCAAGTTCTTGATACTCCTACAAATACAGTTGGTAAGGAATTCTATATATCCAATGTAATAGCTAAGAATGCCATTTTAAGTGGTTTGTCAGATACAAAATTTTTCAAAGTAACAAAATGTAAGTCAACTCATGATTTATGGAACAATCTTAAAAATTGTTATGAAGGGGATAAGAAATTGAAGGAAGCCAAGCTACAACCTTACAAGGCTCAATTCGAAAGTTTGAAAATGGAATAAGAGGAGGATATTACTTTATATTTTCTTCGAGTAGACAAAGTTGTAAAGTCCATTGTAGGTCTTGATGAAGAATTCAAGGATGATGTTTTCATTCGAAAAATATTGAGATCTTTGCCTCCAAGATTCATTCTCAAGATATCAACCCTTGAAGAACTATTAAACATGGATAAGTTGAACATGCACATGGTTCATGGAACACTCATATAATATTACTAAGGACATGGAATGACAAGTCAGGAATCAAATAAGTAGCATTCAAAGAAGCCAAAGGAGGAAGAAAGCATGAGAATAAAGAAAATTATAGTCATGAATCTGATGAAGAAGAAGTCAACTTCATCCGAAATTTGAAGAGGGGAACCAAAAAGTTCAAAGGAAATCTTGCTTTCAAATGCTTTGAATGTGGAAGAACAAGACATTATGCTTCTAAAAGTCCTTAGGCAAAAATGAATGATAGTGACGACAAAGCAAGATTCAATTCTAAGAAATAATAAAAGAAATGATATGCCAAAAATAAGAACTTCTCAAAAGAAGAAAGTGTCAACTAGAGAAATAAACGTGAGACTGATGATGAAAGATGATAAATATTATTATTCGTTGAAGCAGAAGAAACTAAAGTAGAAATTGTTTATGAAGAACTCATAAGTGCATTCAAAGAAACAAAAAATCTTAGAAAGAAGGTGGGACATCTAGAGTAGGAACTCTAAGACAAATTTCAAGAATAAGATCCCATTATCACTCTAGTAAGGTCGAACTAGAAGAATCCAACATGATAAAGAATTTTTTTTTCAGAACGATTGAACAAGAGGGAGGAACTTTGTGAAAAAATAGAAGAAGTCACGCATTTGAGTCTCTAGATCATATTCTTAACATTCAAATATCTCCTCTCATCAAAGTAGGCCTTTGTTACCAGGAAGGTTGCGATACATCCAAAGATAAATATGTTTCAAGAACCTCAAATAAATATCATCCAAAGAATCATAGTCGAATATTCATTGGATCCAACATCAACTCATTTGAAGATTCTAATCAAGTGATGAATCATCCCAATCATGTTCATCTCAACATGCATGATGATTCTTATAATGATGTCATTAATATACAAGATGTATCTTGTCCACATATGAAAAGGAATTGAGAGCACCCTATGATTGAAAATCTTCACAAAGGATCCAAAAGAAGCAATAGAGAAAGAGCCATAAATCAGCAAGGGATGAACCTCTTCAAAGAAACAACTTCAGAAGATATGTCACATCAAGACCACCCTATGCCACCAAGTATCCAAATAAGTTTTTTGGTCATTTTTTTTCATGCACAAAATTTGGACACAAAGCACATGATTGTAGAACCTATGATGTTATCGGATATAGACGATATGATAAAGTACCCAAGTTCAGACATATGGATCAAATTAGAAGATATGATAACAGATCATATGGGTCATTTCCACCAATATTCAAGCCAAATATAGAATGTTGCATATGCCATAATGAAGGGCGCATAGCACACCAAGGAGTGGAGAATAAAACAGGAAGAACCAACGTTAGATCTGAGCCTACAGATATAATTATCCTTTGGTGAAGGCCTCTTGAAGAATATAATCGTTTGAATTGAAGCTTGAAGAAGCAAGATTATGTAGGAAAGATTATCATTAGTAGGAAATTTATTCATTAAAAAGAATCAAGGAAACTCATAAAAGTATATTAGCAGTAGCATGACAATACTTACATAGAGGATTTATACACAGGGGTAGAAATTCCACAAAGACAATTGAAAATCACTTGATCCAACATTTATTGAAATCAAGCAGCATGGGGACAAATGTTGGGAGAATTGTGGAGGAGGAAAATGAAGAAATACACAAGTATTTGCAAGAAGATAATTTGTTGATAGTAGGAAGATTCACATAGTGGAAAGCATGGCCATAAGGGGAGTTTCCACTTACAACAAGATCACGTCCAGAGGAAATTTTAGGAACAATTATGGAACATTGGTAAGCAACCATGTCCCTTTTCCATTGATGTCAAAGGAGGAGAGAGAGAAAGAAGATATTGATGAAGGAAGAAGAAACTTTGCATCCAATCAAGGGGAGTCCCTAACAGTATGTCAGGGGGAGTTTAGTCCATTACCATCAATCAATATCAATTTCTAATGGTGTTTCCATCAATGATAGAGGGGGAGATTGTTGTACACAGTGTTTTCATTGATGTCAAAAGGGATGTATAAGGAAGCAACAGTGTCATTCATCAATCAAAGGAAGCAACAAGATAACTTGATATCTTGCATGTCCTCATCAAGTGAAGTCAAATAGGTTTGAATTTTATTGGGTTTTTCAAAGTTATTATGCCCTAATGAATTTATGGATGGTATGATTGGATAGTCCTCTCCAAGACCTTTATAACGATATATCACACTTGGAAAACTCCTCCCATATGAGAATTTATAATTGTTTTAATTTGTAAACTACTATGAGGACCAAAACACCAAATTCATTTGAAAATCACCAAATTTGTTAAACACCATGCCTCTTATGAGAGGATCTATTAACTTGCGGTGAAATATATAGTGGATGTCAAAAAAAATTGCGCATTTTTTAACATGTATTAAATATTGTGCAACTTTTGCAGAATTTGGTCATCAAAATTCTTATGAGAAATGGATGTTGTGTCAACATGCCATAATTTTAACAAAGGCCACATCGGCCCAGTCCCGTCATGCCAAGTGGCATGGATATGTTTGACCCCTTGGACAGGTTCCATGTGGACCCCCCTACATGTTTATTGATGACATGGCATAGATGAATCACGTGGAAAAATGGCAGTAGTGACATGTGGCCTCTCATGGTTGGCATGATATGGTGACATGGAAGTGCATGATGATGTGGCTATTGACGATGATGTGGTGATAGGAGGAAGATGTGGCATCTTGTTAGGGTGCCACATTGGATGTTGATATGGGTCTTTCAACTGACCAATAAGTGGAATTTTGTGACACATAGCCCACTTAGAAGGTGCCACGTGGTGTGTATGACATCATAGTGACATCAAAAAATGAATGACTACATCAACAAAATAATGACTAGTGACCCTTAAATATCATTCATTTGGCAAGTTCATATGACTCGACATGGTTCCTTAGAAAAGTGCCCTTGTTGTGTATAAATAGAGGGCTCGATTCAAGTATTATTAGCCATCCGTGGAGTGGGAGAACAATAAGAAAGTTTGGCCACATTTTCTAGTCTGAGGCGTTGTAACATGCTAGTTGCAGGGTCGAAACCATGTGGTTTTGTCGGACGTGGAGCGAAAATTTTACATATGATTGGTTGTTTAATTAGTTAACTAGACTGTGGCAATGCAAAAAAAATTGAATGTGGAGAGCAAACAATGCATATGATTGGTGTTTTGATTGGCTCACCAGATCATGGAAATAAAAATCCTTTTCGGATGTGGAGAGTAAGAAGTGCATATGATTGGTTATTGATTGGTGGGATGGATCATGGAAATGTAAATTTTTTCATATATGGAGATTCAATGGTGAATATGATTTGTTTTTTGTTTGGTTGGTTGGATAGTGGCAATGAAAATTGTTTTGAATGTGGAGAGTGAGAAATGCATTTGTTTGGTTTTATTATTGGTTGATTGGATTGTGGCAATGCAAAATATTTTCGGATGTGGACAGAAATCAGGGCATATGATTGGTTGTTTAATTGGCTAACTAGACTATGGAAATGCAAATCTTTTCGACTATGGAGAGAAAATATTGCATATGATTGGTTGTTTGATTCTCTAACTAGATCATGGAAATGCAAATATTTTTGGACGTGGAGAGCGATTAGTGCATATGATTGGTTGTTTAATTGGTTGAATGAATAGTGGAAATACAAAAAAAATTGACGTAGAGAGGAAGCAGTTCATATGATTAGTTTTTCGGAGAAATCTGGACATAGACGTGAACAGTGGTGCCCCTGTCTCGTATCCTAACGTGGAGAGCTCATTTTTGGGTGTGGAGCCTGATTATCTTGTTTACTTTGTATCACAACATTGGACCCATGTACCTTAAATGGGGCGGCAACGCCTCCCGTAAATTAATCGTTGTCGTGGGGGGTCTAGGGGGGGGTGGCAACGACTTTATGGAGCCCCCCCCCCCTGGTAGGGGGTTTCGGGGGTAGCGCCCCTGAAGCTAAAAACAGATGTAAAATTACCTTGTAAAAGTATAGTAACTTCTAGTCAATCTGGGCCATTCATTAGGCAAATGATCTGACGGTAGAAGTTATGTTTAGTTTAGGGTTTTTTCCCTAGAAGGCAACCCCTCGCTTTTATGAGGGTATTGTATTGCGGCTGTGTATTGTATGTGTATTCTTGGAGCGAGAAACGGAGAGGGAGACTGTGAGAGCGAACAGAGGATATTACAGTGGATCTGCTGTAGGTTGTGTCTCTTCATTTTTCTAGATAATAGAAAGGAAGGACTGGCTGTTCGGGGTGGACGTAGCCCAAACTGGGTGAACCACGTATATCTGTGTCTCTCTAGTTTTATGTGTTTTGTGTGCTTGTATTTTCCGCATATTTTATGTGTTGCATTGCTCTGTAATATTTAATTTTCTAACAACTGGTATTAGAGCCAAAGGTATATTTGGCTGATAAACTCGCAGGAAAGAAGGGTTCCTGGTTCGAGTGGGAGCAATGGCGGAAGATGGTAAGTTTAGGGTCGATAAATTTAACAGCCAAAACTTCCCGCTATGGAAGATGCAAATGGAAGATTATCTGTATCAGAAAGATCTATACCTACCATTGAGCGGAAAAACAAAGAAGCCGACGGCCATGACAGACGCGGAATGGAACATTCTCGATAGAAAGGCACTCGGAACAGTACGGTTGTGCCTTGCGGTGTCAGTCACCTTCAATATTTTAAAGGAAACAACAACAGAGGGTTTGATGCAGACGTTGGCAAAACTATATGAAAAACCTTCAGTCTCAAACAAGGTACTTCTTATGAAACGATTATTTAATATGAAGATGTCGGAAGGTGGATCTGTTGTAGACCATTTAAATGATTTTAATATAGTTACTAGTTAGTTAAGTTCTGTAGGGGTAAAATTTGATGATGAAGTTAGGGCTCTTTTATTTCTGTGCTCATTGCCAGAAAGTTGGAATGGTTTAGTTATGGCCATTAGTAACTCTATCTCTGGATCTAGTACTTTAAAGTTTGATGATGTTTTCGGTGCTATCCTTAGCGAGGAAATGCGACGGAAAAGCTCTGGTGAGACATTGGGTAATGCTTTGAGTGCAGAGTCTAGGGGAAGAAAAATTGAAAGAGGAAAGAGCTCAGGATATCGCAGTAAATCAATGAAAGACAGATCCAACTCCAGATCGGGGATAGTGTGGTGGAAATGCGGAAAGAAATGACACCTAAGGAAAGACTATAGATCTCGGAAGAGAAAAGAAGGAGACACACAACAAGAAAACAATCATGAAGCCAAATGTGATGCAGATGTTACAAGATTCTTCGATTATTTTTCATACTGTTACTCATTCTTAAGTTAAATTCAGTCATTCCATGCCACACCCGATAAGAAATATTTCACACTATAATCATGAAGATTTGACAAGTTCTGCTTAAAAGGAGATAAACCCTCAGAAATTGTTGGAATGGCTTAGGTTCTGTGCAGTTGCATCCCTCGCACTGGCTATTAAAGGAGATAAGGCATGTTCCAGATCTAAAGAAAAATCTGATTTCAACAGGGCAGTTAGGTGGTGAAGGTTGTGTGACAACTTTCACAGATAAAACTTGGAAAGTCACCAAAGGAGCCCTGGTAATAGCAAAAGGTGAAAATATTGGTACATTGTATTTATGCAATCTCCATTAACTCTCACATGCTTTAAATTCCAAAGTATCGATCTTATCATTATGGCATCATAGGCTCTATTAATATTGAGAGTGAGTAGTGATGAAGATTCTTCACTCAAGAAATTTGTTGCCGTGTTTGAAGAATGTTGATTTGAATTTGAGAATTAATATGAAACAAAAGAGAATGCATTTGAGCTTCTTATAAAAAGAAGAGGTACTTGTTTGTGCATACGTATTACAAATCGCCGTATCACTTGCATTTCACATATTACTTTTATTGATGATGCAACTAGAAAAAATTGGATTTATTATATTTAGAATAAATCTGATGTATTTGATACTTTCAAGAAATGGAAAGCTTTGGTTGAGATTGAGACAGAAAAAATTTAAAGTGTCTCAGATCAGACAATGGAGGTGAATATTGCAGCAAAGAGTTTGATAGGTACTATTTAGAGCATGGAATTCAGAGAGAGAAGACATTTCCAAGAGCACCACAAGAAAATGGTGTGTCAGAAAGGATGAACACAACAATCATGGAGCATGCAAGGTGCATGAGATTGCATGCAGGATTGCCTTTACAATTTTGGGCAGATGTTGTAGATACTATTGTTTATCTAATAAACAGAGGGTCTTCAAGTTCCTTGGGTGGTGGTATTCCAGAGGAAGTATGGACAGGTAAAAAGGTAAACTACTCTTTTTTAAAGCCTTTTGGTTGTGAGGCCTTTGTCCATATTAATAAAGAAAATAGAACAAAGCTTGAGGGAAAATCAAAGAAATGTACCTTTATTGGATATGGTGTTAATGATTTTGGTTATCGCTTATATGATTATGAAAATCACAAAATAATTAGGAGCAGAGATGTAATATTCAATGAAAAGGTCTTGTATAAGAATCAGTTGCAGGAAAAGAAACAGGAAAAGAAAGCAAGGAATATACGGTTCTTGATGAGATAACTGAAAAAGAAAAGGTGCCTGAAAATAATAATAATCAACAACCACAGCAGCAGCAACCACCACAACACCAACAAGCACCTCAAACACCTGAAAGTGTTGTTAGAAGATCTACTAGGATAAGTAGACCCCCTGAACGATACTCTCCTTCATTATATTATTTATTGTTGACTGATTCTGGTGAACCCGAATGTTATGAAGAAGCAATGCAGGTTGAAAGCAGGAAGAAGTGGGAGCTAGCCATGGATGAAGAGATGGACTCCTTAATGCATAACCAGACTTGGGACTTAGTCAAGTTGCCTGGAGGAAAAACTACATTGCAGAATAAATGGGTTTACAGGTTAAAGGAAGAAGATGGAGGAAAACAAAGATACAAATCTAGACTTGTGGTGAAGGGGTTTGCACAGAAGAAAAGTATTGATTTTGATGAAATATTTTCTCCTGTTGTTAAGATGACTTCAATCAGAACTATTTTAAGTCTTGTAGTAGTGGAAGATTTACATCTTGAACAGTTAGATGTAAAGACAACATTTCTCCATGGATATTTGGAGGAAGATATATACATGCAACAACCAGAAGGATATGAAGTCAAAGGAAAAGAAAAATTGGTGTGCAGGTTGAAGAAGAGCTTGTATGGCTTAAAACAGGCTCCAAGGCAGTGGTATCTAAAATTTGACAAGTTTATGTCTGAACAAGGTTATACTAGATGTCACTTGATCATTGTTTTTATCTTAAAAATAAAAATGATGGCAGCTATATTATATTGTTATTGTATGTAGATGACATGCTTGTTGCAGGGTCTAACATGCAGGAAATAAATGTGCTCAAACAAAAATTGGCAAATTCATTTGCAATGAAGGATTTGGGAGTTGCAAAACAGATCCTTGGTACGAGAATAACCAGAGATAGGAAAAATCGGAAATTAACACTGTCTCATAATGAGTACATACAAAAGGTGTTGAAAAGATTTAATATGCACAATGCAAAACCAGTTAGTACACCTTTTGCTAGCCATTTCAAACTTAGTAAGGAGATGTGCCCAAAGACCCAAGAAGACATGGATTATATGTCTAAAGTTCCATATGCATCAACAATTGGAAGCTTAATGTATGCAATGGTCTGCACAAGGCCTGATATTGCACATGCAGTGGGAGTTGTAAGCAGGTACATGAATAATCCAGGAAAAGAACATTGGATGGCAGTAAAATGGATTCTCAGATATTTTAGAGGTACCACAAATCAAGCATTATGCTTTGGTGGTTCAAACATTGCTCTACAGGGATATGTTGATGCAGATATGGCAGGTGACAGAGATAATAGGAGGAGCACTACGGGATATGTATTTACTGTAGGTGGAACAGCTGTCAGTTGGGTTTCAAAAATCCAAAGTGTTGTTGCACTTTCAACAACAGAAGCAGAGTATGTTGCTACTACAGAGGCTAGTAAAGAAATGATTTGGTTACAAAGGCTTATGGGTGAATTGGGTAAGAAGCATGATATGGGCACGTTATATAGTGATAGCCAAAGTGCCATTCATCTTGCAAAGAACTCATCATTTCATTCTAGGACTAAACACATACATCTAAAGTACCATTTCATACAGTCAGTATTGGAAGATGGAGAGTTGAAGCTAGAAAAGATACACACTAGCCAGAATCCTGTAGATATGCTAACAAAAGTTGTAACCAGGGAGAAACTGAGAATGTGCTCAGTTTCAATTGGTCTTCAAGGATGATTTTGAAGATGAGAAACAACTAGGTCCAAATAGGATTCATTGTCCAGCAAATGAAGCAGCGGTGGAGTTGCTACAATCAATCTCCAAGTGGGAGATTGTTGGGTGTGGAGCCTGATTATCTTGTTTACTTTGTAACACAGCATTGGACCCCTATACCTTAAATGGGGCGGCAACGCTGCTCGTAAATTAATCGCTGCTGTGGGGGGTCTAGGGGGGGGCGGCAGCGACTTTATGGAGCCCCCCCCCCTGGCAGGGGGTTTCGGGGGCAGCGCCCCCGAAGCTAAAAACAAATGTAAAATTACCTTGTAAAAGTATAGTAACTTCTAGTCAATCTGGGCCATTCATTAGGTAAATGATCTGACGGTAGAAGTTATGTTTAGTTTAGGTTTTTTTGCCCTAGAAGGCAACCCCTCGCTTTTATGAGGGTATTGTATTGTGGCTGTGTATTGTATTTGTATTCTCAGAGTGAGAAACAGAGAGGGAGATTGTGAGAGAGAACAGAGGATATTACAGCAGATCTGTTGTAGGTTGTGTCTCTTCATTTTGCTATATAATAGAAAGGAAGGATTGGCTGTTCAGGGTGGACGTAGCCCAAACTGGGTGAACCACATATATTTGTGTATCTCTGGTTTTATGTGTTTTGTGTGCTTGTATTTTCCGCATATTTTATGTGTTGCATTGCTCTGTAATATTTAATTATCTAACACTCATCCGCCTCATACATGTGTTGATAAAATATTTTTGACCAATCTTGACTGTCGGATGTGGGAATAATATTAATAACAACTATATTCCGGTCCTACACGAAGAGCCCTGTAGCACAGTTAGTCATTGGACGGTTGTGTCCCTATGAGATCGAGGGTTTGAGTTTGTCGGTAGATCGGTTAATTTTGTTATTTTTATTTGGCAACAAATATTTATTTTGTCAAACACTTAAGACCATTGAAGGTAGCAATTTTAGTAGAATGTGAGTCAAAATTTTTCCATTTTGTAGCACGCACACTGAAAAGAATTATTTTGTAGAACCATTAATGTTTTCTAATTTTTTGGGGGTCAAATTGAGTGAAATTAGATTTTGGAAAAGGCTTATTGATTAGATTTATTTTTATTTTGATAAAGGGAATTTGGAAACAATTGTTTAGATCAGGGAGGTCATGATTATTGGAAATATCAATAGGTGATAAAGTTTTTGATACATGAACAAAAGGCAAGATAACTTGGTTTTGATTTGAACTTGTGGATCCGATCTGAAATATTGTGAAAATTGGTCCAAACTAGGTTGAAGAAGGAGGTGGGTTACTTCATCGAGGTCATTTCCTCAATCAGTTTAAATCCAACAACAAGTCGAAGCTTACACATGTCCAAGGTTGGTGCCTCAATCTTGTTGATGCCTATAACAAGTCGCAGCTTTCACATGTTCGATTTTGATGCCTCAATCAGGTCATAACCTACTACAAGTCGATTCTTGCACATTTTTTTGTGGTGGTGCACAAATTAGGTTGTATCCTATTGCAAGTAAGTGATTGCAAATTTTTTGGGGTTAGTTCTTGAAAATCTATGTAAATGAATTGAAGAAGAAAAAAATAATAATAATTTGGTTTTCTCCCACAAGGATTTCCATGTAAAATCCTATGTTCTCATGTGTTGATGTGATGATGGTTTTTTGATGCATAATTGTTTCACTATTATGATGCACATTATTATCTTATGCACTACTAGATAGTTAATTGTTGATGAAATGTTGGGAATTTTGAAATTTCCACTAAACTGATTCACCTCATCTGTTGGAAATACTGAGGGGAGGGGGGGGAGGGGTGGGGGAGGTGTGAATCATTAGTTAATCTTCAATTATTATCAGTGTTTGTACAATGATAGCAGCAAACAAGAGGAACACAAATGCACACAGTTTTTAAGGTGGAAATCCACTCTGGGACAAAAGCCACCTAATGCTTTTCTAATAATTCTTTAATATTCAACTCAAATTGAAAATAAAGCTCCAACTTCCTAGAATCTAGAAAATCATTCTTCTCCAGCTCCCACTGGATAGACGCTCCAATGCCCAAGATTCTTCAGTAGTCAACTGAACGGATTCCCCAACACCCAATGAGCTACAACTCACCCTAGCACCACCTTACCACCCTATAGAAGAATAAAAGAAGAATGGACTCCCGTACCAGGGAAAATGGTCCACTTTACAATGATATATAATGATGTAGCAGAAGAAGATATGCTAGACCATAACCCCAAATTTGACACAACCACCTAATGATGATCCTAGACCTCCCAACACTACCTCTTCAACCCTTGGCAGATAGACAATAGTACACTTTTTACAATAATATATTTACAATGACCTAGTACAATGATTGTATGTGGTGCTGCCCACTTGAAGACTTCATATGATGAACTTCTTGCTGCTGTTATGCACCTTGGTTGCTTCTCTTGTCATGCTACCCTCTGTTGCACCCTGCTTTGCTTTTCTGCCGTAGAAATTCTGGTCCTTTGCAACCCTTGACAACACATGATCTATATTTTTCTTGCCTTCTAGGAGCTCGATATTGAATCTGGTGTATCTTTGTTATTTCAGATCCTCAATATCTGATTTTCAGTCTTGTAGTATTCCTCTGAGTCTTATTTCCAATGCCACAGGTCTGACCCAATTTGGATTCTTCAAGAGAGAGTTATACCCAATCTCTCACAATGCCCTAATTATGGACTGTTTCAGAAGAGCGCACTTGTACGGCATGCCACATGTCACTGTTTCTTCATTTGGCTATGAAAATGATAGAACAAAAACTAAATACTGTGCACTATCTATCACTTTTTATGGAATTCCAATCTGATACTCAAAGAGATAGTTATGATGATTTTACCAAGGTCACTTCTTTGAGATGAATTTCAGGAGCCTGCAAAAACCCTGACTTCCACAGATCATATCTCCAAAAATTTTGTGCATCTTGATCTGAAATATTTACAGCAACTTACTTAGAATTTCAAATTTTCCTCATAAAAATTTCAGCTTCTGAACCTTCATAGAAAAAAAATTAGAGCGAAAATTCCACGATGACCTGTTTCAGATGGCCAAATCCCTTGCCTAAGGAGGAAATGAAGATCGTAATTTATATAAATGCTTAAGTTGAGAGGGGCTTCAACAAGTGAACGTGGGAGGGATTTTAGGAGCTTAAAAAAATATTAATTATCACTTTTTGATGACCCATGCCCCAACCCCATGGGGTTTTAGCCCACTAACTAGGGGTACAAACTTCAAACATGAATATCTCTCAAACCGTGAAGAATTACATGGCGTGCCATGTATCAACGGAAACATCTCGACAAGTAGAAACCATAAAAATCATTATTGACCCATAATATATTAATTTGGTAGGTTAAAATTCCCATGAAATATTTGGTTAGCCCCTGGTGTTTCTTGGGTTGACATCAATGACAACCGTTGATCAAGAATCTCCCCCTTTGGCATTGATGGCAACACAAGTACTCCCCCTGCAATCATGACACCTCTTCCTATAACATTCTCTCCCCCTTTGACATCAATGGCAAAGGGTAACTCCCTCTAAAACACAACCATCCTGCGGACCTGTACACACTTCCACTCCCCCTAATACACAATCGTCCTGCAGACCTGTAATCTACTTCCAGTCCCCCTTTATATTCTGAAAAAGGAAAATCTAATGAGAACTTGGGAGAATCTCAAGATTCTGGCGAAGACATTCCAATGCTGGTGAATATTTAATATGTGATTCTTTTGGTGCTGCTTGGAATCTTGCTACTTGTCCAACTACTTACATAACATCTGGTCGGGAGGCTATTACATATAGAAGACTACTAATCATAGATCTGTACAACCTTTGATCCACATCCTTAGATGAGTCATATATGCTCAATTTGCAACCTATTACCATTGGAGTATGGATGGGTTTGCAATCTTCCATTTTAAATTTCTTGAGCATTTCCTTGATGTACTTGGCTTGACATATAAATATTCCTTTCTCTTGCTGAGATATTTGAAGCCCTAAGAAGTATGTCAACTCACCAAGTAAAGACATCTTGAAATCACTTTGCACCTTTGTAGCAAACTTCTTACTTAATCGATCATCACTGCTACCAATTATTGTATCATCCTCTTTAGCTATTAGACATGCTTTAGTTGCTTCATCCATAACATATATGTCATTTGGAGCTTGACTTACTGTAGCCACAATTTCACCATACACGCCTTTCCTGATTTCACATTTCGTGGAGTTGAATATTATTGTGTGTCCTTGATCACACATTTGTCCAACACTGAGCAGATTGTGATTCATGTTTTCAACTAATAGAACATTCTTGGCTAGAGTATCTTTGCTTCCGAGAGTGACAGTACCTAATCCTATAACGTTTGAAGATCCATCATTTCCAAAGGACACAGTTCCATCCTTCTTCTCTTTCAGAGATACAAATTTATTTATATCTCCAGTCATATGCATTGAGCAACCGCTATCAACATACCACACATCTTTGTTCTTTTGAGCCTTGAAAGCGAGAGAAAAATTATCATTCTTCTTCTTCTTCCATGTTCGTTCGTTCTGTGGCTTCCAAGATTCTTCTGGAGGATTTTCAAGTCTGTAGTCTTTGGCTATGTGTCCAAAGTTTCGACATTTGTAACATTCAATATTATTTCTTAAATGTTCAAATCTATTGATGTTTCGTTGAGCCCTAGGAGGTTCATATTTGACAGATCTCCTGGAATTGTATTCGTTCCTAGGGTACATGCGACATTCTACAGCTTTATGACCAAATTTTCCACATGAATAACAGTAGCCATAAAAAATATGTTGGTACCTGGATGGAAATTTTCATCGAGGAATTGTCCAATGAAGTCTACATGCATGTCAGATCCCATAGGTTCATTGTATTTGTTGTAGAAGGTACTGCTTCTTCTTCTTTGTAACTGATGCTAGTTTTTTCGTTGTATGATCGTTGATTGTTGATGAGTTCTTCCAATGCCCTTGAGCTGTTGGCATAGTTTTGGATAGTTTTTCCTTTCTTCACTTCCTCCATCGAGTTGCTTCGACTTCTAATTCTTCCCTTTCTTGGTTGCTTTCTTCCAACTTTTGAAGTGACTCTTCAATGCATTTGTGTTCTTCAACTTCAATTTTGAGACCTTGAACTTGTTCTTCAAGAGTATTGGAACGAATCTTCTTTGCCTTGAGATCTTTTATAAGCTTGCTTATTTCCTCATAAATTCTTCTATGGTCCATCCTTCTTCTTCGTTGTTTGATACCTCTTGTTTATTGTGCTTGGCCATAAACAATACTCTCTCATTGGCTTCTTCTTCACTGTCATTGTCTTCATCGGATGATGAGCTATCTTCTTTAGAGAGAAAGTTCCTTTTGGATCCTTGCTTGTTGAATTTATTAAAGCTTTTCTTTCTTTTTGAGTTGCCATTACTTCTGTCTGGACATTTTGCTGCAAAATGCCCAACCTCATTATAGCTGAAACATATCAACAGAAGTTTACCTTTGAATTTTCCCTTACCAATTTTTGGTTTTCTCGTAAAGTAAGCATATTCTTCATCTGAAAGACCTTCTCCATCATCTCTCTTTTCTTCACACTTGCAGGCGCATGTCATTTCAATTGAAGGTTGTTTGTCCTTATTGGTTTTCTTAGGTGCAACGAACATAGTTTCTAGATTTGAAGTACCCTTTTCTTCATCAAGTCTCATTTCATATGCTATGAGAACTCCATGTAATTCTTCTTTGCTGAGTTTTTCCAGATTTGCACTGTATTCTAAGACCGATACCTTTGGGTTGAATCTCCCTGGTAATGTTCTAAGAATCTTCCGTATAATAGTCTTCTCGTCAACTGGCTCTCCCAATCCTTCTAGAGTATTGGTTATTTCATCAACGTATTGGAAGTATGCAGCAATGTTGCAATCTTCTTTCATTCCGAGTTGCTCAAATTTTTCTCTATAGATTTGAAGCTTTGCTTCTTTGACATTTGAGTCACTTGCATATATATTCTCAAGCTTGTCCCATACATTTTTGGTAGTTTTACAACCCAACACCTTATGATAAGCAGATTCAATAAGTCCACTGATAATAATATTCTTTGCTTTTGCATCATTTACCAAATTCTTCTTACCTTTTTCATCCGCGGTTGATGTAAATCCATTTTGAACAGTGTCCCATACTTCGTAACCTTGTGCCAAGAGATAGACCTCCATTCTTCCTTTCCAAAGTGCATAATTATTTTCATTGAATAGAGGTACACCATTCTTGGTATGCTCCATGACCTCCTTCCAGTTGTTAAACTACTATTGAAGGAACCAAGCTCTGATACCAATTGTTGGAAATACTGAGAAGGAGTGGGGGGGGGGGGTATTCCTTTCAATTAGAGCATTAGTTAATCTTCAATTATTATCAGTGTTTGTACAATGATAGTAGCAAACAAGAGGAACACAAATGCACACAGTTTTTAAGGTAGAAACCCACTCCGGGACAAAAACCACCTAATGCTTTTCTAATAATTCTTTAATATTCAACTCCAATTGAAAATAAAGCTCCAACTTCCTAGAATCTAGAAAATCATTCTTCTCTAGCTCCCACTGGATGGTCCAATGCCCGAGATTCTTCAGTAGTCAACTGAATGGATGCCCCAACACCCAATGAGCTACAACTCACCCTAACACCACCCTACCACCCTATAGAAGAATAAAAGAAGAATGGACTCTCATACCAGGGAAAATGGTCCACTTTACAATGATATAGAATGATGTAGAAGAAGAAGATATACTAGACCATAACCCCAACTTTGACACAACCACCTAATGATGATCCTATACCTCCTAACACTGCCTCTTCAAACCTTGGCAAATAGACACTAGTACAATTTTTACAATAATGTATTTACAATTACTTAGTACAATGATACCTTTACAATGATTGTATGCAGTGCTGCCCACTTGAAGACTTCATATGATGAAATTCTTGCTGCTGTTATGCACCTTGGTTGCTGCTCTTGTCATGCTACCCTCTGCTACACCTTGCTTTGCTTTTCTGCCATAGAAATTCTGGTCCTTTGCAACCCTTGACAACACATGATCTAGCTTTCTCTTTCCTTCTAGGAGCTCGATATTGAATCTGGTGTATCTCTGTTATTTCAGATCCTAAATATCTAATTTTCAGTCCTATAGTAGTCCTCTGAGTCATCTTTCCAATGCCATAGGTCTGACCCAATTTGGATTCTTCAAGAGAGATTTATACCCAGTCTCTCATAATGCCCTAATTATGGGCTGTTTCAGCAAAGCGCACTTGTACGGCGTGCCACATGTCACTGTTTCTTCATTTGGATCTGAAAATAATAGAGAGAAAACTACAGACTGTGCACTATCTACCACCTTTTACGAAATTCCAATCTGATACTCAGAGAGAGAGTTATGGCAATTTTACCAAGGTCACTTCTTTGAGATGAATTTCAAGAGCCTGCACAAACCCTGACTTACACATAACATATCTCCAAAAATGTTGCGCACCTTGATCTGAAATTTTTACAGAAGATTCCTCAGGATTTCTTCTTCTCCTCATAAAAATTTCAGCTTTTGAACCTTTGTAGAAAAAATTTAGAGCGAAAATTCCACGATGACCTGTTTCAGATGGCCAAATCCCTTGCCTAAGGAGGAAATGAAGATCACAATTTATATAAATGCTTAAGTTGAGAGGGGCTTCAACAAGAGAACGTGGGAGGGATTTAAGGAGCTTAAAAAAATATTAATTATGACTTTTCAATGACCCATGCCCCAACCCCATGGGGTTTTATCCCACTAACTAGGGGTACAAACTTCAAACATGAATATCTCTCAAACCGTGAAGAATTACATGGCGTGCCATATATCAACGGAAACATCTCGACAAGTAGAAACCATAAAAAGCATTATTGAACCAGAATATATTAATTTGGTAGGTCAAAATTCCCATGTAATATTGGGTTAGCCCTTGGTGCTGCTTGGGTTGACATCAATGACAACTGTTGATCAACATCATCATCCCACCCCCCTACCCCCCAACCTCTCAGTGTGATATTTAGACTAAAATTTTGAACTTGTGACCTCCTATGAGGAAACACATACTCAAAGGAAGCCACATGTGTGGCAGAGTCAACCAAGAATTGTTGAATGTGTAGGCCAATGTTCCACCAAGTTTTTGGGACAGGGGGGCGTAGGAACAAAGAGACGCACAGGGGGGACGTGTGGGAGCACTCCAAAATTTTGGGGAATTTCAAGGCAGGACGAGGGTACATGTGGGGTCACTCCCAAATTTTGGGGAATTTCAGGGCGGCATGAGGGGATGTGTTGGAGCACCCCAAAATTTAAAAGCTAAGTGATAAAAATATCACCCTCTAAGCATTAAAATAAGAAGAAAAGACTTAACATGTCAAGTTGATATTTTGTTTAAGTGATAGGTACAAATTTAATAGGGTCATAATAGAGTAATTCAATAATCAATGCCACCAACATTGACATACATAGAGGGTTTGGTGTTATTGATTAAGTGTTAGCTTCAAACCCTCATACATGATAGAATCCAATGGAAACATTGGAATCCACCAAATCCTAAAATCCTTAAAACTGTTGAGGCTACCAGATTTTAAGTGGGATATAAAATTATACTCTCTCCATATGAAATGAAATGAGGTCAGAACCACTCTCAAACATCTTGAGTCAATTAATGGTAATGTTAAAATTTTAAGTGAAATGATGATAATTAAAGATAAAGGATATTGTCACTTTTAATTTAAGAATTTAACATTACCATTAATTACATAGAATTAGTAGGGCCCACTCATATATTAAGCTCCCCCACTCATATATTATTGTTTTCAAGAAAAAGTAAGAGGGGACACCTAGCCCTTTCTAAGGGGGGACACCCACAAGCGCCCATTTTGGGGAAAAACATTCATCACATTGAGGAAATATTTCCCCTTACATCTCCCTAAGTTTCCCTGAAAGGAGGATGTGGGGAAAAATTTTGTAGCAACACCTCGCCACTTCACCCTAGTGGGATGGCCACTAGTAATCCAATTCCTCTTATGTTGTTAGAAGAATGGGATAATTTGTTTTCATTATTATTATATATATATATATACATCTCGACGCTATGCCCTAGAAGTCCCCACCATCACCAACAAATCCAATGGTCAAATCTAGAATAGGCAGATTGGAAGCTTACAATTGGATTGCACTAGGTCGATGTGCTCGATCCTTAATAGGAAAACACTGTGTCACGATCGTGGTTCTGACCTAGAGTTTCAAGGCCTCCATCGGATAGTCCACAATACCTCTGCCTCTCTGCCAGCTAATATTAATTGTGCCACTCCTCCCCCTCCTCCTTCCACTGAATCCACATGGGGGTGTCGCAAATAACCTCTGTCGTAAAATCTTCAGTGATCTCCACCATCCATTGGGACTATGCTCTACCCACAGTCATAGCACATGGGCATATATATTTAAATCTCAAGACCTCCTCCTTTCATCATAGATCACAGCCACTTGGGCCCCATCTCTTCAACCTTTCCCCCTATATCAACCCACCATGTCACTTTGATCACATTATCTTGGCACGCTCCTCTACTGATCCTCTTTGCACCTTGGGGATGGGACCTCTGGGACACGTGGATGAGTGGGCCATACATTCGCACACCCTTGTTTCCAGTTGGCCCATGGGGTTATAGTGCCACGACATCCCATGTTGAGTCATACCTATGCTCTCATATGATACTCTCCCTCATACCTTCGGGATGGGCCTCCAAGACATCATCTCGATCCCTGCAATCCTGACGAATCCTCTCTACTTCCCCTTTTTAACCATCTGGGGTGGGACCCTTTGGGACACGTCACCCTCGTCTTTTCCTCCCGACGATCCCTCTCATATGATCCTTTTTTTTCCTCTGGCGTGGGATCTCTGGGACATGCCATATCGACCCCTACCTTCCCAGTGCTTTAAATAAAACCTCCCCTTTGAATTTACGGGGTAATGGTAGACAAGATGAGATGTATGGTGGGCTCTGCTCCAGCTAATGGAAACGCTCCCCACCTCTGAGTTGTAAGCCTATTTGTCTCAAAACCTAGTCATCCTTTCCCTTTACATTGCAAAAACAAACCTCCAGGATGTTTCTTTCAGGCCACGTCACTCCTTCACCCAATAGCGATGAGGCCGTATCAGGGTGTCCAACCCAGAGCATCCACAACTAGGTCTTCCTCAAATTTAAGGATAAGATTTATTCGATTAAAATATACATTTAATTCCCAACCTAACTTCGCCACAATGCTGATCTTTGTAGAAATTCACCATGGCCCATTTAAGGAGGTCCTGCAATATCATGAGCACTTCACTCGATCTTAAATCTAGTGGTTTTCATCAAGTATTACTCCCTTTCAGTGCCCATCGCCATTCTCTAGCTACTTCATCCATGGATTGGCTAAAATGGCTCTGAAAACTTTTGGATCTACACTAGTGCTTAATTATGACCATTATGGCTTACTAAAGCACCTACTAGTGCTATCCCTCCAGAGATTATGCTCCAGTCATTCTTCCCAAGTCCACGAGACTCATGAGGCACCATGAAGGCCACATGAAGATTGAAATTCCTCGAAGGGATGGGAAAATAATTTTGAAGGTTCAAATACAACATGTGCCTCATGGACCAGTGCACAATGGGTAAGTTTCCAGCCTTTAAGAATTCGCTACATAGGGACAGGTAATTCCACGCATGATGGCACTAGTGGAATTTTGGATGCCCCTAACAAAGGTCTTGCATTGAATTATTGAAGGGCCTCCATCTCTCCTGCCACAAACTAGGGAGCTCCATGTGACTCACTACAACCCTACAAGAAAGAATTCTCATATTAAGGATTTCAGGGGAATTTGGATACTAGAGGTGACATGCGACCATCCTCTTGAATGAGATGCTAATGCCTCAAATGACATGGATGCTATCACCCATTCAGGAAACCAACGACCACATCCCCTCAATGTTGAAATGTTCCATCAGTTGAGGTTTCCAGCCTAATAAATATCAACCACTATGTAAAGAAATTCAATTCCTCCTATTAGGTTGTGCCCTACTGAAGAGTTCACATAGATCCTTTGGACCAAACCCTAATCAACGGAACATGTCAACCCAATACTAGTGTACTCGTTAGAGTAGGCTAAAGAAGCATCTCATGTAATATTACAAATTATTAATTTTGGAAGGAATATGTCCCCAAGATTGACATGTTGTAACATAAACGCTGACAAGGGCTTGTAATCAACTCCCTCATCATATAACACACATACCCTGTCAAAACAGGTGGCCTTCAATGTAACATCAAACTGTAATAAAAGGAGTGTTTATGTTAAGTGTTGTCATGCTTTAGTTTATATTCTATTATATTTTTGTAATGTATTTTACTTTTCATAGTATGTTATTTGTTTGTGTGTTATTAATAACACAGTCAAACATTTCATACAACACACCATTCCAACCTAGCAATGCAACATAATCCTTTCTAACATATGAGAACATGGCACAATATACCATTCATTTTTTAATGTTAGAATGTAATCATGAATCTTTCTCTATAGCTCTATTTCAAATCATAAATGAAACATACCCTCATCATCCTTTAAGAAAATACAAAGAGCACTTATCTTGTAAACTTTCAGGGAAACTGAGTCAAGGACTATGACTCTCCACCCAACCGTAGACAGTTGCAGCCAAGGCTCACTTGCAGTTGTCACCCCTAAGGCAGATTCTAGAAACTAAGGGTTCCCTCTCAATGGTTAAAACACCAACTTCTAGCCGAAATAGGGAATCCAACAAACCTCCTTCCCCCACCCACCAACCATTTAGTAGTTAAACAAGGCACGAGGAATCTAGAGGCTTACTTCCTCGCCCCTCCAACTATCCAATGATAGCCCATCAGTACACAAGGGATCCTGAGGTTCCTTCTCCACCCAAGAACACATAGGGAATCTAGAGGCTATATTCCTACACCCAAGAATGTCAAGAGAGTCCAGATAAATGATTCTCCACCCTTCAAACAAAACATAGTGGTTACATCCACCTTGGGGAATCCAGAATCCATTGTAAACAACCCCACAAGGAATATTTTAGATATCCTCCTTCCAGGAATCCAAGGAACAATCCTCCACCGCTCCACCCCAACCACCAAGGGAATCCAAAGAAATACCATCTCCACCCTCTAGATATACATGGAATCGAGAGGCCATTGTTCCTCGCTAGGGAGATATCGTCTTAATGTTGACCTTTCCCGTGTAACTGATATCACTATGTTCCTTTTCTACTACAAAATTCATTTTTTAGTTCCTTATCTTCTACCTATTGTTGCATGAATGTTGAATTGAACTCCCTTCTATGTGTGACTAAATAGTGAATGAGGTTGAACTGCTAGAAAATCCAACCAGCCTTTCCTTCCTCTTCCTTCTCTTTTCTCTCCTATGCAATGATTGAATTTCACTGTCCTTGCTACCAGCACAACCCATCTTCATAAATTTCCTATCCTTTCTACCTTGTTATGGTTCTCAAGCAACATGGGTCTATGTACTTCTCTTGCAGCCTAATTATATTCAGAAAACTAGTTTATTGAAAGTACATGCACTAGCCTTTAATGGATGTCATAATAGTTCAGATTTCCTACACAAGGAAACCTTGCATATCCCAAGAAAGCAACCTCCTCAGCTCTAAAATCCATTTCCCTTTGACTCAACCCATTTTTAACGTATTTTGCAAAAATATTTACATTTCATTTCATGAGGAAACCAGGTTTGGGCCTATCATAAACCCCTCCCCCTTGATGTAACATTTTCCTCGGTATTATTCTACTCATATACAACACATGAACCAAAATACGCACATATTTTTTTATGGAGCTTTATATCTACAACTCTATACAATTTTTACACATACATATGAACATTTTCCACAACCAACAAACAAAAATGGATAAGTAGTCTTCATGACATCAGCCATTTCCCAAGTGGCTTCCTCGGGCCCAAAGTTCCTCCATTTCACTTTGACTTTCTCTATGGCTCGATTCTAGAGCATGATACTCCTTCAGTCTAGAATGAACAATGGCTCTTGCTGGAAATCTCCATCGAGTTCCATCTATAGCACGAACCAATCAATCACATGAATAAAATCCTATAAATATATTTTAAGCAAAGAAACATGGAAAACATCATGAGCTTTAACTAATGGAGGTAAAGCCAACCCATAGGCCACTGGACCAATCCTTTCTAGGATCTCCAAAGGCCCAAATATCGTGGTGCTAACTTGGCACATGACACAATCCTTAAAGAAATTTTCTTGGGTTTGATCCACAAATACACATGTTCCCCAACTTGGAACTCTTTATGCACCCTATGTTGATCTGCATAGCTTTTTTTTTTCTTGTGCTACCTTCAAATTATATCTAACAATTTGAATTTGTTGCTCCATTTCCTTGAGAATATCAGGCCCAATATGCACTTTTCTCATTGGATCACTCCAGCTGATATGAGTGTTACAATTCCTCCCATATAGTTCCTCAAATGGACTCATCTTTATGGATTCGTGGTATCCATTTTTGTATGCAAACTCTACAAGTGGAAGATACTCCTCCTGCTTGTTGGTTTGGTGCATCACATGCATTATCAACCTGTCTTTGAGGATCCTATTTGTCCTCTTTTGTTGTATTGAATGCCAACTTTTTCCCCAAACTTGCAAACAGATCCTTCCAAAATATTGAAGTGAAAGTTATCATCTATGTCTCAGATAATTTTCTTCAGGATTCCATACAATCTCACAATCTCCTTTATGAAGATTTTTGCCACGTCACTAGAAAAATTAGTGGACTTGACTACCACAAAATAAGCCACCATGATCAACTTGTCAATCACCACATGTTTACGATGTTGGATATTGCCAATATACAAGGGCTCTCCCCAATGTGAATTCCCAATTAGATCTCACACAGTTTGGAGTAGGAGCCCCATCTGAAGTATCGGTATGACCACCATAACACAGGTTTTCCTTGGTTTCAATGAATAACACAAAAAATTATATACATGACCCTTAAACAAGAAAGTAAGTTGACATTTTGTGACACTAATTGCAATGTGTAAAAGGATACCTTCATGAGAGAGAGATAAGAGTAACTCTTTGGAAGGAAGTAATAGTACTAACCTAAGAGAAACACATGAGAACAAAGAAAGATTCATTAGTTATCTATTGAAACAGTTCACATAAACATAATGATCATTAAAGAAAATACAACACACATTCAACATGATAAATACCAAAACTAATGAAGTAGTTCAATTTTCTTAATACATATGAACATAACATATACCACAATCATCCTAGGAATAGTCCTACAATATTCATGATACATGCATTAAAATTTTTTGGATCATTGAGCTTCAAATATTAGGTGAAGGATCCAATTACACATTTACAACGATGAGGCACTAGTTTCAGTAGTGGAACATTAAGCCACTTATTGCTTCTCCAAAGAATATTTTTTCTCTCCTATGCCAAGTTAGAGAATCCAAAACTAGCTTTCCAAAGCCTAAGCCTATGAAAGCCCTTTCCTTGAGTTATGAGGTTGTGTTATAACAAGAGGAATGACCTTTCATCTCCTCTTAACTCTTGAATTAGCCTCATGACTCTTGGACTTTTAATGTGTCATTTGAACTTCTAAACAACTCTTGAACCTATAAATAAATTTTGGACTTCTCTAAATGACCTTTAGACTTCTCCTAAAGACTCTTTTGTCCATAATTGACTAAGTGACTTTTCACATTCCACATATGTATCTTGGACTTCCACACATTACATTTTTCCCTTTTCATTAGAAATACATCATTACATTCCATATGATGATGTGGCAAGACACATGGACACATATAGCATAGTGATGACACTTATACAAGACATGACTTGGCAAATGATATAATGGACTTCATGATGAGGTGGCAATGGAAAATTTTTCTCTTTGTTGTTATGTCTTCAGCCTTGATGGCAGATCTGATCAGTTCTTCATCTTCATGAGAGATTTTCTTTGTTCTTCATCTTCACCCTCCAAAGGGTCTTGAGTCAATATTGGAATCCTTTGATTCTTCATGCAATGTCTTCTTTCTGTCTTCGTCTAGGATCTGCTTCATGTTTCCATGATGGTTCTCCTATGTGCTTCTTTTTTGCAAGTGCTTCTTTGTGCTTTCTCTTTGTTATCTTCATTGAGAATTACCTTGTCATGCTAGGAAGGTACTCCTACTAATGAAAATCATCCATGACAAAGCAAAATCAGTCTTAATCTATTTTATCACCACCTAGCTGAGGGAATGAATTTCTTATGATAGGCATGTGGAAGGTTTGAAAGGAGGAGGCTTGATTAGGAGGGCGCGGTCAAATTTTTTTTCTTATGGCTATATTGTTCTTTGCTTTAGATAATTTCCTTTTCATCATTTACATATGCATTCTCCCAATAACATCATCACATCATTAGAAATTATGAAGAAAGAACAATATCAACAAAAATGTAGCGGAAATAAAAGGAGCATCAGAAGAAAATCATGTAAACAAAGAGACACCAAAATTTGGTCAGAAACTAGGGAAAAAACCCACAAGGGGGAAATCTCGGATTTCAATTCTTCTTATTTTGTTAGTTTTCGTCAATTTTTTAGCATATATACAAAGAAAATCCATACATTAGGTCTATCTAGAGTGTTGTTTTCATAGCAAGAGGAAATAAAAAAATCACGTCTACTATCAGTCATATGAACCATAGAGGACCTCTGTCGAGTATTCCATTATTGTCAACTATGTCATAAATATTACTATAAACAATGATATCACATATACCATAGGGGAGAAGTCGCATCTACCATCCTTCATGGTTAAATAGATTAGATTTAAATATGTCATTGTCATGCCAATCATGATAGTGACATACATATATGTAACTATTTTTCTGATATATATATCCATAGAGGACATTAGACAAGTATAAGGATACAATCATATTGAAGTTCACATACATATAGTTGTGATCCAAAACGTACATATATTGCAGAAGATTATACCCATATTGTTGAGTATTATTCAAGGCCCCTGCCATAAGATCAGACAACGATATATATATATATATATATATATATATATATATATATATATATATATATATATATATATATATATATATATGTATATATATATATATATATATATATATATCTGAACTTTGATACCTCTGCACATATATTGGACCTGAGAAACAATTCCATACATAAACAACAAACAAGTGTCAATGAAGTCTATCCAAGAGGCGATACAATACACAATGAATAGTGAATATAATTGTGTATCTATGTCATTCACAAAATCATAACGCAGAGGGCATGTATATATCTCAAAGACCATACAATGATCATAATGGCAGAAACCATGTGTATATTACTCCAAGACCATAGATCACAAAGATCGAATAATTCTGAGACTATTTAGGAGTGAATGAATGTCATTACTATTGAATTTCCATGACCTTGGGTCTATGTTAGAGTCTTAAAATCACTGAAGCTACCAAACAAATAATCTCAACATAATTACTTCGCACAGTGAAATATAAACAACGGTAAATCACATATGCACAGAATATAGAAATTTTTTTTACAATTTTCAATCCAACTTTGTTATATTAACAACATATAATAGAATAGTCCAGGGCTCTCGTACCAGGGATAATGGCCCTCATACATACACTAGTACAAGATACTCTGACCATATGGCTGTAGCATGCTCTCACAGCTCATATCGATTGTACCCTGTACCTGCTCTGCAACTCCTGCCTCTATCAATGCTCCAATTCCATCTGACCATTGAATCTTGGTTGTCAATCTGCTCTCTAATTGTGCCTTAGTCCATCAAGGCCACAACACATAGAAACTCTTATCGAGTTTTTCACTGCTCCACTTGTGAACAACTCTCAATTTTCCCGCTGCTGCTCCTTAGCTACTCACGGACTTCAACCCATTATGGTATTCTTTTGTTGCAATGATGAAGACCAACATAGGGCACAGAGGGATGCCACCTATCATTGTAATATTTCCATCTCCCACAATGAACACGGGTTAGGAGGATTGACCATCATATGTTGTAGAATTCCTTCTCCACACACAAGTCACGGGCTCCACAAACTGCTCCTGGTTGATCAGGCCCTTGAGCTCCAACAACTCTGCAACTCTAGTAACTAGATTTTTCCATCAAGGTGTTGCACATCGAGCTCCAACTTGGAAACTATCACATTTTCCTCCAGCATACCATAAGTTCCTAATACATGTCCTCACTTGATCCACTATCCTCGACTACTCCAGACTTCAAACCACAATGGTATTCCTATGCTGCAATGATGAAGACCAACATAGGGAATAGAGGGCTGCCACCTACCACTATAAGATTTCCATCTCCCACAATGAACATGGGCTAGGAGGATTTCCCATCATATGTTGTAGAAGTCCTTCTCCACACACAAGTCACGGGCTCCACAAATTGCTCCTGGTTTATCAGGCCCTTGAGGTCCAACAACTCTGTAGCTCTAGCAACCAGCTTTTTCCATCAAGGTGTTGCACATCGGGCTCCAACTTGGACACTATCACGTTGTCCTCCAGCATACCATAAGTTCCCAATCCATGTCCATAGTTGAGCCACTCTTATGCTTCCCTCCAACAGTCCACGAGTGACCAAGTCCATGTAGAATCTGCACCTAGTTAGGGAATCCTCACACCTAGGGGACCCTTCTATTAGCTTCCAACAGACTTCTCATCAACTACCTTTTTCTCTACAATAGAGGAGCTATTGCACAAATCTAGGCTTCATCATGTCCTCAACTAGGACATCTATCCAACTGTCATCCAAGGGGACATATGCAACTCTCCTTGTTGTTGCCCAATCACTGTGGAAACTGCCCACTGGTTAGGGCTTCAAACCTCCATTTCATCCCTCCCTTATTGGCTTCCACAGGATGCAATAAATATGATCCAAAATTGGTAATTAACAAGGATCCAACACATGGAAATCATAGAGAAAAGGCATACCTTATCATGGAATGTTGTGATTGTTTTAGTTCTGGTTAGGGCATGCATAGTACACGTCAACCCTACAAAACACCCACAACAGTCCCTCAAATTTTGTGGCTTACCCTCCTTTGTTTGTTGCCTATCCACGCTGCCATGTTCCACACTTCCAGTTGTACAACCAAGGCTTATGTCCCTCTTAAATCACCCTAATAGGTTTGTGTTTTTCTTCTTTTTACTACAGCGCTATGGCCTAAAAATTTCAGGTGGGAATCACCCTAACCCAGCCTTCCAACAGCCCATATTTCTCCCCTTGTGATGCGGCCCTCCTATAGAAGAAAACACACCTTTAAACAACCATGAATATGCTCCAACAAACCCTCTTTCCTTTCTGAAGTAGCCCTACATCTGCGGCCCAAAACAGAATACCTCTTCTCCCTTGAACAAGCTCTAATTTCTCCTTCCACGATGCTCTTATGTTGCACAAGAATGTATGTTATAAGTCCTCCACCTCACCCTTTATTTACACACCATTAAGGGGTTTCCAACTATCATGAGCCTAAAACAACTTATGTCGACCTACATACACATGTGCAAACCCATCATTAACCTTCAAAAATTCATAACTCCTCAACGACAACTCAGAATCGGATGATTCTCATTGCATTAGAATTGTCTCGACGATCACTATCATCCTCATCCATCACATGTCAAAAACTCATCATTGTTTTGGCCCAAACATCGATGGGTGCAAAACCCCCAAGTTTGGGTTCCAAGCCCACAAGCCTACTTCTAGTGCTATAACCTCCATCCCTCGACCCTAGGGCTTGGCATACCTCCCAAGCTACACAAAAATCAACACTCCCTCTTAGTGAGGAAGGTACTTCCAAGACTAGGAAGTAACCATCATTATTTGGCGACGACACTAGCCCATTTGGCACCCATCACTGCAGCATACCCTCATTAGGGGAGTTTTGAGGTCTAAAATGGGCCTCCTAAGGAAATAATAAAATAATAGCTAATCCAATAAAATAATATTTATGAATTTGAAATTCACTTTTTGCACCACAATCCATGTAACCATAGTTAAATTCAATTCAAAAGTTGTACTAAAATAAAATTAATAAAAAAATTGTATTGATGTGACTATAAATAAGAATGAGCTTTTCAAGAAAAAGTCATTATCATTTAAAAACTATTGCATTTGTCCTTTGTACTTAAATAACTTAAAATAAATATAAATATAAATTTATAAATTTTTAATTATTATATGCTATTAATTAAAATTTATATTATTTAAATTGTATAATAACATGTAATTAATATACTATATAAAAATAATATAATATAATATAATAAATGTAGAGGGATATGCATTGTTTCTTTCAAGAAATATGAATTGACAACAATACATTTTTATTCAAAAAGTGTGAAATGACATTTATTATGAGTACTTTACCTTGACTTAAAAAATACTTAGAGAACTACCATGGTTAACCATGAGTTTTTATCCACCATTAAGAATGTGACAAGTAGGTACCTTTAACTCAATCAATGCCACCTCAACCATTAGGGATGATGTCATACCCTAAAATGTGATTGGTTCTCATAAAGTGAATTTTGATTGTATATTTTCCTTAGGAGGCCCATTTTAGACCTCAAAATTCCCCTAATGATAGATGAATCTGATAATCTCGGTAGTGCCTCTGCCTCATCACATCTGAGCCTGAAGATCCCAAACTTCCATAGGTATTATCCCTCTAAGGATAGACTCCCTATGAGCCTACATGATCTCCATTGGATCAATTACCACTTGTGCAAATCCCTTCAATCTCGGATAATGCAGCATCATGATCTAATGAATATTCTATCCTGCCAATCTATAGTCTATCACATGACGTCATCTCGATCAACCTGATCTCATCCATGCCAAAGAAATACTCAAGTTGTCCTACCATCCATGGCAAGTCAAATCAAGTCCACAATCAACAACCTGCCCTACAACAAATTGTTGTTCACAGAGCTCACCACCAACCCACCAAGACTCCCAGCCAATCTTGTTGCCAAGCCAATCAAGACCACATCTCCATGTCTTCAGTTGAACCCTCTGCTCCATGATCTAGACACCCACAACTCCCTCTGATTTTCTTCATTGTGCACAATCTGATTCACTGTCACACAAAGTAGCTCAGATACGCTTTGAATCCATGTTGAATTTCCATGACCTTGGGTCTAGGTTAGAGTCTTAAAATCACTGATGCTACCAAACCAAGAATCTCAATAGAACTACTTTGCACAAAAAAATATAAACATCAGTAAATCACATATGCATAGAATATAGATATCTTTTTACAATTTTCAACCGAACTTTGTTATATTAACAAAATATAATACAACAATCTAGGGCTCTCGTACCAGGGATAATGGCCCTCATACATCCACTAGTACAAGATACAAAACAAGATACTTTGATTATCTGGCTGTGGCATGATCTCATAGCTCCTCTCGGTTGTGCCCTATACTTGCTTAGTCCTTCGGCTCCCAATTTGTAGCACCTGCCTCTATCAATGCCCCAAGTCCAACTAGCCATTGAATCTCGGTTTTCAATCTTCTCTCTAGTTGTGCCTTATTCCATAAAGGCCACAACACATCGATACTCTAGTCAAGTTGTTCATAGGTCCACTTGTGAACAACTCTCAATATTCCCACCTCTGCTCCTAAGCTACTTAGGGACTTCAACCCACCATGGTATTCTTGTGCTGCAATGATGGAGACCAACATAGGGCACGAAGGGTTGCCACCTATCACTATAATATGTCCATCTCCCACAATAAACATGGGCTAAGAGGATTTCCCATCATCTTTTGTAGAATTCCTTCTCCATACACAAGTCAAGAGCTCCACAAATCACTCCTCATTGATTAGACCCTTGAGCTCCAACAACTTTTCCACTCTAGCAACCACCTTTGTCCATCAAGGTGTTGCACATCGATCTCCAACTTGGACACTATCACGTTGTCCTCCAGCAGACCATAAGTTTTGAATCCACGTCCACACTTGATCCATTCTCACGCTTCCCTCCAACAATCCACGAGTGACCAAGTCCATGTTGTAGCATTTGCACCTAATGAGGGCATCCTCACACCTAGGAAACCCTTCTATTGCTTTCCAATGGACTTCTCATCAACTGTCCTTTACTCTGCAATAGAGGAGCTATTGCACAAATATAGGCTTCATCATGTCCTCACCTAGGACATCTATCCAACTGTCATCCAAAGGGGACATCTGCAAATCTCCTTGCTGCTGCCCAATCACTATGGAAACTGACCATTGGTTATGGATTTAGACCTCCATGTCATCCCTCCCTTCTTGGCTTCCATAGGCTGCAATAAATACGATCCAAAACTAATCATTGACAAGGATCCAACACATGGAAATCATAGAGAAAAGACATATTTTATCATGGACTATTATGAATTTTGTAGTTCTAGTTAGGGCATGCACAGTCCACGTTATCCCTACAAAACACCCACAACAATCCCTCAATTTTTTGGCTCTCCCTCCTTTTTTTTTTGCTAATCCATGATGCCCTGTTCGACACTTCCAACTATATAACCAAGCCTTATGGCCCTCTTAAATCACCTAACAAGTCTGCATCTTTCATGTGTTTATTATAGGGCTACGACCTACAAATTTCAGGTGGGAATCACCCTAATGCAGCCTCCCAAAAACCCATATTTCTCCCTCTGTGATGTGGCCTTCCTGTAGAAGCAAAATCACCTTCAAACAACCATGAATATGTTCCAACAAACCCTCTTTCCTTGCTGAAGTAGCCCTACTTTTGCGGCCCAAAACAAAATGCCTCTTCTCCCCTGAATGAGCTCTAATTTATCCTTCCATATTTTCCTTATGTTGCACAAAAATTGATTCTATAAGCCCTCCACCTCACCCTTTATTTATACACCAATAACGGGCTTCTTAAAACGTCATAATGAGGAGCTGCCAACTGTCATCAACCTAAAACACCTTAGGAAGACCTACATATACATGTGCAAACCCATCATTAACCTTCAAAAATTCGTAACTCCTCAAGGACAACTCGGAATCGGATGATTATCATTGCGTTAGAATCGTCTTGATGAGCACTATCATCCTCTTCCATCACATTTCTAAAAATAATAATGGTTTGGCCCAAAAATAAATGGGTGAAAAACCTCCAAGCATGGGTTCCAAGCCCACAAGCCTACTTGTGGTTCTTTGACCTCCATCCCTCAAACCTAGGGTTTGGGAGTACCTCCCAAGCTACACAAAAATAAACAATTACCACTAAGACCAGACACCATTTTAGTGAAAACATATCGAGAGAAAAACCATAAAAAGACTATATCATGAGTGAAGATCCGAGCCATAGTCTTGGAACATGAGTTGAGAGAGTGAAGATATGAAATAGATATGATTGATACAAAACCCAAGAAAATACACATATAATCTCAGAACATGACTTCCATTTATGTATATCAGTCGAAAGTTGTACAAGAGAGTCATTATCATAATCTTCAAGAGACATATGATTCGATGTTGCAATTCCCGTATAAAATATGTGATGCGTATAGATAAGTGTGGGCTTCACTCAACAAATATGATCCATTAAATATGCACAAACCACAATGAGTACGAGAATGCCAAGGGTTGATACCACCATAGAACGATTCATACAACAAGCTCAGTTAATAAAAGGTGAAGCACTAGAACCATACAAACCGCAAATTAAAAAAATATATATGCAATATTTTTTTTCGTTGTTGAAGACATGACACATTCATATAACAAAAGACCTTATTTATATAAATCATTATGGTTCCTTTTGGGGCCAACGTAATCCTCCTTTTGTGGGACGACTTAGAATTTTAGGAGGAAAAGATTTTATTTGAATTTTCCATGAATATTTAAATATAAATTTCCAAATTATTTTACAATTATTTGAAAAAGTAATTTGTTTGTCCAAAATTCCCATTTTTATTTTTTTTATAACCAATATCATATTGTGGCTCAAGGGTTAAGGGGACTTAGGATTTTTCCTTTAGAGAAATTTGTCTCGACGCTACCCAATTTTAACACTCCCTCTCAGCAAGGGAGGAATTGCCATCATCATTATATCTGCATTGAACATAGCTCAATAGTAAGGAAAACAAAAAACAGTGTCATCATCAATACCCATCTCATATCCTCTCATAAAAGAAGAGGAATCCATACCCAACATAGGGGAATCAATCCTCAAAATCAACTAATATCCAAGTCCAATCACATGACCTCCATTTCAACTATATCAACAAAAATATTCATCACATCACATCTTGTCCTTTAATCAACTAAAAAATATTGAACTAAAGAAGAAGAATAATTTGACATCATAAGGGAGCCCAACTCAACCCACAAAAATGTAGGAGAGCTTAGCTCAATCGAGAACAACATCAGGGAGCCTTTCTCAACCTAAAACCACATCAGGGAGCCATGTTAAACCTCAAACCACATCGGAGAGCCTAGCTCAACACAAAATATACAATAAGTGAGATCAACTTACGACAAGGGAAATAATCACACTCTGAGAATCGATCGAGAGTGAGTCACAAGATCTTCTCACTCTTCACTGACAAAAGTCGGTCCACATAGCTAGGGGTAGAACCCCAATCTGACTTGATCCTGAGTGATCAATTTTTTGAACATCATGCATCCTAGACATAGGGAGTAAAGTACACGATGCATCCATCTTTAGTGTTATGGTCCCTATATCTTTTCCCAACTCATTGGAAAGATGAGAGGTACTTCCCAAGAGTCCTAGACTACAAGCATAGGATATATGTTGGGGCATCCGCAGGAGAAGGTGAACCACTCATTCTGCTCATATTCTATAGGAGAAGGTGAACCAATCATCCTATGAATATATCATCATCCATAGGGGAAGGTGAACCACTCACCCTATTCCCACATATATCACCATGGGGTATCATAGGGGAAGGTGAAACACTCACCCTGTACACAAAAAACCTATAGAGGAAGGTGAACCATTCACCCTATGGTCGCACATAGCTCCAAGAAGTACCACAAGCCCCCAGGAACTCCAAAAGATCAATGTTCAACTAAAGTGGGACCCTAATGGGAGGGTCGTTACATGAATTCAAGCCTCTCTCAGAAGGCTAAGAACTTGACCTTCCTGAAGGGCTTCGAGAGGATGTTAGCAACCTGCTCATCAATGTTGATGTGTTGGAGTGTTATTGCTCCTTATTGTACTGTATCTCAGATAAAGTGGTACCTGATGTCAATATGCTTGGAGCATTCCTAGAACACAAGATTCTCTAAGAGGTGAATCCCAATTTGATTTTCTAACGGTGGTATCCAACACAAGCTCAAATAGCTTACTGAAGAGCTTCCTCAACCAAATAGATTCACAACAGGACATACTAGCTCCAATATATTTGGCCTCGACATTGTTTAGAGAAATCGATTTCTGCTTCCTTATCATTCAATAAATTGAATCAGATCTGAAAGAAAAGCAACATCGTGACATGATTTTCTTCTATCCACCACATGGCCAACCTAGACAATATCATAATATCCAAGTAGACTCAAATCCCCAACAGTGTACTCCAATTCAAAGATGATAGGAATCTCAAAATAAAATTTGCATCAAACCAATGTATGTGATGAGGTTCGGTATCAATACACATCCTATCAAAAGTACATAGATAGAGCAACAATCATTTTTTTTCCTTGGACCAACTTATAGGTTCAGATCGATACTCCTTCTAGGCTTCACCAAGTAATTGTCAATGTGAACATGCCAGATTGGTTATAAATCATACAATGTTGCTTTCATAACACCTATTGGTTAATTTCTCCTCACGAGATCTTAGAAACTCCAATGCAATCCAACATACCACGATTTTAACAAAACACTTCTATGAGAGGTGAATCATGAGACTAGACCATTCAGCAGAGAATTGTTAGCATATTAATTATTAAAGACATTTTAACAATATCATATGTTCATTATGTCTATAAGACTCATTTTTTTCTACAATTTCTAATCGTCCACCGTAAATAAATAGTTGGGATCTCATTAAGGGTCTCTCCCTTTTAATGTAAAGTCTCTTTAATGACAATTAATCATGACATCAACCTATATGTCATGCATCAACAAAATTGATAGACCATGAAGACAAACTACATTAGGTTTTCATATCATTGTCGTGATAAGTCTTTATCAACTATTCAATTGTATAAGCCATCAATCATTCATCAAGGGTTAGTGTTATGAGATTAAGACAACGCATCCACATTGTCAAGTCATCCAAGCAATAACAACTTATTAGAGCCTTATCAAAGTGAATCAAAGAGATATTCATTTGACCATGAGCATTAATCTCACAACCACACTATTTCCATCAGGGTAAACATAATTAACATAATTGTTATCAACAACATCAAAGTCGGCATATATCTTGCACTATCACATGTACCATGAATCATTTTTGCACAAAAATATGAATCAAGACTTTATTGAGGGTGAGATTCTTGTCATACCTCAAGGATCATCTTGATATTACAGCTAAATCATAAAATAAGTGTACATATATTGTAATATTCAGATACATTTGCAGCACAAACTTGTCATTATCAGATTCCTTCTCTATTTTATCCTTTCTTGCAACAACCCATCACTTTTTGTATTTAACAAGAACTTAGAAGTGTTAAAATACTCAAATATGCATGAAGGCTAAGCAATGATAAATTTAAGGGTTGAAGTAAGATGTCATCTCCCTCTCAATCATGTCACCATGAGCCTTCAAAAGAAGATGTAGAAATTATATGCACTAAGCATGCATATGTCCTAGATTCACCTGATCTCACAATATTTAACTTCTTGCAAAATACTGAATCATTCCACTTGTTAATCTTTTGCGGAAAATTAATTGACAATTACAAAACACATGAAGCAATAAAAACACACATAACACAGTTTTTTAACGGGAAAGCCTGAAGTTGAAAACCCCAACTATCATATATTATGTATCATGGAGATCATGTAACAATATCATACAAAGCTTAGTACATCAAGCTCTCAGTACAATCAATCTTCAACACTAACATAGAAGAAATCTACAAATCCATGCACCGATCTCTGCCCTCCTGCTAGCCTGTCTCCACTGCGCAATCCAAGCTGATTACAAAGATAAATTCGATGCAATACTACTCTCCTTGACTACGTAATCCTCATTGGCATCTCCACTGAGTGTGTGATGCAATCAATGCATCACTATAGTCACAATAGATAGTCTATCTTGCCCTTTCACCTATCTTTCCACTAGTCTCCACCGAAACTGCCATGCACTGTAGTTAACTGATGTATTGTTCATTTGATTAATGAGTTATTATTTGTGAATTAATTAACTAATTAATTCACTCCACTCTCACTAGTGTATCAATCAGTTAGACTAGATACAACTAGCTCAACTGAGTCTAACTGAGTTAAACTAAATAAAACTCCATAACTACTTCTTCCAACTGTGTCATAACTCTACCACTTGAGTTCTAACTGAGTCCTCCATGCAATAGCTCCGATAAACCCTCAGGAATAGCGTAATTCCTTCTGTCAGTTGTTGTGCCACATCTGTGCACTGAACTGAAGTGCTCCAAGAGAATAAGTTGTTGTTTAGAGTCTGATTATTATTAAGAGCTAATAATAATAGACATGCATCTATTTTTAGATTGACGATCTATAAATAGACTTCGCCCAATATTCTAAAAATAGAATTTCATCTATTTTTCCAACTTGATCAACCATCCACAAATAGCATCCTGCAACTTCTGAAATATGATCATCATGTCTAAATATAGACATAGTCTAAAAATAGATTTTGCGCTAGAATTTGCCTGCGGGCCCACTTAGTGAAGGCGACTTCATTTCACTAAGCTCCATCATCTTGCTGCATTTTCAACACTCCCTCTCAGCAAGATATGGATTATCTGCAACCCCTATCCTGCCTCTGTGGAATTCGAACTTGCTCCTGGTGAGCGTCTTCGTCAGGATGTCGGCATCCTGATCCTCCGTGGGAACATATGAAAGCATCATGATTCTCCGCTGAACACAATCTCTGATATGATGGTACCTGATGTCGATGTGTTTGGATCTATCATGAAATACTGGATTAGCCGAGATTTTAATGAAACTCTGATTATCACAATGAATCACCGTGGGATCTAAATGTGAACCGAACAAACCAACCAGAATCTTCCTCATCCAGATAGCCTCACATGCAGCTAAACTTGCTGCCATGTATTCCGCTTCCGCTGAACTGAGTGCCACGGATCTTTGTTTCCTGTTGTACCAAGAAACTGTTATAGATCCGATACTAAAAATCCCTCCTGATGTTCTCTTTCTGTCTGTTGGGTTTCCTGCCCAATCTGCATTCGTGAAGCCATGCAACTTCACTTCATCCGTCTGTCTGTACCATAAACCATACTCAGATGTGCGCCTGAGATATCTCAGGACATGCTTGCCTGCCTTCCAAAAGAGCTTGGTAGGCTTAACCATCGCTTGTGAAAGTTGGTTCACTGCATAGCATATGACCGGTCTTGTATTGACTAAATACATGAGCAAACCCACCAACTGTCGTTAAACAGTGGCATCCACTACCTCTGCCGATGTAACATCCTCTTTCTTCCAATTTCCTGGAAGAGGAGTGTCGATAGGCTTGCAGCCTTGCATGTGAAACTTCTCCAGTATCTCCCGGGCATACTTTCCTTGAGACACAAACAGTTCAACTTCCCGCTGCCATATTTTCAATCCGAGAAAATAATGAAGGAGGCCCAAATCCTTCATCTCAAACTCCTTTGCAAGATCAGCCTTGCATGAGTGTATCAACTGCTCATCACCTGTTAGTATCAAATCATCAACATAAAGTACAATGATCAAAATCTTACCCTCAACCACAATCTGGTACAGGTTTGCATCCGCCTCACTCTTGGTGAAGCCAAGTCCGGTGAAATAGCTGTCGATTCGAGTGTACCAAGCACGGGGTGCTTGTTTCAGCCCATACAGCGCTCTTTTGAGCCTGCACACATGTGACTCGCTGCTGAAGATCTCAAATTCTTCAGGCTGCTCAATGTACACCTCTTCCTCAATGATCCCATTAAGGAACATAGTCTTCACATCCATCTGATGAATGTGCCAACCCATCTGCGCTGAGAGAGAAAGGATGGTCTGTATGGAAGAATACCATATGACAAGTGCAAAGGTTTCTTCATAATCAATCCCCTCAATCTTTGAGAAGCCCCGGGCAACAAATCTTGACTTATACTTCTCAACGCTCCCATCAGTAGCTTGATTTACCTTGTAGATCCATATTGATCCTACAACTAATTTTCCCACTAGCCTTGGAACAATCTCCCAAGCACTGTTTCTGACAATGGAGTCATACTCCTCCACCATGGCATCTACCCATGTGGGCTCCTGTGCTGCTTCTTCAAAAGAAGATGGCTCTGTCACAATACACTTGCTCATAAGAGTCATGTATCCAGTATATCGGTCAGGTGACTGTCTCTATCTGCGCTGTGATGTAGGGACTCCTACATTCTATTCAGCATCCACCTTCAGTCTCTCAGCTTCTATGGTACGCTTCCTGCCTTGTCTAATGTTTGGTTCTGCATGAGTGGACTCCTCCACTCCATGAATCTCCTCCTGTGGCTGATCCACATCCAAAGGCTCATCTTTGGGAACAATAATTTCCTCCTCCGCATGCAAGTGTAGCTCCCTCTCAAGCGACAACTTCATGGCTTTCACCTCATTGAATTTTATATCCCGTCGCGTAACAGTCATCCGACTGTTTGGAAAATACACATGATAGTTATGGGGTGTTTCTGTGTACCCCACAAATATCCCAACTTCTGCAGTCGGCTCTAGCTTCTTCCTAGCATCCTTCGTCACATGAATGTAAACAGGTGAGACAAAAATCTTCAAATGAGAAATATCAAGCCTCTTACAAGTAAAAACTTCTTCGGATGTACTCATGCCAAGTACTCTATGAGGACAACGGTTTTTCACATAAACCGTAGTGTTGCATGCTTCTGCCCACAAGTGCATCGGTAGGCCCTGGTCATGCAGCATCACTCGTGCAGCACTCATAATCGTTCTATTCTTTCTCTCCGTGACCCCATTCTACTGTGGGTTATGAGGTGCTATGAGTTCTCTTCGAATTCCCTCTTTGCTACAGAATTCTTTGAATTTGCCCGTGATGTATTCACCACCATTATCGCTCCGTAGAGCTTTCACCTACTTCCCCGACTCCTACTCCACCAATGCCTTGAACTCACAAAACTTTGAGAACGTTTCACTCTTCTTCTACACGAAGAAGATCCAGCATCTACGAGAAAATTCATCAACAAATATCACATAATACTTGTGTTTTATTGTTGAAGCAACCGAGAATGGTCCACACACGTCTGTGTGAATTCTCTCCAGGATCACCGAAGCACGGTTCTCCTTCTCATGAAAGGTGGTCTTCACAAACTTACCCATTATACATCCTTTGCACTAATCTGACTGCGCAAAATTACCCTTGGGAAGTCCAGTAGAAATTTACTGCAAAATCTTCAAAGCGCCATGGTGAAGATGGCCCAATCTCCTATGCCATAACTCGCCCTCATCCTGGCTCACCACTTCTTTTGCTTTGCCCACCATTGCAGCACAACCATCTACCTCCAGCTTGTAGAGATTCTTAATTTGAACCCCTATCTTCTTGGTTTGACCTGTTGTTTTATGTCGAAGGAAGGCTTTTCCCTCACTGAAAAAAACATCATAACCCTTGTCTTCCAGCATTGCGACTGAGACCAAGTTCTTCTTCAGACCTGGAACATGCATAACATTCTTCAACAAGAATGGATTACCGGACTCCCTCTCAAAGGTAATGGTCCCAATTCCACTGCATCTCCGTACCCACCATCATCGCCCATCTCTATATGCATCCTGACATTTCGATATGCATCCTGAGATCCTTCTCCTCCAAGTCACCAAACAACCTTGTCTCCCGTCATATGGAATTATGCAACGACCCACAGACACGCTAGGTGATCCCATGCAAACAAAACCAAGCATGCGATCAAAGAAAAATCTAGCTCAAATTGCGAGGCTAAGGCCTCTCCAGCTGCAGATCTAGCAGCCTGCTTATTCTTCTTCTTCTGTGGACAGTTAGTGGCGAAATGTCCATGCTCGTGATAGTGAAAACACTTCACTTTGGACAAATCCTGCTTCTTGCCTTTAGCACCGGATTTAGAAGGATTTTTCTTCCCCTTCCCTTTCCTTGCTTTGGCAGCCAAAGCGCAATTCTCTTCATCTTCATTCTTCGATGAAGATCCATCCCTGGTACCCCGCCTTATCTCCTCCTGCATAAGATCCGACCAAAGTCGCTCCCATCTTGGCAGTTTCTCCCATCCATTGACAGAGTCTTCATAGCTATGCCAACTCTTCGGAAGCCCAAGGAGAGCCAAGCTCACCAAGTCTTCTTCATCAACAGTAAAACCCACACTTCCCAGCTCATCCTTGCAGTGGACAAACTTCGTGAGGTATTTTGGAATATTGTCGCCTTTCTCCATTTTTATTTTTCTGAGCTTGTCTTTAAGCACCAACTTCCTCTGGTCACTTCTGCTTTGGAACAAGTCTGTCAAAGCCTTCCACAATAAGAATGGAGTGGATTTCCCATGAAGGCTGGACACAATGTGGTCCTTCACACCTTCCAACAGAATCCTCCTCGTCTTTGCAGTCTTCTTTTTCCATGCATCAAGTAATGCAGCATCGCTAGATCCCGGCTTAGGAACATCACTATCAATGAACTCCTTCAGCCCATTATCCTCCAGCACCACCTCCATCCTGTCCTTCCATACTATGTAATTCAAGCTCCCATCAAGGGCATACTCCAATCTCAACCCGTTGAAAGACATTTCAATGTATACTCGATTTCTGCACCAAGAATCTTCTGTAGCAAATTCGAATTGTCCACCAGCACAAACTCACTTCACAATTGCAATCTTCATAATCAAAGCAATGCTTTGATACTATGTAGAAATTATATGCACTAAGCATGTACATGTCTCAGATTCACTTTATCCACACAATATTTAAATTCTTGCAAAATACAGAATCATTCCACTTGGTACACATTTTGCTATAAAATTACATTCGATACTGCAAAGTCACATGAAGTAAATAAACACACATAACACCTGTCATAACGAGAAAGCCCTCAAGCCGAAACCCGAAACTATCTATATTATGTATCATGGAGACTGCAACAATCTCCATACAAAGCTTAGTGGCTATCGTTTCCCGCACACTCAATCACACACTAACATAGAAGAAATCTGCAAATCCATGCACCGATATCTGCCCTCCCGTTTAGCTCCGTCTCCACCGCGCAATCCAAGCCGATTACAAAGACCAATTCAATGCAATAACACTCTCCTTGACCGCGCAATCCTCATCAAGTATTCCACCGAGTGTGTGATGCAATCAATGCATCACTATAGTCACAATGATAGTCTATCTTGCCCTTTTCACCTATCTCTCCATCGGGTCTCCATCAACTGCCATACACTGTAGTTAACTGATGTATTGTTCAGTTGATTAATGAGTTATTATTTGTGAATTAATTAACTAATTAATTCACTCCACTCTCACTAGTGTATCAATCAGTTAGACTAGATACAACTAGCTCAATTGAGTTTAACTAAGTTAAACTAAATACAACTCCATAACTACTTCTTCCAACTGTGTCATAACTCTGCCACTTGAGTTCTAACTGAGTCCTCCTGCAATAGCTCTAGTAAACCCTCAGGAATAGCATAATTCCTTCTGTCAGTTGTTGTGCCACATCTGTGCACTGAACTGAAGTGCTCCAAGAGAATAAGTTGATGTTTAGAGTCTGATTATTATTAAGAGCTAATAATAATCGACATGCATCCATTTTTAGATTGACGACCTAAAAATAGACTTCGCCCAATATTCTAAAAATAGAATTTCATCTATTTTCCAACTTGATCAACCATCCGCAAATAGCATCCTGCAACTTCTGAAATATGATCATCATGTCTAAAAATAGACATAGTCTAAAAATAGACTTGCACCAAAAATAGCCTGCGGGCCCACTTAGTGAAGGCGACTCTTTTCACTAAGCTTATCATCTTGTTGAATCTCAACAGAAACACAATCATTGGCAGAATCATTATCCCCTTCTTAATCATGAGGTACCACAGGTCATCGATCATATATCATAGATATTGTTAGATCTGAGACTTTTGTGATCCATAAAGTAGATAAATGTATTTTCAGATTTACCTATATCATAGATATTGTCAAAGGAGGGGATACCTCAAATTCCAACAAAAAACTCAAACATATTGTCTTCTAAAGTGAATCTAGGGTTACATTGAACCTATCACATATGTCAATACTGCTAGTGTTTCAAGATATTAAGTCTTCGGGTCATACTTCTTCCAAGGGTTTCTTCCAAACCCTAACCTCATGCTATCCACCAAACCCTAATTCTTCTAGTTGTAACACGGAAGTCTTGGGTTTCCTTCAAACCCTGGTATTCTTTTAGGTCTCTAACATCATCAATGATCTTAATGACTTTTCTTCAGCCCAACTTTGATACCATATTAAATATTCTTAGGGCTATATTGTTATTTTGATCTGAATGGAAAGGGCCTACACCCATGGGTGTAGGTCCTTTCCATTTGGATCATATTTGCGTTAGATCATTTATTTTTCATCATTTACATATGCACTCTCCCCATAACATCGTCATATCATTAGAAATTATGCAGAAAGAACGATATCAACAAAAATGCAACATAAATAAATAAATAAACATAAAAATAAAAATAAAAACATGTACACAAAGAAACACCAGAATTTGGTGGCAGACCAAGACAAAACCCCCACAAGTGGAAAACCTGGAATACAATTATTCTTCTTCTATTAGTTTTCATCCATTTTTCAGCATAGATACAAAGAACATCCATACATTAAGTTTTTCTAGAGCGTTGTTGTCATAGCAAGAAGCAATAATCAGATCACGACCACTGCCGATCATATGAACCATTGAGGACCTCTGTCGAGTATGCCATTATTGTCAACTATGTCATAAAATATTGTTATCAACTATGATATCACATATACCATAGGGGAGAGGTCACATCTGCCATCCTTCATTGTTATGTAGATTGGATTGTAATATGTCACTGTCGTGTAAATCATGATAGTGGCATACATATATGTAGTTATCTTTCTAATACATATATCCATAGAAGACATTAGACAAACACAGGGATACCATCATATCGAAGTTCACATACATATATTTGTGAGCCAAAACATACATATATTGCAGAAGCTTATGCCCATACTGTTGAGTCTTCTTCAAGGCCCCTGTCATAAGATCAGACAGCAGGATCTATATATATATGTATATCTGAACTATGAGATCTTTGCACATATATTGGACCGGAGAAACAATGCAATACATAAACAACGAACAGGTTCCACCGAAGTCTACCCGAGAGGCGATACCACACACAATGAACAATGGATATAACTGTGTATCAACGTCATTCACCGAATCATAACGCATAGAGCATGTATGTATCTCAAAGACCATACAGCGACCATAATGGCAGAAACCGTGTGTATATTAAGCCGAGACCATAGGTCGCAAAGATCGAACAATGTTGAGACTATAGTGTCAAAGAATTCCACTAAGACCAGACGCCATTTCAGTGAAACTATTTCGAGAGCGGAAACATAGCAAGAATGTATCATGAGCGAAGATCCGAGCCATTGTCCTGGAACATGAGTTGAGAGAGTGAAGATCTGAAATAGATATGACCGATACAAAACCCCAAAATATACCTGCTAAATCTTAGAACGTGACTTCCATTTCTGTACATCAATAGAAAGTCGTATGAGGGCGTCGCTATCATAATATTCGATAGATCTATGATTCGATGCTTGTAGTTGCAATGCTCGTATAAAAGATGTGATGCGGATAGATAAGCGTGGGCTTCAGTCAACAAAGATGATCCATTAAATATGCGCAAAACACAACGAGTGTGAAAATGTGATGCCAAGGGTCGATACCACCATAGAACGATTCATATAGCGAGCTCGGTTAATAAAAGGCGAATCACCAGAACCATACAAACTGCAGATAAAAAATATATATATGCTATATTTTTTTTTCTTTGTTGAAGACTTGACACTTTCATATAACATAATACCTTATTTATATAAATCACCATGATGCCTTTTGGGGCCAACGTAATCCTCCTTTTATGGCCAACCTAGAATTTTAGGACGGGAAGCTTTTATTTGAAGTGCCATGAATATTTAAATATAAATCTCCAAATTCTTTTACACTTATTTTCCCAAATAATTTGTTTATCCAAAATGCCCTTTATTTTATTTTATTTTATAACCAATATCTTCTTGTGGCTTAAGGGTTTGAATTGGGGACTTAGGATATTTCCTTTAGAGAAATTTGTTTCGATGTTGCCCAATTTTAGCACAAAGTCAACATTGGCTTAAGAAGGCTCCATTGTTCATTATTACTGCGTCATGCGCTATGAAGAGGAGCTTCTCCTTGGTCCAGTGTAGCGGGCAAGTTGAAGGGATAAGGAGGTGAGCTTGTTGCTTAAGACTGCACCATGTGCTAAGAAGGAAAGAGAGGAAGGCTTGGAAAATGCAGTTTGGTTGGTCAAAGGCTAAGAGAGGGCCTCCTTGAGCCTTGTTACTGCGCTATGCGCTGAAGAAGAGAGGCCTAGGAAATTGTTCAACGCAGAGCGCAAGGGGAAGAGGGAAGGATGATGGCTTGAGGCTTAACACTATGTTATGTGTTGGTTGAAAGGAGGATACCTTTAGGAAAGCGCATTTTGACTGGTCAAAGGCTCACTATCTCTTCAGATTGCGCGATGCGCTAAGAGAGACTTGTCAAGGGTGAGGCTTGAGTGCATATCACATTGGGAAGAGGGAAGGGGACTTAATGATGCTTCATTGTAAGCCATGCATTGGGAGGAAGAGGAAGCTCAAGGGTCAGCGCAGTTTAACTGAACAAGGGGTCATTGTTGATTTAGAATGTGTTTTTCCTTCTATGATAGCATAGTTTGACTCAACAGTGGGTGCTTGGCCATTTGTAATGCACTTTTCATTAAGGGAGGCCACAGGAAGGAAGCTACCTTTCCTAGGAGGGTTTTCATTGCTTCGTGAGGATAGGAGAATCACTGTAATCCATATTTTTCCTCTGCAAGAGGGTGGAAGGAGTCCACGTTGTTAGCTAGGAGTACTCTATGTGTCATGCAAGGCAGAGGAGATCAAAACTTAGTGCAATGAGTCAATAAGAACAAGAAGGGTTAGGTGACTTCCCTTGTAAGGTTCTTAATGTGCAGTACTTTTGAGGTGATCTTAAGGAGGACTTAGTGCACCAATATTGGTGAGTAAGGTTGCATCATTAAGGCCCATGAATAGGTTAAGCTCATCACTTGGTTCGAGGATTAATACTTTCACAACTTCCACTGAGAAGGAGGACCAAGGAGAGGTCCCAAAATGGCTAAGTGTGCTACCAGCAGAGTAAGAGAAAGAAATGCATCTTAACATGACTCAAACATGGATCACACACATAAATGCCATCAATACAAGCCGAGGGGATACACAGGACTCGTGAACAATAGTCACACCTTAAAACGATAGCAAATTGACACTTATTTCTAAGTGTGACAGTTGAAATGACACATTACAACACTTAGAACACAAGTTACGAAAAAATTGATGACTGTGACCAAAAGGTGTGTTAAGTTGTAGGAATGTGTCTAGCGTATATTATAATGATATGTAGGACCATGTAATGCAGAAGGGTGCGCCAAAACTAACTTTGGTGATATGCAAAGGTGTGTTAGAAAATTGTATATTACAGAGCAATGGAAAACATAAAATATGCGGAAACATAAACACATAAATAACATATAAAACAAGAGAGACACAGATATATGTGGTTCACCCAACTTGGGCTACGTCCATAGAAACAACTAGTCCTTCCTTTCTATTATCCATCAAAATGAAGAGACACAACCTACAACAAATCCGTTGTAATATCCTCTATTCTCTCTCACAGTCCCCCTTACTATTTCTCACTCAGAGTATACACACCATACACAGACGCAATACAATACCCTCATACAACAGAGGGGTTGCCTTCTAGGGAAAAAAACCCTAAATTAAACATAACTTCTATCGTGAGATCATCCCCCTAATGAACGGCCCAGATTGACTATGAAATTACAATATTTTACAAGGAAATTTTACATCTGTTTTTAGCTTTGGGAGCACTCGAAACCTCAATAGGGGGCCCAAAGGTCACCGCCCTGCCCCTGACCCCTTGACAATGCATCAACGACGCGCATTGTTTTCCCCTGCTAAGAATAGGGGTCCAACGCGATGATACATCTAAATAAAGAAGATAATCAGGCTCCACACCCCACAAGGTGCGACACATGTAGGAGTGAAAACAACAAAAGTGACACATGTGATAGAAGGAAAACATGCAGATGACACTTGAAAAATGCAAATGAAATTGAAAGTGACACATGCTAGAGTGAAGATAGCATGAAAATGACACTTATTGAAGTGAAAGCAAGAAAAAGCAACAGTCACGAACATGAAAGTAATAATTGTGAAAGCAAGTGTGCGCAAAAAGTGATAGTTGGGAAAACTCACTAGAATATAAGTCTGAATGCAACCAAAGTGAGGGAAACTACCAATGAAAGAGCGCACTGAATTTCTTCATGGGTTGAACATTGAATTGACATTGTCTTAATGGACCTTGCTATGCTTGTTCAATATTTCATAAAATAAGCACGCTTATAGATTCAACAAGGATTGAGCACGTGTGAGCAAATGAATTTAATAGTTATAACTTGAGAAGGAGACTTAAACACTTAATACAACATCAATTAACAATGAAGTGACCATGGACAATAGATCATTAGATCTTGAATACGCTCCAAAATTCCAGGGTAGAAAAAAATTTAGAGGGTGTTGATCGCAACGTCAACACTTGGCGACACACTGGTAGAACTCCAAATTCTCTATTCAGGTTCCAAATTTAAGTGCAAGGCCTTAGTATTTCAGGGAGTATTGATTTTCCATGTGGACCACCTTCGCTTTCCCATTTGTCCCAGTTAAATATATAGTCTCTTCTATTCCTTGCTCAATGTGAAACACACCAACATAGACTAACCATAGCTCAATTGTTTCGATAGGGAAAAGGATAATAAGTATACCGATCTTTTAAGCACATTCCTCGGTGTTTCTCTGCTGCCAGTGAGCCTAAACAACACCCTGACATAGTCACCTCAAGGAACCACAAGCATTGCTTTGTTGTCAACACGCCTGAACAATACCTGACAAAGTTGCTTTCTTCACCTCTCTGCACAGGAAGCCTTTCTCTTCTTCACCTCTTTATTTAGTTACTAATAGAATGTGCAAAGAGGCGTATTTATATTTCCTTTGGAAGAGGGATCCCGACTTATTGAGAGTACAAGAGGTTGGTTCCTTGTTTGAGGGATCTAAAAGATAATCGAAGTTAATATGCTCATTTAGAGTTTTTTCCTTTCCCTTCTCTACTCGAATGAGTCGATAGGTCAAAACACCATTCAATACAAGGTTGAATCAAAATGAAGATCCTAATAAAGATACGGGCTTCATATTTCGACCAAAGGATTTTTTTCTGAAACAAATCATATTTTCCATTCATATATCACATAATTTATGATATATAAACCCAAATGGAGAAGAGGTAACATATTAGCCAAGCATTATTCATCATCACAATTTCCCTTTTCAAGTTTTATACATTGTCTTTTGATCCAAAAGGATTATCTTTCATGCAAGGTATTATTAAATAAAATAGGAAATAAAAGACATAACAAAACCATGAAAGAAGATCAAAAGAACCCAACAAATGGAGGCTAAACTGAACGCAACCTGAGGAACGAGAAACAAGAAAACAAAACAAATTCAAAGACTAGATGGAGAGCAAGTGCAAGATGATTGAAAAGGGTGCTAGAATGCAATTAGACCTAATCTTAACCTAACCAGCTAGAAGGTCAGGAGTCAAGTGTAATGGAATTTCCAATTTAGCCATCATTGTTCCCAACCTGCAAACAAAAAGGTAAGAGCGATTAAAACCAATATATAATAATGGGAAAAATAAAAGATAAGAACTTGAATATCTTGCACGTATGATAGAAGGTCTTTGCTATATGTAGAAAGATGTGCAATAACAACTAACCTTAACCAACCTGCCACCTTACCTTTCTGATTGAAATCACAATCAAACAAACCTCTGAAACTTCATGTGAATGTATATTCATCAATGTTGTCTTGCTTAACAAACATCAAGAATGATCGATACTTGCTTTTGGAAAATGGGCTTGCTAAGTAAGATGCTTCCAGCTAATCATATATTGGATCATGAAATTCAAAATCATCATTTTGGAAATCCTGAAATCTATGAGAAGATAAATTTTCAATTAATAGCATGGAATCAGGATGAGAATATTGTAAAGGAAACTAAATCTGATCATATTCATAGGTATTATCAAGATAGTGATGGCCTGACATAACCATCAGCGAAGGCTGAAGTGCCTCAACTGCTTGAAAAACACCTAAATAGTGAGATGATAAATCATAAAGATCAGACAATGTAAAAAAATTGTCATGAGATATACTAGTGTGAAAATAAAAAATTGAATGGCAGTTGCTAGGACCAACATTATGATCAGGTGGACTGATTAAGACATAAGGTTACTAATTAGTAGACAACAAACATAGATCATTTTTAACAACGTTACAAATGTTGTGAATACCAGAGTCATCTTCCTTGCATACTAAATGTGACAAATCATTTCATTGTACCTGGTTACATACTGAACAAACATCACAATCATCAAAAGAATTGAAAAGGAATGCCAATATAGAAAACACATAAAACCATTCAAGATGTAATGGGTGAAAGAGAATAATTTTATCCACCATATAACTCAAGCATTCATTAACACTCAAGAGGGTATATGATGCCATGAATAAAATTATTAGCATCAGAACATTCACAAGAAAAACTAGGAGCTGATTATTTTCAAAATATTCTAACAGGTATGAATCTTTCGGCCAGTGATAATTTTTAAAATGATCGACTTCATAGCTTTGTCCATCCATGAAATGTATACATTCCAAACACAAGTTAGATTTAAGAGATTTTCCTGGATATGGACTAACTGAAATATAATCTTCAATCCGATTAAAAACCAAATCTTGGAAAGAGTTATATCTAGAATAGTAAAGATCTTTCAAGAAGGAATTTACATTCAATGAAACCATGCAAAGAAAATAATTTTGCGAAAAAATCTGGATCCGACTTAGTTCGGGGACCTTACCAAAGTCGTGAGAACCTGACATAACCATCAACAGAATTTGAAGTGCCTCGAATTCCCGATAAGTGCTGGAACTTTCAAGGATTGTAGAATCACATTGTGAAGATTGAATCAGATCATGCATGGTGTGTGGACATCTACCACCAATAATTGTAACAGGATCACCACTTTCCAAATGACAACCATATTCATCATTGATTGGATCATATTTTACAACCTCAACAAACAGATTACCCAAGTCAAAATATTTTTCTAATAAAACATCTAAGAATGGATAGGATCAATCTCATGAGTAACCTGAATAGAAGAATTTTCTTCATGCGAGACTGGAAATGATAAGGAATGGAATGGATATTCAATGATTTCCTTACCTTCTTCTTCATCATGGATAACCTCACTACCCTGTGTCAATTTAGAAGTTAACTCATTACATGATGAACTTGATGATTATCCATTGCAAACAGTAGGGCTCAAGGGATAATGATCTGAAGAGGAAGTTTCAATAAGAACATCTTTAACTGAATTAGATTCTAGATCTAAATCTTTCAATTCAAACATTTTTGAGAAGTCGAAAGATCATCAAAGGCACTTGGGCATTCATCAGCATGTACATCAATAGAATCATCATCATAGAATGATGGTTTCCCAAGACTTTAAATATATTAGGAAAATTGATTCCATTTGATTGACTACCGAGGTTAGTAGATTCTAAATCAACCAAGAATGGAGAAACACCATCTTCACATGGAGGAATTTGAAAAAAAAAAGAAATATTGAAAGAATCTTCACCTTTATGCTATTCAACCTGTGAAATATGATTTCCTTGCATCTGATCACTACTTGGATTTGGAATAGATTGATCAATAGGATCAAGGGGCAAGGGATCATGAGAAAGAGATGATAGAGGATGATAGGGATTCAAATCAGATTCAAGACTAGAGTTATAAGTGATAATATCATCTTAACGGATCATGGAATTGACCTTCACCTTAGGTTCCATGAACCATTCCAAATTATCCTTAGTCATATCAAGATCATAGGAAGTGGATGGTGGTTGAGAAGATGGATTAGGAATTTGATTTGTAGAGTTCCCAACCTAGTCATGAATACATATAGGCACCAAAATTGGTACCAGAAAAGGAGGAGGACAAGGAACAAAAGGGATAGTATGTTCCCCCTTTGAAATTAGAGGTGTTTCATGATTTACAAAATTTGGGGGAGCGTAATCATCAAGGGGCTTAGACTCATTGTGTAAAGTGATTTGAACCAAAATTTCAAACTTCCTTTTAAGGAAGTCGCAATCTGTATCTACTCCAGGAAACTCATAACATAAGTGAAGGAATCAATTAGAAAAATCTTCAATTGATTCATTAGGGTACATTCTTAGTTGATTAATCCTTTTAAGAACATCGGTAATGATACCTATCAAAAGCTTCATGAAGTTCCTTAAGGAATTGATTGAATGAATGGATGGAAGTAGATGGTAAGTTATGAGACCATCAATTAACACGGCCTAGTACACAAACAACATCTTCCTCATTGGTTTCATGAGATTTACAGAAACCAAGAAAATCACATATGTGTTTAGCTATGAGTGTACTTCCCTCACCATCAAACTTGAATTGAGACAAGTGATAAATTTTCTCCTCGGACATGAAAATTTTACCAGGGGATAGGTTAGAAAAACACTATGGGATTATGATTTGGGATATAGCCATTAAATATAAGAGATTCAAAACATACTCAATGGGCACAGCTTGTCATTTGGCCCTCCTTCTTGCGTGAGAATTTTGACGGTGTTGGATACAACCAACATAGAAGGGGTCTCCCCGATATGAAGTCCCAAATAGACCTCACATCATTTGAAGTAGGAGCCCTATCCGCAGTAACGTCCTGGCCACCATAACACAAAGTTTTGTCTTGGTTTCAATGAATAACACAATAGATTATATACATAACCCTTAAACAAGCAAGTTGATATTATGTAACACCAATTGGAATGTGTAAAAGGGGACCTTCACAAGAGGGAGACAAGAAGGAGTCTCTAGAAGGAATTAATAGTAGTAACCTAAGAGAAACATACAAGAGAAAATAAAGAGTCGTTAGTTATCTTGCGAAATAATTCACATAGACAGAAAGATTATTAAAGTAAATACAACACACATTCAACATGATAAGTACCAAATCCAATGACGTAGTTCAATTTCCTTAGTACATATGAACATAACATATTTCGCAAATATCCAAGGAATATTTCTACAATATTCATGATACATGCATGAAAATTCATTTCCTCATTGAGCTTCAAATATTAGGTGAAGGATCCAAGTACACAATTACAATTATGAGGCACTAGTTCCAGTAGTGGAACATTAAGTCACTTCTTGCTTCTACAAACAATATTTTTTTCTCCCATATGCCAAGTTAGAGAAGCCAAGACTAGCTCTCCAAAGCCTAAGCCTCCAAAATCCCATTGCTTCATTTATGGGTTTGATTTTATAATAAGAGGAATGACCTTTCATCTCCTCTTAACTCTTGAATTATCCTCATGAATTTTGGACTTATAATGTGTCATTTTGACTTCTAAACAACTCTTGAACCTCTATGTGATTTTTAGACTTCTCTAAATGACCTTTGGACTTCTCCTAAAGACTCTTTTGTCCATGTATGACTAAGTGACTTTTCATATACCACATAAGACTCTTGGACTTCCACACATTAGATTTTTTCCTTTTCCTAGAAATACATCATTAAATTCCACATGATGATGTGGCAAGACACATCCACACATATGACAAAGTGATGACACTTGTACAATTCACGAATTGAAAAATGATGTCATGGACTTCATGATGAGGTGTAAATGCCAAGTTGTTGTCCTTGTTATGTCTTTGGTCTTGATGGAAAATTTGATCAGTACTTCATCTTCATGGAAGATATGCTTTTTTATTCATCTTCACACTCCAAAGGGTCTTGAGTCAGTATTGGAATCCTCTGAGTCATCATGCAATGTTTTATTTTTGTCTTGGTCCAGGATTTGCTTCATGTTTTCATGATGGTTCTCCTATGTGATTCTTCTTTGCAAGTGCTTCTTTGTGCTTTCTACTTTCTATATTCTTTTACCATTACCTTGTCATGCTAGGAAGGTATTCCTACCAATGAAAATCATCCATGACAAAGAAAAACCATACTTAAAATCATCTATTCTATCACTACCTAGCTCAGGGAATGAATTGCATATGATAGGCCTGTGGAAGCGTTGAAAGGAGGAGGCTTGATTAGAAGGGCATTGTAAAACTAAATAGTGGTCTAGGAAGGCTCAATTATTCATTATTACTGTGACATGCACTATGAAGAGGAGCTCTCCTTCATCCAGCACAGTGGGGAAGCTAGAAGGAGGTGAGCTTGTTTCTTAAGACTATGCCATGCACTAAGAAGGAAAGAGAGGAAGACTTGGAAAGTGTTGTTTGGTTGGTCAAAGGCTGAGAGAGGGCGTCCTTGAGCCTTGTTACTGCACCATTCATTGAAGAAGAGAGGCTTAGGCAAGTGTTCAACGCAGAGCGCAAGGGGAAGAGGGAAGGATGAAGGCTTGAGGCTTAAGATTGCGCTATGTGTTGGTTGAAAGGAGGATGCCTTTAGGAAAGCACAATCTGATTGGTAAAAGGCTAATTGTCTCTTAAAACTTTTCTATGCACTAAGAGAGACTTTTCAAGGGTGAGGCTTGAAAACAGAGCGCATTGAGAAGAGGGAAGGGGACTCAATAATGTGCCATTGTGAGCCATGTGCTAGGAGGAAGAATAAGCTCAAGGGCCAACGTAGTTTAGCAAAACAAGGGGTCATTGTTGATTTAGAATGCACTCTTCCTTCTAGGCTAGTGCATTTTGACTCAAAAATGGGTGCTTGGCCATTTGGAATGCACTTTTCATTAAGGAAGACCATAGGAAGGAAGCCACCTAGCCTAGGGTTTTCACTGCTTTGTGGGGATAGGAGGGTCATTGTAATGTATAGTTTGCCTAAGAAAGAGGGTGGAAAGAGAGTTCATGTTGTTAGCTATGAGTGCTCTATGTTTCATGCAAGGAAGAGGAGGTCAGAACTTAGTGCATTGAGTCAGTAAGAACAAGAAGGGTTAGGTGACTGCCCTTGGAATGTTCTTAATGTGCAGTAGTTTTGAGGTGATCTTGAGGAGGACTTAATGCACCAATATTGGTGAGTAAGGTTGCATCATTGAGGCGCATGAATAGGTTAAGATCATCACTTGGTTATAGGATTAATACTTTCACATCTTACACTGAGTAGGAGGACTAAGGAGAGCTCCAAAAATGGCTAAGTGTGGGACCAGCAACGTAAAGAAATAAATGCATCTTAACAAGACTCAAACATGGATCAAACACATAAATACCATCAATACAAGTGAAGGGGATGCACAAGACTCATGAAAAACAGTCACACCTTTAAATTACATCAAAGAAACACCTATTTCTAAATGCAACAATTGAAATGACACATTACAACACTTAGAACACAAGTTAAGACAAAAGTGACGACTATGACCAAAATGTGTGCTAAGTTGTGGGAAAGTGTCTAGCACATATATTAATGATATGTGGGATCATGTAATGCAAAAGGGTGCACCAAAACTAAATTTGGTGATACACAAAGGTGCGACACATGCAGGAGTGAAAACAACAAAAGTGACACCTACGACAAGAGGAAATTATGAAGATGACACTTGCAAAATTCGACATTGAAAGTGACACAAGCCAGAGAAAAAATAACATGAAAATGACAGTTATTGAAGTGAAAGAGAGCAAAAGCAACATCAACAAACATGAAAAGGACACTTGTGAAAGCAAGGGTGCGCCAAAAGCGACAGTTGGGAAAACTCATTAGAATAGAAGCACTAATGTAACCAAAGTGAGGGAAACTACCAATGAAATAGTGCACTGACTGTCGTCATGTGTTGAACATTGCATTGGAACTGTCTAGATGGACTGTGCTATGCTTGTTCAAGCTTGCATAAAATAAGTGTGCTTATATGTTCAACAAGGACTGAGCATGTGTGAGAAAGTGACACCTGAGAAGGAAACTTAAACATTTAATACAACAAAAATCGACGATGAAGTGACCATGGATGACAAATCATTATATCCTCAGTATATTCCAAAATTCCAATGTAAGAAAAATTTTGGAGGGTGTTGATTGCAGTGTCAACACCACCATGATAGCATCATGCTGCCTGGAGGTTCTAGGCAAGCCTGTGATGAAATCCATAGAAATTTCCTCCCATTTGCATTTTGGAATGGGAATGGGATGCAATAATCATGTTGGATGCTTGCATTCATCCTTCACTTGGTTACATTTTATGCATTTAACCACAAAATCAACCACTTCTTTCTTCAAATTCGGCATAAAGTAGAAATATTTTATGGATGTGAGGGTCTTTTGGTACCTTGGATGACCTAAATATGGCTTGACATGGAGCTCTCTCATTATGAGCCTCTTCAATTCATCATTATTCGGCACGTAAATTTTGTTTTTTAACATAATTAGGTTGTCGTCAGTGAGGTGATATTCCTCATCCTTACCTTCCTGTAGTAGCTTTTCTTTCATTTGTTGATATTTTTCATCATGTTGTCCTGCATTCTTGACCCTCTCTAGTAGGTCCATTTTGTAAGAGCTTATGGCTGCCAAGTGATTCACTTGAAGCCTCCTACTAAGTGCATCAACAACCATATTTTCCTTTACTTTGATGTACTTGATCTAAAACTCGAACTCGTTGACTGTGGTCGGCCATCTAGCATGTCGTGCATTCAACTTGGGTTACTCAAATAAATAATTCAGCCAACTATGGTTTGTCATAAGTGTAAATTTATTTCCGAGTAGGTAATGCCTCCACATCTTCAATGCATGAATGATGGCGGCCAACTCTAGATCATGAGTTATATAATTCACCTCATGCTCATTCAGTTTCCTTGACTCATAATACACCACTTGTGTTTCCTACATCAAGACTCCATCGAGCCCTTCCTTGCAAGCATCTATGCACACCACAAAATCCTTGTCAGGATCTGCAATCCTCAACACTGGTGCATTTGTGAGAAGTTGTTCAATTGCTCAAATCTTTATGTGCACTCAGTTGTCCACTCAAATTTCCTTCCTTTTCTTTGCAAGGTTGTGATAGGATGGCCTATCTTGGAGAATTTTATAATAAACCTCCTATAATAACCTGTCAATCCAATGAATGATTTGATCTCACTCACATTCTTTGGGGTTGGTCTCTCCATTATAGCTTTTATCTTCTCTGGATCAACTGATGTCCCTTCCTTGGAGACAATATGCCCCAAATAGTGTATTTGTGATTGAAATAAATCACACTTGTCGAGATTTTCATAGAGCTTGTGCTCCCTCAAAAACTATAGTATTGCAGCCAGATGTTATCCGTGCTCTTCCTTAGTCTTTGAGTACACTAATATGTCATCAACAAACATAATGGAAAACTTGTCTAGATAAATACGCAGCACATTTTTCATTAAGCAGGTGAACGTGGCAGGGGAAATAGTAAGCCCAAAGGGTACCACTACAAACTCAAAGTGTCCATATCTTGATCCTTATTTGATGATACCTTGACCTCAAGTCAATCTTGGAGAAGACTGCTACTCCCCTCAATTAATCAAACAAATCATCAATCCTCGGCAATGGGTACATGCTCTTTATGGTCGCCTTGTTTAATTGTCTGTAATCAATGCATAATTTGAGGGTTCCATCCTTCTTCACAAAGAATACTGGAGCTCCCCATGGTGACATGCTTGGGCTTATGTAGCCATTGTCCATCATCTCCTTTAGCTGCAATTTAAGCTCAACCAACTTAGGAGTACTCATCTTGTATGGTGCCTTGGATGCTAGTGCTACTCTAGGTACCAACTCAATAGATAAATATATCTTTCTATGAGGAGGTAATTCAGAAACCTCCACTAGAAACACATCTACATACTGTTGAGAAATTGGGTACCTTTTCAGCAATTCACTTTCCTTATTCTCAGCATCACTGTCAACCTTCACTGTGAAAATTCCAAAACCAGAGCAAATGATATTATTTCTCCTAATTGTTAGTTAATTAACAATTTATCTACTACGGAAAGTATCGAAACAAATACACTGCAACCTTCAAAAATAAAAATTGTGGAAGAATAAACGTTGGAAGAAATGCTAGCACAAACATAAAATGAACACAATTATTTTTGGACAAAAGTCCTTGGAAAAACCCAACTTGGGAAAACAGGTGGAGAAGATGATGGTTTTAATATTAAGCAGCATTGAAATAATATGAGTACAACTGGATGTCAAAGTTGACAATCCTATAAAGAAATATTGTCAAGAAAAAATCTAGTGAGGAAATTTCCTCATTCCACAGGAAAATATGGGCTCTGACCTCAGCTCCAGGTGAGGAGTCCAAACTGGCTTTGTGCAACTACTGCGTCACACTAGCACAGTCCCTTCTGCACTTAGTTCAAACCAGCTTCTCCTCAAGCCTCCCTAGTCTACTGTTGTCTAGGAAAATGTCTCTCCCGGCCTCCATAACCTCTGTCCATATTGTCTGCTCAACTTAGTGTTCCTAAATTGATGTCATAAATTGTCAACCAGGGCTAGTAAACTGTTGAAGTGAAGTGCAATATATGTGCCTAGGTATCTTATTCCTGCTTCGTTGTGTTTAGTGTTTTTCTAGTGTTTTTGGTTTTGTGTTTTTGTGCTAAGAGGAAAAGAACTAAATTGTTGGCAAAGAGAAGTTATTGGTCACACTAAAACAGAGAAAAATCTACTCTAAACTATGTATGGCACCTAAGAACAAAAAATGCTAATTCACCAATTGCAAAGCTTGACAAGGAAAGTAACTCATAACATTAACTCAGTCCAATTCATTTCATTAGAGGTATGTTGGAACAACTTGAGAAAAGGATAAGTTTGATGCCATGAGATTCTTCTAAGTAAACAACTTACAATATCACAGAGAAAATCTTATTCATGGTTAGAAATTTGTTGGAACACGTTGAGAAAAGATTATCTACAACATAGTAAGGAACCCTATGCTAATTTAACTTATGACACTAAAATCAACCCATTCTGCAACTCAAAATGTTACTATTAAGCCTCATTCAAGGGTTAGAGATCTCTTGGAATAGCTTTGAAAAAAAAGGTTGTTTGCAGAATTATGAGAAATTGCAGAACAGTGAAGACCTCAAAATGATATTACTAATTCTTTTCCATATGATAATAATGTGTTAGAAGAGACTAAGAACAAGAGCAGTTTGTAAATAATGAAGGCCTTTAAGTCGAATTTAACAGAACTAGAATACAACTAGCTAATAAAACTTGAAATGCAATGAACATAACTGAACTAATACGCAATTAGCCTTAGAAATAGTACAACTCTATCTCATTCAGTGTGAGTGATATTTTGGAACAATTCATGAGAACAGGATTGACTGCACTATTCGATGTAAGTAAGCATAAAACATGAAGTTCAGAAAATTTCCTAAATTAAGAACAAAACAGAGCTAAAGTTACTTATCTAAAAAGAAATATGCACAAAGCCTTTCGGACAGTAGGGGCCCTCTACCATCAGATTGGCACACGAATCTCCTCAAGATTTCTTTAGATCATGCATTAAAGTGGTACTTCTTTCATTAAAGGAAAACGCTTCAAAAACAGAGTATTACAGTCTTGAACAACTTAACAACAAAACATCAACTAGCTAATTGTCTCTCGGTTCACCGAGTTATTTTTATAAGCAAAATACATAACTTTCATTGAGAATAAATAGGGATAGGTGTCTTTTTCAATAAAAATTGAATTAGAACTCCTGTTGAGGCCTCGTACTTTGCTGAAGACATCTGCAGAGTCCTTGTCCTGGTAGAAGTCTACTTCTTAGTTTTGGTTTCCTCCACGTGCATAACCACTTGCAGATTTTTTCTCAGACTTCGTAGAGGGCAAGGAATGATGTAGGTGAGTTCTGGAATTCAACCATATGCGTTTTTCCTTTAAGTGACATCTGTAACCTGTGTGAACATGAAGATAGCTGCGGAATATGCGACTAGCTACATAATGGCTGCATTCTGTAGCTAAGTCTAGTAAAAAATCACTACAACAACAAAACCATAAAAGTATAGCAAGTCAGTCATTGTATGCATTCTTAAAGTAACTTTAATCATTCCTATTGATCTTTTAAGCCTATAATTGATAAAGGACAAAGGAAATGAAATGAAATTTGGTGAAATAAAAGGACATCTTTGGGGCTTAACACATATTCTGGCACTGAAGCTCGTATTTCCCTAGCAGAATCGAAACTGCCTCTAGAGGCTACTGCGTCAACCTCTCTATGGCTATTTTTCCTCTCTGAAAATGCAGTCACCGAATCTAGAAAAATTCCTCCAGATCACTGTCCCTACCCCTCACTCACTACTTATTAAATTAACCCAGACAAATATATAAAGCACACATAAAAAACCAAACACCAAATAATGGCGGAAAAGGCTTCAGCCTCACGGTTTCCTCACATATTTTCTCATTATTAAAAGAATGTATTTTATAATTAAATAGATGAGGAGACAGTGTCCCAAGATATTGCGTGCTATCTTGAACACCTTGTTGAGATAATTTCTCAACCAAACACACACCAATATATGAGCTACCTAAACTAACTCCTATCTTAGAAGAACAACCCAAGAGTTAGGCACAAATTCCTAACTCGTAATATTTAATTTATTTATTTATTTTTGGATTTATTATTGTTTTGTGAGAGAGGCTAACACTCTAGCTCTCTCCAGCTACTGACTGCTACTACTCTAGAAATTGATCTACCAATGAAATTGAACTACTCAAGTGTGTTCTCCACACCACATTGACCTCCTCTTATAATCCTCTGTTGGAGCACTAACGACAAAGATTAAAATTTAATCAATGGCTAGGATCATCTTAGAGTCGATCCGTGTGATTTTTTAGATGATCCTCGCCTTGACTTAGTTAATTATGATTAATTAACCATATTCCCTAAGTTTAGACTTAGAAAATATTTAAAATTTGGTTGATAATCTAATTAAGTCACTTCTAGGTAGAATTTCTAGAAACGATTTATGGGTTTTGGAGAACTCATGTATTCTAGCCTATCCAAAAAAATTTGTTGCTAGAACACACTCGACACTACAAAAATTAACACTCCCTCTTAGCGAGGAATGTGTTCTAGTGTTGCACTAGCTACCACAACACCCTGTCTATGCATCATCTCATGTCATGTTGTTGATGTATGGCTATTTTTGCCCACCAACCACTTTGCAACTCTGATATGAGCCACATCTATGTTGTTGATGACCCTGTTGAACTACTTGAAACATTGTATTTTCACTGCAACTCCCTCTCATCTATTTTTATTGCAACTGCAACATCTGCAATAGAAAAACATCCAAAATATTGAACCAACTGTGTTCAGTATGATGCATTTTTCACCCAAGTCCTAAGTGCTACTAACCTCTTCACTTTCTACTAAAGACTTTGCATTGTTGTTGACTCTGCATTGTGCCAACTCCACTACTTCGTACTCTGCATTGTGCTCCCCAACATTTGACTACTACTAGTCTCTGCAACTGTCACTCTGGCATCTGACTGCACCAACTGTCACTGGTCCATCCTGCTACTAAATAATGTGGGCCCATCGTAGCCAATAATTGATCCAAGAGGTGGATTCCACAAGGATCCTTCCCATTTGTAGTGCTCTGGGGCTACAAAACCAAGTCAGCCCACCTCATTCCTGGAGGTATATCAATGAACATAGTGAAGTCTTCCTCCATCCTGGAGGAAATCCTATCAATCGCTTTTGAATCTGCATGTTGGTCCTGCTTCTCCTCCTTGTCCTTAATCCTGAGAGGAAACTAGGTATTGTAGTGGCCTAGCTCACTACACCTAAAGCACTTGACCTTTGACAGGTCCTTCTTCTTCTTCCTCTGGTCCCCTTGTCCCTGACTGGGACCCGTAGATGGAAGGGTCGCATTCTCCTCCTCCTTCACTGTCTTTTGTTCACTGTTGCTGCCACTGATGGAGCTCTCCAAAAGAGCTTGTCTCAACTCCTACTACAAGTCGACCCATATCCTGTCCCATCCTAGTAGCGTGTATCTGCCCAATATGATGTGGAAAAAAACTTTCCACTCCTCATAGACAATGTTGAGTGCCAATATTACAAGCTCCATGGCTTGAGGCATTGTAGTTACCCGGATAAATCCTTATTGCAGACAAGAGCAATCTCCTTATAATCCTAAAGGAAAACTAGAAATAAACAAACAAAACAATAGCTCTTTCCTTAGCCTATAACCAAAACATGAAACATGTAGTATGTGAAGGATCACTTACCTATTAATGAAGTGCTTTTAGAAGTCCTTTTAGCGCGTCCACAGCCATATTTTCCTCCATGCCTTAAATTCTTTCCAAATTCTTTCCACAACTTCCCCATGATGCTCCAAAATAGATCTACATGGAAAAACATATTCAAAGATATCAAAGCATCTCACATTAAAATTAAAATTAAAAAAAAAAACAAAACAAAGGTAAATGAAATCCCTAATATATCATACAACATATAATTGAATCAATAATCAGTCATAAACCATGTGTGTGATCAAGGAATCCCACAAATAACATCAACAACAGATGAAATTAGGAAATAAAAATTACTTTGTATTATAAATCAAAGGGAAACAAGCTTACAACCTAGTTTCCTTGATGTCACATGCCTCTTCCAATGGTCTCCTTTCCTTCCCTTCATGACAATCTCTTCAGCCCAAAACCAATAACATGAGTTTACAAATCCCAGACTTAATATTCCCTCATTCCTATACTCCTATGCTCAATTTATAGGAAGGATAAGGAGGTTTCTAGATCCACTTCTTAAGGGATTTTATCCATAAGAAAAGGAGAATAGTTCCATATACTAAGGGATGAGGCGCAGGTATGTAGTAGTTCGATGTTTATAATTTGGATAATATTCCTCAACCAAAGCTTCTAGAACTTATTTTTTATTTTTACCTCCATGAACAGGCCTGCGCAGTTTATAGTGGAAGAAACTGCGCAGATCTGCGCAATTTATAGTGGAAGAAATTGTGCATGTGCGAGTTTTATTCAAGAAAACTGCGCAGATGCTCAAAAAGGGTTTTTAAGTAGTGTAACCCAAAATTCCTTTTGTCCATGGTATAATTTTACTTCAAGCTTTGTATGGGATTTACTTGAGACACTCCATCGGATGGAAAGATATCTGAATTAACAGTCATGGTGGAAAATTTTAGTGTAATGTATTTCCCCTAAAGTGCAAAGCCAGAAAAGATGTTTGATGAATGAAGCGCTTTATCATGTCAAAGGTTCAAATTAGAGACCAATTGGTTGAGGACCTGAAACAAACAATAAAGGATTACCATATCATGCTTTCATATAAACATCATTGAGGTAGTCATTCCCATACTCAGAGTAAACATAACTCGATGAACTAGTATGGAAATACACAAAGAGCCATGTCAACAGTAGACATAGTATGGACGCAGCCATCAATGGATCTATAGTTACAATCATCAATATTTAATAACTCCACACAACCTAAATGGATGAAACTAGATCCAGGGTCTTGACCTCTATCTCTCAATCCGTAGTACGATTCTAACCATGCGAGTGAATGTCTCGAAGTCGAATATGGTAGAAACCACTTGATTACCATTCAATGATGTGAACCGTTAACAAATGAAGAGAAACCACCATCAATGTCAATGGTCCTCACTGGTACTCAAATACAATCTACGAAGTGTAATTAAATGTTTTGAATTCAAACACTCATAGAATCATTCGGTCGAAGGCCAATGATGAGAACCTATCTTTAAAAGTGAGAAACATGTCATTTAAGGCATGCAGGCCTCAAGGTACTGAAAAGGGTTTCTAGATCAACTTCCTAGATAGTGATATTAATTCGATAAGAAGCGATCCGTCGCAAGAGGGCCTACGACATGAAACTTCATGTAAAGTTTTGAAGAACAGAATGGACTGATTCGGGACTGACTCAGGGATGACCGATGTGATTGAAGGTTATGATTTTCAAGGTAATTTTTTACTGAGGTTGGACTTCTCTTGAACATATTGGCAACATGACATATGACTTGGCAACATTTGACTCAACGATAATACCCAAAACCAGTTGAATACTTTCAGTGAGGTTTGATTAACAATGAGACAAATGGATTTCCCAACCCGGACACAAATGTGAAGGGGTGTCATGTTCAAGAGTAACATATTTCCTTTAATGAAATACAAAAATGAATGTTCTTTCCAAATTCCCCCCCACCATTACTGGTAAGTACCTCTTTATTTTTACACAAGCTTGAGGAGGATAACATATGCTTTTCATATAATCTCATCCTTCGGATGAGTCCTCCGAAGTATTTTTAACGAACCCTAGGAAGGAGTGGTTCGATCCCGTTGTATTCGATAGGTCCTGCACTGTTTAATTTTTACGAGTCCAATATAGGGTTAAATAAATGTCATTTTCATGTTTAAAGAGTTTGAAAATACACAAAAAAAAAACTCAATCAGTTCTTTCAACGTAGATTTTTAACGAGCCCGGAAAAAGTAAAACTCAGTGTTTTTCAGTTTTAGGGAGTCAAGGGAAAAACATAAGTAGACTCCAAATGTTCTTTTTCATAAATTTAGTCCCTCATGCCCGAAAATTTATAAAATGATGCAGGAGAGAACTCTATTGACCATGCTTAGTCAACATATACCTTTTTCATAAATAGTCTAGTTTAGTCCGGAAAAGGGGTAAACTTATATTGAATAGACGATTGTTCATTTAATTTTATGAGTTTGAATAGTCAAGTACTCAGCTATCTTTTCATGTTTAGAGAGTCTAAAAAGGGCTTAAAATAGAACTCTAAGGTTTCACTTTTTCGTAATTTTTAATGAGTCCGTAAAAGTGATAAAAATGTACTCATATCACCGATTTTCAATTTAATTAAGGAGTAGGAAAAGACGAAAAGAACTCGACATTTTCATGTGTTTTACGAGCATGAAAGATAGCAAAATAATCTCGAGATTTTAATGATTTTAACTAGTTTTAAAAATAATAACCAAAATAAAGGGAAAATTATGCTTGATAGTGGTTTCATTTTTACATGAGCTTGAAACGTAGAAAATTGTGCTTGAGATAGGTTTGTTTCATTTTTATACAAGCTTTAAATAGAGGAAAAAATATGCTTCATATAAGTTTCAATGCCCCCCCCAAGCATAACTTCCAAGGGCACATGCCCCCCAAACTTCATTCCATTCACCTAAGTAGACTACTGGTTACTAATAGTTGGATGGAATGAAGGTTCATTTACTAGATCAGATGAAATATTCAACTCAATTAGGGGAGGATTTGTTTCATTTTTTAACGAGGTTGACACAGTAAAGAACTATTCTCAAAGAAACATGTTTCAATTTTTAATGAGGTTGACACAGTAAAAGGAAATCTCCTCATGGAAACCTATTTCATTTTTTAATGAGATTGACACAGTAAAAGAACTATCCTCATGGGATCTATTTCATTTTTTAACAAGGTTGACGTAGTAAAATAACCATCCTCATGGGGAATTATTTCATTTTTTAACGAGGTTGACACAGTAAAATAAACTATTCTCAAAATAACATGTTTCATTTTTTAACGAGGTTGACACAGCAAAAGGAAATATCATCATAATGACATGATTCATTTTTTAACGAGGATGACATAGTAAAAGGAACTATCCTCATAAGGATCTTAATCATGGCTTCCAAATGGAAGAAACACATGTCAAGCGACACACCTCGATCATGGCTTCCAAGAGGTCTTCACTCAGAAGGAAGAATAGTTATCTGGAAGGAACACATGTCAAGGGACTCAATAGGGATAAGAACATCGCGTCCAAATACCCCTATAGGGTTTAACATGTCAATTACCAGATCTAAGTCAAAATAAGTCGAGCAAACAGTGAGAGGCTCATTTACATCAGTAACTAGAAACATGGGTCGGGTTGCCACGTAATTAACCCGTGGCGAGGTAGATACCACTTCCATATAAGGAACATTCAGGGATGTCGGATGGTTGGTAGTCAAATCAAGATCAAAAAATGAAAGTTGGTTAACAGTCACAATGTTTCCATTGTGAAGGAAAGACATCATGTGAAACGGTGCCTATATGACAGCATTCATGGCATAGACATAATCTCGCCCAAGGGGTAAATTGAAATCCAAGGGGCCTTGAACTACCATAAGATCAATACAAACAATTTACCTTCCAAGGCAATAGGAAACTTAGGAAGGATTCCTAAAGGTTCATTAATGGTTCTATTAAAAACTAAAAGATTCTGTGTAACAGGCACAAGCTGAGGGGAACCCAAAGCTTGCCAAGCAGTTGAGAATAAAATACTAACAGAAGCACCTTCATCTAAATTTGTGTGACTCGCATTCTTGCCACAAGCCTTCCCAATGATTTGGAAAGGAATGGAAGAAGGAAAACGAGAATTATTTCCACAAGCCTTCACAATGATTTGGAAAGGAATGGAAGAAGGAAGACGAGGTTCTGCCAGTCTACTCTAATCAAAGGAAAAGACCTCAATACTTGGAGGGGGTTCTGTGGGAACAGGTAAAATTTCCCCTAGTGAAGAAGAATCTGAAGTAACAAGAAGAACCTAAGCAGTATGAATTTCACTCTCTACAGGGAGAGTGGGATCGATTGAATGTGAAATAGAGTCGACCAATTGATCAACTAATGGTTCATCAACTTGAGTGATATGTGTTTCACTCTCCAATGGAAGAGTGGGATTGATTATACTTGGAATTAGATAAATCACTTTGTCAACTAACGATAGGTTGGGAGAAAGTTTACGGTAACCAGTTGGAATTTTTTGTTGTGGACCAATAAGGTTTTCCAACAATTTTGAGGTTTCATCCATATGAGGGCAAAGGTGACTATGATGAATCCCTTTTCATAACCTACAAGGAAACCTAACTTTATCGTTTTTCCCCGAAACCTGACAATCACTGGTTAATGGATCAACAGTAAGTTAATAATAATTTTCAAACCATACTTCCAAGACCTTAGGAATTCTAGAACAATTGATAAGGAAGTGTCACCCTTACAAATATTTCAAGGGTATTTGGGCTTACAATGCATGTTGGAGGTTTCCTCAACATTACCAAACATCCATGGTTGGTTGGTTGACTTCTTCCTTATCTTGCTTCTTCTTTGTCTTCCCTTTCTTATTCTTCTTAGCCACCTGGTTACTAGCATCAAGGATTTTACCAAGCGAAGAAGAAGAAAGGGAGGAAGACATGTTGGGCGAAGAAGGTAAAGGGTCAACATGAGGTTGGTGATGTTGAGATGATGAACTCTATTGAGGTGAAGCATCTGGTTGAGGTGGAACAATTTGAGTATTGGAGGCCAACGAAGTTGAAAACAACCATACTGGTAAACCTATGGTAAATCCATGTAAGGAGGACCAACATTTCCAAAGCAAGGAAAAGGACTAGGATTCTCATTAAAATGGGTTCCTTGGTTGGTGACTTCCGGAATTGTTTCCATTAGATTCAACTTTAGTGAATTTTATTAAAAAAATTTAAAAAATATTAACAATTCAAATTCACAATCCACACCTATGGTCTCTAAAAAGTAAAAACAAACAAATGAACATGCGCTATCAAATCTAGGAGTCAAACCACCCACAAACAAATTTTTTTCACAGCGAAATCACTAGTTGGTGATGAAATCCAGCATCGTAGAACTCAATGTGAAAAAACTAGCGGATGGAACCAATTACCCCGACAACCTACTTAATGAAACAGTCTGGTGCAAGTAACTCCACTATGCCATCCCAATTGAAGATTACCCTCCAAAAATTCCAAGTGAATCTAGTCAATGTCTATTCCAGGTAAGTGGGACCTTCCCTCCACCGTCACCTCGGGAAAAATCCTAAGATTATAGCCACTAAGGTTACCAACTGATACAATCAAACCTGGGGGAAAATTCTATGACCCGATACACACGCAAGGGCAAAGTAACTAAGTTCAATCCCCTTGAAATCTCCTCAACATGGTAAATTTGAGGTTTATTAACAAGTGATCCCAGGATCCTTGACACAGTTAATCTGAGGTTCACCGTTTGTAATGTGTGCACATATTCTATATTTACCAATGAAGTAGGTACGATTACTCCACTAGGTTCGATATGACCTTGTGCTTGACTCTTTTAAGAAGAGCTTCCCCGGGAAAAATTGCAACAATTGGAATTTTTCCCTACCGCAAGATACTATTTGTTTGCTTTAACTTCTTTGGAAAGTTAATTACTCCCTATTCCAAAGCACTAAACCTGATCTAAATTGGTGGAACGAGCCCTAGAAAATATAAAAATTTCTAGATTAATTTTAATTAGCATTGTATTATTTGGCTATTATTTACTCAGTAGGTAAATGGAAGTGAAACGAATGTTGTTATGACCTAACCCAAAATTGAATGCAATCGAATATGATAATGTAATCTTTTCACTTCGATGAATCCTAATTAAAGTAAGGAGATAGGTTCCATTCACTTCCAACAATGCAAAAATTGATAAATAAGAGAAAATATAACAAATTCTCTAATGCACTAATTTCAGAAAGAAAATGCTAATGCTAATCAATTCAAAGAATTTTTTTTTAATTTTATGTTTTAAAACAAGCATAAAAACATGTAAATTAAAATCAAGACTATCTTTCAATGAGATACGCTATCTTTTCAACTAATGAAATAACTCTTTACAACGGGAAAAAATGAATATATGATGAGATTCACTAAAATAAAAGAGACTCACATAGCCAATTCCAGAAGTGAAAGACTTTTATTGATAGAACAACAAACCAAAAAAAAACTCAAAACCCAAAAACTATAAAGATAAGGGATTTTACTCAAAAATAAAATCAAATAAACTTATCTAAATCTACGGTTGAATTTTCCAAAATGTAAACTATGCATTGGTAATCTATACAAAATTCACTAGAAAACTATGCAAATGTAATCTATATACACTTTTCGTTCATATTTTGAAAATTATAATTCTAACTATGCAAATGTAATCTATGCAAGAGAATTCTCAAACACAAGATGACTCCAAATCAACGAAATATCAACAAGACTATTTTCCTTCACTAATGTAATCTAATAAACCAATCAAGTGTAAGTAAAGAAAATTGGGTGAAAATTCCAAAGGTCAAAATTACTAACACTCAAAGGTGATTAACACTCGGACACAATTTTTGCAAAGACAAAAGAAAAAAGATGCAAAAATTTGTTAAGAAACTGATAAAAAACTCGAAGTAATGACTAAAGGAAATCAAATTAAGAATTTCTCAAAAAAATAAAATTCAAAACACCCAATCAACTTAACAGAGACTTAATGAGACTATAAACAAGCTAAGAGGATCATAAAAAACCAAAAATTTGGACATAAATCAGAGAAACCTTTAATTTTTCAAAAATTGCACAGGGTTGTGCAAGTAGACAATAGAGTTAAGTGCGCATGCACACTATTTCTGAAGAAAAATTGCACGGATTTGTGCTCTATGTATGAACAGAAACTGCGTACATTGAGAAAATTAAGCCAAAAAAAAAAAAAAAAACTAGAAATTTCAATTATTAAAAGAATCTTAAGGCATCAAAGGTCACAAAAGGACACAAAGGAGAACACTTGTTCCCCATTCGGGTCGCGAATTTGTTACCCAGATAAATCCCTCTTGCAGACAAGAACAATCTCCCTAGAATCCTAAAGGAAAACTAGAAAACAAAACAATAACACTTTCCTTAGCCTATAATGAAAACATGAAACATGTAGTATGCGAAGGGTCACTTACCTATTAACGAAGTGCTTGTAGAAGTCCTTTCAGGGCTTTCCACAGCCAACTTTTCATCAATGCTTTAAATTCTTTCCAAATGTTTTCCACAGCTTTTCCATGATGCTCCAATAGAGATTTGCATGGAAAAAGACATTCAAATAGATCAAAGAATCTCGCATAAAAATAGAAAAGGTAAATGAAACCCCTAATCTCGCATACAACATATAATTGAATCAATAACTAGCCATAAACCATGTCAGTGATCAAGGAATCCCACAAATAACATCAACAATAGATGCAATTAGGAAAGAATAATTACTTTGCATTAGAAATCAAAGGGAAACAAGCTTACAACCTGGTTGCCTTGACGTCACAAGCCTCTTCCAATGGTCTCCTTTCCTTCCCTTGATGACAAGCTCTTTAAACCCAAAACCAACAGCATGAGTTTACAAATCCCAGTCTCAATGGTCCCTCATTCCTTTATTCATATGCTCAATTTATAGGAAGGGTGAGGAGGTTTCTAGATCCACTTCTTAAGGGATAAGAACCTTAAGAAAAGGAGATTAGTTCCATATACCAAGGGATGAGCCGTAGGTATGTAGTGGTTCACGGTTTCTAATTTGAATAAAATTCCTCAACCAAAGCTTCTAGAACTTACTTTTTTATTTTTACCTTCATGAACATACCTGCTCAATTTATAGTGGAAGAAACTATGCAGATCTACGCAGTTTACAGTTTATGAAATTGTGCATGTGCGAGTTTTATTCAGGAAAACTACACAAATGCTCAAAAAGGGTTTTTAAGTAGTGTAACCCAAAATTTCTTTTGTCCCTGGGATACTTTTACTTCAAGATTTATAGGGGATTAACTTGATACACTCCATCGGATGGCAATATATCCAAATTGACAACCATGGTGACAAATTTTAGTGCAACAGCTGCCCCAACAACTGACAACTAGTCTCATACCTCCTAAATTCTGGTAAGGAAGGGGTCTATGCCATCCCCTTTCTACATCTGTATGCATCTCAGCTTCTCCTCGAGGTACATCTTTCGCTGCTCGGAAGTACCCTTTCCAGCTATATGTGATACTACATGATCACGGACTCCATCTAGGATCAACCGCTTCACCCGTGCCATCTCCTTTTTGTACTCCTTCAACTAATCTGCATTCGTGGGAACTATCAGCACATTATCGATATATGCCTTCAGGCCAAATTCATCTATAAGGAAAGATATCCTTTCCTTCCAGATGACATAGTTGAAAGCACCATCCAATATGTCCTGATCTCTCATCCCTGCAGTGGCCATCTCTGCTAAAATTTTGAAAACTCTCTCTTCCCCTTTGCTCAACTGTTGTTCTTCTACTCGCACTCCCTCCTAAAATGGGTGGCTTTGCTAGCTACTACTACCGATATGCAGTTGGAAATTTGAACTTCCCATACTAGAAGTTCCACGAGAGAAATTTTCCCTCTTGGGCATGCTCTTCTTCCACCAGACGCAGGTTCTACACTAGAAAAATACTACAAAAACCTCTACGTCCAGCTAGATATCTTCCCAACAAAAATACTGACCTACTCCCTCTTCCTTTCAAATCACTTGATCTGGAAAACTCGAGTTTTTCTGCCTCTTACAAAAATCGAATCTCCTCAAGTAACTCGGCCTCCTGGCAAAGTGACTGCGTTGCCTCTGGAAATTTCGATCTGTTTCCTACACTGAACAACAAAATTCATTCCTTTGTCTTCTGAGCTCTTCAGCTAATCAACTGTGCTCTAATACCATGTGAAAATTCCAAAACTGGAATCTTATTGCATCAACTGATATTATATCTCGTAATTGTTAATTAATTAACAATGTATCTGCTACGGAAAATATCGAAATAAATACACTGCAACCTTCACAAATAAAATTTGTGGAAAATAGATGCTTGAATAAATGCTAACACACACACATAAAATGAACACAATTATTTTTGGACAAAAACCCAACTTGGGAAAACCGGTGCAAAAAATGAGGGTTTTATTATTAAGTAGCAATGAAATAATCTAAGTATAATTGGATGTCGAAACTGGAAATCCTATAGAGAAATATTGGCAATAAAAAATCTAGTGACGAAATTTCCTCACTCCACAGGAAAATCTGGGCTCTGACCTCAGCTCTAGGTGAGTCATCCAAATTGGCTTTGCGCAGCTACTGCGTCACACTAGCGCCATCCCTTCTACACTCAGTTCAAACCAACTTCTCCTCAAGCCGTCTAGTCTTCTGTTGTCTGGGGAAATTTCTCTCCTGGTCTCTGGAACCTCTATCCAGCTTCTAGAACTGAAACTCGTATTTCCCCAGCAAAATCGAAACTACCTATAGATGCTATTGGGTTTCCTTTGTGTCAACCTCTCTATGGCTCTTCTGCCTCTCTGAAACTGCACTCACCGGATTTGGAAAAATTTCTTTGTATCATTGTCCCTGCCCCTCACTCACTGCTTCAATCTCTGGCTCTGTCCAACAACTAACTGCTACTACTCCAGAAATTAATCTGCCAATGAAATCGAACTACTTTAGTGTGTTATCCATCACCACATCGACCTTCTCTTATAATCCTCTGTTGGAGCACCAACTACCAAGATTAAAACTTAATAAATGGCTAGGAACATCTTAGATTTGATATATGTGAGTTTCTAGATGATTCTCACCTTGACTTAATTGATTATGATTAATTAACCATATTCCCTAAGTTTAGACTTAGGAAATATTTAAAAATTGGTTAATAATCTAATTAAGTCACTTCTAAGCAGAATTTCCAGAAACGATTTCTGGGTTTTGGAGAACTCGTGTATTCTAGCCTCTCCACAAATTTTCATGGCTAGAACACATCTGATGCTACAAAAACTAACATTCACATCACTTAAGACTTGCACTGCAAACAACATGCATCCTTGTTTGTTGTTGTGCTTGGCTTCCATAGGAGTGATCAGCCTTACTGAAACTAGGCTTTCTCCTATATTGAAAAATTCTTCTTTCTCTGGTCTCATCCAAACATTCAATTGTTTTTTCATAGAAATCCACTTTGGTCCTATACAAATATAGTCAATCCATGCCCAATAGTATGTTGTATGCACCCAATGGCAATAAATTCAAATGTGTTGTTGTGGGCATGCCACTAAGATCAATTGCACATGATCTCACTCAATGATTGATTTTCCTTTTTGTTCTGGTTTCCAATTGAACCAACCATGGTTCTTCATGCAATTCCTTAACCAAATTACATTTTTCAACAATTTCTAGGCTAACATAGTTGTAATTAGAACCGAGATCAATCTAAATAGAAAAAATTTGATTACATAGCTTACCTTCCATCTCAATGATGGATGCCCAGTGATCTGCGTGGAGATTAGCCACAACTGCATAAACTCTGTGAAAACTCTAAGCTACATCACCCATTGTGCGAGCTTCTTGGGCATTGTAAATCTTTGGTCCAACCTTTTTTTGGTGTGTACAATCCTTTTTCCTGTGGTTTTGACAACATGTCCAGTGCTTTAATTTCTCCCTACCTTCAAGCTTGTGCTGCCCTGATGCTGGTTGTTCTATGTTTCACTTAGTATCAATGTAAGCTTTCTACTGAAATCGATTTGGAGGAATTGTATGCTTAGCTCCCTCTTTCCTGAACTTTTATTAAGCCAATTCTTATTTTTTCCAATGTTGTTTCTTTCCTTCTAGTCACCCTTAATTTTTGGTCTGTGTTTTTCTTGTTTGTAGCATTGTTTCAACTTCTTAATGGAATCCTTTAGATTTTGAGGTTACAACAATTTAATCTTGTCCCGAAATGTCATAGGAAGCCCACTAACGAATCTCTGAATTTTGACCTTCTCATCCCCGAGATATGGCACATACCTTAATAGTTTCAGGAACTTAGTAACATATTCCTCATATATCATTTGTGCCATATTGAGTTCGTAGAACTCCTTTGATTTTCCATCATAGTAGCTGTTAGGTCCCTATATTAATAGTGTAGTCCCTTATTGTTGTTAGTGTAGCCCACTTATTGTTATTTTTGTACCCCTGTAGCCCCTATATTGTTACTATTATGCCCCATAAAATCCAGTATTGTTATTGTTGTGCCTTTACATTATTATTGTTAGGTCGGCTAGGATTATATTGTGACCCCATGGACTCCTATGTATAGAAAGGAGGTTTTTTCATTTGTATCATCCAAGAATTGTTCATTTATTTAATGTAAAGGAGGTTTCCCCCTCGAAGAGGTTGATTTATAAGTCGTATATCTCTCTTTTCTTCTATTTTGTGAGTTGGTTTCATAATAGTAGCGCTTAGACAAATATTGTTCTCTGAAGAGATTTTCAAATTCATCACTTGCCAATTCCTTCTCAACAATGCCTCTAGCATTCTTCAAATCTTCCCACCATATATCTGCTTTTCCTTTCAAGTTATAGGTGGAAATCATGGCCTTCATACTTTCAGAATAATCATGAATTCAAAAAAACTTCTTCATGCCAAGCAACCAAGATTTTGCCTCTTCTGATTTCTTCACATCCCCATTAAATGTGGATGGCTTGTCTTTCTTTAATTCCTCAGGAATTTAATATTTTCCCTTTCTTTCTTAATGATGATGATGGTGATGGTGATGGTGATGGTGCCTCCTAGTAGCAATACTAGATGGTCTGCTAGAATGATGCACATAAGTGTTGGTTCTTCCTTCTGGAATTCCCAATGGTGAATTTCCACGCACTGTATCCTCACTTTCCTGCCTATGCCTCTTCCCGGACTTGCTATCATTTTCTCAATTTGTTTTCTCTTTTGACTCTTGAGGGATCCTCCTGTCTTTGTGACTAGCCCTCATATTAGGTTGCCTTTGTATCCGCAAATCTAAAAGACTTTGCAGAATGACTGCATTTTTCTCAACTTGTTTCTCTTGAGCTCTCACCAACCTCTCATTATCTTCCTTAAAGCTTGTAACTACATCCCTTAGGCTTCTCAAGGTATCCATCCAATCTAGAGAGTGATCCCCTCCCCCTTGGTCAAATGATATTTCTTCTTCATTGGCCCAGACCCCTTCACTTCCACGATGTGACTGATCAAAATTCTACTGCACCATTCCAATCCTCATTTATGTGTTTTCCTTTGTCTTATGTTGCTTGTGATGTGTTATCAATCACATGCATTGTTAGATATTTCATGTGATAAATAAATAAACACAAATCATGACCATGAACCTTGCATCCATGGAGTTTCCATGGATATCTCTGTTTTATATGCCCATGATACGCAATATTTCATATGCATCAATCACATGTCAAGTAATATCAACTATTAGTTCATAATTACTAAAAAAACAACAAAATTATGCCCATATTCCTGCTCTTATAGAGATGTTGTCATGGGTTGTTTAACAAAACACTCCAAATTAGTACCTGGTTATCAACAATAAACAAAGAATTAAATGTAACATACATGCCTGCAAATTCCAAAATGTCTTAACTACCAGCACAACTGTTAATTTATTTATGACAATAAAAATTTTCCACTTCTTAGATTTCATGTTGCTTAGACAATCACGGAGTCATCATGTCAATTAGGCATGTAGTTAATTAGTTACACTGCCTTTTAACACCTAAAATGTTTGCTTAGTTAATTTCTAAGAATCATCACTTGCTCATGATAAAGCCCATCTAGTCCAAGTGTTGAACCTGGATGCTTTGATACCACCTGTAGCAACACCCCACCACTTCACCCCAGTGGGATTGCGACTAGTAATCCAATTCCTCTTATGTTGTTAGAAGAATGGGATTAAAAAAATTCGATGTTAATACTTTATATATATATATATATATATATATATATATATATATATTTATATATATATATATATATATATATATATATATATATATAAGAATTATTATATACATGTATATATATAACCACATCCTATCGCTATGCCCTCATGGTCCCCACCGTCACCAACTATTCTGATGGTCACATCTAGAGCGGGGAGATTGGCAGCTTACGATTGGATTGCACCAGGTCAAAGTGCTCGAACGTTAATAGGCAGACAACCCATCGCAATTGTGATTCCGACCTAGGGTTCTAGGGCCTCCATCGTGTTGAAGAATGTAACTAGGTTCGATCTTCATTATTAATGTATTTGTCAAAATAATTTATTATTATTAATAATATTAAATGACTTATTCAATCATGGGTTTCATGCTTGGGTCATATTTAGATTAAGGCCCCAATTATGGACATCTAGGTTAGTCGTTACAGATTTAAATTGATCCAATTTTTGGGCTTTTAAATCATGTAACATTAGATTGTCAAAAGGCTCCTCCATCAAGTCATCTTCTTCAAGGTTATCATCCTTTGTCTTCAATAAAATCCACTACAAAGACAACCCTCAAGTCATTGATACAAGTCATCTAAACAGCGTCCTAAAGTCGGCCTCAAAACTTTCTTGAAGACAGCTCAATTTAAGACACAACACTTCATACTGACAGGTCGAATTATTTTATGAAGAAACCACTATAAATACCAAGCTATGATTTCACATTTTCCACAGTGAATTCAGATCACTCTAAAATTTCAGATACAATCACAAAGATACAGTTAGAACTTCTCTAAAATTTTCGGATCACTATTGCAGTTGAGATATCTTCAAGAAGAATATTTTATTACAATTCGAATATGGTGCTATTCTATGTTTTGATACTCCGTGATGTGATATGACATGATGTTGTCTCCATGATGACATGATGTGACATGACATGATGTTGTTTTGATACTCAGTGCTATGATGATGCTAAACTCAGTGCTATGATGATGACATACTTGTGCTACATAACTTGGATCTACTACAAAGGAGATCACAGTGAAGATGGATCTCGGGGCTATCTCAAGAAGAAGAAGAATGAAGTTTTAGTGCAAGCAAGGGATATGATCTCGGTGTATGGAGATCTCGATGCTAACACAATGAAGTGATGACTTGATGTAGGAATCATATGGTCTAAGAGTCTTGGTTGTCTCATGTTGAACCTATTGAAGGAAGAACTTTGACTGGGTTTTCCCCAAAGAGTGGGGTTTTTCCCTATCATCGTGCTTATATCTTGTGTCCTATTCTATTTGTTTGGTATTAGTCTTGATGATAATAAAATATCACATAATAATAATAAGAAACATCACAAGATAACGTCATGGTAATAGAAACTACTTAACTGTCATTTCTCTAACATGGTATCAAAGCTAAGGTCATGATCAATGGTAGTAAAAGGCACCTTGAAGAAGTATGAGAACCTCGCTCCAACAATAGTCACAGAATCTCATATAGAATCTTTATCGCAACATGGTCACAATAATATGAACTATAGTGCCCTCACAGTTCAATTTCCTAGATGCTACACAATTCGATGGCAGGCCTTACAATGGGTGCTACACAGTTCAGGTGTCACAGTTAAATCTCAGAAATAGAGTCTCGGTAACATAAAAAGGTCTCATTACCTCCACTCCTTTGACGATATTACCATGGTGTCACATTTTTCATAATATCATAGTCTCGGCCTATACTACAGTCTTGGCCTAACTGAGTGTTTCCACAATGAGAAGGGTCTCACTAATTCGATGCCATCACAGTTTGATCAGAAGGGTGCCACTTCAATTCAGTGGTATCACATTGACCTTAGTACAACGATAAAGGTCTCACATTGTATATTACAACTCATATTATCTCAGTCAAATGACAAAATCTCAGCGATACCTCAACACAATTGTTGGGTATGTGTTATATTCTTTCCACGACTACTCACGCAAACGGGGGTCACAAGGGGGGAGATAGTCCCTCCTATACGTTGCGTCGGACACAGCAGAGGGGTCACAGGGGGGGTGGCAGCCCCCCCTGTTGGGGACCAGGGCAGTGCCCTGGGAAATTTTTTTTGGTCCTTATTTTTTCCAGTGGGCGGACCCGCCCATGGTTTTGTGCATGGGTTTGCACATGGTTTTGGGGCATGATGGTTTTCGGCCCCTGGTGTTTTGTAGATCCGGTCAAGGGAACTGTGGTTATGTTCTAATCCAGGGTTAATGGATTGGGGTTTATGTATGCTTCGGCATGTATATATATATGTGTTGTAACACTAAAAGGAATATAATGAAAAATCAAGTTGGTCGTCCCGATTTGGGATCCAGGGGAAAATCCTTGTGTATATCTGTTTTATGTTTTATGCTCTCGCTATTTTTTATTTTCTGTTTTTAAGATTCGTTTACAGATAATTTTTGTATAGGGTTAAAACCTACATTTGGTATCAGAGCAGTTTCGGCTTCAAGGGGACACCTTTGCTGCTGAGGGGTTTTTTGCTCGGGCCTAAGGTAGACCTCGTTCAGTGGGAGATCTACAAGATCGATTCTTGCATTGAAAGAAGATGGTGAGTGGTGGGAAGATAGAGATCCAGAAATTTAATGGTCAGAGTTTTGAGTTGTGGAAGCTCAAGATGGAGGATCTACTGGTGGATAAAGATCAGTGGATCGCGGTAGATCCGGGTACTAAACCAACAACAATGTCAAATGAAGATTGGAAGAAGCTAGATCGGAAGGCAAAGAGCACAATACGATTGTGTGTCTTAGATTCAGTATTGTTGAATGTATATGGGGAAGCTACAGTGAAGACCTTGTGGGACAAGCTAGGAACTTTGTACCAATCTAAGTCTCTAGTGAATAAATTGTTCCTGCGGAAAAAGTTGTATAACCTGAGGATGAAGGATGGAGACTCGGTGACAGAGCATCTGAATGGCTTAAATACTGTGGTAAGTCAGTTGTCATCTGTTGATATTAAAATCTCATATGAAGATAAGTGCATTAGTTTTTTGTGTTCTCTACTAGACTCGTGGGACAGTCTGGTTATTGCAATAGGTAGCAATACAACTACCTTGAATTTTGATGACATTGTCTCAGCCTTATTGTCGGAGGAAATGAGACAGAGAAATATGGAGGGTCATAATGGAGATGCCTTATTTGTACGAGGAAGATCCCAGAACATAAACAAGAATAAGGTTTCGGGTGGGAGATCTAAATCTCCTGGAAATTTTGTAAAGGTGTGCTGGAAATGCGGAAAGGAAGGGCACTACAAAAAGGACTGCAGATCTAAAGCTCCTGAGAAAGGAAAGGGATCTGATGATGCTCCTTCTGCAGAGGCAAAAACCACCTCGGATGAAGGTGGGGATGTGTATTTGGCTTCTTCTTCAAATACACAGTAGATCACGAGCTATGGTTGATTGACTCGGGTGCATCCTTTCACTTCACTCCCCATAGGGAGTGGTTCTACGAGTATGAGAAATGTGATGGCGGTGATGTCTTCCTAGGGGATGATAGGAAGGCCAGAATCGTCGGACGTGGAAAATTCAAGCTGAAGCTGCAAGTTGGAAGGATAGAACACTTCCTGGTGTTCTGCACATTCCTGCATTGGCTAGAAATCTGATTTATGTAAGCAAGATGGATGATGCAAGTGTAAAAACAGTGTTCAAGAAAGATACATGTGAGATGGTTCGGGGAGCACTGGTATTAATGTGGGGAGTTCGGATTGGAACTTTTTACAAGCTTCAGGGCAGCACTATTATTGATGGGTGCAACAATTATGTAGTTCCTGAAAGTGGAGCGGAAAGCCTAGAGGTCTCTGGAGAAAATACCATGCTATGGCAACAAAGGCTTGGACATATTGGAGAGAAGGGCCTTCGGATACTTCATGGAAATGGTATGGTAGAAGGTATGTCTAATATCTCTCTGGATTTTGATTTCTGTGAACATTGTGTATATGGGAAGCATAATCGGGTGAGTTTTCCTTCTGGTGCTAAGAGGGTGAACAAGATATTAGAGCTTATGCACAGTGATGTGTTTGGACCTGTGTCAGTTCCATCATTGGGTAAGTCTGTCTACTATGTTTCATTCATAGATGAATTCTCAAGGAATACATGGATATATTTCTTGAGGAAGAAATATAAAGTCTTTGACAAATTTAAAGAATTTAAGGCTTTGGTGGAAAACCAGACAGAGAAGAAGATAAAGGTGTTGAGGACAGATAATGGTGGGGAGTTCTGCAAGAAGGAATTTGAAGAGTCTCGTAATAAGTGTGGTATAGCACGGTAGAAGACTACTCCATACACACCTTAGCAAAATAGGGTTGTAGAAAGAATGAACAAAACGCTGATGGAAAAGGCAAGAAGCATGCTCATTGGTACCGGGTTAGGACAAGAATTCTGGGCAGAGGTAGTGGAGACTGCATGTTACTTGGTTAACAGATCACCTTCATCAGTGTTGGAGGATAAGACTCCACATGAGGTATGGACTGGTAAGAAACCCTCTGAGGTATGGACTGGATGTGATGCATATGTACATGTTCCAAAGGATAAAAGGACCAAGTTGGATAATAAATCTGAAAGGTGCATCTTTATTGGGTATAAGGATGATTTAAAAGGTTACAATCTTTGGAACCCGGAAACAAGGAAGGTTGTGTACATCTGAGATGTGGTGTTTAGAGAGGTGAAAGATGTTGTTAAACATGAAGTCCTACCAAAGGAACCTGAGAAGATAGAGTTTGAGCTAAAGGAGGATGAATCAAACTCTACAACAGAAGAAGACTCTGAAGAGGAAGAGCCACAAACTCCAGTTGTGAGAAGATCAGTTCGGGAAAGAAGACAACCAGAAAGGTATAGTCCATCTACTTTCTGTTCAAATTTTGCTTTAACTATAACTTATGATTATCCCAAAACCATTAGGGAGGCAGTAGATTCAGAGGATGGAAAACTCTGGAAGGAGGCCATGGTTGATGAAATGGCATCCTTGCATAAAAATGAGGCATGGGATCTGGTGGAGTTGCCAGCTGGAAGGAAGCCCATTGGGAGCAAATGGGTGATTAAGAAGAAGATGAATGTAGAAGGCAAGGTGGAGAAATACAAAGCTCGGTTGGTAGAAAAAGGTTATTCCCAGGTGTCAGGAATTGATTTTGGTGATATTTTTTCCCTTGTTGCCAAAATTACTTCTATTATATTACTTTTATCTATTGTTGTTGCATTTGGTTTTGAAGTAGAACAGATGGATGTGAAGACAACATTTCTTCACGGGGATCTGGAAGAGGAGATCTACATGAAACAACCCGAAGGCTTTATTGTGAAGGGGAAGACAGAACTGGTATGCAGGTTAAAGAAGTCTTTGTATGGGTTAAAACAGTCACCAAGGATGTGGTATCAGAAATTTGATACCTATATACGGGGACTTGGCTTCACCAGAAGCAAGGACAATCACTGTGTTTATTTTAAATTAGACCGTGTTATTTATTTGGTCTTGTATGTTGAGGATATGTTGTTGATTGGAAATGACAAAGAAATTATCCAAGATTTGACGACCCAACTGTTCTCCAAATTCGACATGAAGGATCTTGGTGCTGCAAACTATATTTTGGGCATGGAAATTAAGAGAAATCGAGCAAAGAGGAAGCTCGGGTTAAACCAGAGGAAGTATGTCAAGACTATACTGCAGAGGTTCAATATGCAGGATAGTAAACCGGTGAATGTTCTGATTTCTGTAGGTGTAAAGCTGTCTATTGAACAATGTCCCAAGACACAAGAAGAAGAGGAGGATATGTCCCGTGTTCCATATGCAAGTGTAGTGGGTAGCTTGATGTATGCAATGGTCTGTAATAGACCTGACATTGCACATCCAATGGTCTTGATATAACTTCAAGGGTGTTTCCATAATGATATCGTCAATAGAATTCATATATATATATATATAAACAACGAAATAATACATTCAAGAATATCAGAATAGTTTCCTACATAAATATCTAAGGTATCTATAATGCTAAAAGTAATGAGTTTGAAAGGAATCTGAACTCTACCCTGTGAAGTTGGCAGTGCTAGGAATCTACTGAGAAGAAAGGTCTCCCTAAAGATCTGAAGTACAATTAACCAAGTAAGTATTGATGCTACAAACTAAAGGTATGGAATGACAAGGTATGTATATAAGCATTTGAATTTCTTTAATCCTTGTTTCTATCTAGTCTAAGGTCAGAAATATACTATTAGAATCTTAATCCTCTCCCTCTAGAATTTACAAATTAATCTAGATATAAAATAAATGTCTTGTTGTTAAATTAAGTTGATCCTAGATATCTTAGAATTCCATACCTCATGATTGTATAAAATATAAAACTTGAGAAAATTAAGTTATGCTCTTATCACATGGTTTTGATTGAGAGTATGTACTGCAGGTATAGAAGACCTTGACTTACACTCTAATGATCAAGTAGTATAAAGGAAGGAATCACAAGAAAGTTTTTCAAGAAACGAAGGTATGCCTTAAATTATAAATCTTTGTTAATTCTCTTTGGTAAATTCAATCTACACTATTAACATTTGTTGTGTTTAGCTCTTTTGAATCTTAAAATATTCTTGCTTGGGGTGATTCATCATCTGATGAATATACCCACCTTATACATCAGATCTAATTGTCTGTATAAAAGGAGACCTAAAAATGTTCTCTAGAAACCCTAACATAAGGGTATGTTAATAATGTGTGAAGCCCTAAACCTACTTAGTGATAGTAATGAAGAATTGACTGTACTAATTGATATGATGATAATGTCATTTTTCGGATTTTGATATGATCATGGAAGCTCTATCATATAAGGGTTGGAATCATGTTTTTCAAAATCTTGAACCTTTAAAGTCTTGATAGAATAATGGTTTGCTTTGACATGAACCAAAACCCTAAGTTTTGGTTAGTTCTACAAGAAAAACCCTTGTTATGAAAAGTCCTAGGAATGAAACCCTAGGTATATATTTCTTTCATTGAATCCCTAGCTTAGTCTTGGTCAATGTATGTCTGATATATTAAAATTGTCTAATCATATGATGTGCTTATTCATGATGGTAATCTCCTAGATATATGGGTTGACCAAATTTCTAATGGTCATAAGTCCTAGGGTTTGGAGACAAGCCCTAGTCAAAGTTCGAAAGTTCTAGGATGATGATTGAAAATTCTTTGTAGTGTTGATTTGTGGTAGCATCGGATGTTCTCTAGCCTTGTAACCTTATATATAGGCTAGGACACATGTATTCCATAAAACCCAAAAATGGTTTTGGAAAATTCCACTTAGAGATGGTTTAATTAAATTAATTAATCGTTTTTTAATGTTTTCCTAAGTCTAAACTTAGAGAAATTGATTAATTAAAGGGTATAAATTAAACTAAGTGTGAATCTTCTAGATAAAGTCATGGATGACCTCTAGGTTAATCTTATCCCTTGATTAGGTTTTAATCTTGGCCGTTGAAGGGTCAACGAAAGAATATAAGGAGGGTGATGGGCCTATGGAAAACACATTGAGCACATTGAGCATTTGGAATTTTCAAGCTTGTGAGAGAGACACAGCTTTTTGATCAATATCGAATCGCTAGGGCTGGGTTTACTAAGTGATTTGATTCAGTGATCAGTTCTAGAGAGGGGCAGATGCAGTAACTGGTCATGAGGACCAGAAGTACATTTCAAAGAGAGGCAGAAGTGGCGCAGAGAGAGGCACCGCAATATTCTGAAGGGGTGACGCAGTCCCTGAAGGGAATCACGCAGAAGTGATGCAGTGCCTTCCAGAGTCAGTCCGGAGATAACTAGAGGTTGGGGTTTCTGAGCCAGGAGGGCCAAAACTCAGTTTCATATCAACTTGATCAATTGCAGAGGAGAGGTGACGCAGTTTCTCAGCTTACCCACATAGGCTTACATAGTTCCAGTGTAGGCAATCATGCAGAGGCAGAGAGGGGCTTCACAAGTGCTATTTAGATCGGCCGGGGACTTGCAGTGTGAGGTATATCTCACAATTTCATCAATTGTCTAGATTTCTCTGAAGGGTGAGCCGGATATTGGCACCCTAGTTGTACTCAAGATTCTACTGCTTAATAAATATAGAACCCTCAGATTTGTTGCATCGGTTTTCCCGAGTTGGGTTTTTCCGGGGACTTAGTCCAAAAATAATTGTGTCAAATGTGGATGTTTTTCATTGTATTTTGTTCAGTTTGTTTCAGCATTTAGATTTATTCCGCTTCATTATTTTTGTAGACTGCTTCAGTAATTACTTCAATATTTCACTGTAATGAAATAATTATGACAAATAATAAGATAATTAATTTAGATTTGTTGCAGTAGGAATCCATAGGATTTTCCACATGGTATCAGAGCTTATTTAAGCTGAAGTGTAGGAGAAACAAGGGTGAACCAGCAGATCAACACTGAAGAGTCTAGGATCTGAGTAAGCAGCAGCAGACCCTCCCAGAAATCATAATGTCCAGACCAGGAGGGCAATCCAGTGCAGAAAATACTCCCTCTGAGAGAGTTGACAGAGGGGTAATTTTTTTCAGTTGTAGAAGAGGCAGCATAGCTGAAGGATGAAGTTACTGCACAACAGTAAGAGCTGGTGCATAAGCGTCAGAAAATTTCTGAAAAACACATATTGGGGATTTCTTGACCTCAGAGAGTTTCTTACTCAAAGAAGCTCAACTTTTTCCCATGTAGAAGCAGAAGCAGTGACTTACTCCACAAGGAGTGCGTAAGTCTAGCTGAGCAGAGGGTTAAAGCAAGATATCGACAATTGAGGAGATGGTCAGCAACGGATTGTGTGACCAAGATAGATTGGAGGGTGCCTCCAACTATGTTATTTGGAAATCAAGGATTCAGTTTCTCCTTGATGAGCATGATCTAAAGGCCCTCATAGACAGCGTAGTTGCAGAACCTCTGGATGCAGCACATTTGAGAGCATTCAAGAAGAATATGGCAAGAGCCATGCGATTGATCATAGATGGTGTGAAGGATCACATCATACCTCACATAGCAGCAAATAACACTGCTAGAGAAATGTGGGTAGGGCTAGAAGAGCTATACCAAGGATCTTCTGAGCACCGGAAGATGTATCTGGAGGAGAAGATGCGTAATACCAGGATGAAGAAGGGAGAGCGTTTTGAATCCCTCCTGTCTAGAATTCAGGATAACCAAGACCAGCTGTCAGTAGTGGTATCAGCACCCAAAGACTCAGAGCTAGTAAGGCTCACTCTGAACTCTGTTTCATAATATTATCAGGTTTTTTTCCAGAGCATACTGGGCAGAGAAAAGCTTCCAAGATGGGAAGCAATGTGGGCAGCCTTGCAGCAAGAAGAGTTGAAAATCCATATTGAGGATGGCAGCAATGGTTCGAAAGTCAAGGAGGAGGAAGAAGATAACACTGCCCTTGCAAAAAAATGGAAACAGAAGCAGAAGAAGAAATATATGTCCAAGATCAAGTGCTTCAAGTGTGGGGAAATGGGACATTATGCCACACAGTATCCTCTTAAGAAAAAGCATAAAGAGGAGAAGCAAGATCCTCAAGCAGGAGCTGCCAAGATTGAGGCAGAAGGAGATTGTGCTATGTTAACTCATATTCCAAAAGGAGAGAAATGGGATGAACTAGAGTTGTAGATCCAGAATCTACAAGTGGCAGGATCCTTGAGTACTTCCGAACTCTTGGATCACATGTGAGCTACAACAGCCTAAAGACAGTAACAGGATGGACAGTTGCAGATGAGAAGACAATGCAGTAACTAGCAGTACTAGAGTCTGATTAGCACAGAGAGGGAGAAGCAGCATCAGCAGTTGAGCAACAGCAGCGCAGTGCACACTGGTGCAGTGCTCACGCAGTGCAGAGCAGCAACAATGCAATATTTTCAGAGAGCTAGTGCAGAAGCTAGCAACAGTCAGTCTTATTTTCAGTTGCATATTTAGTTGTCCAATTTTGGATGTTTTTATGTTTCAATTAGCAATAATGTAGAAGTGGAGCAGCAGTAGTAGTTGAGCAGCATATGAGCAGCAGCAGTGTAGTGCAAAGTGATGCAAAGTAATGCTCACGCAGTGTAGAGAAGTGTTCACACAGTGCAGCAGCATGGTTGCAGAATTCAAAGGGAGTTGCGATACAGTGGCAGTTAGCAGCAGCATGCAGAGTCAGCAGCAGTACAGATGCAACATTTTTGTGCAGTGTTGGTGAGCAGCATCAACAACACAACAGCAAATGTTCCACAAGTCAGAGCAGCACATTGAGTTGCCTTGCTAGAGCACTTTCCTCACTAAGAGGGAGTGTTGATTTGTGGTAGCATCGAATGTGCTCTAGCCTTGTAACCTTGTATATAGTCTAGGACACATGTATTCCATAAAACAAAGAAATGGTTTTGGAAAATTACACTTAGAGATGTTTTAATTAAATTAATTAATCATTTTTTAATGTTTTCCTAAGTCTAAACTTTGGGAAACTGATTAATTACAAGGTATTAATTAAAATAAGTGTGAATCTTCTAGATAAAGTCATGGATAACCTCCAAGTTAATCTTAGCCCTTGATTATGTTTTAATCTTGGTTGTTGAAGGGTCAACAAAAGAATATAAGGAGAGTGAGGGGCCTATGGAAAACACATTTAACACATTGAGCATTTGGCATTTTCAAGCTTATGAGAGAGACATAGCTTTTTGATCAATATCAAATCACTAGGGCTAGGTTTGCTAAGTGATTTGATTCAGTGATCAGTTCTAGAGAGGGGCAGATGCAGTAACTGGTCAGGAGGACAAGAAGTACATTTCAAGAGAGGCAGAAGTGACGCAAAGAGAGGCAACAAGTTTTCTGAAGGGATGACGCAATCCCTGAAGGGAATCATGCAAAAGTGACGTAGTGTGCCTTCCAGATTTAGTGCAGAGATAACTAAAGGCTGGGGTTTCTGAGTCGGGAGGGCCAAAAATCAGTCTCATATCAGCTTGATCAGTTTCAGAGGAGAGGTGACGCAGTTTTAGAGGAGAGGTGACACAGTTTCAAAGGATAGGTGACGTAGTTTCTCAGATTTCCCACGTAGGCTTACGCAGTTCCAGCGTAGGCAATCACACAGAGTCAGAGAGGGGCTTCACCAGCGTTTTTTAGATCATTCAGAGACTTGCAGAGTGAGGTATATCTCACAATTTCATCAGTTGTCTAGATTTCTCTTAGGGGTGAGCTGGATATTGGCACCCTAGTTGTACTCAAGATTCTATTGCTTAATAATATAAAACCCTAAGAGTTGTTGCACCGATTTTCCCAAGTTGGGTTTTTCCGAGGACTTAGTCCAAAAATAATTGTGTCAAATGTGGATGTTTTTCATTGTATTTTGTTTAGTTTGTTTCAGCATTTATATTTATTCCGTAGCATTATTTGTGTAGACTGCTTTAGTAATTACTTCAATATTTCACTGTAATGAAATAATTATGAAAAATAATAGGAGAAGTAATTCAGATTTGTTGCAGTAGGAATCCAGATTTAGGATTTTCTACAAGTAGTGGTTAGACTCTATAGTATGTGTATTCATCTGAAACTATATAATGTTTGCTAAGAATTTATAGATGAAAATATAGAGTTTACATCTAACCCTAGTAGAAGTTATTTATGATGTGTTTTGTTTTGATTGAAATCTAGGGATTGCATCAAACCCTAGTAAATGTTATTCCTATTGGATTTGACTTGATTGAATGAAATCTAGGGTTTACATAAAACTCTAGTAGATAGTCTATCATGTGGTTTCTGAAATTCATCTAATATTATATTATCTTGATTGAATTGATGATATGATTTAAGGTTTGTATGAAACCTGGACTTGAAGTTGAAGTATTGAAGTATAGTCTCTTATTGATTATGTATAGTCTAAATTATTCCGCCACTATAAAGTTTTCATTATGACTAACTTCATGCTTCTATAATTTTTTGTTGTACTTGCTATCTAAGCTATGCCACTACATCATATGGGTGAAGAAGTTTGTAAGAGAAGTTGATATGATCAGCATAATGAGAAGAATGGAAGCCATGAAAGTTTCTCCAACACCAAAGGAAGAAGTTGATCTCCCTAGATTAAGAGGGTCCTGGATAGAAGAAGAAGTGATGGTTATGGTCCTTTACTTCATGTGTCATGCACTAGACTAGGACTAACATCCGTAACTCTTAGTGAAGGCCATGAATAAGAATCATATCCATGTTTGGAGAACGCTTTGTTGAGGTACTGATGTAAGAAGAAAAGCAAGATATGATTGAAGAAATGTTGTCACATGTGAAGTAGGGAAAGGAATCTTCTTTCAAAGATTCAACTGATAGTCCTGCTAAGATTAATTGAAGGGCAACATCGAAACCTCGAAGGTTTGCTTTGATTATGTATTTAAAAGTTTATTATTGATTGGGGTTGTATTTGTACAAGTGAATATTTCGAAAGATTTGATAGCATGTTGGTTACCAATCAGTTTGATTGGGAGAGATTGGTTATCCTTGATTTGGATCAAGAGTTTTGAGGCTTTGTGAGTGAAGCATTGCCTGGGAGGACATCTAGCTGGCACTATGTGTTTATGTCTAGTTCCCAAGTAGGGAGGGTGGCATTGGTCATAGAGCTCTGACCTTATATTACGCATCTAGATCCCTGGGTTGATGGTTAGCAATTAAGCCTAATGGTACCTAGAGAGGCTGAAAGCTTTAGTCCATCTTAGTCCCAGCCGGAGAGATTTCCCAGGTCAGGAATCAGGTCTATGGCATTGTGGTGCCTAAATTGCAGTGACCAAATGGATAAATTTCCCTGGTCAGGAATCTAGTCCATGGCATTGCAGTGCCTAAACTTCTTCATAGATAAAGTGAGATCTTCCATGTAGTTCTTTTATATATGAATACCTCCCTAGTTAAGAGGGAGTGTTGAAGAATGTAACTAGGTTCGGTCTTCATTATTAATGTATTTGTCAAAATAATTTATCATTATTATTAAATGACTTATTAAAGCATGGTTTTCATGCTTGGGTCATATTTAGATTAAGGTCTCAATTGCGGACTTCTAGGTTAGTTGTTACAGATTTAAATTGATCCAATTTTTGGACTTTTAAACCATTTAACATTAGGTTGTCAAAAGGCTCCTCCATCAAGTCATCTTCTTCAAGGTTATCATCCTTTGTCTTCATCAAAATACACTGCAAATATATCGCTCAAGTCATTGATACAAGTCATCTAAACAACCTCCTAAAGTCGGCCTCAAAACTGTCTTCAAGTCAGCTCAATTTAAGATACAACAATTCATACTGACAGATCGACCTATTTTATGAAGAAACCACTATAAATAACAGGCTATGGTTTCGCATTTTCCATAGTGAATTCAGATCACTCTGAAATTTCGGATACAATCACAAAGAAACAATTCGGAATTCTCTGAAATTGTCAGATCACTATTGCAGTTCGGATATCTTCAAGAAGTATATATTATTACAGTTTGGATATGTTGCTATTCTGGAACTCGGTGCTAATATCTGTTTTGATACTTGGTGATGTGATATGACATGATGTTGTCTTGATCTTGTTGGATATTGGTGGCCACCTACCTATTCCACTTGGACCCCCACCATTGTTTCTTTCAGTTTTTCAGTTTCCTTAATTGTAGCGCAGTTTACTATTTTTGGCAATTTTTTGGGTCTTGAACTTCCGGAGCCGTTTTGAGACCCTAAACGACGTTTTTTGGTAAAACAAGTGCCAACATGGATCGTCGCCCAATGTTGGACACTAGAAAGTTGTAGTCCTTGCATAGATCTTTCTAACAAGGTATTGTGCACATCAAACGAAGATCGTATGCCAAAGTTACATCCCAGAAAGTTGATGTACCAATTTACCCAAACATGATCAATAATTTTGGCGCTTCATCTCTTAGGGTTAGGATTTTGGATGTTTAGGGTTTTCCATTGTTTCTCAATAATAAATAGGTCTTCGAGCCTCATTGTAACACAGTTCAGAGGCATGTAGCCGCCACATCTCTTCTCAGAGATAATCTACCATCGCTCGAGCTAGTTTATTTCCATTTTGTATATCAGCATAATTTATTCTTTGATATTAATGAAATGAAGTTATATTTCTGTTGCATCTTTTTTTTCATGTTTATATTTGCATTTTGTTGCATTCTTTAACAAATTTGGATCAGTGGTTTCAGAGCAGTATGTTTTTTCTTTGTTTTCCTTTGCATGTCCCCAACGAGGTCAGGGTATAAGGAGTTAGGGCTCAATCTGGTTGAACCCTTGCAAGATCAGCCTCGTAAACCCCGGCGACCTCCCATGGTAGACGAAAAGAAAGATGAGGGAGTAGGATATCTTATCAAAATATTACTCGAGGAGTCCCTCGAGAAACATAGGAATGCGATCATGGATAACTTTTCCCAAATCCTTCGATGGATGCCCACAAAAGACGCATCTTCATCTGGAAGTCACTATGGAGGCGCCACTCCCTTTAAGGTACAAGTAAACTTTGACATTCCCACATTTTAAGGCCAGATAGATGCAGATGCCGTAGAAAAATGGTTAAATCTGTTGGAAGCATATTTTTCTGTTCGTGATTTTTCCAATAGGGAAAAGATTACTTTTGCACTCTTGAAATCCAACTCAAATTGAGAGCTCAGTCCTTCTACAATGTCACAAGAATGATACAGCCTTGTCACAAATGAAGTGTGCTAATTATTAATGTCCAAAAATGCTAGCAGCCACACATTCAAGGCCTCAACCTTGTCCTTAAGATAACTAGTCCTTAAACAAACTATTGCGGACATCAAGAACTGGTGGGAAAGCTACTGTGAGCAGAAGGAAGAGGGGGAACCCTCACAATTCTACTACCCTGGAGGGAGCTATGAAGACAAGTACATACAATGGACTACGTTGCAGCAGCAAAGGGATCAAGATGTGCATGAGCTGAAAAATATTTTCCATACCCTGCGCACAAAGTTGGGTATCAAAGATTATGAGAAACATCTGGTTCTCAAGTACCGCAGTTTTTTGCAAAAATAAATTCAAGAGGAAACGGAGTTCCTAGACATCTCCTCGCTTGGTGCAGCATACCGATATGCTGCTAAAATTGAGCATAAATTCAAGTAGAAGAAGCGAAAATTTGGATCTACAAACCCAAAGCAGAACAAAGATGCCCCCAAGCCACAGAGCAAAGGATAGAGCCTGACCCAGACCCCCCAGGGAAACTCATCGAAGCCGTAAGCCAAGGGTGACGAGAAGGAAAATAAGGACATATGCAAGTGGTGTGAGTTCCATAAAATCCCCACTCACAACATGCATGAATATTGCGCAAAGTAGGCAATGGTGGTCAAGCTGAGAGACTAAAAGACGGATGCATGTTCTGATCCTGAGCTAGAACCCGACAAGGGTAAGTAGTTCATTGAAGCAGAATCCACTACGATAGTAGCCACCACCAAGCTCTAAAAGGCAGAACCCGAAGATCCAGAGGAGGGGGAGCGCCTCTTTCACTCACAGATGTGGTGAAGGACTCGTCGCTACAATTCGTTGTCGTCAACGGGAGCCAAAAGAACCTCATTTCAGAAGAGGTCGTGAAGCAGTTGGGCCTACCGACCACACCACACAGGCAGTTGTACACCATCGGGTGGCTTCACCAAGGACGAGATCTTTGTGTCAGCCAATAGTGTCGCCTTCCCTATAGCATCAAGCCCTTCACGGATGAGGCATTTTATGATATAGCTCCTCTTGAAGTTTATGATGCATTATTAGGCCAACCATACTTGTGGAAGCATCATGTCGTGTATGAGTCTAGCCCTCACATATTTATTATTTCTTTGGGTAATAAGTTATACAGGATACCGGAGATAGCCCCGCCTACCGACATCTCTTTGATCTCTGCTAAGCAATGTAGTAAGATCATCTCCCAGACCAGGAGAATTTTTTCTTTATGATTCGCTCTCAAAGTAAGGAGAAAATTGTATCCACATACATGGCCCCTAGGAGGGGTTCCTCCACACAACAGACGTAGGTGGATACGGTCGTGGAAGAATACAGGGACATCTTCTCCTCACCCGCAAGCGTACCCTTGCACTCAAAGATCAAGCATTCGATCGATCTGAACCTCAGAGCACCTCTACTCAGTGGGTCGATATATCGTTGCTCCCTTCTGGAAAAAGAAGAGATCAAACGACAAATCCCAGATTTGTTGCAAAAAGGGCACATCTGACCAAGTTCCTCACCTTGTGGGAGCCCGATTGTACTTGTACAGAAGAAGGGTGAGACCTAGAGGCTCTGCATTGATTATCGAGCACTAAACAAAATCACTATCAAGAATAGGTATCCAATCCCACGGATTGATGACCTATTGGACCAACTCAAGGGGGCCAACTATTTCAGCAAGATCTATCTAAAATCTAGCTATCACCAGGTTCCAATAGAGCCCACAGATGTATGGAATACCGCCTTCAAATCCAAGGAAGGCCTTTATGAATGGTTTGCTATGTCCTTCGGGTTGACAAATTCCCCTGCTACTTTTATGAGGCTAATGGGAGACATCTTGCGGCCCTTCACCAACTCGTTCGTGGTTGTTTCTCTAGACGAAATCCTCATCTTCACCAAGGGTTGGGAAGAACACTTGCAACACCTTCGGCAGGTCCTTCAAACCCTTCGGCAGCACAAACTCTGTGCCAACTTGGAGAAATGCACCTTTGGAATGAGTCAGGTCAAATGTTTGGGTTACACCATACATGAGTGTGGTGTACATGAGGATTGACTAAGATCCAAGTCATTCGGGATTGGCCAGCCCCGACCACTCTAACAGAGCTTCGCAGCTTTTTGGGCATTGCAATTTTTTATCGGAGGTTCGTGTTGGGATTCTCCCATATCACTTGGAATTTGAGTCATATTACTAAGGGTAGGGTGAAAACAAAGTTTTCCTGGTCTGAATCCCAACATAAGGCGTTCATTGAGTTGAAGCATCGCCTCTGCTCTGCACTGGTACTCACCACTACCAGACCTGCAACAACCATTTGAAATTGAGACAGATGCCTCCAACTATGTTATTGGTGCAGTCCTCACCCAACATGGGCATCCAGTGTCCTTTCATAGTGAGACACTTTCCGATACAACCTGGAAGTACCCCACCTATGATAAAGAGATGTATTCCATCGTGCAGGATTGTCGGCAATGGAAGCATTAAATTCTGGGGAAGGAGATGGTCATCCACACCGATCATCGACCTTTTCATTTTAAACAGACACAAGGGAAGTTGCAGAACGATCGCCATCAGAATTGGTCTACATATCTGCAACAATTCCACTTGAACATTAAATAGAAAAAGGGCAGCACCAATCATGTTGCAAACTGCCTCAGTGGGCCCCCAGTTGCAGCACTAACTACTGTTCTCAACTCTTGTGGTCACGATACCTCTAAATGGCTGCAACTATACAAAAATGATCCAAAGTTCACCTCCACATACCAGATGCTAGTATATGGAAAGAAAGTTCCTAGCTTCCACCTCTAGAATGCATTATTATGCCACATGGACCACCTTTGTGTTCCTTCAAGCGAGTGTGCCAAGCTGATTTGGGAGGCACACTACAATCGAGTCGCGGGACACTTTTGTGTGGAGAAAATTGTGGTTATACTACAAAAGTACTTTTATTGGCCAAAACTCCGACTGGATGTTGGCAAATATATCGGATCCTGCACTGTCTTCACCATCACCAAGCCCCATCAAGAAGTAAGGCATGTACACTCCTCTTCCTACTCCTAGCCAGCCATGGGAATCCATCTCTATGGACTATATATGTTGTGAGTGGGGATTTGTGGTCGTGGATAGATTTTCTAAGATGGCTATATTGGCGGCCTACAAGAAGAGTATCACAATAGAGGAAACTGTCAAACTCTTCTTTGAACGTGTGGGTACATTTTGGGATCCCGCAGACCATTATATCATATCGAGATAGCAGGTTCCTGAGCACATTCTGGTCAAGCCTCTGGACACTATTGGACACCAAGCTCACCAAGTCAAATTCATTCCATCCCCAGACTGATGGCCAGACAGAGGTCATCAACATGATGATAGTGCACATACTCTGCATATACAACTCCAAGCGTCCACGAACTTGGAATGAGAGTCGCCTCTATGTGCAACACAGTTATAATAGATCTCTCCATCTCTCTACTAGTCACAGACCTTTTTAAGTGGGTCTAGGATTTCAACCATTGTGTCTGATTGATGTTGCCATACCTCATGCAACTACAAAGATAGAATCCACACATGTACTATCTGAGATTGATAAAGCAACCAGATTTATTGAACGTATCCAGCACATCCGCCAGCAAGTTCACGACATCCTGGAGAAATCCAATGCCAAGTACAAGCCATGACATAATCAACATCGAGTGCCACACAAGTTTCAATTGGGCGTCAAATTTTGATTGCGTTTGCAGAAAGAACGCCTAACCGAAGCTCATCGAAAGCTCAGACCACTCTAATATGGGCCTTACACCATTAACACTGTTATCGATGAAATAGGTAACCTGACCTCAAAACGGGAACTCTAGCCCAAAAAGACTCAAAAAACATGAAAAAACACCCCAAAAACAAAAAAAGTGTATTCCAGAACGCACTTGGTTTTTTTTTAAGGTCAAATTTCAACATTTTATAAAATTATGCTAAAAGAAAAATTGTTTCTTAAAAAAAGGATTGAAAAAACACCCTCAAAACAAAACCAGTTGATGCTGGAATAACCAAAAAAAAAATTGTGTCATATTTTTGACATTTTTAAAAATAGAAATAACATTTTTTAATTTTTAAAATTCAAACATTAAAAAAAAACCTAAAATTTAAGAAAAGAAAAATAAATTTAAAAAATAAAAACATTTTAAAGCTTAAATTTAAAAATATATAGGAATAAAAAAATAAAAATTTTAATTCAAACATTAAAAAAAAACCTAAAATTTAAGAAGAAAAATAAAAAATAAAAAATAAAAAAAAAATTCAAAATTAAAATTTGAAAATATATAGAAATAAAAATATTAAATTAAAAAAAAAAAAAAACAAAAAACAAGTAAAAAAAAAAAAAAAATTATAAAAAATAAAATATAGAAATTAAATTTTAAAAAGAAAAAAAAAATGTTTATTAAATTTAAAAAATTAAAAATTAAATTTTAAAATAAAAAATTAAATTTAAATAAATATATTAAATTTTAATAAATTTAAAACTTTAAAATAAAAATTATAAAAAAAATAAAAATAAATAAAAAATAAAAAAAACATTATTGAAATTAAAAGTAAAAAATGAAAAATTAATTAAAAATGAAAAATGAAAAATAAAATACTATAAAAATATTAAATCTAAAAAAATATATATTAAAAAGACAAATAGATTTTAAAAAATAAATTAAATTTAAATTATAAAAAATTATATATATATATATATATATGAACTTAAATTAAAAATATATATATTATATTTTATTAAATATAAAAAAATGTTAATATTAAAATAACAAATTAAATTTTAAATAAATAAATGAATAAACAAATAAATTTTGAAAAAAAAAAAAAAAAAAATATTAAAAAAAATATTAAAAAAAAAAAAAAAAAAAAAACCATTGTTAAAATAAAAAGTTAAAAAACTTTAAAAATCAATTAAAATTGAAAATTTGAAAAAAATAAATTAAATTAAATATATTAAATAAAAAGTAAAATAAAAAACAAATTAATTTGATTAAGTTTAATTAATTAAAAAAAAAATCTAATTTTAAATACACAATTTTAATTAAAATAAAATATATATATATAAAAATTTTATGTAATTAAAAAAATAATAATAATAAAAAATTAAAAAAATGTTAAAAAAAAATTTAAAAAGAATATTAAATTCAAATAAATTTTAAAAAAAAAAAAAATACAAAATTTACTAAATTTTAAAAAATTAAATGAAAAAAGTAAACATAAATTTAATAATAAATATATATATATATATGAAAAAATTTTAAAAAAATTAAAAAAATCAATTAAATTAAATTTAAAAAAAAAAAATACAAAATTTAATAAAAATTATTAACAAATTTTAGAAAAAAAAACAAAAAAGACAAAAAAAGACAAAAAAAAAAAAAAAAAATTAAATTAAAAATATAAAAATTAAATTAAAAATAATAATAATTTTAAATTTTTTGAATTTAAAAAAAAAATTAAAAAATTAAAAAATATATATATATATTAAAAATTAAAAATAAAAAAAAAATATATATATATATAAAATTGATCGTGGTGGCACCGCCAATCGGCCTCCCACAGCGGGAGGTCGATTCGGGCGGTCGCCCTCTGCCGGCACGGAGGTCGGTCCCGAAATAAGCACTCCCCCCCCACGTAGGGAGGCGGGTCGGGGTGCCCGATCACGCGAGGTTGATCGGACGGTCTCTGCGCGGAAGCCGGTCCCGAGAATCGCTCTCCCCGGCGGGAGCGTTCGGTGCCTCCAATTGCGAGAGCGTGGGTCGAGAGCATAAGCCTGGGCGTTCGGGAGATAAGCCCTCTGCCGCCCGCGGTGGGTCGAGGCCGCCCTCGCCGGGGGAGAGGTCGATTCGAGGGGCTCGCCCTGCGCGGTGGGAGGGCGGGTCGAGGTCGCCCTCTGCTTGTGAGGCGCCGGTTCGGAATCGGCCTCGCCCGGATGGCGGAGCCGATCGCTAGGAGGGCGGGGGGCTACATGCAACCTCCCGCCTTCGAGCGAGCGAGCCTCACCCCGCCGCCACGGAGTGGGAGAAGTAGATTGGAGCCGCCACCACGATCAAAAAAATTCTCCCTTTTTTTTTTTTTTTTAAATTCAAAAAATTTAAAATTATTTTTTTTAATTCGATTTTTTTTTTTTTTTTTTTTAATTTAATATTTTAGATTGTTGTTTTTTAAAATTTAAAATTTATTTATTAAATTTATTAAATTTTAATTTAATTTAATTTAATTTTTTGTCTTAGTTTATTTAGTTTTTCATTTTAAAATTTATAAATGGTTTCATTTAAAAAAAAAAAAAAACAATAAATTTATGTATATTTGTTTTTTAATTATTTGCACGTGGTTTTTTTGTTTTTTAATGATAGTTTTTTTTTTTTATAATTTTTTTTTTCAATTTATTTATTTATTTAAATTTTTTTTTTTTTGTTAATTTTAAAATTTGTATTTTTTTCTTATTATTATTATTTTTTTAATTTAATTTTTTCTTTTTTGTATTTTATTTTTTTTATCTAAATTTTAATTTTGTAATTTAAATTATTTTTAAATTTTCTATTTTAATTTTTTTTTTTTTAATTATATGGTTTTTTTTTAATAACTTAGAAAAAAAAAAAAATTTGATGTTTTTTTTTTAATTTTTTTGGTTAATTTTTGTTTTTTTCTTTAAATTATGTGTTTTTTTTTCAAATTTTGTCTCTCTTCTTCTTCTTTTATTTTTCTTTTTCTTTTTCATTTTTTTCTTTTTTTTTACGATTTTTTCTTTTTTTTTCTTTTTTGGGGTTTTTTTAATTGTTTTTATATATATATTTGTTTATCTAAGTTTTGTGTTTTATTACCAACATCAAAATCACCTCTTAAAAAAAAAGGTTGATGCTACATCAATACGTTTCAAAATTAGCATGAAAATCACCGCTCTAAAAAAAAAAAGTTGATGCTGCATCAATACGTTTCAAAATTAGCATGAAAATCACTAACATTTTAAAACAAATATTCATACTTCATAAATAAAAATATTAGAGTGTCAGAAATGTGCTCCAAAAAAAAAAAAAATGGTGATTCTGCATCACCACTTTTCAAAATCGGGTGTTTTTTATGCTACCAAAAAAAAGTAGGTAACAGTGTGGTTACCTATTTCATCGGTAACAGTGTTCATTATCAAGGTTGTGGAAGACAATTCTTTTGAGCTCAGCATTCCCCCATTCCTTGGCCTTCACCCAGTGTTCAATGTGGACTGCCTTCAGCCATACTTTCCGCCAATGATTACTGGACACGTCAGACATTTCAAAACAACTCACACCAACAAAGATAAACCCCGACTGCATGGAAAAAACCACAATTGATCGGATCATGGACACGGAGATCAAGAACACTCGCTAGTAGAAGATCTAGTTATATTGGATTTTCAAAGTTGGCCAACTCCTGCACCAAGGCAAGTGGCTCACCAAGGACCAAGTTCAGCAGAAGTTTCCTCATCTCATGGAGGAATTCAACGCAATGGGGACTATTACTTCCAAAGGGGGGAGGATTGATCCAGATATATATTGGTGGCCACCCACCTATTCCACTTGGACCCCACCATTATTTCTTTTAGTTTTTCAGTTTCCTTAATTGTAGCACAGTTTACCATTTTTGGCAGTTTTTTGGGTCCTGAACTTTTGGAGCCATTTTGAGGCCCTAAAAGACATTTTTTGGGAAAACCAAGGCCAACATCGGTCGAAGTTGGATAGATATTTCTAACGAGGTATTGTGCGTGTCAAACGGAGATAGTATGCCAAAGTTACGTCCCTATGAAGTTGATGTATCAATTTACCCAAACGAGGCCCATAATATTGGTGCTTCATATCCTAGGGTTAGGTTTTTAGATGTTCATGGTTTTCCATTGTTTCTCAATAATAAATAGGCCTTCGAGCCTCATTGTAACATAGTTAAGATGCATGTAGACACCACATCTCTTCCCATAGATAAGCTACCATCACCCAAGCTTATTTATTTCCATTTTGTATGTAAGCATATTTCAGCCTTTGATATTAATGAAATGAAGTTATATTTCTGTTGCATCTCTGTGTCCATGTTTATATTCATATTTTGTTGCATTCCTACATAAATTTGGATCATGTCTCCATGATGACATGATGTGACATGACATGATGGTGTTTTGATACTTAGAGCTATGATGATGCTAAACTCGGTGCTACGATGATGCAATGCTTGTGCTACAAAACTTGGAGCTACTACAAAGGCGATCAAAATGAAGATGGATCGCAGGGTTATCTCAGGAAGTAGAAGGATGAAGTTTTAGTGCAAGCAAGGGAGATCGCGTTGTATGGAGATCTCGATGCTAACACAATGAAGGGATGACTTGATGGAGGAAGCCTATGGTCTAAGAGTCTTGGTTGTCTCATCTTGAACCTATTGAAGGAAGAATTTTGACTGGGTTTTCCCCAAAGAGTGGGGTTTTGCCTTGGTATTGTGCCTATATCTTGTGTCCTATTATATTTCTTTGGAATTAAACTTGATGATAAGAAAAGTTAAAAGAAAAATCACATAATAATAACAAGAAACATCACAAGATAATGTCATGATAACAGAAACTACTTAACTGCCATTTCTCCAACACATTGGACGGTCCACAATACCTCTGCCCATCTTGCAACTAATATTAATTGTGTCACTCCCCCCCTCATCCTTCTTCTGTTGACTCCATTGGGGGGTATCACAAATTACTTCCGTCATCAAATCTTCAGTGACCTCCATAGTCCATTAGGATTACGCTCCGCCACAGTCATAGCGCATGGGCATATAGATTTAGGGCTCAAGGCCTCCACATTTCCTCACAAATCACGACGGCTTGGGACATATCTCTTCAACCTTTACACCTGTACCGTCCTACCACGTCACCCTGGTCCCATTATCTTGGCGCCCTCCTCTACTGATCCTCTTTGCACCTAAAGGATGAGACCTCCGGAACATATGGATCAATGGGTCATACCTTCACGCACACTTGCTTTCGATTGGCCCACAGGGTTACAGTGCAACGACATCTCGTGCCGAGTCATCCCTATGCTCTCATCCGCTACTCTCCTTTAAACCTCCAAGATGGGGGCTTTGGGACATGTCATCCTGATCCCTACCATCCTGGTGACACCTCTCAGCTACCCCTTTTTAACCATTCGGGGTGGGACCCTCGGGAAACCACCCCAGTCCTGGCCTCTGGGCGATCTCTCTCATCTGCTCCTTTATGCGCCTCTAGGGTGGGACCTCTAGGATACGTCATCCCAACACCTGACATCCCGACACTTCGAAGCAAACCCCCCCTTCGAACTTACGAGGTAATGACCAACAAGATGAGTTGTATGGTGGGCTCTGCTCCAGCCAATGGAAACGCTCCCCACCTCCGAGTTGTGAGCCCAACTAGCCTAGTGCCCAGTCAGCCCTACCATTCCTCTATGCTGCAAAAACAAACCTCTGGGATGTTTCCTTCGAGCCATGTCACTCCTTCGCCCAATAGCAGCGAGGCTGAATGGAGGCATCCAATCCAGAGAATCCATGGCTAGGTTTTCCTCAGATTGAAGGATAAGTTTTATTCAATTAAATTATACGTTTAAGTCCCCGCCTACCTTCACCACAACGTTGCTATTTGCATAACTTCACCATGGCCTATTTAAGGAGGTCATGCAAGATCATGAGCACTTCGCTCAATCTTAAATCCTATGGTTTTCATCAAGGTTTGCTCCCTTTCAGCACCCATCGCCATTCGCCAGCCACTTCGTCCATTGATTGGCTACAATGGCTCTGCAAATGTCTGGATCTACGCCAACATTTAGTTATGGCCATTATGGATTACTAAAGCACCTACTGGTGCTATCCATCATGAGCTTACACTGCAGCCACTCTTCTCGAGTTCATGGGATTCATGAGGCGCCATGAAGGCCACACAAAGATTGACATTCCTCAAAGGGATGGGGAAAATCATTTTGAGGATTCAAATACAGGAATGTGCCTCATGGACCAGTGCACGATGGGGAAGTTCTTGACCTTTAAGCATTCCTTGCTTAGGGACAGGGAATTCCACGCATGACGACACTGGTGGCCTTTTGGTCGCCCCCAGCTAAGGTCTTGCAGTGAACTCCTGAAGGGCCTCCAGCTCTCCTGCCACACGTCGGGGAACTTCATGTGGTTCATTGCAACCCTACAAGCAAGATTGCCCTTATTAAGGGTCTCAGGGCATTTGAATACTAGTGGTGACACGCAACCATCCCTCTTGAATGAGATGCTAATGCCTCAAATATCATGGCTACTATCAGTGATTCAAATAACCAACAACCACATCCCCTCAATGTTGAGATGTTCCACCGATTGAGGTTTCCAACCTAAGAAAGATCAACCACTATGTAAAGCAAGTCAATTCCTCCTATGAGGTAGTGCCCTACTCAAGAGTGCACATAGATCCTTTGGACCAAACCCTGGTCAAGGGAACATGTTGACCCAATACTAGGGTACTCGTCACAATAGGCTAAAGAAGCCTCTCATGTAATATTACAGATTATTTAACTTTGGAAGAAGGATGTCCCCAACATTGACATGATGCAGTATAAACACTGACAAGGGCTTGTAACCAACGCCTTCATCATATTACACACAAACCCTGTGAAAATAGGTGGTCTTGACTCTTCAATGTAACATCAAACTGTAATAAAAGGAGTTTTTATGTTAAGTGTTGTCATGCTTTAGTTTAGATTCTATTAGATCTTTGCAATGCCTTTAACTTTGCATAGTATGTTATTCGTTTGTGCTATTAACAACGCAGTCAAACATTTCATACAACACACCATTCCAACCCAAGAATGCAACATACCCTCTTCATCCTTTAAGGAAATACAAAGAGCACTTATCTTGTAAACATTTAGGGCAACTGAGTCAGGGATTATGACTCTCCACCCAACCGTAAACAACAGTAGCCAAGGCTCACTTGTAGTTGTCACCCCCAAGCGAGATTCCAGAGACTTAGGGGTCCTACTCAAGAGTTAAAACACCAACTGCTAGTAGAAACTGGAAATCCAAAGGAACTCCTTCCACCACCCACCAGCCACTCAACAGTTAAAAAAGGCTCAAGGAATCTAGAGGCTTACTGCCTCCACCCTCCAATTATCCAATGGTAGCCCATATGTACACAGGGGATCGAAAGGCTTCTTCTCCACCCAAGAACACAGAGGGAATCCAGAGGCTAGCTGCCTCCACCCAAGAATGTCAAGGGAATCTAGAGAAATGAGTCTCCACCCTTCAAACAAACCACAGTGGTTCCACCCACCTCGAGGAATCCAGAATCCACTGTAAACAACCTCGTGAGGAATATTTCAGAGAACCTCCTCGGAATCCAAGGAACAATTTTCCACCCCAGCCATCAAGGGGCTCCAAAGAAAGACCATCTCCGCCCTCTCGCTATACAAGGAATCGAGAGGCCATTGTTCCTCACCAGGGATTGATCATCTTATTGTCAACCTTGCCCACTGAATTGATATCACTTTGTTCCTTTTCTGTTGCAAAACTCCTTTTTTTGTTTCCTCTCTTCTACCTGTTGTTGGATGAACGTTGAATCTAACTCCCTAATCTTTGTGGATGAATAGTGAATGAGGTCGAATTGCTTGAAAATCCAACCACCCTTTCCTTCCTCTTCCTTCTCTTTTCTTTTCTGCGCAGTGATTGACTTTCACTATCCTTGCTACCAACACAGTCCATCTTCATAAATTTCATTTCCTTGTTGCCTTGTTATGGTACTCAAGCAACATGGGCCTGCATACTTCTCTTGCAGCCCAATTAAATTCAGAAAACCAACGTATTGAAAGTACACCCACCAACCTTTAATGGTTGTTATAACAGTTCAAATTACCTGCACAAGGAAACCTTGCATATTCCAAGCAAGCAACCTCCTCAACTCTGGAATCTGTGTCCCTTTGACTCAGCCCCATTTTAACATATTTTGCAAAAATATTTACATTGCATTTCATGAGGAAACCAGGGTTGGGCGTATCACACATTTCTCCAAGCATCCCCCCATCCTAGGGGCGTGGGAAACATGGAGTGTGTGCACCCTACCCTAGTGGTTGTATCCCCATGGAAAACTGGTGTAGGTTGTAAGGTAGAGTGCAAGCAAAAATACACAAAAGAAAGATGGCACAAACATGGTGATCAAGTGTCTCCACCTGCCTAGATCTTATCATTGTTTGCAAGCCCCAACCCGTCTACAACAAGTCCATGATTTGAATGAGCCATGACATGTTGATCAAGGATTGAATGCCAAGGACATAACCATGAACAATCTCCTCCACCTGCACAAGGATCAAAGGTCAAGCCATGAGACTTCAAAATGGATGGCGAATTAACGAGAATGAATAAGCAAATACTGTCTCAACATAATTCTCATGAATATTATTTATTGGGTCATTACCTACAAACAAAGGAACCCCACAATACTCTTGATAGGAAGGCCAAAAGCCAGGACAAATACCCAAACCCCAATCGAATAGAAAAGTTGTTCCAATAGCAATGATGTGGAATAAATCCAATTATGATCAGAGTTCTACATGAATCATGTGAATACAAATCTGACTAAACTTTCATTAAACAAACACAGGCGTAAATAGTTTTACATTCACAAAAACTAGCATACTAACATGAAAGTAACATGTTTATAGCACATATATCAACAAACTTGGAGGAGAATCTCAACAAGCTCTTAAGAAGAAACTAATCACAACCATAGAGATAGTTATTGAGAAGATCTAAACTATTAACAACAATAGAACACCAACTGGCAATTAGACAATTATTTTTATCCTATTATTTTTATGTTTATAGCACATTTATCAACAAACTTGGAGGATAATCTCAACAAGCTCCTAAGAAGAAACTAATCACAACCAAAGAGATAGTTATTGACAAGATCTAAACTAAAAAACCAAGTGGCAATGAGACATAATTATTTTTATCCTATACTCATGTCTCATAAAACAAAATAAATATGAAACGGAAAAATATATTAAGAATCCTTATCATTTATCCACATCGGATTGAAGTTTTTCAATGCAAAACATGCACTATCAATAGAATAACTTGGATGTTTACGATTGATTTGAATACAAAACATGATGTTTATGATTAATTTGAATCTGGGACATGCATCGTTAGTAGAATAACTTGAATATTTATGATTGATTTTAATTCGCAGATTAAAGATCATCAACACGGCCCATTATAATCGGAAGAATCAAAAAACATTCTAAACTAGAGAAACCGTGATTGCTTTCCATTTATTTTGAATGTCCGCAATTTTTAACACCTATTGACACCCAATATAGCTGATCAGTGATCAAGATAGCTCAAATTAAATCAGATATATGGAATAAACATGGGTGATCTAAAAGTCTGTCATTCTTCATAGCATTTAATGCCAATCTAGAGGCACTATTCATGCTGTATACCATAAAACTTGTAACATGACCCCTAAGAAGTCAATTCAGAAAACGATAAAGGGAAAGGCATCAAGATATGTGACGGTCTACTCTTAAAATAGGTTTCAGAATTACTGAATCGACAACCTTCAGTTAAGTCGTGATAAATAAGCCAGGTTTCTGGTTTGATGTCTAAGGCACCCAATGAAATCGGAGCATACATTTCCCGATCCACATTTTTATGTCTTAAAGTGAAGCTAATGTATTTTCATTCTCCAATATCTCCAAATCTTCATGATCACTAGGGATGTCAGGACCGGGAGGGATTCCTCCTGGATAGTCTGTTGTGGGTAAATCCGTCCCGATTGCACTGCAAACAACATGGATATAGTGTCACAAAGTAGTTGAACTCGCAAATGCAACATGAGACTCATAATCTTTTGCTATGAAAGAAACGTATAACTGGAGAGCTGGGGCATATTTGTAGAATTGGCAAGGAAAGCCGAACTACAAGGTCATGGCATCTCATTACCTTGTTATGGTAACTTTCTATGATTTCACATCCAAGTTAAGCTGTGCTGTGAAACAGTACGAGTGCTATTGTTGCGAATTATTAGAGATCAACAAAAAGGATCCGCAAAACATTAACTTTTACCTTCTGTCTGCAATAACCATCGATCTAAGTTCAGTGTTGGTAAAGCTGCAAGAATGGGCACAAAGACAAAAGGTGTCAGTAGTGAAATCATAACAAATATAGTTACTCTCAAGAATAAAATAATTATGTGGTAACAAACTAATTATGAAAAGGTAAGCTAATTTACATTGTCAAAGGCAAAAACAAAAAAGTAAAACAATAAATCAGCCTCTGACTTCATATACTTGGGATAAGTTCCACAAGCATATTTGGGATAAAGAGCTACGGAGAAAGTAAAAGTACCATATTGAAAAGTTTAATCCCACTCATAATCATCATCAAAAAGCATACATAGGGGCCAATATTTCTTGGAGAGTCAAAATTCTTATTGTTCATCTAAGGATTAATTCTCATCAACTCCTTTGTGAAACGGGGTGCTGGAAAAGGCCAAAAGAAATTTGGAAAGAAAGAGTATCTATTTTTGCACTTCCAGAAAAGTGGAAACAGAAAAGAATTTCATTTTAGAATGTGAGGCCTTCAAAAACAATAGGAATAGTTATGTAAATATTCTGACAGCTAGCTCTTGGGATAATTTATTCAGCAAGAGGATTGTTGAGAAGTTGGAAGCGCTCATTGTGAGGTTACATAGGAAAAGGGATGAATGCAGTATCATAAGGCGAGGCAGTCTGTCCCATCGGCTATCTTTAGCCTCGTGGACGTTAAAATAATTTATTGTTTCTTTTTTCTTTCCATATTAGACAAATTTGCCTAGTACCCTAGTAATTGATCAATGCAATTTGCACAAATAACTGGAGAAAGAATAACAAGGGAGAACGAATAATAAGAAATAGTGAATGCACCTTCCACTAAGAAGCCTACTTGGTTTCAGAAATTGTATATGCTACTAGTTCAAATTTATAAAACCATGCAAAATTGCCATGAAGTTCTCCAAAGTATAGCCATGCAGACATATGTACATGTATATTTTTCCTTGGATGGGAAGGTATGTCTTTCTTTGCATTCACCAACAGTATAATTAGATGAACTCGTATAAGGAATTAGCCACTCATGCATTTAGAGTTTCTGATGAAAGTCACCTTGAAGATGAGAAAACCCATCTCCATAAGGTTTTCAAAAATAATGGTTATAATAAGCTCCAATGTCTTAGGGTTTTCCTTAAAGCTAGCAAGGGTTCCAAGATTAAAAAAGAACCCAATGATCGGTTTTCTAGGGTGCACCTTCTTTTTATCCAAGGGACCACTGGCAAGATTGCAAGGATCCCAAGAAAGCACAAGGTTCCCTCTACTTTTAGGCCCCTTAACACTATTCAAAGTTCCCTAAGATCTGTAAAAGACCCGGTGGACCCTAAGAATATAAAAGGTGTTTATGTAATCCCTCGTTCATGCGAGACACCCTATGTTGGTGAAACCGGGTGTTCAATAAATCAGAGGATTCAAGAACATGCAGCAGACATCAAACATGGGAGGACCCACTGCTCAGCGTTAGCAGAACATGCAGAAAATAAAAAACACCACCTCTGCATTGAAGACGTTCGGGTCATTGCTAGGATAGATCATTTCCATCACCGTAAGTTTAGGGAGGCTATAGAGATTGAAAGGAGGCCAAGCAATCTGAATAGAGATGATGGTGGAAAATTAGCAGTTGTTGGATCCCTACCATTTCCTCTTAAGTTTATATTTATTTATTATTACTATTATTATTATTTCTTTATTTCTTTATTTCTCCTCCTAATTTCTCGATTTTTAATTTATATTATTTATTTATATTTTCTTACTACTAATACACAATTAATTACTTTATTTTCTTCATTATTTATTTATTTATTTTTATTTCATTTATTTATTTATTTATTTTATTTTTTTGACTATGTATTATTTTTATTTAATTTTAAGTTTTTAGAATTAATTGTTTTATTTAAGTTTGACTCATATTATCTTTATTTTAGTGTTTTGATTATTTAGGTTTGACCCAAATATTCTTTATTTAAGTTTGACCATTTATTATTTTTATTTATTTTTAAGTTTTTAGAATTAATTGTTTTGGATTATTTAAGTTTGACCCAAATATTATTTTTATTTTATTAATGTTTTATTGTTTTGATTATTTAGACTTGACCTAAATATTATTTTTATTTTAGAATTTCATTTCATTAAAAAATTCCTTTTGATTATTATTTTCCTTAATTCAATATTAACAACTATATTCTAACAATTATTTCCTTATATTAAAATATTGTTTATTAATAAATAATATTTATTTAGTCAAATCTAATTTTTATATTATAACGACTAAAAAAATTTGTCTTCATCTATTTAATTTGATGCCAAGATCTGGTTCTTTATCTTGTCCTGACAATGAACCACACTGGATGGTTCAAAACACGTCGACAAAACTCTGATGATGTGATTTTTAACAAAAGTTTTCTTGCTTTTCAAGAAATAATATTCACAGTAAAATTATCAGTTAACAGTATACAAACTACCTGCGTTATCAATCCACAAACACTTTGTTTCAACTTTCATTGAATTGACAACAGGAAAATTTTCATTTTTCAATTCCTATGTTGGCCCCTGAAATGCAAGTTCAAATGCATTTTTGGAGGCATTCTTTTCAGCAACACTGTACCAAGAAATGCAAACTCCGGTAGCTTGGTACAAGTCATTGGTCTAAGCAAAGGCTATTGTGAGTGGGGAGTAGGAGCAGGAACCACAATTTTCAAAAAGCTTCTAGGAGCAGAGAGTTTTTATGTAATACATATTTTAATATATTTTGATGCATATATATTAATAAAAAAACTTGCAAAATGTCGAATGTCGAATCAGCCATAGAAAACGTGAAAACACAGATTTAACAACTGGGTTAATGATGATCACTAACACATCAACCATTTAGTACATATGTAACGTCAATCATCTAGTCATTATAACTTATAACATTGTCATCAAATGATCAATTATCAACCACAATATCAATCTTGAGGTTTCAAAATATAAAATCTATCATCAACAAATTGTAACAAATAACATCAACCACGGAATAAAACAGAGCATCATATTCACTAGCATTTGCACCAAAAGGGTGCAAAGACATGCTGATAGAAGTGTAGATGAATGTAGTGTGTTTTTAGCTTTTTGACTGGATTAAATGCATTTTTCGTTTTTTCACTAGGTTATAGTTTAGATCATAAATAAGTAAATATTACTAGTTAATATGAGGTAGTGAGATAATATTAATATACAATTATTTCATTAACATGTATCATCACAAGGATGGCGAAGGCACTGAACAAAGCTATCCATTACCTAGTGTCGTTTTGAACCATCCCAGACATACGTGTTTTCTCTTCCCAGGGTCGCGAATCTCGGACACACACTTCCCCAGCTCGCCTCGGTATGCTCGACGCTAAGCCTCTCAGTTTCGAATCCCGTCTATGCCATCATCGAAATTGCTACCAACACCATCCTTGATGATCATCAGGGCATAGCAAAGGCAGGCGATGGGATTATATGGAGTTGCAAGCTTCTCCACATCAAACCTAATCATTATGGTGGGGTTATTACTCAGAGCAAAAGATGAAATGGAGGCAACACATTTTCTACAACATAATAACTAAGATCTAAGACTTTTGTATGGCTGCTTTCCCTTCTTAGATATCCTTCTTTCAAGAAATAAGGATGGTTCCATTTTTCACCAATTTTTTCACAAGAAAACTCACATGGAACAGTATCTTCATGCTGGTTCCCATCATTTTCCTGCTCATAAATTTGGTGTTCTTTGCACTCTTTCTACTCGTGCTCTAAGAATCTATGATGACAACCACTTGGAATCAGAGAAATCTCATCTTCTTGACGTTTTTTAAAATAATGGATACAGTGGATCTCAAGGCCTTAAAGCATTTCGAAAGGCCTATAAAGGGTTGGGTGGCAAATCTACCAGGGTGGATCCTATCTCCAAGATCCATCTCATGTTTATACAAGGGACAACGAATAAAATTTCCCATGTCCTTAGAAGAAATAATGTCTTCTCTTCATTCAAACCTCTCTGTATTATTAGAAATTCTCTTGGATTTGTAAAGGACCCTATCGACCCTAAGGAAATGAAAGGAGTTTACATGGTTCCTTGTTCCCGTGGTACTCTCTATATTGGATAAATAGGTTGATCCATTAGACAGAGAATCTAGGAGCATGCTGCAGACATTAGACACAATCGGTCCTGCACCTCAGCTCCTGCGGCACATGCGGAAAAATCATGTCGCCATGTTTGCATTGAGGACTCCAAATTCCTTGCTAAAGTTGATCACTTCCGCCATAGGAAGTTGAGGGAGGCAATTGAAATTGAAAGGCATGCTAAGAATCTCAACAGAGATGATGGTTGGAAATTAAGTAAGAGCTGGACTTCGGCTCTCTCTAGGTAATTTCTTTCCCCCTGTGTTGAGACTCTTGATGCATCTGGTCTTTTTATTTCCCTATCTTTGATTATTATTCTTATTACCTTTAATGTTTTTATATTTATTAAATATTATCTTCTCTCTTTAACTCTATATTATCATATTATATTTAATTAAAAATTTATTTATTAGATAATTATTTGATATTATTAATTAGTAATATTTCTTAACAATTAAAAAAAATTAATAATTTTTCCTAATAACTAATTAACTAATTTAAATAACGGCTAGTTTTTAATGGCTATTTCTGGGCAATGATGCATCCACACTATTTATTCATTAAGATCGATTAGCTTCTCCACCGTGTCCTGAGGATGAACCACATTAGATGGTTCGAAACGTCGACCAAATCCTAATGATGTGATTAATCCGAAAGACATTCATCTATAATCACTAAGAGCGGAAGCGCGGGCCATGTTCCATCAAGCACATCAAAGAAGTAGAATAAAAATGCTTCATAATGTTCTAAATGTTCATTTTCTGCATAACAGAATAAGTAGAATAAAAAGAAGGTTTCATGATATTCTACATGTTATATCTGAAATTCAATCAGAGGCAAACAAGCTTCCTAATGTTCTACATGTTATATTTCAAATAGAAATAACAAGATATTCTACAAAAACATACAAGGCACAATAATAACAATTGAATAATATATTTTTACATACATGAGTGAGAGGCTTCCATGGCATGTTTGTCTTACAAGTCCCAGCTTAAAGGGAAGCTTTACATGATGATGTAAGTACTCATAAGAATAAATTTTGGCAGAAGTAGTGGATGAGAAATTTCCTCGTACACGAAGTCGCTTCCCTGGTTGAATTTCATCATCATAATGACCACCACCTTCATCATAGGCAATTTTTCTTCTCCTATTTCTTTCTATCCAAAAGTTTGTTGATTTTATGTAACTCGTTATTTAGCTTTTGGTCTTTATTTTTCGTCCTCATTTTACGACCATCTTGCATCTTCACCCCAAACTGAAAGGCAACTTTAGGTATTGCTTCCTTTTGTTCATTATATTTTGCCCATTCTTGTTCCATCTCAAAGTCCCAACGATGGAGACGGTCCTTGGCCCTGCCACCCATATCCATTTTTGTTAGGTCGTCTTCATCATCACTGTTTTTTTTTTAAACAAAACACTTTATCTACGATTACATGATCATGTTCTTAAAAACATCAATGATATGATCACAACTATCAATAACATGTTCATGAATAACTACATATGGAGCTACCCAAGGCATACACTTGAGTGATCAAATCTCCTTCATCTATGCCCGCTATAAAAGAAGGTAATAAATAACAAAATCATCTGACAGTAGCTAATTAGTTAGGTTACGATTTTTTCCAACTTAAGCCCAAAACTGATACAGGGCCATTTCAGGCCAAGGCCTTTGATATATTTACCTCAAACTTGGACTTATCTAACTCTTCAGCGTTGTTACCTGCAATGTTGGTTTGTTTGTTGTTATATGCTACCGTGTTCTTTTCATACTTTGTTTTCCTTTTAGCAGCCTTGGCAACATATGGAGCCTTATCTGCTTCTAACATGGACTTCCATTTGTCACCTCCATCTTTACCAACAACAAATACAGATTTGACATTAGGATTCTTTTCCTTGTAGGTTTTCCTAAACTCCTCCATAAATACAAAGAAGGCACTCGCAAGTCTATTTGGCTTGTTAGGATCCTTGGCAGCCTTGCCCCCTTTATTCTCCTTCTTACTACTTGTCTTTGTTTCCTTCGCTGCAACTTTTCGCTTCCCAATAGGCTTTTCTTCAACTTTCTTCAGCGTGCTAGATGCTTCGTTTTTTTCTTTAGCTCCCTTCATTGAATAAGGCACTTGCTTTAGCAACGCGTGAGTTTGGAACGTCAGACGTTCGTTTAAAACAGAGTCAAAACACAACGACACAAATCTTGCCTCGCAATTTTCCTTTATCCTCATCATCACTGTCTACAATCTCTCGATTATACTCCTGCTAACCTGGATAACACTCAGAGTAACTTGAAAAAATGAAGTTTGGATCCTTTTCCCAAGCATCCTTCTCCCTCTGCTGATCCTTTTCCCGAGCATCTTTCTCCCTGCGCTGCTGAAGCCTGTGATTGTCATGTTTGAATACAGACCCAAGACAACGGTCCTTCTCCTCCTGAGTCATAAATCGACAATCCTTATGTAAATTTATTCCTGCCTCCACACTATAATCCAGTATCTGACTATGAATATATTGATCAGTATAATACCCATTGTCCACCAACTTGCTTAGGTGGTGGTGGAGGATATTCTTGCCATTCCTGGTAAGTTGGTCCCTAAATAGTATCATAACCACCTTGTCGCTGCCAATCTTGACCCATCATGTCCGTAGGTGGTGTTCGGCCATACACAGGATCATTGAAAAATGGTTGCCTCTTCACGTCCCTAGGTGATTCTTCCATATCTTCTGAGAGGGGGCACTGACTTTCATTTCTACCACGAACAACGTAATCAGTGCTAACACCTTAAAATATGTCATCTTCCTCGTTGTGGGCATTCACAGAAAGTTGTTGTTGCTGCTTTTCTTTTGTGTGACCTTTGCGAGGAGGAGAAGGAGGAGGCAGCAACATTTCTTTACTCATGTGCCTCTTAGAATGCCCATCTGCAGCATTTGGTTGTTTCTCATAATCATTTCCATCTTCAATGGCCAAGGATTGAAGTGCCTTGCCTCTTCCTTTCGATTTCTCCTTCCTTTTCTTCTTCAAAACCTTTCCAGAGGAGCCCAAGCGAAGATAATATATGATCTTAGCAATACACTCAAGCACAGATGCATCTACTCCAACTGAGACAGATTCCTGTGGAGGTGGGCAATCAACTTTACTTCTATGCACTGTTGTCGAAATGTCTTGATAAAACTCCTCAATGTTGTAGACAAAAGTTATTGGACTTGGAAGAGACATTTCATTCGGCTTGTTCATGCTCTGAGGCTTTATCATCCATTGATAAATCAGCTTTGTTGCAGCAACGAAAAATGATACTGGTTGGTCTTCCTTATGTACTCTTGACTTCCATCTGCAAGATCTTCATTCTCTAGTTTTTTTTTTCCAATCTCACTCCTCACTTTGTGCAGCAATGCATAATCTAAACCTTTCACCAGATGTGTATGTTCAACATCGCCTCCAAGATATTTGTTGTTCTCAATACATATCCTATGTGCATCAGCTATCCTTAAATCAACAGTCCTAGGTGGTGCAACAACATGAATAGAACCCATATCTATGAGCTTATAATCTGGATTTTGATCTTCTGGCCTTCCCGTCATAGGAGCTCGGTACAGTCCTCGAGGGCGTTCTTTCAAATTCTCCTCGACACGATGAGGGGTTTCGATGACCAATCGCCTTAAATCAGCATTAGAAAGGTTTCCGAGAGAATGGTTGTTGTTGTTGTTGCTCTGGTATCTCTTGTCCCTGTCCTTGGGAGGAGGCCTAGAGAGCGAAGGAAGAGGATTTGAAATTGGGACCTGCTCTTCACTGCCATTCCCATTCCCATCTGCTAAAAACTGAGTTTGACCGTACAGTTGGAAGAACTTGACAAAATCTAAGTTAACGGAAAGCGAGCTTGTACGAGTCACTGTTGAGATTCGGGACACCTATTGAGGATGACGAATCTCAACAGCATCACCAACAAGAACCCCATAATAAAATTCCTATCGACATAATTACCAAAGATTTGTAAGATCCAGTCAACAATTCAAGGTAGGTTTTGTTACCCCTCATGTTAGCAGCAGTATATACAGATTTTTGCAGCACATTTCACCACCATTATAAACCCAACATCACAAGTCAATGTTGAATTTTCTACAAGATGTAGAGTAGAATACAATTTCTTGAGATAATTACTTCCAAATGATTTCCAACAATATTTCTATGCCACTATTATCATGGAATAATTACACTTTCAAAATTATCAATAGTGTATGTAGCGGAAATGATAAAGATCATCAAAATATATCCATACACAATAGAGACAACAAATTTTACTGTGGGAAACCCAAGCTTGGGAGAAAACCCAACAACTTTTCTTTAGGAAAAAATTATTCTTCAACAAGGTTTACAAATCAAAAATTTATCTAGAAATATGTGCCAATATACAAGTCAAAATACCAGTCAAACCTGGTCAAACTTCAGCATTGGCAATGTTCCTTTAGCCCACTATCCTCTACAGCTGCTATTGTCCCTTGCAACTAGCATTGTATACCTTGTTGTCATCTTTTCCTTTGCCTGTGACAGGCGCTAACAAACTTCCTTGTTGCCCTTGGTCTGCTCCCTTAGACCATGGCCACCTTCAACATTCGACAACAAATTGTTTAGGGATATCCACAACTCTCTTTCCATGTTCTGAGGTGCGGTCAACATCCAACAGGTCTTGGCATGTCCTCTTCTGTTGAGAAATTGTAGTTGCAGTCAGTATTTTCATCATCAAAGTCAAAAGAAAAATTATTAATTTTATTGTTGCCTTAGTCGACCCTATTTAAACATGTCATCCCCACTTCATGAACGGGTTTGACCCAAGGTCAAAACCCACATGATTGGTCTACTAGATATATTATATTGGCATTCATTGGACTTATTTGGGCATCACATCAACTCATCATTCAACCTATCTAGAAAGGAGGTATGCTCACACGTGTGAAGAAGAAGAAGAAGATTTATCTCTGCGTTGATCAGCTAGTTTGACTTCTGTTGACCAACGTTGACTTGATTCTCTGTGGTTTGATCGAGTTGCTAACTGTGGATTGGAGGTTGAATATTCTATGGATCTTTGACTATTCATAACTAAGTTTCTGCTACTAATTTTGGGCATTGACTAAGGTTTGAGTGCAAGTCAAACTCTGTGGTTTGACCAAACTTTCTTTGTGAAATTGCAAGACCAAATTTCAGCCCTTTGACCAGCAACCACAGGCTGAAATTCAGCCCCTTGACTAGACTTTGATTAGTGAGCAAATCATTGATTTTTCTCTTTTGACTTGGAATGTATTGTGGTCAAAGGTTGACATTTTGACTAGAAAATTAGATGTACAAATTGGATGAATTGAACAATTTCTCATAAGGAAAGATTTTCGAGTTTCCCCCCTTGTGGGGTTTTGTCCCAAGAAAATTTTGGTGTCTCTTGTATCATTGTTTCATTGCGATCTCTGCTACTCTACTAAATTTTATGGTTGAAATTTTCTAAGCATAATTGCTTGATGATTTGAAAGCTCTAAGAAGAAAAATTGTATCATTGGAAGTAGTTATTAGATTGAAAATTGTTCTAGTATATCTTGTTACTAGAAAATCAACATGGTATCAGAGCTTTGGTGAAGGAAAATAGCATTGATTATATAGCATCATGACACTGACAATCTTCCTTGTGCTTAGCTGAGAGACTGTGGTTTATGGTCGAGAAGATTGTCTTGGTTACTCCCTTGGGTCATTGAGATTGACTGAGAAACCAATATGGTTGGAGATTTTGGTTTTGAGGTTTTGAGTGATCCCTTAGGTCATTGTGTTTGACTGAGAGACTAGTGGGTTTGGTCAGGAAGATTGATTTTGAGTACTCTCTTGGCTCATTGTGCTTGACTGAGAAACCATTTTATATGGTTAGAGAGTTTGGCCACATGAACAATATTCATTGATCCCATGGTCAGTTGGGTTCTAACCTTGATGCCGTTGGTTTTGGCTTGTGGGATGAGCTTGATGCTATCAACCTTTCATTATGATGAAATTTGTACAACTATTGAATTCAATGAAAAGTACCTCCCTGGCTAAGATGGAGTGTTGAGAAATTGTAGCTGCGGTCGATATTTTCATCATCAAAGTCAAAGAGAAATTAATGATTTTTCTATTGCCCTAGTCATCCCTATTTTGATAGGTCGACCCCACTTCATGAAGGGGTTTGACGCAAGGTCAAACCCCACTTGATTGATCTACTATATTTTGGCATTCGTTGCAGTTCATTTGGGCATCACATCAACTCATCATTCAACCTATCTAGCAAGGAGAATTGCTCACACACACGAAGAAGAAGAAGATTTCTCTTTGCATTGACCAACTAATTTGACTTCTATTCACGAGCGTTGACTTGACTTGATTCTTTGTTGTTTGACCGAGTTGTTGATTGCGGATTGGAGTTAGAATATTCTATGGATTTTTGACTATTCATTAACTGAGGTTTGACCACAGGTCAAACTCTGTGGCTTGACCGAACTTTCTCTGTGGAATTGCAGGACCAAATTTCAACCCTTTGAGAAGCAGCAACAGGTCGAAATTCGACCCCTTGACCAAACTTTAACTAGTGAGCAGATCGTTGACGTTTCTCTCTTTTGGTTGGCTTTGAATTGGCATTTATTATGGTCAAAGGTTGACATTTTGATTGGAAAAGATGTACAAATTGGATGAATTGAACAATTTCTCATAAGGAAAGATTACCGGGTTTTCCCCCTTGTGGGGTTTTGTCCCAAGAAAATTTTGGTGTTTCTTGTAGCATTGTTTCATTGTGATCTTTGTTGCTCTATTTAATTTTATGGTTGAAAATTTTTAAGTATAACTGATTGATGATTTGAATTCTCTAAGAAGAAAAATTGTATCATTGGAAGTAGTTATCATATTGAAAATTGTTCTAGTCTATCTTGTTACTAGAAAAACAACATCTTCAAGGTCTGCAACAGGCCCTACGGCCTACACTCTCTCTTGTTGCAGCTCCTTTGTTGAGCTTCTGCCCTCCAATTAGCTTGTTGCGGCCTCTAACCAAGCCTCCAAACCTTGGCATGGAACCTTAACTTCTCAGGTCGGTCTCCTTCATGCTTGGTTGCGGCTCCTTGCTTACCTCTTCCTCAAGAGAATAGTCATTTTTCTTCATTGGTGGAGAAAATGAGACATCACATCCTCTATTTATACTTGTCGAACCAAGGACACACCCTTTCATTTGGCTGGGAAAACTTGTCTTGTTGGGCTGACTTGGAGACCTCAAAAATATTTTTTTATTTTAATTCTTCATGATTCTTCTAGGCCAACTTAGGCATGCGAGAATACCTCCCAATGCTACACAAAAAATTCAACACTTGCTCTTTGCGAGGGAGGTATTCTCCTTGGCTACAAACAAATTTCTCCCTAGCTGAAATTTCTCCTCCACGAGAAAAGTTCATGAGTTTGCTATGTTGATGTAGTGTCTTTTCACATGCACATCTATAGATCTCTCCATCCTGAAGTAGGTAATGTGACTCCTCACACGCACGTCTATAGATCACTCCATCCTGGAGTTGAAAATGTGACTCCTCACATGCACGTCTATAGATCACTCTATCCTAGAGTAGGAAATGTGAGTATCCTAGGCCACTTATCCCTGGCCAAATCAACATGGCCCAACCAAATCAACATGGCTCCTCAGGTAAATGTATCAATCCCCTTTGGTCAAATCAGCATGACCCAACCAAAGTCCTTCACGACTTCTCAGGAGAGGTTCTGCCCCTAGACTGTTCACCCCTAGCCAAATCAGCATGGCCTAGCCAAAGTCCTTCGTGGCTTCTCAGGTGAATTACATCAATTTTCTCTTGTCAAATTAACATGACCTAGCCAAAGTCCTTCATGGCTTCTCAAGAGAAGATATGTCCAATCTTGCAATTTCCCTAGCACATTCACCCTTGGTCAAATCAACATGACCGAGCCAAATCAACATGGATTTTTTGGAGATGGTATAATCGATCCTACAGAGACATTCAGCATCGCGCCAAGCTTGTATCTGAAGTATACAAACTTCGCTCTAGACAGTGGCTCAGTGAGAATGTCTGCAATCTACTCACCTGTGAATATGTATTGGAGCTTCATTGCTCCCTTATGCACCATGTTTCGGATGAAGTGACCTAATCAAATAGTCCTGTAAGAAGCTTCCAAATCCACACTGCTTCACGACTTGCGACACTCATTACAATATACTTCGCCTCTACTTACTGAGTGCAATAGAAGTCAGCTTCCGACTAGACCAGGATATCATAATTGATCCCAAGCTAGAGCAACACCCTGAGGTGCTCTTTCTGTCCTCTACACTCTTAGCCCAATCTGAATCAATATATCCCTGCAGCCTCACTTCAACACCTAATACATATCTCAAACCATATCCAACTGTACCACACAGGTACCTCAACACATGCTTCACTGCATGCCTTGGCTCAACCAAAAACTGGCTAGCTTCCTTCACTAGATCCATCATCACAACTACTTTTTAGTCACCCTGACTACGTGCTCCCTCTGATATTGAAGAAGATCCTCCCATCATGGCAATCCTAGCTACACCCTCTGCCACCAATGCTCCCTTTATCACTAAAATATATCCATTTTTCTGGCATGGTCCCCTCATCGAAGGCATACCACTCCTAGAGACCTCCCGTCTCTAAGCATATGACAATCTCAACTCATGACATCCTCTTGGAAGGTTGCTCCTTTTATTCTTCTTTATTGTCTGCTCCATCGAAACTGGAATCTCTTTCAGTCATCTAGCATAGTTTTGGACGTCCTAACAATCTGTACAATTTCCTTCTTTGAAAACTGGCCATCTGGCGACTGGAGAAAAAATCTTCTCGTAGTCCACTCCCTCTTTCTAGGAGAACCCTCTTGTCAAAAACCTCGCTTGGTATTTCTCGATGTTTCCATCTGCTGCATGAATCATTGCTTTTGGAAATCTCAACAATGGATCTATTTTTCCTTACTGCAAACTTCATTCAGGAGGCCATGGAAGAAAAATTATAACTAAGAAAAAAATACAATGACAAGAGGTTGAGAAAAAAATAAAAGTAATAATAATAATCAAGGGAGAAAATATGATTAGAACTGCTTATCTCTTGATAAGGTAGAAACTACTGAGGATTTTCAACTCCCTCTCTGAAATTTGTGACTTCTTCTGAGGTGGATGCTCATCATAATCATCATCATCAAAATTGAATGTTGATGCATGCTACTTTCTCGTCCTTTTCTTCTCAGGACACTAGGAGGCGTAGTGTCCTTAATCATAAAAAATGAAGCACTTGACCTTTGACGTATCCTTCTTCTTCTCCTTGGGCAACAATGCCTAGGTTGGTTGTCCTAATAATATGTATAGTCCGTCCTCTCGAATACCAATCACTCCTGTTGAGGCCTTATGTTAGGAATCATGGACCTTGTTTTGGGTTGGAAAATGGCTGGTCACTTTGGCTTCATCTTTGGCTCCTTTCATCCTGGGTAGGATTGGAGGACAAGAAAAGTTCTAAGGATGGAAATTTATCTTAAAGTTTAGAAACCATGGTGAATCTTACTAGTCCCAGTTGCCACAAAATCTAGCAGGTCCAAGGCAAAGCCTCACTAGGAAAAACCAAACCTTAGGGAAAAAAGAGAAAGGGTTTCCACTATCACCACAAGGGATGCTTCCCTAAAATCACCTAAAGGATATTCAACCATAATGGCACAAGGTGATTGATATTAGGCCTACTAAATGGGATATAGTACTAGTGGAGCCCAGAAGGCCTATGTATTCTACATGAAGGTTCAAGTACTCTATTCCTAGACCAATTAGAGGGTTGTTATAAGTGAAGGCTTTGCATATTTCCAATGACAGAGAAAACTATACCATATCACAACCAACGAAAATGGTATTTCAAAGGATAATCAACAAAGGAGGCGAGACCTTCAAATAAATACCAAGGATTTAGGGTTTCCAATGGAATTTTATGGCTGAAAACATACATAAACAACTAATAAATGATGACATCAGCCCTAAAGGTGATGGTTTAGGATGGAAAAATGCTAGATTTTGCTATTATATTATTTATTAATGCATTTCCTAATTTAAAAACCAAAAACTTCAAACATAAATTTAATTTTATCAATTTTATTCACAAAACCCTAGCCCTAACCCTAGGTATCTAGGAAAAAGAAGGGAAACATTGCAATGCTCGTCTCTAGAGGGGAAATGATGCATCATCAAGGTCAGAACTGTTGTTTGGACTAGGTACAGTGAACTTTTGGAGTATAGTTGAATGGGATGAAGATCAACTCTTAAGTGGTCTCTTCTGTTGTGATAACATCACCTCACAAAACCCTCTCAAGATCAAGTGAAATCATTAATCATTAGGGGCAATAACGATCAAGGCATCATAATGAACCATACCTAATGTTAGGGGCATAAGGATACTTCACAGAAAGCTCACCTTCAAATGTTTAACTAGGTCAAGATATGTAAACAAGTTTTCTCACTTATATTAGGGATAATTAGGTCAACAACCCTAATAGGTGTGCATGTATATTTCCACAATTCGTAATCATGTTGATAAGTTTCTGGATAAATGTTGTGTGCGAGTTTTACGATGTCCTACGTTTCGAGTGTTCTCTCCACTTATCAACCCTAATAGGTGTTTCCAGCCCCCAAGGGGAGTAACATATCCTAGGTTAGTCGATCAATCCATAGGTGTGTGCGAAAATGATGGTTGTGGAAAGAAAAAGACTTCAAGGTAGGTGCCATAGCCATGTGACCAGCTAATGGGGCTTCGACATCCTAAGCGTATAGATGTCAGGAGAGATAAATTGTGGAGGCATGGGATACCCCTTTCCTCGACCTATTTTTCCACCCCTCTGGTGTGCCTTTCACTTCTTATAATTTGTCTTTATCTGGGTGCACAGTTTAGGATCGCAAGATTGCTTTTGAGATTTTCCATCACCCCTTTAAGATGAAGTAGTTTCTCATTCATTGGGGTTGGTACTTACAAGAGTTCCTTTCTTTTGATAAAACATTAAATTCTTGAGGAACTAGGTGATAGCTAATGAGGGGGGTAGAGCTCATGCTAGGATTTTTTGCACACACTAAATAAATGTCCCAGCCATCTTTTGCATTTTACATTTTTTTCATTGTGTCTTTTTGTGCTTTTAACTTTCTTTTCGTTGCATCAAACTTCAGGGCCAAATTTTTGAGCCTAGACTCAAGGATGTGAATGAAAGGTACCAATCCCAATGAATAATGACCACCAACCCAAAAAATCGAGATGAATAATGGGGAAACATGAAAAGAGGTAAATATGGATTACCATGGACATGCTACTTCAATCTATGCTTCCCTAGTAGTGCCCTTCTTAATACCCTGAGGCCTCAAAGGAGATCCTGCTTGACTAGGATCAAAGACGAGCCTCCTAGGTGAAGGCAACAAGAATACAGTCGAGATCGGTCAATTATGCAACTTTTTCCACATGATCTATATTAGTATGCCCATAACATTAAGTAAAAGCACATGATTGCAAAAATGGTTAAACTTTAAAGTACTTGTTGATGGACGACCCACCTTCCTTCAAGAAGGAATGATGGATGGGACAGAAATATGACTGGAGCAAGAAGTGGAGGATACGAACATCATGTTATGTGTTGATCATATAGGGTTGTTGGTTTGTTGGTTGTCGAAAGAGTAGAAAAATCATCTCCTATGGGTTACCCACTTTTTGGTGGGTAACATTTGGCTCCAACTCAAGGACATGTGCTCACCGTAAGAGCGCATGATCCATGCACTTGAATGAGGAGCACATGAAAACTCCAACAACCCCTAGGCTCGTGGACCTATTACTTGTACACTCTGAACAACTTGTTGATAGAAATTGAGCAAGGTATTGATCGTCATCCTTGTGATATAGGGAAAAAATGCTAAAATAAAATGCTAGCTAAAGTATACATGATATCTAACTACTATGCAAACACATCAACATGATCAATATCAAAGGAAGGTTGCACACACAAGAATGCAAAACACGCAAATGTAATGCAACTATCTATAAATGGATGGCATTAGGTTCCACTAAAAGAGGTGAGGAACTCGCCATTATTGATGATGACAAGGTCTCCCCGTCCAAGTTGGCTATGTAAAACTAGTTGACCCCTAAATTCCCATGAACCTTATATGGATGATGATCATTATGAACAAGAACCAGATCTCCAACTCGGAAATCTTTTCCTTGTTTTTTGACCCATCGTTTCTTTTTATTATTTTCATATTTTTGTCTTTTGGTTTTGGAGGCGGGCAATGCATTTACTTAACACACATCTCCTCCATTTTCCTCAAATGTCTTCAGTCTCGAGGATCCTAGGCTCAAAATGCTTCCACTCAACTTGCAGGTTTAAATGATTGGGGTTTCCTTCTATCTTTCCAGGATGAATAAAGAAAGGAAAAGGATCAAATATCTTGAACATGCGTAGCCATGTGTGGCTCTCCATATAAGATGAATGATCGTCCATCAGTGGTTGGTATTGTAGCATAGGATAAATCCATATGCATATTCCCACCAACAGAGGCTGAACATTTCCTTGATAGGAGCATGCCCCAACATCAGGGACATCTATGACCATTACATCCATTAACACAAATATGTCTTTATAAGCAACCAAAGGAACTTCAACATCATTAATTAAACCATGAACAGAGAAAGACTTTGAATAAAATCCACACACATTCCTGTAATACCTAGTAATTTGCAGCGCCAATTGATTCATAACTCTCAAAGGAATAAGATTAGCAGAAGATCCAAAGTCAAGCATGCAATTGTACAATATAAGATTATTAATTACTAGGGACAACAAAAAAGGTGCATGCCCTCCATTCTTTCGGCCATAATACATGTTTTGCAATATTACAGAAAGGTCCTTAAGTTCCCTATCTAAGTTAAGGATTTTCTTGACTTGACGCCTTTGAGGTTCAAGTTTAGCAAGCTTTAGGAGTGGGATAGGTACATTTACCTTAGAGGAATAAGATTAGCAGAAGATCCAAAGTCAAGCATACAGTTGTACAATATAAGATTATTAATTACTAGGGACAACAAAAAAGGTGCATGCCCTCCATTCTTTCGGCCATAATACATGTTTTGCAATATTACAGGAAGGTCCTTTAGTTCCCTATCTAAGTTAAGGATTTTCTTGACTTGACGCCTTTGAGGTTCAAGTTTAGCAAGCTTTAGGAGTGGGATAGGTACATTTACCTTAGTGAGGACACTCCAATTCCACATATAATGATACTGTATTATAGCACTAGAAGAATTGATCTTGGGATTATTCTTACTAGAAGGAAAAGGTGTGTTGAAACTCTTCAAGGGAGCAACAGTACAACTTGCTTTGAGGTGGCATGGTTCATATTCTCCCTAGTACAATGCAACCATTTAAACCTATCTCTCAGTTCAACAACAATAATAAGCTCTTTATGTTCTTTATTAGGTTCTTTCGTTGACACTTCATGTTTTTGTTGAGAAAGGGATGAAGTTACATCAAGCAAGGTAGTGAAAGGGGTGTAGTCATTGATTAACTTCAAATGCTCCTGAATATCCCCCACTCTAGCCTGATTATATGGGCAAGCCTATTCACTATGGAATTCATTACATGATTGACATCAAGAAAATTCCTCTTGATTGATCATGTTAATGGGAGAAAGGGTATTAGGCACAATTTGTTACGCAAAATTCTTGCCACTACTAAGATTTCTTTTAGGATCTGTATCGTTATTGAATTGAGGCTTGGAAGGATAATTTTGGCGAGACCCTCTTTTCCTATCTAAGAGAGTCAACTTATTCATCATTTCCATTTGCCTTTATATCAACTCATTAGTACTTTTGTCAAATTTATGGGCAAAGGCTTGCAAGGTGGGGTTAACTTGGGCAATTGGCTTAGACTTAACCTCCACTTTGGTTTAGGGATATGAAAGCAAATCAATTTTAGATGTGGTTAGATTAAGTTCTATGGTTATAGCAAAGGCCTTAGCTTGTGCAAGGCTTTGAGGGTCTTTATCTTTTAGAGCATAAGATATATGTCCAGAGAAAGCATCGACATATAAGGCGAAGATAGTCTCCTCAGTGGCTTTATATAGCTTGGGCACTTATTTGAGTAATTTTTCAAACCTTTGAGTGAAATTATGACACATCATTACCAATATTTTTAGCTTCCTGGAACCTGGCCAAGTTTTGCAAGGCTTCCTTGACGGTGGCCCATCTCTTCTTAAATGCCTCATGGAGTTGGTCCTAGATTTTAAGCCGCCATGTGAGAAAATCGAGGTACCAATCTCTAGCATTTCCTTCTAAGGAGATGATAAACAACATCATGACCATATCTTCCTCAATCATCCTTCCACGCACATCCTAGCAAAATTCATCCATATGTTTTTCAATCGTGATTGCATCAATCCCATTGAACTTGGACAACCATTCTTCATACTTCCAAGGAAGTTTGTGGGAAGCCCCCTGAAAGGCACTGACATCCAAGGGCTTGAATGCAATGTTAAGGCTAGGCTTGGCCATTGTGGTTGAGGTGGGAGGACTATCGAAGAGGTTCTTAACTAAGGGGGAAGGGGAAATTATAGGGGAAGAGGAAGAGGTATTGGTCTTACAAGGATTTCTTCTCCTTTTAAGGGGAATAGCTCCTTTTGACCCACTACCAGGGATTAAGGAAGGGAAATTAGTTAAGGATTCGCGAGGTGATAAGTTTTAACATGGTCTTTGAGATGTTTTCATCAATACGACTTGAAGAATAGATTTTGTATTTCGATGAGGTGGGCTCAGCTCCTCAGCAACGACACCAAAAATGTTGCTGCAAAATCTAGCAGACCTAGTGCAAAGCCCCACTAGGTAGAACCAGACCTTAGGGCAACAAGAGAAAGGGTTTCCAGCATCACCTCAACAACCCTTCTCCTATTCTTTAGTGGTATTTGACCACAAGAGAGGCTTCCCTAAACTCACCTAAAGGATATTCAATGATGATGGCTCAAGGTGATTGATATCATGTATAATAAATGGGATATACTACCGACAAAGCCTAGAAGGCCAAAGTATATTATGTCAAGGTTCAAGTACTCTATTCCTAGACCAATTATAGGGCTGTTATGAGTTAAGGTTTTGCAGATTTTCAGTGATAGGGAAAACAATACCATATAACACGCAAAGGAAAAGGCCTTTCAAAGGATAATTAACAAAGGAGGCAAGACCTTCAAATTAATACCAAGGATTTAAGGTTTTCAATGGAATTTTATGGCTGAAAACATGCATAAACAGCAAATAAATGATGACATCAGCCCTAAAGGGAATGGTTTTGGATGCAATAATTCTAAATTTTGCTGTTATATTTTTTATTAATGCATTTCCTAATTTAAGAACCATAAACATCAAACATAAATTTACTTTTCAGAAATTTTCGTCATAAAAGCCTAGCCCTAAAACTAGGTTTTTAGCAAAAAGAAAGAAAAGGAGAAATTTCAATAATTAAGATGGTTGACCAACAATTTAATGACTAGTGCCTTGTCCTAAATGGGCATGGTGGAGTCTTCTAAGGAAAAGTTCAATGAGAACATCCTTGTTGGAGTAAAGGGGGATGACTAGGACATCCACTTTTAAAATCCTAGTGATTTTCCTCGTGAGGGGAGAATTTAATTTTGAGGAATGCACACTCGGAGTTTCCTTAAAGGAGCAAGATTTCAACATAGATTTAGCATTTAATCATGGCACATAATAGAAACCCTACATCACATATAATATGCAAAATATAGAAATTTTCCATTAAACTTACAAAATTATCTAGTAGAAACACTTCATTCAATCCCAGGAAAACATCTCCAAGAGAACTCTTACCATAGAAAGATCACATTTCCGCCCAAGTAGACACAAGAGGCTAATTTGCACTGTTTTGAAGAGAAGAGTGAATGAAGGTGTGATGATACAAAAGTGGAGTAAGGCCTCCTCTATTTATATGAGGACTAACTATCCTTATTTCCACTAATTTTGCAAGCAAAACCCTAAAACAAGTTTGTTTGAGTGTTCAACAACTGTGAGGTTACAAGCCAACCTCAATATAGCTCAAAAAAACATAACAATAAATGCCAAAAAGGCCTACATCTGTGGGAAAATTATGTCCACTATGACAACATCCTCCAAAATGCTCAATATGCCACAATCAAGTGACAAATGGATCATGAGTGCTCCATACTCCAAGGAAAAGCTCAAAGTATATGGGTGTGTTACCATAAATAACTCCAAAACCAAGATTTGATCACCAATGTGCCCTATGTCACCCTTCTAGGGACAAAAGGGGTGACATGACATCATCACACTCAAGCCTTAGGGTCTACAAGTGATGTACAAGTCCCCCCCTGTCATCTCAAGGATAACCATCATTAGCAAGGCTCCAGAAAAAGCAAATCCCCTCAAACAATGCCAAGGATAACTTGGGGGCATCTTGGGTTTGTCATGGCTCATCATCAATAAATAGAACACCAAGCCATTAGTGGCTCAGTGTTTCAGCATTTGTGGGTACTCATGAGAGTCAAGCACCATTTGGAACCATCCCAAAACCCAACGCTCATCTTTGGACGGGAAAGATTGCATCATCAAGGTTAGAACTGCTCTTTGGACTAGGTACAACGATCTCTTGGAGTGTTGTTGAATGGGTTGATGATCAACTCTCAAGGGGAATTTGCTACTATGATAACATCACTTGAAAAACCCCTCTCAAGATCAAGTGAAATCATTAATCATTAGGGGCAATAACCATAAAGGCATCATAGTAGACCATACCTAATGTTAGGGGCACAAGAATACTTCACAAAAAACTCACTTTCAAATGTCTACCTAAATCGGAACATGTAAACAATTTACCTCAATTATATTAGGGATGATTAGGTCAGCAACCCTACTGCTAGAGAAATTGCAGTTAATTATTTCTCTTATGTTGACATTATCTTGTGATGTTTAGTTATTATTATTTATTCTTTCTTTTATCATCAAGAGTAACGCCAGTAAACAAATAGAAGAAGACACAAGATGTAGGCACATGCCAAGGAAAAACCCCACCCTTTGGGGAAAACCCGGTCAAAATTCTTCCTTCAATAGTTTCAAGATGAGACGACCAAGACTCTTAGACTCATAGGCTTCCTCCACCAAGTCATCCCTTCACTTTGATAGCACCAAGATCTCCATGACTCTGAGATCTCCCTTGCTTGCACTTAAACTTCATCCTTATAGTAACATAGCACTGAACATCATCGTAGCACTGAGCATCATGACTCGATCATCATCGTGGCACATGATCGGAGCTTCACAGTATTGAGAGACACCACCGAGTTCCATGAAAAATAATAGTACCGAGTTCCATGACAGAGAATAGCACCGAAGTCCCAGAGAATAACACTAAGTGTAATAGTTGAGATCAATAAGCATCATAAACCGAAACTGTAATATCACGATGATCCGAGCTCCTTTACTAATGTGGTCCTAAAAGAGAGATAGAACCGAAACTGTGACCTGCATTATATTCAAGTTACATCACCTCCAAACTGTAATCAAATCTGAACTGTACTCCTGAGGTTGATCCGGATTCCGAACCACGCTTAATGATATTGTCTGAGATTCTGAAATGTGTCTGAACCAAGTATCCCCTTACTCCTCGGCATGCCACTATACACTGCAACATGTCCCTCTACACCACTAGATTCCCATGCCTGGTATTGTATCACCCTGTACCATTGGGTGTCCCGTATGCACCAATGCATCGTCACTCCACTAACTAACCTAATGTGGTGTGATTCGCTCCCCCTATTCCATGGTGTAACTCCATGCACCGCAGCACACTGCCATGCACCTTCATGCTCACCTGCAACCCACTGCGCAACAATGTATGCTCCTACACGCAACTAGATGCCATGATCTAAAGTTGAGATCGTACGCATCGGCCAACACCCTACTGGTATCGCCACCTCCAATGTCGCATCACCATACCCTCTGATGCATGGGCCTCGCCTCCAAATCCTCCCTGAGAAACACGACAAGTGAATTGTTGATTTATGGTAGCATCAGATGTGCTATAAGCCTCAAAATTGGGCAGGGAGGCTAGGACACATGCATCCTCCAAGACCCAAAAATCGTTTTGAGAAATTCCACCCAGAGATAGTTTTATTAAAATAATTATTTATTTTTAATGGATGCCTAAGTCTAAACTTAGGAAATTAAAATAATTAAAGGGTATTAATGAAACTGAGTGTGAATCTTCTAGAAAAAAACGGAGATCGAGTCAAGATGATTTGAGCCATTGATTAGGAATTAATCTAGGTCGTTGAATGTTCAACGAGAAGATTAAAAGAAGAGGCTCGATGGGCACTTGAAAGATGCATCGAATTAGAGATCAAGAGATCGATTTCTCAAGAAAGGAGAGCAGCAGTCGCCAGAGAAGTGATTGAGAGATTTCTTGCAGTGAGGGGCAAAGATAGTTTGTCGGTGGCAGTATTCCTGATCCGACGAATACATTGCAGAGGAGGCAGAGAGAAGTGCAGAAGAGGCAACGTAGAGCCACGCAGAGGCAGCACAAAGCTTCAGAGAGAGTTTGAAGTTTTGCTGAGGAGCAGTTGAGATCCAGTACCAAAAGTCGGGGTGTGAGACCGGGAGGTCAAAGGATCAAGTTTCCATCCAGCAAAAGATCAGCCAGGAGGTGTGATGCAGTCCTTGCAGCAGTGACGCAGTAACTGTGTAGGTGTGACGCAGAGCTGCGAAGAGACATCATAGAGGTTTCATCTTCAGTCAGATCAGCACCGGATCTTCCCGTACTAGTGTGAGGTTATCTCACTAACTTTCTCACCAGTTATTTTCTCTGTATTAGATAGCCAGTAAGGCATCCAAGGTTGTATTCAAAAACTATTGCATAATAATACAAACCCTCAGCTGCTGCATCAGTTTTCCTGCATTGGGTTTTTCTGGGGACATTTGTCAAAAAAATAACGATGTCAATTGTGTGTTATATTTCTTTCCTACGCTTTTTTTGTTTCTGTAGCATTTTTATATTTGTGAAGACTGCAGTGTGTTATTGTGTTTACCATAGCAAACAGTAAATAATTGTGTTCATTTATATAACAAAATAGAAGGAACTTAACCAGTTGTTGTAGAACAATTCCAATCCTGGAATTTTCACATAAATCCCCCTATGTACCAGTGGCAATGCCACCATTGTGTTGCTCCTTTGTGACCACTGTGCCCCACATAATTGTGGAAAACTCTCGACCCCATACAAGCACTGTCTGTTGGCCTACCAATGCCACCTCCTCCGACAAACTCCTGCCAGAGTACACTAATCATCCTGTGATCCCATGTACGACCAACACACAATGATAACTCGCAAAGTTTACCTGCTCCCCTGCCAATCCAACCCATCCCTAATGTTGCTAGAGATCTGAAAGTGTGTGAACTCTCGATCACTAGACCCATCACACCACTAATACCCTCACCAACCAAGCCCATGTTATGGCGGGGAATCCCAGTTAGATCCCAACAACAGTCTGATCCTCGGACTCCTCTTGTAACCCATGACCCCTGCTCGACTATGCTCCTGACCATATGGATATATCCAGGCACCTAGCCGACTCCACCAGATACCAACTCAATATCTCTTGCCATCCCAATCCAAGAGAGGGATCGAATGCACAAGAAACCGGACATTGAACAAGCCCTTCATCCTGTGAATGTTGCACCCTGCGCAGCTCATGTCACCTCATCTCACCATCCTAGTCAACACATAAAAAATTTTGAGGTGACTCTGCCTCTCCCTCTCCAACATGTAGAGGCAACCTACTAGTGCTACAAGCCCCATTTATGTATGTTTGAAAAAGGCTGCTCCGATGCTCTAATGTGTACTCTAGTTGTACCATTAGGGAATCCAACCATTCCCCAACGCAACTCAGTTTGGTCATTGACTCGGCACAAACCGCTCTTATGCCCTCGAACTCCTCGTTCTGCTACACAATGACCTCTCATACTGTCATGCCCTTCTTTTTCAATGATAGAAGGCCAACCCGAAAATGATGAAATTGTTGTGGGTAGCTATCACATGCAAACTCGGTCACAACTTTGGATCCCTCTATGTATTTTGGCACCTCGACAACAACGAATATGTCTCCAGGCTACTCATCAATCTGTTGTGGACGACCATCGTCTAAAAACTCGATCACAGCGTTGGGCACCTCATCAACTATTAGCACCTCCTCAACAGATGGCCCTCTAAGTGTATGATCTACTCTCTCCATTAAGTTGTCAACCGGAGCTAGCAAGGGAATCTCCAACAAGGACGACTCCCGCTTCTCACTAGGCATATCTACATGCTCCTCACACTCCTTTGTGTCCTCTGCCTCATGCTCAACCTCCTCCTCAAACTCCTGATATCTAAAGCCAGTTCTCTACCAATAGAAGCACCCCCTGGTCTCACCCTCTAACTGCCCCTGTCCTGTCCACTCCTTTTGAGGAGGTTTGGTGCCCCGATTCTGTCGACTTTCCCCACATGGTGCAAATGGTTGCACCCCCATGGCATGCACACTTCTAGTGTCTCTACTGTAAGGATGAGGATGGATTTGGTCCATCACCTTCCTTAACTAGGCCAACCTTGTTGATTTGTATAGCTTGGGAGGTACTCCAAACCTTGGGTTTCAGGGTTTGGAGCGGAAAGCACCACAAGGGCAGCATGTGGGCTTGGAACCCAAGTATGGGGTTTTGCACCCATCGTGATTTGGGCCAAAACCGTGATGAAGACACGACATGTGATGGATGAGGCTGATAGCGCTCGACAATACGATTCCAACGCATCGAGAATAGTCTGAATCCGAGTTGTCGTTAGAGAGAAATGAATTTTTGAAGTTTACTAAGTAATTATTGGTTTCCAAGTCATGTAGGTTTGGTGTAAAAGGGTGCCAATAGATGGGTCTCTTCAAATGAATTCGTGGAGCATTAAAGGCTATATATAGAAGATGACTTGGAGTCATTTTAGCATCCATTTGGTGAAACATATCTCCAAGATTACCTCTGAAATTTCGTGGAGAAAAGAAGCCACAGAAAAGGGATGACAAGACAGCGTGTAGGAGGCTTGAAGACCAGCGCAGATTTCTGAGCTTGTTGTAGGTGACATCGTGGGAAATTATGGGTTGTTTTAAGTTTGTTTAAGTGTTGACTTGGGCTCAGATTTCTGGGCAGCTTAGGCCACAGCAAGGAGGGGTAAAACAGGGCTACTGGGGTGTTGTTTGGTGGAGTTTGGATAGGGCCGCAACTACAGCAAAGTTGTTGTGCTAGGTCGTAGCCTTAGCAAGCAGCCAGAAGTGCTTCAAGGCAAACGTCAGTTGGTTGAGGCAGCGTGGCATTTGAGCGTTTTCTCCAAGCAGGACCGCGGCGCATGAGGGCTTAAATGTGTTGACCCTGTGTAGGGTGTAGGGTTGAAGTTTGTTCCCTAACCAAAATTACAGGTGCAGCCGGTAAGCGTGATGAACAGTAGCGTTTGGGAGGAGTGTTGGATCAAGGTGTGACAGTGATTGGATCAAATTAGTGAGCAGCCTGTTGAAGCCAATTGTATGACCTTTCGAGGTGGAGAAGCATCATACTAGGAGCAGATTCAGCAGTGACGAGGATGGGAGCCATAGGAATGTTGGATGGCAGCGTGTTGGCTACCCAAACAAGCCCTAGACGAGCTAACTTGAAGGACGAAGAGCAGCTGAAGGTTGGGTGAAGGAAGGTGTCGAAGTGCAACACTTTGATGGACAAAATTGGTTGTTAGCCTGGCAGATTGGAGCTCGGAATTAGGGCTACCCAGAGAGCAGATTGGATCAGCCCAAGTACACTCTACAGAAGGACGTGCAGCAGTGTTAGATGGCAGCCCTCCTGGAGTCTCAATGTGTAGTGGCCTTGATGGACTAAGGCACTACTAGTGAGCAGTACAGGTGCGAAGGACCAGCAGGACAAGATACAACAGAGAAGAGTTGCAGCCAAGTTTTTCATTGTATCTTCTATACCATAGACTGTTGTATCATTCAGATTTGGTTTAATATAACGAAGATTGGTGGTTGTACATTATTGTACAATTTTGTTTAAAACTGTGTATATTGTGCATGTGTGATTTACTACTTTATATTTTCTGTTGTGCAAAGTAGTTTATGGTTGAGATTCTTAGTTTGGTAACATCAACAATTTCAAACTCTAACCTAGACCCAAGGTCACAGAAATTCAACGTGGTATCAGAGCGTGTTTGAGCTACTTTGGAAGCTAGTAAATCAGAGTTTGTGCAGCGAAGTACAGCATGAGAGGGAGTTGGTCACATTGTCAGTGAAGGAGTCACTACAATGTCGAAGTTGCAGGCAGGTCTCCGGTATGAGGACAAGTTGGTCTTGCAGGTCAATAGGATCTGGGATTTTTCCGAGAAAGAGATCAAGTAGCCAACCGACCCTAAAGAGCTGGGTATATGAGAAGATTTAGATACGAAAGCGAGGTTAATCATCCTTGATGGTGTGAAGGATTCCTTGATACCTCATTTGTCCGGGAAGAACAATGCACATGAGATGTGGATGGATCTTCAGAATTTATTCCAGAATAAGAACGAGAACCGAGAACTAGTATTGGAGGATAAATTGAAATCCACCAAGATGATAAAGGGTGAAGGAATGACTTCGTATCTGACGAGGTTGTCTTACGTTCGATATGAGCTTGCTGTCATCGCGGTCAAAGTTTCAGATGCAGAGATGGTAAGGATTGCCTTGAAAAGGTTCACTAAGGAATGGAAGCCCTTCATCAAAGGAATCGTTGCCAGGGAGAAACTGCCAGACTCGAATAGACTGTGGGACGACTTCATTCAGGAAGAGTTGAGAGACGAGGATCTTCATCCATCCAAGAAGGCAGAAGAGAAGGTGGCACTTGCAACAAGAATGAAGGGTAAGCCGAAGAAGGACATGAGTAAAATTAAGTGTTTCAACTATGGCAAGATGGATCATTTTCGGTCAAGATGTCCGAAGAAAGGAGATGGCGAGAAAGGGAAGAAGAGAGGAAAGCATATTGTCGCTTCAACAGAGATGGATGATCTCGCCAGGAGATTGGAAGAGGAGGATTTTGCTGTGATTTCTCATTTATCGCAGGATACTATTTGAGAGGATGGATGGTACGTGGACAGTGGTGCGACGAAGCACATGACAGGGTCACAGGAGGTTTTTGAGACTCTAGCTGAATGGGACTCGAAATTGCACATGGTGTTGGGCGACAAGAGTCAGTCGAGATCAAAGGATCAGGGGTGGTCCCATTCGGGATGGAGACAAGACGTATGATGCGGGTCCAGGATGTACTATTTGTACCAGGACTCAGATATAGTGTGATCTCTGTCTCAATAATGGAGAGGAAGGGATTTGAGCTCTTGTTCCATAATGGGACGATAAGACTCAGGCCTAGAGGCTCTAAGTCCAATGGGATTGTCCTTGGAGTCAGGGAGAATGGTATCTACAAGTTGATGGGAAAGCCTAAGGATCATGGAAAGAAGCAGGGGCAGGTGCAAGTTCGAGAGAAGTATGAGCAGGTACAGGTTCCAGAGAAGCAAGAGCAGGTGCAGGCTTCAGAGGAGCAAGTGCAGGTTCCCGAGAAGAAGGCACACTTTTCCGAGAATGTCCAGGTTCCAGCTCAGAGGGAGTCGAGTTCTAAAGGGATTTTGTAGATTCAGAGGGAGACACTGCAACCCAAGAAGAGTGCATGGTCAGTGGGGAGAAAGGGTGCTTCCACATCTGACAAGAAAGAATCACGGCGAGATTGGAAAGCGATACAGGAGAAGAAAAAGAAGCAGGAGGCTTCCAGTGACAGCGACACTTCTGAGCAGGCGTAGTTCATTGTACAGGGATTGCTGCAATTGTGAGTGCCAAGAGTTGGGCTAGTGTTGCGAGCAGTGATGACGAAGACGAAGTACTTCCTAGTCATGGAGGTACCTCCTTCACTAAGAGGGAGTGTTGATTTGTATAGCTTGGGAGGTACTCCAAGCCCTAGGGTTCAAGGTTTGGAGGGAAAAGCACCACAAGGGCAGCTTGTGGGCTTGGAATCCAAGTATGGGGTTTTGCACCCATCTTGATTTGGGCCAAAACCGTGATGAAGAAACGACATGTGATGGATGAGGATGATAGCGCTCGGCGATATGATTCCAATGCATCGAGAATCGTCCGAATCCAAGTTGTTGTTAGAGAGATAAATTTTTGAATTTGACTAAGTAATTATTGGTTAACAAGTCATGTAGGCTTGGTGTAAAATGGTGCCAATAGATGGGTCTCTTCAAATGAATTCGTGGAGCATTAAAGGCTATAAAAAGAAGATGACTTGCAGTCATTTTAGCATCCATTTGCTGCAACACATCTCCAAGATTACCTCTATAATTTCGTGGAGAAAAGAAGCCGCAGAAAAGGGATGACAAGACAGCATGTAGGAGGCTTGAAGACCAGTGCAGATTTCTGAGTTTGTTGTAGGTGACAGCGTGGGAAATTATGTGTTGTTTTGTGTGTTTGAGTTTTGTCTTGGGCTCGGATTGCTAAGCAGCTTAGGCTACAGCAAGGAGGGGTAAAATAGGGCTGTTGGGGTGTTGTTTGGCGGAGTTTGGATTGGGCCGCAACTACAACAAAGTTGTTGTGCTAGGCCGCAGCCTTAGCAAGCAGCCAGAAATGCTTTAAAGCCAGCGACAAGGTGACAAAGGCCTGGTTGAGGCAACGTGGAAATTGAAGTTTTTCTCCAAGCAGGAATGCAGCCCATGAGGGCTTAAATGTGTTGAATTTGTGTAGGGTGTAGGGTTGAATTTTGTGCCCTAACCAGAATTGCAGGTGCAACTAGTAAGCGTGATGAACAGCAGCGTTTGGGAGGAGTGTTGGGTCAAGGTGTGACCATGATTGGATCACATTAGTGAGCAGCCTGTTGAAGCCAATTGTATGACCTTTCGAGGTGGAGAAGCATCATACTAGGAGTAGATTCAGCAGTGACGAAGATGGGAGCCATAGGAATGTTGGATGGTAGCTTGTTGGCTACCCAAACTAGCCCTAGACGAGCTAACTTGAAGGACAAAGAGCAGCTGAAGGTTGGGTGAAGGAAGGTGTCGAAGTGCAACACTTTGATGGACAAAAGTGGTTGTTAGCCTGGCAGATTGGAGCTCGGGATTAGGCCTACCCTGAGAGCAGATTGGATCAGCCCAAGTACACTCTACAGAAGGACGTGCAGCAGTGTTAGATGGCAGCCCTCCTGGAGTCTCGATGTGTAGTGGCCTTGATGGACTAAGGCACTACTAGTGAGCAGTACAGGTGCGAAGGACCGGCAGGACAAGATACGACAAAGAAGAGTTGCAGCCAAGTTTGTCATTGTATCTTGTATACCATAGATTGTTGTATCATTCAGATTTGGTTTAATATAACGAAGATTGGTGGTTGTACATTATTGTACAATTTTGTTTAAAACTGTGTATATTGTGCATGTGTGATTTACTGCTTTATATTTTCCACTGTACAAAGTATTTTATGGTTGAGACGCTTGGTTTGGTAGCGTCAGTGATATAAGACTCTAACCTAGACACAAGGTGACGGAAATTCAACAAACCTCTCATCGTCCCAGCGGATTCCACCCCAAAATTCCTGCATAGCGAATCTTCCATGAGCCATCAGTTTGTCTATGGTTTCACGTCACTGTGCATACTGTTGATTTTTGTAGCATCGGAAAGTGTTCTAAGTCTCAAACTTGGTGACGAGACTTGGACATCAGTATTTCAAAGAACCCAGAAACCGTTTGTGGAAATTCCACTCGGTTCATGTCTTATTAAAATAATTAATTATTTTAATGGAGACCCTAAGTCTAAACTTAGGGAAATTAAATAATTAAAGGGTATTAATAAGGAGTGTGAATCTTCTAGAAAATGAAGATCAAGTCAAGTTTTAATCTTAGACATTGATTAGACTTCTAATCTGGGTCGTTGGTTCATCAACGAGAAGATTATAAAAGAAGGCTTGAGGGTCATTTGGAAAACAAGTCGAGCATACACTCAGTACTCGAAAGAGATCAATTTTGAAGGAATAGAATTCGATCTCAGTGGGAGAGTTGCAAGGCGGAGAGTTGCAGAAGCAGAAGGAGCAAGAGAGTCAGCAGTGACTGATCTCAAGGACAGAGGGACGCAATGAGCCACAGGAGGCAGCGCAAAGCTGCATCGCAATGAACCCACGCAGAGCCTATGCAGACTTACGCAGTCTAGCACATGCGCTGCGCAGAGAAACACGCACACAGGCACAGAGGGAAGCAGAGGCTGATCCGAGTGTCAGGAAATTGTCGGGACGATCCGAGAATTCCGTCTCAAGTGCTTTCAGATTTTATCTACTAGTGTATTCCTTGTAAAGATTCATTTGCTGAAGAATATTAATAAAACCCTCATCTGCTGCACCGGTTTTTCCGAGGACATTTGTCCAAAAATAACTGTGTACATGTGATTGGTTCATATGCTTATGTTCTTTACTGTTTACTTTGCTCTATATATATATATATATATATATAATTGTGAAGGTTGCAGTAGTATTTGTTTCGAAGTTAACTGATAGATTTATGTAAATAACTTATTGAAGTAATAAGTAGGAGAAATAAATCTATCACAGCAACTGTAGATTTTCAAATTGAAAATTTCACATGGTATCAGAGTCAGAGATGAGTAACAAGAACGGAGAATCGACAAGTGAACAGAAATTTGACATTGCGGCAGCAGCTCGGAGGGGTTCACACAGTTCTCCAGAGAAGGAAAGAAGCATGATAGAACAAATGGATTATGATGTTTCTGTTCTGGCATCCAGTCTTGAAGAATAATTTGCCTGTGTGTCAAGCAATGCTTCTCCTGAAGTCTGGTACATTGACAATGGAGCTTCTGCTCATATGACAGGAGTGCGGGAATGTTTTTCCGACTACCGAGAGGAGCAGATGAATTTTAAAATAACCATGGGTAATAAAGCAAAATGTACCCCTATTGGAAGAGGTACTGTATTATTTCAGACGGAGGCTGGAAATAAGCTTCGAGCTACTAATGGACTACATGTGCCCGGGCTGGGGATGAACTTGCTCTCAGTGTCTCAACTTCAAAACCAAGGTTATGACATTTACTTTATTGGTAACAGGGTTTATGTTAAACATCCCAGTTGGAAGAAGAAAGCACAGATCGGAGTAAGGAGCAACAAACTTTAAAAGTTGTAGCTCGAATCCCCAATGGCACTAATTGGTAGTGCTGATGAAACGGACCTAAATGAACTATGGCATAGAAGAATGGGACATTTGCATCATGGGGCGTTAAAAATTCTCAAGAAAACTGTCACAGGAGTTCCAGAACTGAGCACCAAGCAGGACGATGTCTGCAGAGGATGCGTATTGGGTAAATATGCCAAGGCAATGTATCAGAGAAGCAGTAATAGGGCCAAGAGTGTATTGGGCTTGATACACTCGGATATCTGTGGACCAATGTCCACTAGAGCTCTTAGTGATGCCGAGTATTTCGTCACCTTGATTGATGACCATTCGAGGAAAACCTAGATCTACTTTTTGAAGACCAAGGACGAAGTGTTCAGTCGGTTTAAAGAGTTTAAAGCTCTAGTAGAAAATATGACAGGAAATCGGATCAAGGTGTTGTGTTCAGACAATGGCGGTGGATACACAGACAAGGAATTCACTAGGTTCTACGCAAGGGAAGGTATCATAAGAGAGTGGACCACTCCATATAATCCGAAGTAGAATGGTGTGGCAGAACGGAAAAACAAGACTATTGTCGAGGCTTCAAGGGCGATGTTGTATGATCAAGACATGCCCAAATTTCTGTGGGCTGAAGCTTGTAATACAGTTGTCTATGTACAGAACAGGATCCCTCACATTGCATTGGGAAAGATCACGTCGGAAAGTGTCTTCATTGGCAACAAGCCTGAAGTGAGTCACTTTAGGATCTTTGGCAATACAGCTTACTATCATGTGCCTAGTGAGAAGAGGAAGAAATTGGATATGACTGCGGAAAAGGGGTATCTGGTAGAATACAGTGAGAATGCAAAGGCATATCGCATCTATATTCCTAAGAATAGGAAAGTTGTGGTGCGGAGGGATGTGAAATTCATGGAGGAGAGGACCTTCAGAAGATCTCGCGAGTTTCCTTCTGCAGTTCTGCTACGGAATCTGAGGAAGATCCGCGGGTTCAACCTCAACAACCGGCGGTAGATAATTCAGCTACCTCTCCGAGGCATGGGGATCCAAGGGACATTTCTCACGAGGACTTGCAGGAGGGAGAGCAAGTAAATTCGCCCACTACCATTGGGAGAATGAGCAGGGAACTACAACAAATTCTGAGGGATGCAGAAGACTTTGTCGGAGTCCCCCAAAATGAGAAGAGACAAGGTAAGCAGCTTGAGAGGTATCAAGCCTTGGTTGCACAAGTTGGGGAACCTTCCATTTTTTGGGAAGTAGCTCAGCACTAGGTGTGGGGAGATGCAATGGTGGAAGAGTACAGTTCCATCATGACGAATGATGTCTGGGAAGTTGTCCCCAGACCTCAAGAGACATCAGTTGTAGGATCAAGGTGGATCTACAAGGTCAAGTATGATGCAAATGGCAGCATCGAGAAATTTAAAGTCAGGTTTGTGGCTAAGGGGTATGCTCAGACGGAAGGAGCCAGATATAGGCCCTATTTAGTGAGGTCTTCCCTTTTTACTGTTTCATTTACCTGTTAGAGATATCCCTTGCTACACAGATGGGATGGGAGATTCACCAGATGGATGTTAAGATTGCGTTCCTGAATGGGGTGATAGAAGAAGAGGTGTATATTGAACAACCAGAAGGCTTCGAGACGCGTGATCAAAAGACTCATGTGTGCAGGCTTAAGAAAGACTTGTATGGATTAAAGCAAGCTATTAGAGCCTGGTATGGTCGAATTGACAGCTACTTGCAGAAGACGGGATTCGTCAAGAGTGACACAGATCCCAATCTCTACTATCTAAGGGTAGGGAATGAGCCCCTGATACTGGTTTTATATGTAGATGACCTATTTCTGACAGGATCATCGAGGCTCATCAAAGACTGCAAGAAGAATTTGGCTACGGAATTCGACATGAAGGATCTAGGGCTAATGCACTATTTTCTAGGGTTGGAAGTTTGGCAGCAGAAGGGGGAGATCTTTCTTGGTCAAGGAAGATATATTACAGAGATTCTGAAGAGATTTCAGATGGAGGATTGTAGACCCATGATGACCCCAATGATCACCAACTGGAAGAAAATCGACACGTCCGAAGATGATGAGGCTGATCGTATAGGCAGCTCATAGGATCTTTGATGTATCTGGTAAACACAAGGCCAGACATCTATTATGTTGTAAATAGCCTCAGTCAGTTCATGGTAGAACCTAAGAGGGCTCATTTAGCAGCAGCCAAACATGTTCTCAAGTACCTTCAAGGAACAATCAAGCTTAGATTGAAGTACACCCATAGCAGTGATGTCAGGTTGAGTGGGTTCACCGACGCAGATTGGGCTAGGAGTCCAGTAGATCGGAAGAGTACTAGTGGGTATTGTTTCAGTCTAGGATCAAGAATGACTTCCTGGTGTAGCAGGAAAGAGAAATCCGTTGCACTGAGCTCAACAGTGGCTGAATATATGGCAGCTAGCACAGCTTCGTGTGAGGCCATATGGCTTTGGAAACAACTTCGTGTGAGGCCAGAGGATGCTTCAAAAGCAAACCGGTATGCAGCAGGCATATCGTTGGAACACTTTCCTCGCTAAGAGGGAGTGTCGATTTTTGTAGGATCGGAAAGTGTTCTAAGTCTCAAACTTTGTGAGGAGACTTGGACATTAGTATTCCAAAGAACCCAGAAACCGTTTGTGGAGATTCCACTCGGTTCATGTCTTATTAAAATAATTAATTATTTTAATGGAGACCCTAAGTCTAAACTTAGGGAAATTAAATAATTAAAGGGTATTAATAAGACAGAGTGTGAATCTTCTATAAAACGAAGAACAAGTCAAGTTTTAGTCTTAGCCATTGATTAGACTTCTAATCTGGGTCGTTGATTCATCAACGAGAAGATTATAAAAGAAGGCTTGAGGGTCATTTGGAAAACAAGTCGGGCATACACTCAGTACCCGAAGGAGATCAATTCTGAAGGAATAGAATTCGATCTCAGTGGGAGAGTTGCAAGGCGGAGAGTTGCAGAAGCAGAAGGAGAGGGAGGGAGTCAGCAGTGACTGAGCTCAAGGACAGAGGGATGCAGTGGGCCACAGGAGGCAGCGCAGTGAACCCACGTAGAGCCTATGTAGACTTACGCAGTCCAACATAGGGACTGCACAGAGAAACACACAGACAAGCACAGAGGGCAGCAGAGGCTGATCTGGGTGTCAGGAAATTGTCGAGAGGAGTCGAGAATTCTGTCTCAAGTGTTTTCAGATTTTATCTACCAATGTATTCCTTGTAAAGATTCATTTGCTAAAGAATATTAATAAAACCCTCATCTGCTACACCAGTTTTCCCGCGTTGGGTTTTTCCAGGAACATTTGTCCAAAAATAACTGTGTACATGTGATTGGTTCTTATTCTTATGTTCTTTATTATTTACTTCTCTGCATATATAATTGTGAATGTTGCAGTAGTATTTATTTTGAAGTTTACTAATAGATTTATGTAAATAACTTATTGAAGTAATAAGTAGGAGAAATAAATCTATCACTGCAACTGTAGATTTTCAGATTGAAAATTTCACACATACATACCCAACACCTTCATGATCTTACTAGCTTTCCCACAGCTAGCCAAGATCATGCCTTGATGCCATTGTAATATTCAAAACTAGGAAAATGCAGCAAATAACATATGCATGAACTAAACTACAGCAATAAAAATATGAACAAGAGAAAAAATCAGAAAACCCCAAAATTTGGGCAATAGTTTTGAGCCATTTTATTAATTATGCATGGAAAATCAAGTACAATAGGATGAAAACCATAGAACTTGGGCTTGATATTGCAAGCAATGCAAAACCCAGGTGAGAATATGTAGGATCAAGTGCTGGAATTGGCCGAAAATTGTAGCTCGAACTTGCCCAGAAACTCTACTACTAACTGTTGAAAGGAACTGGTCATTCTGCTCAAAATAATGCCCAGAATGCTCTAAAATTGTAGCCATGAGCTCCTCTCCTCAAACTTGGAAAAACCCAGATAAGGTTCGGCCTATCTCCAAGCTAAAATCGAACCCACAAAGTGATGCAAATTTCTCAGCTAACTAGCAATTTTCCCTGCTATAAGAATGGGAATTTTAGGCCCGTATATCACCCAAAAAATTCTGTAAATTTAGCTAGAGACTCCTCTCAATAAACCCACAAAAACCCAAAAAGGGTTTGGGCTAAATCCAATGACCCCCGATGCCCCCAACAAGTGCGAATTGCAAATCTGGCCAGAAAATGCCCCACAGTATTGGTACTATTGAATTATGCCCAAATCCACCATGGGAAATTTCTCCCAGCTCTGGCTAAGTTCTCCACTGAGAAATACCTCCTATCTCCAACCCTTGTTTCTCCCAGCTCCACTTCTTTAAACCCCTGCACAACACTTGGTCAATAGCTTATGCACCCTGCCAAAAGATAGAAAAATCGACCTAGGTAATAACCTCCAATCCATCTCGGTGAATTGTTATCCAAACTTCGGTCTAATAATAAGAAAATCCTCTGCAAAAGCCTACAGCCTCTAACACACACTATCTCCCACAATGTGCTCCACAAAAATACTTTTGCGCCCAAGAAATGTGCACTGCTAAGTAAACTTCTGCAATGATGTCCAATGGAAGCTCTGAATTAAGCTCCCCAAATTGCCTCACTAGAGAGACACTCAAAGTTCTTTGAAATGAGGGTGCAATTCCCGCTCAGAAATTCCTTGTGCTGAACAGCACAGGTTGTCTTGGCTAAGCAACTCAAGAGAACTAGTGTTGAATTATAAAATGACCCAAGATCTCCAAATGAAAACCTCCATGCTCTATTTATAATTGTTCGCCCCCTCCTTGGTGGCCCCCACTCTCCACTAGTTCACACCCTTTCTCTTTCTCTCTCCTCTAGGAAGTGTGAATTGCTCGATTGGGTCGAATTTCCTTCTCTTGTGACCCCCACATTCCACTAGAGTTATAATATTCCATTTCTCCTAAGTCCCATATTTCAAAAATGTCTCCAATGCCCAGATTACAAAATTGTGCTATGCTTAGCACCTCCCCAATAGACTTCGTTAATCCCCTCAAACGAAAAATCAAAATTAGGGATATTACATAAATCCTCCTATTGAATACCTATAAGTGATCTTTATAGGGAAGCCTCACTTGTGGGATTTAATCACCACTACACTGATGGAGAAAGGCCCTTGAGGTAACAATGGCAGTTGATCTCTTGTTTGCATAAGGTCTAAATTTGCTTATTGGGGCTTTGCACTAGGCCTGCTAGATTTTGTGGTAACAGTATTCACATTAGGCGTCCACTAAGACAAGTTTTTCACAAAATTTTGCAACCATGTTATGCCTAATTCACTACAAACAACTCTATTATTATGTATTAACACGACCTAATCAATATCCCCACAATTTGAAGAAGAGTGTGTGCCCCTAGTCTTGATCCTAACTCTATCTTGGATCAATAATAGTTTGCCAATTAAATATAGAAAAAATTCTATAGTTAGGGATGATCGAACAAATTCTATGTACAATCCAAATAAAAAAATGCAACAAAATCCCTAGAATTCAATAATTGCCGAAATATGTAGGTTGGTGACCCAAAACAGATGATTGATGTGACCCATTGCATGCCTTGACTAGGTCATTGTCACTAAAAGACAAAGATATGCAACTTACCCTTCTATAAAGTCTAAGATTCAGATATGCAAAACATCAATGCAAGAGAAATGGAAGGTTCCCTTACAATAGGAAATGGGGTAAAAATAACAAAAGAACCTCCCCTAATGTGAGCATCTCACTTCTCCTCCTAAGTCACCCTAGTGCTTGATGTCTAATTCCCTTAAGATTTAGAATTGCATAATAAATGCAAACATATACAAACTTGGGTCTACCTCCTATTGGTTTTGCAAGGTTAATGTACATGTCCTACCAATTTACAATTTCAAACATATGTCAGCATATTTAAAGATCTACAAATAATGGTACATATCTAGGTCCATTTAATGGGATTAAAATCATAGAAGTAGCAATGCTTGTCGTAAAGTATGCCCAAGGATTAGATATATTTCCCAAATAACAAGACATAATAGGATAAGCCTGAAACAAATAGGTTGCTTACATTATACATCAATTATTTCGCATACAACATTGCAGGAATATGACAATAGAATAATTGGAAGACGACTATTTTAGATATCAAGAGTACATTTGAAGATTTAGTAAATTAAGCAAAGAAAATTTATATAAGTGTTTTTCTACATATTTTAAGGCATAGAGTTGGAGTTCTTTTTTATTAATAAATATTCAAACTGTGTACAAGAAAACAAATATGCTTTAAATCTAAAAAGTATTTTATAACTATCCAAAGCCCTACTAGAGCTTCAAACAAAACGCAAACTATTTTCCACACATTAGATCTCCTATTTCAACAAGAATGACTAATTGTTTAAGGCATCTCATCTACATACTCTTTGTGGATCGCCTCTCTAATAGAGGGGTGACAGTCATTCCCAAATAGAGCCAACGTGTGCCGCAAAAAGCCACCATGAGAAACAATTGCTATTTCGTTTTCCTTTCGTGTCCACAACCTACATAAGAAACACATGTGTCAACTAATTGGCACCATTATAAATTTTATTTCAAAAAGAATGAGCTTTTATTTGTAAAAATAGAATTTAGTACATGATACAAAACTAGGACAAAGAAGCAAATGATCCATTGTTCTTACCCTCCTTGAAAAGGCTAGATTCAACTTCATAGTGTTCCTAAATTTAATTAAGTTATAAGAAAACCTAGGAACTAAAGTAGGCACACATTTTATTATCTCTTAGTGATTTATAAATTATTACTAGTGTTCAAGGTTATGCATTTCGCAAAAGGAATTAATTTTAGATTATTCATCCTATACTACCCAGGAATAATTGATGAGTACCAGAATGCTGAATTAAAGGAAGAATAATAATAATAATACCTTTCTCATAAATAGTTCAGCTGACCCAACCTAGAATTATGAGGAAAATCAATATTTATAAGATGAGATATTTGGGAAATTAGTATGTGGATCTCATCCTCCTAGTTATGGACCTAGCATGAGGTTTGAAATGCTACTTTCAGCCAAATTACTATTTAGCATGGGACTCAATTTGTCGGGGTTTATCATGCTTATTATCAAATACATCGATTCGATCATGGGATAGCTCTTTAACTTGTACCTGTTGCTCTTTGTCCCTCCAAGGCCTTTCGTGTCCTTCACTTTCTCTTCCTTTGCCCAACACTATAGTTGATGCCATAAGTTTATCACTAATATGAATCAATTTCTTTTCTTCCATTAGTGCTTTAGCTTTATCCTTGTGAGTTGCCAACGTTGTTGCACTTTCAATTCTTGTCAAAAATCATCTTTAGAAACTTCTTCATCTTCAAAAGCCATTGCCTTTCAAATTCCAATGTCCACCTATATTGTTGGCTGAGATTTGTTTCTCGAGGATCTATGAGTTTTTTTTTCCCTCGGAAGAAAGCATAATTTTATTATCAAGAGAAAATAAAATTACATTTTGTTTACACACGTCAAGCATGTATTCATGTGATGGAAAAAGCTGTTGTTAATGTTGGCATATACAAGTCTACTACAAAAACAACTGAAAATTATCAGTTGTAAGGGAGGTTGTAATAGTGTCTGCAGATAGGATGCATTTGATATAAACACAAAATAGATATGCTGGACTGTGTGGACAACCCAATTATAACTGTGCTGATAATGTAGAGAAACCAGAAAAAACAAGTGTCCTGAGCATAGCTTCCTAGCATAGTATTAAAAACTGGCCGGTTTGAACCAGTAACCAGTCAAACCGGCCAGTTCATTGGCCGACTAGGTCAAACCGGCACAAAAACCAGGTTCCAGGCCTGGTTTCAACCAAAAATCAGAAAAACCAGTGCTAACCGGCCAGTTTAGGACGGAACCGGCCGATTTATGGTCAAACCGGCCAGTTCCATCCTAAACCAGTCGGTTCACGGACAATGCCGCAGCAGACCCTCATAACATGGTTTAGGAAGGTTCCAGGGTGCTTTGGAGGGAAAGTAAGGGTTGTTTCCCTCCAAAAACACCCTCTCCAACCCTTTAAAAGGATCTCACTCACCTCATTTTCCTCACTCATCTCATTTGGAGTTTTTGTGAGTTTCATTGGGAGCTTGGAGAGTGTTGAGTTTTTGTTGTAGTGCAACAACAAAGAGTTTGAGCTAAGTAGTAGCCATCATGCCTCCAAAAGCCAAGGATATTGCATGGTCTCATTGTGATATGATTGATGGCAAAATGATCTGCAAATATTGCCAAAATCTATTGCAGGAGGGGGTATTTATAGGTTCAAGAAACACTTGGCTGGGATAGAGGCCATGCAAAGCCATGTGGAGCACCAAATGAAGTAATAGGGCATATTAGCGCAGAATACCTTCAGAAGTTTGAGACTCAAGTCATTGAACCAATAGAGAAGTGTGTGACTCGAGCAGTTGCAAAGTTTGGGAGTCGAGACTCAACCAACTGAGTTTGATCTTGATGAGAAGTTTCAAGTGATAATGTTGATCACTAAGATCTCATTTGTACATTTGTAGTAGGCCAGTGGCCCCATAGTTTGTAGGCTTTGCTTTTGAACTCTAGAGGCCATTTAGAGCCTCATTGATTATATATTTTGTTGTTGATATGTATTGCACTTGGTGCCATTTTGATATATTAACCTTTACATGGTATATATATGAACAAACTTTGCATATTTTGTGTCCATTGGTTTGGAATCATGGTTTTAAATCTTAAAAATAGTTTTTTTTCATTAAAAAATAATTATTTCATGTGTTTTTTTAAAACTGGTTCATTGAGATCTAACCAGTCTCGGTTTGACCAGTTCCAGTTTGAAACCCGGTTTATTAGGTGGACCAGTCTAGTCACCTTTTTTGGTTTTTAATACTATGCTTCCTAGTCAAAGATGTCTTCTTCAATAAAGGGGTGATGGTAGAACTCGTGAGCCTCGCCATTGTGGTATTTTGTGATCAGCCGTGACCTGCGAGCCAACGGAATACCCTCTTTAGAAAGGGTGTTTGTTGTGGTGTTATACTCCCTATAAATACGAGAAGCAGAGAAAGATAAGAAAACAAATCTTAGGCGATTTATATCATTCACCAATGGTTGGATCCTTACGTTATGACATCTGTGTGTGCCTCTTGTCCAATTGATGGTCAGTTGTGACTCCCCAAAGATTTGAAGAGAGTGTATGTTCTGTTCATGTGCAAAAGTTAGTAGAAGCTTGAAAGCCATGAGTTCGGCATAGTTGTTTGTGCCCTCATCGAGTCCCATTTTTATGTGGAAGTGGTGGCCGTCATCTATGTGTAGAACAACACCTCCACCACAAATTTTCAGGTCACCCTGTGTTGCCCAGTCGAAAAAAACCCAAGGTTTGGTTCTGTCAATTTGAGTAGCAGGAGTATTTCTAGTGTGTTGCACTGTCTTTGGTTTTGGTAGGAGATCGAGGATGGCGAGGGATTAGGCAGCAATGGTTTCCGGAGGGATCAGGCAATCATTGAAGATAGCCTTGTTTCTAGCAAGCCATATGCCCCAGCATGAGAGGAGGGGGAGGACGATGAAATTTTTGACTTCTCTATTGTTATACCATGATTGTCAGGCCCCCATAAGATTCGGTCCAGACCAAGTGCCTACTCGGCCTAGCTTGACTGTGAAGAAGCGTCGAAGGGCATGAGAGTATGGGCAGTCTATCAGCAAGTGGGTGATTGATTCCTCTGCAGATTTGCAAAGGTTGCAGCAGCCAGGCCCCTTTTTTTGTCTCTTGAGCAAGAAATCCTAGGTGGGGATTTTATTTTCTAGAGCACGCCACATAAATAGTCTAGATTTGGCTGGGCATTTGAACTTCTAGAGATGCCCCCACCAGTCCTCCTGTAATTTCGGTAACCAATCTGTAATGAGGGTGAGGTAACCTTCTTTGGGAGTGTAGTTCCCTAAGGGAGAATGGATCCACATTCCATACCAGTTTGTCCAGGTCATCTCTAATGTGAATGTGGCCCTCCCTTAAGGGCATGAATATAGTCATACCAGTGTCTTCTGAAGCCTTGTGGAAGGTTCAGTTGGCCACCAACAATCCACTGTTGTTCTCTTAGCATATTATGAAAAGGGGTTGCTACCAGGTTAAGGGTGTAGAGCCCTTTGTCATGTAGAAGGGCTATTAGATGAAGAAACTCTGGGAGACAGTCATCATTGTTGTAGAAATTTCTGAATATTAATTCTAATGCAGAAATTATTTCTATTAATCAGGTTAAGCTTCTCCTACTTATACAAGTTATCAACTGAATAAATTCAAGTTAACATCAAAGAAAAACATATAACAGATCTCTACCAATTCGGATCTAGAATAAGCACATGCACACATAGACAAAGTGACACAGTTATTTCTGGACAAACTGTCCCCGGAAAAACCCAATGTGGGAAAATTGGTCTCTGGCTGCTGGAGGGCTCTATTATTAAGAATATTTCTGAATACACAACTCTGGGTTCCAGATCTGGAAAACCTTACAAAGAAAACTCTAGATCTGCAGCACTTGGCTGATCTAAGACCAACGATACTAACTGATCCACACCCTCAAACGGGATTTACAGAACTCAGCCAGATCTAGGCCTAGAAACCGCAGATCTGCGCCTGAAAGACACTGTGTCAGCCTCTGAAGGCCTCCAAATGCTCAGCGTTGTCACTGGAAGGGACTGCGTTACCCCAGACTGGGTGACGTAGTCACTACATTGCCCCTAAGGGTCTCTGCGTAACCCTTGAAGGGTTTCCTGAAAATCACGCTGTCCTTGTTGTTGCTGCCTTCCACTGTGTTGTCTTTCCTGATCTCTTCTTTACTTCTTGTGTATTCTAGACCCCCGGGATCAGATCATCCCCTTGGTCTAAATTCCCCTCTATGCAACTAAAACACTTGAGAATTCTTAGCAACCCCGCCCTAGAATCTCAGCTTAGCTTCAGTGCTCTGCCACTGTGTATCTTACAAATGACCCCAAGTCTTTCCTTTATACTTTTCTCGTTGACAAATCAACGGCCAAGATGAAATCTTTAATCAATGGCTAAGATTAAAAGAAAGCTTGATCTATGTGACTGAAGACAATTTCATCACAGGTTTAAATAAATTCACTTTAATTATTTTATTTTCCTAAGTTTTAACTTAGGAAATACATTAAAATAATTAATTAATTTAATATCTCCTAAACCAGATGAAATTTCCCAAATCCATTTATGGGTCTTGTAGATCAGGTGAACTCTAGTCCGTCCTCAAAATTTGGGACCTAGAGCACAACCAATGCTACCCCAAATACAGAAAATCTCAACAATTGTTACATTTGATCCATGGGTCCATTCCCAGTCGAAGAAGTGTACCCTCCCCCACCTTCCAGGCTAGGCCATTTACAATGAGGGGGAAGGAGGTAATAACAACCCTCCATATGATGGAGGCATTATGCATGTTCTTATTATTGCTTCGAATCCATTCTTCAAGGGACAAGGGGAAGATATATTTTTGTACACCATTGAAGTCCATATGCTTTGATTAGATAAAAGTTGCCAGCCCACCTTCGTTGCCAGTGCTTGGGAGAAATAGGGTAGGTGTTTTAGACCCCAACCCTCCCATGCCTTAGGCATGGCAATTCTGTCCCATTTTACCCAGGGAAAGCTAAATTGCTCTGAAGAACCAGCCCATAAGAACTTGTTGCAAAATTTTGGAATTTTTTTAAGAGTTCCTTTTGGGAACCAGGAAAGAGGCTTCTAGTAGACAGGTATAGCTTCCAAGATAGATTTGATGAGCACCAGGCGGCCATCTCTAGATAGTCAGTGCATGCTCCAGGATTTTAGCCTTTTTCTATTTTAGCCAAGAGCCATTTCCAGTCAGCGTTGGTGAAGGAGTTTGGTTTGAGGAGAAAGCCCCAAGTATTTAAAACCATTCTCCATGTTAGTCAGATTGAAAGGACAAAAGTGTCGGTGGATCCTAAACTCAACCTCGCTGAGTCTGAATGGAGTTAGGGAGGATTTGAGATGGTTTGTGATCATTTAGGTGGCAACTTCAAAGAGTGCAATAGCTTCTTTCATTACTCTTGCGTCCCTTCACAGGCCATTACTGAATATAAGGACATCGTCGACGAAGAGAAGATGAGTGGTATGGAGGATAGGGGCAACCTTGATTCCTTGTAGCCCACTCCTTCTGTGAGCTTAATCCAAGGATCTGCTGAGACCCTCGACAACAAGCAAAAAGAGGAGGGTTGAAAGAAGGCAACCTTGCCTTAAACCTCGTTCAACCCTGAAGAAAGGGGAGGCAAATCTTTTATGAGAACAACAAATGAGGCCAAAGAGATACAACTCATGGTCCATTGTATAAAGTCCAACTTGAAGCCCAAGGGGATGAAGAGTCGAATGAAAAACCAATTGACTCGATCGAAGGCTTTGGATAGGTTTGTTTTAAGGATGGCACCCTTCAAAAAATGTCACTTTAGACTATGGAGACCTTCCTGGGCAACCCCTTTGGCTTCGTGGATTTCTCCCCTTCAGAAAAGCAAGTTGTTCCTTGGATATTGAGTTGGAAAGGGTGGGCTTGATCCTTTGAGCAATGACTTTATAGATATAGTTGCAGAGCAAGATTGGGTGAAAGTCGTCGAAAGTGGAGGGATTGTCAGTCTTGGGGATTAAAGTTAAGAAAGTGGAGTTGAAGGATGCTTGAATATGGCCAGTCGATATAGATTCCCCTATGATTCGGTGGAGGTCTTCGCCTAGGATATCAAATAGCCCCAAAAATAATTCAACCGAGCACCCATTTGGGCCTAGACTTTTGTCCCTTTGAAAATTGCCCAAAACCTTCTTGAGCTCTTCCATAGATACAGCTTCCATGAGATGTTCATTGTCGTCAAAATCGGCAAAACTAGGTAAGAAGAGGGCCAAATGAAACACCTCTGCTATGGAGGCCTGTGGAGGTTCTTTGAAGAGGGTGTCAAAATGGTTTTCCCCAACTCTGCGAGGTCCTCAAAAGACGATACATTGTTCCCCTCTGAATCCCTCAATTTCCAGATCATGTTGCTCATTTTTCTCCCTTTGGTGTAGTTTTCGAAGAACTTAGTGTTCTCGTCTCCAACCTCCAGGCATATAGCCCAGTTGTTGAGCCTCTAAGTGGCTTCAATGTCTATCAAAACGCTTTTCTTCCTCCCCTCTAGCCGCAATAGCCTTTCCCTAGATTCCTCTGTTTCATAGCCTTCGGTTACTTCCTCTGATATAGCCTTTAGGTCGACTTCCACTTCTCTGATTTCTTGTGTATCCCTCATCCTTTTGTTAATCAACCACTTGATGGTTGCCTCTTTAACATATTTGAGGTTCTAAGCAAATTGGCCACTTACCAAGACATCTGAAAGGAGATTAAAAGACTGCCAAGTTGTTCACACAAGCTCCACAGAACTCTCATCTTTGATCCAAGATGAGTTGAGACTGAACGGACTAGGGGGTTTGTGTCCTAAATCTTTGACCTCCAACATGATTGGGGAGTGGTCTGGGCCTCCACCTTCCCCAATCCATTTTCTTATCAGTGGCATTCAGTCCACCAATTGTTCAACAAATAAGAAGTGGTCTAGAATCTAGACACATAGCAATGCGATCCTCCCCAGTTCTCTTATTCCTCCAAGTAGGTATGAGTTTGAAAGGCTTGATGTCAATGACATTGTGGTCATTCAGGAGTCTGGAGAAATAGGCCAAGCTGGGATCAACCTATGCACGAGGGCCCAAGCTTGCCATAGCACCCAGAGAGAAATTGAGGTCCCCCCCAATGATAAGGTTGTCCTAGGAAAAGCAGGATTTCTGACAGAGAGAATCCCAGAAGGGGATCTTGTCCTGGGGTGGACCATATATATTGAGGATGAGAAAGTCGAAGTTAAGTTCCATTGATCAAAAATTTAGACCAAGAACAGATTCCATCCCCCAAACATTGAGGGCTTTGATGAAACAAAGGTTCCATCCTATTGCCTACCCTCCTACTCTACCCCATTCATCAATGCAAGTGAAGTTCCATCCTAGCATAAATCTTTCCAATAAACTTGAAATTGTGTCCCCCACTCCAATAGTCCCTTGTAGAAGGAAAATTACAACCCCCTCAAGTTCTACCAGACAGCGGAGGACCAGTTGTTTTGGAGGGCTAGCCAGGCCCCTATAGTTGAGAGATGAAATGATCATGAGTTAACCCCTTTGGGGGCTGACGTTGCTCTAAGCGCCCCATCAATGAAGAGTTGACGACCTGATGCCATGTCAGCTAGAGCTTTGTTCTAGCTAAAACGATTTTGGAACGACATCCACTACCTTTACCTGTGGCAATATCAGTGGGGTTATGATTGAGACTGTCAGGCGGTTAGGGGGGGTTGGGGAGACAAGGGCAGAAGAAGTAACGAGGTTTAGTGGACCCTCAGAGGAAGGAGGATCCTTCTCAAGTAGGGTTAGGCGAAGGGGGGATGTAGGAAGACAAAAGGGGGAGGGGACAATCAACGTAGCTCGAGTTCGGGTGACGTGAAAGAGGTCCAACAGATGTCATAATCAATGATGATCCCCCATCAGAGGAAGAAAAGAACCCCAAGGACATTGACCAAAAAAGAAGAGAGTGAAGGATAGGTAGAGTACCAGAGAGAGGAGAAGGTCTCAATGGAGGAGGGACTGTGACCTGCCCTGGAGAAGGGAGCTCGAACGTGGATCGTTGAGCTTGGAGCACTGTATGAGAGGATGTACCCTATGGGGAGGCCGAAGGGGAGTCAATCACTTCATCCCTTATGTCCATTTCAAGAGGAGAGGAGTGCCCCTTATAGTCTTCATCCATGGAAGCAGGTTCTCCAGGTGAGGGGGTGTGAACCTTTTCAGCTCTCTGCTTACCCTTAAATGGCAGGCAGCACTGAAGAACATTGTGGCCATGCTTATGGAAACATCTGCACTTAAATGGAATTCCTTCATTATCCATAGCTTGTGTGTGTGATACCCCCTTGTGTACAATCTCCGTTGCACTCCAAAGGCCTTCATGAATGTCCAGAAGTACTAAAACCCTTGCCACCTTTCGTTCGTTGGCTTCCGAGAAGGGCATATCGATATCAAACAGCTCACCCTGATTTGAGCCAATAGCAAAAAGAGCACCCCGTGTCCAAAACTTCAGAGGGAGCCCGAGCATGCGGATGCAGATGGGGATTTTATCGATTCTTTCCTTGTTGGGGTCGAAGAGAGGGTTCCAATGTTTGAGGAGAACCCATGAGGCCTCCTACTTGTCTGGAAAGATCAGTGCCAACCACCCTTTGACCATAAAATGTATTGCTGGCATATTTTTGAGGTGGTTTCTCCATTCTGAACTAACCCAATATTCAAGGGTTTTATGATTGAAACGGCGGCCCCTAGCCCAGACGACCAAAGTGTGTTCCGCCATGTGCATGACCCGGTGAATTTCAACATCATCGACCAAGACCATTTCTTTTTTTCATTTTAATCCTTTTATGACGAGATGCAGCTTCCTCTTCACACCACCTTCAGTCGAACAAGGTTGTGGGATGGATGGGGGGGTGATATGGGGGTGTCCTAACCCAGAATTGATTCCTATGAGGGTAACGGGAAAAACAAAGAAGGATCCTGAGTGGGCAAGGGATGAAATAAAGGGATGGAGGGAGTTGTCGATGAGGGCAAAATGATGATCTTTCTAAAGACAAGCGTGTTGTAAATAGCAAAATGATGATATTTCTAAAGACAAGCGTGTTGATTCCACACACTTGGTCGTGCACATCGCTTGATGGTTTTCCAATTCTATTCTAGAATGGCTTGCAAATTCAAGGGCTACCAAACATATGACAAAGCACCAACACCTCCTCTCCAATTATAGCAATCAGAATAAAGGTGATCACGTAAAAGTTGATGTTGAATTAACTCTCCCAATCTCTGATTCCGGTACTATTTAAATTGATAATACTCAGTACAAAGTTGTTCTCCTTGGTCTTTGAGTGGGACCAAATTTATCTCTACATTAGTGAAATTTTTAGGTCAAAAATGGGACTGAAAACAAAAAATATACTACCAAAATTAACTTTAAAAGAACCACTAGGAATCAAGGTGATGATGTCAACCATAAGGGTAAATTGGAAGGAAAGGAAGAAAACTAATTTTTCAATTATATTTTGAATTTTCAACTTTTTTCCTTATAGGTTTACTCAATTTTCAAGTGTAGGCACTCGTTGAATGTGGAATAAACTTGAATTAACTTATAAGGAAATAAATCAAAAATAAGATTTAAAAAAAGAAAGTAGGTTTCTTACTTTCCCTTTGAAAATTCATTACTCTTGTTTATTATTTTAACTATTATTTTAATAATTTTCCTTAGGAGGCCTATTTTAGACCTTAAACTTCCCCCCCTATGTTTTGCCACAATACTCACTAACAAAAAGCTGGAATTTTTTATGGATGGATGGACTGTTAAAGACATTAATTACAGCTTCAAAGTTGTTGCCTCTGGATATTGTGATGAATCCAAACATACATACAAACTAGGAAAGTCTTCTTCACTTCTAGCTTCTAATAAACTCATTGCAATAGTGGTCAATGCAAATTATGATAGTAAGCTATGGCCAACTCTTCTCTTGGGAGAGCCAAATATTTCCTCACCTTTATTGATAATTTTCTCTGTTTCTATTGATATACACCATTAAATGCAAGGATGAGATGTTTCCCAAATTCCAAGAGTTCAAAATCCTCGTCGAAGTGCAATGTAAGTGGAAGATCAAGTGCCTATAGTCTAATGGAAGAGGAGATTACATTTGTAGTGCCTTCTATCAATGTCTTTGCTCTCACGGCATCTCTTGGTAATAGATCATTCCTTATACTCAACAGAATCGTGTGGCTGAGAGAAACAATAGGTCTATCATGGAAATCTCCCCATTATATGCTTCACTCTTAGAACATGAAGCTTTCCTTCCAGAAAAAAGCAACTGTCTTTCATCAAGGATAGGACTTTTCATTGCAAGAAAGAGTTTTAGTGGTAGCACCCTACATCTATATTTGTCACATATGATAATTCATACCAACCAATAGGATTTAATGATATTTTTCTTCACAGAATACATCTGCACTTTCTAGGTCATCCGAGTAACTATTTACAATGTTAAACTAACAAGACTTGTTTTTTGGTACTATCTTTTGCACTTTCTGCACATTCTAGTTCATGTTTCTAGAGTGCAATTTCTAGTGATTTTGCTTTGTTTTAAACACCAGTTTGATCATCGATGCTAAGTGAAATAATGGCCTCGTTTATTACACTAGACACATATAGACCATTCGTCCATCATGTATTTTCTTCATTACACAAGTCAATGCCTTTAATGTTGTCAAAAGTACAAACCAGTTAATAAAGGCTCTTCCACGAGCTGCAATTTCCTCTTCCTTTTCTCTAACATCTGGCTGCCATGAAGTGTCTTCATCTGTTTCTGTCTACAATAGAAGTTTAAAAAAAACATGAGTCTCATATTTAAAGACCCAAATAAAAATGAGAAGTACAACCCAACTATGTAGATAACTATAGTCTAATATGTTTTCTATTCTCTGCCACTAATTTATAAATAGAGACCAAAGTTATTTCAATTTTCAATGACCCTGAAACAGCAAAAGTGTTCTATAAATGCAAGACTATTGATACAAATAAAGGTCTAGTATCAAAACACGAATATAACATGAAGGATTATGTAACGCACCAGAGAAAAATCAATGGCAGGGAAAATTGATCGATATTCACTGATACTTCTCCTCTTGTCACAAGGAAGTACTCCCTGAAAATCAAATATATAGCTTATTCTAATATCTTATGAATAACCTTAATTCATAGCACATGAAAAGAGATTAGTAGTAGAACGTGTTGCCTAAATAACATCAAATGTAACTACTTAGATAGATGACAAATATTCACATTATTGTTAAATCTGGAGGTTTTAACTTCAGGTAATCTTAGGTTGTAACTCATATTGTAAAAATGAGGTTGATATGAAGTCATTGGATAGAAGTCAATGAAGAGGTTTATGAAAAGATTGCTTGAACAACTCAGACTGTGACCATTGAGGCCATAATCAAAGTCACACAACTTGGACTTGGCAATGACTTAGCAAAGAGAAAATGGCGAGCAAATGCAGCTACAAGTCAACATAACTAAAAATGCAATAACACCACATATTAAATCGATAACATAAATTCTGCAATAACTAGGTATGGAGTCCACAATAACTTGGCACTAACCCAACAATAACTCACAAACTTTTTTAGTAATTAGCAAATACTCAAAAAATGTGTCAACATGGGAGGATTATTGGCAACTTTCAATGAAAATAATAAACTTGGTCAGATTTTAACTAAACCAAGTTAACTAGCCTAGTTTTAATTAGTTCTAATGAGTCTTGTAACTATGGTTATAAGTTATAACTATTGATGTTAGTCCAAGAGCACAAAAGATAAAGGAAATCCATTATGTATGAGAGTGGAGTGTGACAAAATGCAATATGGGAAGCCATCTATCTATCATGTGTTTTAATCAGTTATGCTCAATATGTCTAGACGACGCCTTTCAGTTGATATTTCCTTTTCTAGCAAACTACTCCAAGATTATAGGACTCCCAATTTGCCAAGTTAATGGGATTTCCAATACAATTGTTGATTAAATTCAATTATCTGTGTATTTTCCTTATGCTTTGCTTGACAAGTTGTGATAAGTTTCCACCAATATGAAACAGATCTAATCCCTTTTTCAAAAAATGACAAATAAACCCTGGTGATTAGTGATTTTCATCACAGGATATGATTTGCAGCATAGTATCCTTGGAGTTTCTGATGGATTGAGCGTACACACCATCAATATTTTGCTTGTAAATAATGTGTTGCTTGGTTGAGTAGACTAATGATCATGCTCGAAGATTTATGGATCACCCTCTTGGTATACCTTTTGATGATTATGGAGCCTAGTGCCTCATCATGGTGTTGCAGTTGTATACTTATTCATTCTAACTAGAGAATGTTACACCTTGGTTAATGTATGTTGGTTCTAGCTCTCCGCCCCTCGCCCCCACCCCCATCTCTGCCGAAAGGGATGGATACTAGTAGTGTGGGATGACAAGTGATTTATCTGATGGACTATCATGGTTGGGTTCTCTCTTCATGGTTGCATATCTTTGGTTGATGGAGCTTTAGGGTTACTAGTTTAATATTTCACTTGATTGCTTGATTGATAGTTCTGAGATGCTCTTGGTACTATGGTATATCATTGGCAGATGTTTTTCATGGTTAACCTATCCTAACACTCGCACATCTCACTTGTGGAACAACACAATAGCTATTGATTGATCAAAAAGTGATATGATGTGATTGTAGTTCATGATGGTGTTTGGCACTAAGAAAGGTGCAACATGGTTCCCCTTTATTCTGACATTGGTAAGGTTTACTAGGGAATACCACTTCTACTTTCATGGCTTGTGTCTTGAGTAATAGGAGATCACAAGTGCGCTGGGATTTAGGAGTTGGGATCAAGGGTTGGCAGGGCAAGTCCAAGCTAGATCAGTGTGATATTCCCACTTAGCATTATTGCTAAGTGAAATATCAATTTCGACCATTTTGTCTCAATTCATGTTTGCACTTAGGAAATGTGGGTTTAGAGGCCCCACATGTATTTTGTATTGCGTAGTCTAAAAAACCCACAAAATAACCCAGAAATTCCAATAAGATTTTGAAAATTTCAGGCAAAGATTTATCAGAATCTTGTTTACAGTTATTAAACTTCAGTATTTTGGGTGCCCTAAGGGTTTTTGATAGTGCTGGATCCATTTCCACTATCAAAAATGCAATTCAAACACTCCAACTACCTAATTTTTTGAATTTTTTTAACCAAATTCCGGCAAAAAACTGTCGTCCGGGCTATTATGTTGTGTCGGAAGACAACTACTTTTTTATTATAGTCAACCCAAACATTAGAGTTGGAGGGGAAATATTGCGGCTCTAGTGGAGTGTGGGGGCCACCCATAGAGAAATATGCGCCACACGAGGATACACACTCATTGGTGCGAGATTGGTGGGGAGAAATCGAGTTGGGCCCACATGGGCATTTTAGAGGCACATTGACAAAAAGGAAGGGAAGGCACTCATTTCGTCATCCATGATCATTTGAGAATTTGTCTTAAACAAGCATGCTTGAGCTGAAGCCAAGTCTGCAAGTCTTGTTCAGCACATGGGTGTTTCCGAGCAGAAATCCCAACCCTTGCTTCAGTGGACTTCGAGTGCTAGCCCAAGGAGGGAGTCTCACCTATTCCAGTTTGTACTAGCAACAAAGGTTGCGAGTTTGGGGAAGTTATAGCAGTAGCAGCGTAGTCCTTGGAAGAGCCACACTTGGAGGTTGAGGAATGAAAGGAATTAGGGGCTGAAACTTGAGGTGGAGTCCGGGGAAGTGTTGTGAGGGATTTTCCAGCATTTTGGTGGAGCAGCAAACGCAGCATTTGCTACAGGTTACATCTGTTGTTTGTGGAGGAGGACCAAACATTTCGAGGTTAGTTGGAAGCGTCAAAACTAGGACAAACCCTTTCTATGTTTTTCTGGGTTTATTGAGGAGAGGCCAAGATTAATTTTCCAATTTTTTTTTGGCAGAATTGAGGGGTCAAACAAGGATCCCAACTCAGCCAGCAGCTAAAGGAGCTAGGGAAAAATTGGGCCGAAATTTAGAGGTCAACATTTGGTCAATTCCTTCGTGGTTTTTTGTGGGTTATTGGTGGAGAGCCCAAGGTTAATTTCACAGAATTTTCCGAGCATCAAAGGAGGTCGTAGCAGCAGTTCTTTGCAGCCAAATACATATTTCTGTGCAGTTTCAGTGCATTATTCGACAAAGAGCAGCAACAGATCAAAGAAGGGCTTCATATCTTTCACTTGGGCCTTGCTAGCTTTCCTTGTGCAAGCCTAGGTGCACTCTTTCCAGCACCATATTTTACTCACTTATTTATTAATAAAATGGCTCAGCAACGCAGTTTTTGGTGCAATTTCATGGTCTAATTTGTGTGCTTATTTTCTATGGATTTTATGTCTATGCATGCTTTGTTTATTACTGTAAAAATTCCTTAGGGATATTACAGTGGTATCAGAGCATTATTTTGGCCAGTTGTGGGTCTAAATCATGCAAATGCTCAAGTGCTATTGTGGACTAGAATTCCAGAGGCTAAAACACTAGTCCCACATTATTCTCCAGATTGAACTTGTGCACAAAAATGTCTTAGCAGGAGAAAATTGAAAATGTTACTAGGAGCCTCGACATACTAGAGGGGTTGCTCGAAGAGTGGGTGTCAGCAAGGGCAGCGAGAAGGGAAAGTAGTTGTCAACTTGCAAATGAAGAAAATAAGAGGAGCATGATTATTGAACGAAATGCTAGTATCAATACTGAAGAGACAAAGATGGGAGGCGGAGGTAGTGACGAGATGAGAGAGAACATAACCATTGAAGAGGGAGTTCATCCAGATACATTCTAGCTAGTTGAGCATGAGGCTAATGGCACGCAGGAGAAGACGAGGATACACCCAGTGTGGCGCAGGAGTCACCTCTGTTGGAGTTTTCTTTGGTAGCCCCAGTGGACATATTGGAGGAGGTAGTTGAGCACACATCCATTGATGAGGTATCCATTGATGAGGCATCCAAGTCTATGACAGAGCTTCGGAACAACAGCCACCTACAGTTGACTGATGAGCATGTCTTGCATGTTGGGTTGCCTATGGAGGAGCAGTTGGAGGCTCATGTTGAGCCCATGATGGATGAGGATGTGCAGCCATCCTTTGGGCTAGCCATTAATGAGGGGCGGCATAGAGACCACACATTGGAATTTCAGCACAGTTCGCTTCAGAGGCGCACCGACAGGATCTACAGCGTTATCAGCCCACCCCTACGCATTGGATTGAGAGAGGCAGAGTTTCCTAGACATGCCAGAGGGGAGAACCAGGTTAGCAGCACCACTGGGTCACCCTTGCTCATCGGAGAGAGAGAGACAGAGCTACGTATTCAGATCTCATGTGTTGACCTCGATAGCGGGATGAGACGATCGGAGTTGCACCGGGTGCAACATCTGCATGTCGGGTTGTTCTATGTGCGGGAGTTCATGCATTCAATTCCCCTCTTGGGGTTGGATGACAAGATATTCTGAGTTGGTACCCTGTGGAGTGGGCTATGGAGATGGTGGTGGACCCGAGTGTAGCTCAGCAGGAGCTTCCAGGCACTAGGGATACTGAAAGCCCAGACTAGCATTGGGATCCACGCGGGACTACCTATCACTTCCCAGCCTCCAGGTATGTCGGTTGACTACGACTTGGATGGTACAATTGACCTAGCAGTTAAGCATGCACATTCACTAGGGGAGTTTTGGTCAGCACCAATGGCCAACCAGTTTATGGACAAACTTCTTGAGTTATCTTGGTGTGAAGTTTGTGCACGGGGTCACAGGGTGATCAACATACTCTGGTAGGAATTTGTCGAAGGAGGTGGCATTGGCAGGCCACCAAACGGTGCCTTGTATGGGGCTGGGGATTCTTCACCTTTGTATGGGGCACAGAGGTTGCGGAGGAGCAGAGCATTGGTGGCTTCACTACTGACACATAGGGAGATTCACTTCTCGGATCCCTCAGGGAGGATTTGGAGTGAAGATCCATTCATCGGAGGGTATAGTTATGTGACGTGGAGGTAATGATACCGACCAGGGGCGGGCCGACACGTAGAGACACAACTCTAGGCCATTACATCCAGGGATGTGTGGGAGCATCTAGTGTTGCGCAGTGGACTATCGTTGAACGTGGAGGTGCATGGTGGTGTATCGTAGCGTGTTGGATTGCGTTGTGGAGTAGGAGTATCTTACATCACATTGAGTACACACGGGGAGTGACTGGTGCCTTGACACAGACAAGGTACGCGACGGTACAGGGTGGTACAGAGGTAGCCAAGGATATCCTCTAGTGTACAGAGACAGGTCTTCGACTAGTTTATCAGCAGATTCGAGACAGAGAGGGGGATTCATAGGGATATTCTTCAGTACCCCAACGAACTCTTGATCCTACCCTTGGAGACATAACCACCCATGACTCTCCAGTTGGGACATTTGGTGGAGGCATGGGCTGACAGACACAGGCTTAAGGATGGCTTGGTTTATTCCCGAGGTAGCATAGGTTCCATGCCTGGGCGTAAACATAGGGATTCGATGGCGAGGGAACTGCATGATGCACTTCTAGCGAGACAGTTTGAGGTGTCACGGGAGCCTAAGTGACGGTGGATGGTAGACTTTGTCTACAGGAGGGCACCCAGACTCCATGCAATGTACAAGTGTGTCGTCAGGAGTTGGAATAGCAGATTTCACTACGTGGTCTAACAAGAGCAGGGCAGGTTGGCTTGTGTGGGACAGACTCTTGATACTTGGGGTCCACCCATTGGATACATACAAGGGTCGAAGATGAGGGCTAGATGGGTTCTAGCAAGTAACAGCGTTGCACAGCGGCATTCCGTGAGGAGTGGGAGTTATAAGCTCCCAGTATGGTTGGGGGACCCAGGGATCCAGTTGGCGGGTGGATCACTCCACTTTGTGATGAGCAGGGTCATGAAAGAGGGTGGTCCAGTTCACCTTGGGTTTGACACATGAGGGATCACTGAGGCCTCCACTGCATGGCAAGAGGCAGACTTATCCTGTTGTTGCTCAGGGTCGAGATTAGCCGTGGAGGGGTAGATATTGACATCATGGAGATGCCCGAGCAGGATGAGCTTGGCTTCTCACAAATTTTTCGCCATTAGGTTTCAGGAGAGGAGGATACAGTCCACACAAGGTGGGGAGTAGGGAGTATGTCATAATCAGAGTAGCGCAGTGTCAACATGGTGGCACCACTCTGAGATTAGCAGGGGACATGATCAGCACTGCTCTTCACAGCTCAAAAACCTTTAGGGATGAGATGGATACTATAGGGGGATATCATGCAGATCTTCCATTGGGCTTTAGCGAGTCACCGATGGAGTAGGGGACTTCATTAGCACAGCAGGATGATATTAGGAGGAGCTCACGTGAGCGAGACGATATCTCTGCAAGGATTAGATGGTATCTTCGAGAGTATACTCTTGGAGTGCATGGGATGGCCTACGTGGTAAAAGAACTTCACGAGGAGTTGGGCATAGTGCCACATTATCATGATCCCCTACTCATTGATGGTATACAGGGGACTATTGGTACTTATACCAGGTAGGATAGTGAGTGGAGCAAGGGAGCTTCAGGTTGGACAGGATGGCTTGGGATCCTGGTATTGAGGGATTCTTTCATGTCAGGTCAGTGGAGAGGTCAGGGATGATTTAGTGGCGCATCTAGGACCCTAGCACATTTTTTCAACGACAATGGGGAGCATAAGCTAGAGAGGATGCTTGTTCAGGCATTGCTTAAGGACAAGCAATTTTTGGTGGGGAGGACTGTGATATTCCCACTTAGCATTATTGCTAAGTGAAATATCATTTTCGGCCATTTTGTTTTAATTCATGTTTGCACATACGAAATGTGGGTTTAGAGGCCCCACATGTATTTTTTACTATAGTCAGCCCAAACATTAGAGTTGTGGAGGGGAAATATTGCGGCTCTAGTAGAGCGTGGGGGCCACCAATAGAGAAATAAGGCCCACATGAGGAATACACTCATCGGTGCGAGATTGGTGGGGAGTAATCGAGCTGGGCCCACATGGGAATTTTGGACGCACTTTGACAAAAAGGAAGGGAAGGCACTCATTTCGTCATTCATGATCATTTGAGAATTTGTCTTAGACAAGCACGCTTGAGCTGAAGCCAAGTCTGCAAGTGGTGTTCAACACACGGGTGTTTCTGAGCGGAAATCCCAACCCTTGCTTTGGTGGACTTCGAGTGCCAGCCCAAGGAGGGAGTCTTACCTATTCCAGTTCGAACCAGCAGCAAAGGTTGTGAGTTTGGAGAAGTTCTAGTAGTAGCAACACAGTGACTGCGCAGTCCTAGGAAGAGCCACGCTTAGAGGTTGAGGAGTGAAAGGAGTTAGGGGATGAAACTTGAGGTGGAGTCCGGGAAAGTGTTGTGGGGGCTTTTCCAGCATTTTGGTGGAGCAACAAACGCAGAATTTGCTGTAGGTTACATCTACTGCTTGTGAAGGAGGGCCAAGCATTTGGGGGTCAATTGGGAGCATCAAAACTAGGACAAACCCTTTCTGGGTTTATTGAGGAGAGGCCAAGATTAATTTGGCAAAATTTTCTGAGTAGAATTGAGGGGTCAAACAGGGATCCCAACTCAGTGAACAGCTAGAGGATCTAGGGAAAAATTGGGCCAAAATTCTGAGTTCAACATTTGGCCAATTCCTTCGTGGGTTTTTGTGTGTTATTGGTGGAGAGCCCGGGGTTCATTTCCCGGAATTTTCTGAGCATCATAGGAGACTGTAGAAATAGTTCTTTACAGCCAGCAGCATATTTCTAGGTAATTTCAGCGCAGTATTCAGCAAAGAGCAGCAATAGATCAAAGAAGGGCTTCATATCTTTCACTTGGGCCTTGCTACCTTTCCTTGTGCAATCCCAAGTGCACTCTTTCCAGCACCGTATTGTACTCACTGATTTATTAATAAAATGGCTCAGTAGCGCAGTTTTTGGTGCAATTTCATGGTCTGATTTGTGTGTTTATTTTCGATGGCTTTTATGTCTATGCATGCTTTGTTTATTATTGTAAATTTTCCTTAGGGATATTACAATCAGCAAGAGAACAAGTATGTTTTGAAAGGGACGAATTGCTTTGTAATTGATTCAATTGCTCATGATCAAATAAAATACCACATCAAGGAGACAGGTAAACCCTGTTGGGTTTCTTAAGAAAAACAGTGTGTCAATTTGTGATGTGTTTTTATATCTATGCTTATTATGTTGCTTAAGTGTTAAGAAACTTTGTACCTTGGTGAAAGTAAACTAGTTTCGGTTTTGAGTTATTCATCTACATAGTTGCAGAGTTTCGTGGAAATTCAACAACAAGAGGGCATGATGATGGTAGAAGACAGTGATGATGTGGCAATGCAGGGCATAATTTGGTCAAATGAAGAAAAACCCAAATGAAATCAGACCAAGTTATAGCAAATTGGAAAATTTATCAAGGCGTTGGAGAATTATAAAATGGTGGTCGAGTTCGAGTTATTATGCATGGACAAGTCAAGTCAAAGAGTGAGATAGCTCTTGGAAAGGCCAAAGAAAATGTTGGAGCACTAAAGGCTACTATTCTTCATCTTGTTGACTTATGGATCCTTTGCAAATGGAACATTGGGATTCCTTAGGTTTTGTGAGAATCAATTCAACCCCTTAGTGAGAAAAGTCGTGAATTCAATGTAATATCTTATTAAAAAAAATTACTAAGTCTCCAACATGTGGATGACTTGTAAATATTATTTTCTAAGAGTCAAACTAGGCGTTAGAAAAAAAATTATACAAGGCTAGTCTCTCCTCTAGTAATTGTTGTTGATTGTGAGATCATTTATGCTATGAAATAAGAGACCATTTTGCAAAATACTTTGTCTTGTGTATTGGATTGATTCTTCTATGCTTTCTTTTCTTAGTTTTAGCCTATAATTTATGCTTAATAGGTTTTGTTATCACAAATATGCTACATTGATCCATTAAGGGACAGACGGTCACATGGAAGGGGAGATTCTCATCTCACCCTTAGCTACCACCAAGAAGATACAAATCTGTGTTGGACAAGCCCTCCATGGGGAATTTTCAACCATATTTGTGGAATATTGATGGCATTGTCACTATAACAATTGGGGCATCTCGAAAGACTATACCCTCCTACGAGGGTCAGATTTATTGCAGGTTATTCTAGAATGGTTTGAGTGGCATAGTTTCACCCCCCAACTCCTCAATCACTTTTAGTACTCGAGAAACCTGACAAATAGAGGGTTGTGATCGTAATTCGGAAAAGTGGTAAGAAAAAACAAAGGTAAAGCCTCACCCCTCAACCATCTATTTTCAAAAAAGATCTAAAACAGATTTCCTTTTAGTTTGTTTTGTTTTATTCTACTAGCTTGCTTAAAATTTCATATCTTTCTAGCTAGTAAACCCTTGGAAAAAAAGTGCATAATTTAAATTTTAACCAAGGGAATAGATATATTTGATTTCTTTAAGCTTTATTTATCACATGTCATGCGGGTATATCTAGTATTTTATGTGGAAATCTGCAAATACAGATGGCTGCAATAAATTTCATATTACAAATTTTCACCAAAAAGGTACTCAACAAAGCACCACACATCAAGTATTTTATTTTGTCTTGTATTTGCTCAGATTTGTTTTAATTGTTTTAATTGTTTTACATTACATTTGTAGCTTAAAATAAGTTATTTGAGCCTTTAAAAGTCTTATCTAGTAGCTGAAATAATTTTTTGGGTGAATACCCAAGGGATTTTGACCCCTAGACCTCTAAAACTCAATTTCTAGCTTGCTACAAATTTGATTTTATCGCATGTACGAGTCAAAAGGGTGATCTAAATTGACCATCATTTATTCTTTCACCTTTCCCACCCCTAGATCTAGTTCTAGAAGTGCTTTGGGACTCCTCGGTGGCTTATTGAAGGGTTTCACTTGCTGATTTCTGCATTTCTGCAAAAATTACAGGCCTGCTAAAATCAGGGCAACAAGACATTTCATAACAAAACCCTCCGTAACCAATTGTTAATTCTCAAAAATATTTATAAATTTGGTAAGGATATTTATAATAGACCAAAATTGACTACTTATAAGTTATATGCTTACATCCAACGAAAACTTTGAGTCTTTTGCTTCTTGTTAGAGAATTTTATTTGCAGATTTGCAGCCCTGTTAAGCAGGACAAGTTTATTTGTCGAGAAACTCATCTAACTGGGTACCAATTTACAAAATAAACTATTTTTCAGTTATCATAATTTTTCGTACACTAATTTTGACTATTTCTTTGTTAAATTTCATTGAGTATTAGTGTACTTTGGGGTTGGTTTAGTTAACTTTACAAGGCATGTTTTTCATTAAGCCAGCAGACAACTGCAAAATCTCCTTGTAGTGGGTTGGTTGGAGTACCTCACAGAAATCCTCCCAAAGCCTTGTGGTAGGAGTTAAGGCTTGAAGAGTGGGGACCTAGGCCGAGATGACAGTGGGCCTCCATCCTGTTTCTGTCGACCATAGCAGATTGTATGATCTTCGCTAAGAGACTAAATGGAGCGGTAGCACATCTAATGGGGGATTTGTTGTCTTCCAATAATAGAAACTACTAGAATTAAACCACTTCCTCCCATTATTGCCTAAATCAGTCTAAACCCAAAATAGCAACTTGTAAAAGGGAGGCTGCATGTAGTTTGTCGTCAAAATTCACTTGCATGCACTTATGCCAACCAAATAAGGCGAATCTCTAATAAAGGAAACCTCCACCATCATAGTATGCATGTGCATGACCCAATATACCATGGGGACACATCCCCAGAAGTGGCTTGTGTATTAGCCAGTGAAGACCTCGAATTGTCCTTCTCCCAGTATTAGTGTGAGCTCAAGAGCTTAGACATTAGTTACCATGAGTTATTTCTAGTTTACTGAAATAATCATCAAGTTAGCATGCATAGAGTTGCAGCTTTATTTAAGTGGAGTCTTCATCAATTTGACTACAAGACGAGGTGGCAGTTACAAGATCAGTTAGAGCGAGTTAGTCTTCAGTCTTGATTGAAGGAAGAACGGGCTAAGAACTACAGTGTTGATTGGAGAGAGAAAGAGTGTCACTCTCATGTAACTCGTCAATCAGAACTAGAGTTCTAAAATAGAATTGGGCCTCCTTGCATGTTCGAATTGGGTCTATAAAGAGGAGGACAAAGGCACAGGAAATCATAAGTTTTGTGCACAAGGTTTGTGAAACAAGACAGTTCACGAGTTTGTGAGAGTCTTTGATTGTGGAGAGCGCAGAGCTTGTGTCCTAAGAAATAGGAGATCATAAGTGCCCTAAATTTTAGGAGATTGATTGTGCACAGGGCTGAGGAGCTAGTGTCCTAAGAAATAGGAGGCAAGAAGTGCGCAAGGAAATAGGAGGAATTGCACTAGGATTAAGGGGCCTCATGTGCGCTAGGAAATAGGAACCTAGTGCGCAAGGATTTAGGAGGCTTCTAGTGTGCAGAGATCAAGGAGAAGAGAGCAAGTTTTGCAAAGCAACTCAAGTAGGTAGCAGAGGAATAGTTGTGTGCTAGGGGACCGAGATCAAGCAATGATCAAGGCAAGCCGAGATCAATTGTATTAGCTAAGATTTGTGAGAAGAAGCAGAACGCTTTTTCAGAGAGACAGATTGCTTTGTAATAGATCCAATAGCTCAAGAACAATCAACAAAATTCCACATCAAGGAAGCAAGTTTTCCCTGTTGGGTTTCCTGAGAAAACAAGTGTGTCAATTTGTGTGCATGTGTTTTTTTCAAAGTAACAAACATCGCGATTTTATCGCGATTTTTTGAAAAAATCGCGAGTTTTTCGGGCTGCCGATTTTATCGGCGATTTTTTCAACGATTTTTTGAAAAAATCGTTATCGCGAAAAAATCGCGATTTTTACGAAAAAATCGCGATTTTTTTGGTAAAAATCGTGGGCCCATCAAATAGAAACCCTATAAGTTCAAAAATCGATTTTTTTTTTGGTCATTTTTGCAGCCCTCTCATTTTACTAACACACCCTGTTGGCAGTTCATGGTAATGTTAAATTCTTAAAGTAAAAGTGATATTTCCTTTTTTTAACATTACCATGAAATGACTCAGGATGTTTAAGAGTGGTTTCGACCTCATTGGATTTCATATGGAGAAACTAGAATTTTAGATTTCACTCAAAATTCAGCAGACTTAATGGTTTTCAGGGTTTCATGGTTTGGGGATTTGCATTGTTTCCATTTGATTCTATTATGTGTAAGTGTATGAGATTGGCATTTGATCAAGAGTATGAAGTCCTTTAAGAACCTTGATGTTGGTGGCATTGATTGTTGAACTTTGTTGATGTTGGTGGTATTGATTGTTGAACTCCCCTACCGTGGCCTTAACAAGAATGTACCCTTCACTCAAAGGAAAACAACTGGTTAGGCATGTTAATCTTTTTCTACCGCATTTTAAGGTTGAGCAATCCAAGTCTGAAGACTTTGAGCTAGATGATGTTTATGTATCTCTTGTTGATGATCCCATTTCTAGTAGCAATGAATCAATGATGAGTTTCATGAGGAGGAGGAGGAGGAGCAACAATAGGAGGAGGAGGAGCAACAATAGGAGGAGGAGATGACACCACCTACCCCTGCTACCGGTAGAGGACGTGGTCTACCTCCTTTAGCTCCTAGTGCTTCAGGATCTGGAGCACAACAGAGTCCATTGCCAGCCCCGCCAACTTCTTCGTCTAGAGGGAAAGCTATTACATTTTCTCGCAAGAGGGGTAGAGGAAATCAGTATTATAGGTTATTTGGTGCATTCCTTTGTATATAACATTATGACTCATGATATGAGATACATTATTATATTTTTTGTTGATATTTTGAGGTTGAGTTGAGACTCAAGACTTAGTATTCAGGACAGGATTCAGTTTTATGTGTGATGTAGCACTAGACATGATATTACACATCTTATATATTAGTTTTTTTCTTCATATTTATGTGTCAATGCATTTATTTTATGCTGTAGATGCTTTAGATATTAAAAAAATTGAAAAAAAATGAATATTTTTGTATGTGCCGATTTTTTCCCGATTTTTACGATTTTTTCCGATTTTTTCCCCTCGGCGATTTTATCCCGATCGCGATTTTTGTTACTTTGGTTTTTTTATCTCTAGTGTTTTATTCCACTATTTATGAATTGTTAAGAAACTCAGTATCTTGGTGAAAGTAAACTAAGTTTCAATTTTCATTTATTCATCTAAGTATTTGCAGAGTTTCATGGAAATTCAACAAGGGTCACACCAACATGTTTACCACAGTCCGAGGATGTGGGGACGCCTAGGGAAATGTTTCCTAGTGAAATCCTCACCCTAGTTTCGGTGGATCTCTTGCCACCCTAGCTAGTTTATCTCCTTCTTCGATGGACAATTTTTCCACCCTAGTTGGATTTCCATCTTTCCATATTTATTGCTAATCAGCTTGGTGGTGTTCTGGAGCCTAATTCATTTTTGTGCAGGAAAAGATTAAAATTACCCAAAGGGGCCAAGTTCCAGTGAAGGCTAAGTTACTACTTGAAAAGGGCCGAATTTGCGGGGTGACCGAATTTCCCACAGAGGCCGAGATTCTCTTTTGGAATGGCTGAATTGCCATTTCAGGAGGGGTCGAGTTATTTAATTTGCAGGGGCCGAGTTCAGTTTTCCAAGGGGCCGTATGCTTCATTTTTCCCAAGGCCGAAGTCTTATTACAAAAGGCAAGTAATTGGGCCAAGTTTCTTGTGTGGGGGTCGAAATCCCCTTACCTCAGTGGGCCGAGTTAGCAAATTATTCAATGGGCCAAGTTCTGTGTTATGTGGGCAGAATTTCCCTTCATCAAAGAGGCCGAGTTCTGAAGTGGGTTTGTTGTACATGCCATTTACAGTTACATTTTTCCCAACCCAAGTGTCATACAGCTGTAAGGGGAAGAGTATGTATGTATTTTGATGACTGATAGTGCATGTAGGAGAGAGGCACAAATTCTGTCATATAGCTGAACCATATGCCAAGGAGTTTGTCATGAAAAAAGGATGAGTTGAAGCTGATATGCAGTGGTGACATTTCACACATTTGGGCATTCAAAATAAGAAGATTAGCTGTTGTTTATAACCAGCCTATCACATATTGCTGAGTGCGACGTGTGGCCTTATTATTGAAGACTGGACCATTCCTTGTGTATCTGGGCTGCGGATCTCTACCAGCATAGATCCATCTTAAGTACAGATCTAACATGAGCCGAGAGAGATCAAATTTCTTCACGTGCAAGCTTATTTAGAATATAGAATATATATAGAACCAAATTAACCCTTTAATCATAAAAACTTATTTGTTCATGATAACATAATTGACATTAAAATATTTTACATAAAGTGACATTTTATCAAGACAAATTAGTTAATATAGATCTTAAATAGTTTATTTAAATCTCCTATTGAAATTTTTGAAAAAGTATAAGATTTAAACATCTTACTCACACATTTTTTTACTTCTAATTACTTTACAACATATTCATTTTTTTTTAAATTATAGCCAACATTATTTTTCTATTTAGAGCACGCGACGGACAAACTTACACATCCCCCTCATATTGGGTTGTAGAATGACCCTCTCAGCTCAATAACACAGTGCTGGAGCATTCTTGTAAGAAGACTGTGTTCATATATTTGTACTGGCAGCCACCTATACCAAGTTCATTTGCATTTCTGTGCACTACATCTTTGTTTATATTACTATGAATTGAATGTAGTCTTGCTGGTGTGTATTTTTGGGCTTTCCTTGAGGGAGAAATAGTGTTTATTTCTGCATCAGAGGACTGATATCATAGTGGGAAAAGACATACCAAGTTCTCTCATATTGCTCAACATTGTAATCTCTGTTATGCTATGTAATTTCTGGGTTTTAACAGTGAAGAAATGGATGTTGTACGACTGTCCCTATTGTTCTAATCATAAATATTCCTTGCTGAGTTTGATATTAGCATCATAATGTTATTCTGGGGTATGTTTGCAAGCATACATTTTGGTATTATCCATTTGTCTAAACTCGGAACAAGAGAAAGAGCACCTATAGTAGCTCGCATGCCAATTGTTTGACAAAATCTCGCTAAGACCAGATTAGACAAAACTTATTAAAATTTGGGTGAAACTTAAGGTATTTCCAAAAAGGAACATTACAGACAACCTGCACAAAATACTAACCTCCAGGCTGAATTTCTGTATTAAGTTGCTGGAAAAACTCATCAGAAGGCAGCGACCAGAAAAACTGTTCTACAGTGAGTTCATGAAGTGACATAGCAGTTATCTCACTCCAAACTGCTATAAAAGAGTCATTCTAGCATTTCCTCTTTAACCAATCTCCAAAACTAGACACGTAAACTGTTGGAACCTCATCATATATGTCCTTTACTCAGCCAGAAAACTTGTAATTGCATGTAGATTTGATAAGAAAACGTCATCTTTAAATTAAAACCTGACAATAATATCCCATTCCAGTGAATTTCCCTTGAAGATAAAGTTCCAATGCTATCAAAATTATTTTCCAATAATAAACGAGTTGAATTGGGGTCTTAGCAACATGCAAAGGAGGCTGAACTCTAGATTTCAAGCCCAAAAGAAATAGTATGAGCAATTTCAACTTAGTGTTGAAAATAGTAGCAAGAAATATCTTCTTGACTTGTGCCGAAGTCAAGAAAGACTTCGTTCAGTCTTTAGGATTAGGATTAGTCATGAAGCAGTTAACTCATGTGCAGGAGTTGGAGGCTCAGTTCTATTTGTCTCCAAGTGAGAGTTATATTTGAAAAGGGACGATCTAGAGAGCATCAAGTTCTATTTGAGGCAGGACGAGTTGAAGAGTCAGTTCAACTCAGTTGACAGGTCAAACTCGACTCGTATTCCAAATTTACACTTGCCAGATTTTACATGAGTGAAAAGCTTATAAGGAGGATGAAGGCACATCATTGTATATAATTGTTGAGCATGAGTTTTGTGTGTTAGCTGGTTGTGAGAATAGCGTACTTAGGAGCAGCCTATACGCAGATCTTAAGACAGAGAACTTCCTTGCAGAAAGTGTGCTAAGATTTAGGAATTAATTCCTAAATAATAGGGGTTTTCCAGCGCTAGGAAATAGGAGCCAAACAGCGCAAGGAAATAGGGAGCAGAGTCGAGTTCTTGCAGGGAGGTTTCTAGCTTAGTTCAAGCAGAGACATAAGTGTATTCTCTGTTGAAACAGTTGCCTTGTAAAGAGATCAATCACTTCTATCAATAAAATTCTACAGCTAGCAGAGGGTTTTCCCAGCTGGGTTCCCTAGAGAAAATATTGTGTTATTGTGTGACTGTGTTTTTATTTCTGTTTCTATTCCACTGCAAATTTATCGTAGAGAAATCTTGTGTCTTGGTGCAACGAATTAGTTTCAGATTTGTTCATTCAAGAATCAAACAGTTTCAGGATTTCAAGGAAAAATATACATGGTATCAGAGCAAGGAACAACATAAAGACCAGCACACAGAGATCAGTTTTTAAAGAACAGAGATCAGATTTGTGAAGGAGAGTTATCTGGGTAAGCAGGATGGCGTTCCAAGGACTGAGAGTTGACCACTGTTTAGAGGGGGTCCTCTAACTTTGTCTCTTGGAAAGACAGAATCATGATATTATTGGAGGATAATGGAGTGGGAGAGTTTGTCAAGAACGTGATACCGCCACCTCAAGATCCCCAACAGTTGTCCCAGCATACTAAGAATCATGTCAAGGCCAAGAGGATTATTCTAGAAGGGGTCAAAGACTCAAAGATTATATAGTTCCTCATATCCATGAGAAGAAGTGAGCTTTTTAGATGTTCAAAGCTATCTTAGATCTATATCAGAGTTCCAGTAATACCAGGAAGCTTGCTCTTAAGGAGAAGCGATGGAGTATCCGGATGAGACCGGAAGAGCCCGTCATCACATATTTTACAAAGTTCACTCAAATTCGAGATGACCTAGGTGGTGAGTGGGTGTCACTGTACCAGGGCATGAACTTGTCAGCTTTGCCTCACTGGGACTTCAAAAGTCTTGGTATGGGTTCCAGGATGCTGTCAGTGGCAGAGAGAATTTTCCCAGTTGGGAAAGGTTATGGACTGACTGCGTTCAAGAGGAGATCCAGGGAGGAACCCGAGATGGTAGATTAGAAAAGACCGAGGATGAGGAGAATTTTTCTCTTACAGGTAAGGCCAAGGGCAAGAAAGGAAAAAGGAAGGCTGAGTTTAGTCAGAAGGGCGAGAAGAAGAAGAAGGAACTGAGTAAGATCAAGTGCTTGCATTGCCATGAGTTTGGGCACTATGCTACTAAGTGTCCAAATCGGAATAAGAGGTCCAGCAAGAATCATGTGACTGCATCAGCTGAGGTAGATGGGTTTGCTTCTCAGTTTGAGAAATATTTCTCATTGATTGCTTGCATGGCAAGCTCAATAGGGAGCAGCACGTGGTATATTGATTTCGGAGCCTCCCTCCACATGATCAAGAACAATGAGTATTTCAACCAGCTAAAGGAGAAGAACATGCAATTTCAGATCAAGCTAGGAGATGATGGCAAGTACGCATCTAGGGGAGTTGGTACTGTCAGCTTTGATAGGGAGTCCAGGAGCCCTATCCATCTCAGAGATGTCCTCTATGTTCCAGAATTGAAGAAGAACCTTGTTTTAGCAGTTGCCCTTGAGGACAAGGGATATGATGTCATCTTCAAAAAAGGTAAGGCATACTTCAAGCACATAGCTTCTGGAGCAGTGAAGCAGATAAGTGTGAGGGTGAAGAACCTTTACAGATTGCAAGTTGAGACATGTGCAGCCTTAAGCAACAAGGCAGGTGGTGAGCAAAGTAGAGATGTCGGAGAACTTTGGCATAGGCGCATGGGACACTTGCATCATGGGGAATTGAAGATTCTTCAGCAGATTGCCACAGGATTACCAGCATGCAGTTTTGATCAGCATGATGTGTGCAAGGGGTGCACACTTGGCAAGTATGCCAAGACTTCATTTCAGAGTCGAGACAGCGGAGCCAAAAAAATTTTGGAGCCGGTGCATTCAGATGTATGCGGACCCTTCTCTTCTCCATCTCTTATGAGACACAGGTATTATGTTACTTTCATTGATGATTATTCTCAGAAAACTTGGATTTTTTTTATGAAGAAGAAATATGAGGCCTTAACCAAGTTCATAGAGTTTAAGGCCTTGGTAGAAAACCAAATCGAGAAGAAGATCAAGGAAGTGAGGAGTGACAATGGAGGAGAATATGTCTCCAATGCCTTCAAGGATTTGTGTGCAAAAGAGGGCATCAGGAGAGAGTTGATAGCACCCCATAACCCTCAACAAAATGGGGTGGTTGAGAGGAAGAACCGCAGTATTGTTGGGGTGGCCAACGCCATGTTGCATGATTAGGGACTACCTATGTTCTTGTGGGCAAAGGCATGCAACACTACAGTATTCCTGCAGAACAGGAATCCACACAGGGTTCTTGGACGAGTTACACCAGAGGAGACTTCCATAGGAAAGAAGCCTGATGTTTCACACTTATGTATCTTTGGCACAAGAGTTTACTGCCATGTGTCCAAATATAGTAGGAAGAAGTTGGAGCCCACAACAGAGAAGGGTATTTTCATGGGATATAATGAGACAACTCAGGCATACAGGGTTTATCTACCGGGACTCAAGAAGACGGTTTTCAGGCGAGATGTGAGGTTTGAGGAGTCTAGAGCTCTCAAGGAGTCCTTATAGCGAAAGAAGGATGGAGTACCTTAGATGGAGGAGCTACTTGCTCCCAAGGATGAGCCTCAACCAAGTGGCAAGGGGCCTGCACAGCAAGATGCAAAGCAGGATGATGAGGAGAAGAGACCAGGATGAGAGCAAGAACCTACTCAGTTAGAGACTCCTAGCACAAGGAAGAAGAAATCCAAGTGGGCCAAGAATTTGATTCAGGAGGCCCAGGAGTAGGTTGAAGTTCCTAGCACCATGTTTAGGCAGAGCAAGCAGCCACAGAGGTACACAGGTTATATGGCACTGATGACAGAGGTGGTGGACATTAAGCCTTCTAGTTATAAGGAGGCATCTTCTCGGCAGGTTTGGCGAGATAACATGGTGGAGGACCGTCATGAAGAACAATGAATGGGAGATTATGCCACGACCTGAGGGAAAATCAATAGTAGGCTCGTGTTGGGTGTACAAGGTGAAGCATGGAGCAGATGGGAGTGTGGAGAAGTACGAGGTCGGGTTTGTGGCCAAAGGCTTCTCACAAATTGAGGGTATAGACTATGATGAGACCTTTGCCCCAGTAGCACGGTATTCATGTTGAGATTTTGTGTAGTTGGGGTAGCATCGGGTGTGCTCTAGCCCTGAAATTTTGTGGAGGGGCTAAGACACTTGAACTCCAAAACCCAAAAAGTGTTTGGAGAACTTTCAGTTGGTGTTCAACTTATTCAAATAATTAATTATTTTAATGGATTTCCTAAGTCTAAACTTAGGAAAATTAAATAATTAAAGTGAATTAATTAACATATGTGTTGAAGTGTTCTAAAAGACGCGGATCAAGCAGTCTTTTAATCTCAACCGTTGATGAGTGTTTTAATCTCGGTCGTTGATGAGATCATCGAATAAGTATAAGAGAAAGGCTTGAGGGTCAGTTGGATACACACACACACAGATGCAGAGCTGAGAGACTGAACTGGAATTCTGAGGTAGGGTTTGTTAAGAATTTCCGAAGGAGTTTTCTGCAGCGAGGGGTAGTATTGGTTGAGGGTATGATCTGATCCCGGAGCCAAGAGATAGCAAGAGGCAGAGGAGCAGCTTTCAGGGACAGCGCAGAGGAGCAAGGGAAGCAGCAGCAGCAGCAGTTGCGCAGCGCAGAGGCTTTAGCCGCTACGCAGGCCCACAAAGGGGCAGTGCTACAGCTTCAGAGTTACGCAGGGGCCTCCAGAGGAAGCGTAAGGACTGCCTCACTCACTCTGGGGTTACACAGTCCCTCTCTGAGCAGCGTAGTGGCACGCAGAGCCTAGCAGGGCTGACGCTGGGGCTTCAGGGACAACGCTGGGGTATCTAGGGCTAGATCTGGGCTGAGTCTTGTAAATCTCGTATGAGGGTGTGGATCAGTCAAAATTTTGTTCTTGGAACAGCAGATTAGCTACAGATCTCTTTTATTCTCTGTTGAGTTTTCCAGATCTAGAAACCAGTTTTGTTGTACTCAGATTCTACTTAATAAAATAAACCCTCATATCTGCTACACTGGTTTTCCTGCTTTGGGTTTTTTCTGGGGACTTATGTCCAAAAATAAGTGTGTCACTTTGTTTGAATGAGCGTATATTCAATAAATGATCTGCATGTGTAGAGTGTTAGTTGTGTTTACTTCGATATTTTCTAAATCTAATTTCTGAAGATAACTTGTATAATTTAATCAAGTAGGAGAAGTAAACCATGATACTGCAATAGAATTTTCACATGGTATCAAACTAACTCACCGTATTCGTGTTCGTGTTCAAGTTCGATTACTTTGAAATTCAAATAAAGTTCGGCACTTAAAATTTTGCCAATAAAATTCAACATATAGAAATTTGAATATATATATATATATAATTCAATTAAAGTTTAAGCCGACTCATATATTTATCTCATTGCATATTTAGCTACAGTTCTTCACAAATAAATAAATCATGTAGACTCGCTGCATAAAAAGCAAAAAATCACCATAAACTTTCACATCTAGCTGTGCAAGGGCAATTAAAAAATCAAGCCAATATGCAAACTTCAAAACACCTCAATCTGTAAATCAGATATTTGGTTACTTCATGTATTTTCCTACCACTTTTTCTTTTTCGATTTTAAAGCGATCATTACAAATTCATAAAAGCCTTTCAATTTTTTTTAAAGGTAGTGTTCATTTTTTTTTTCTAATTTTAAAGCAATCATTACAAATTCATGGAAGTCTTTCAATTTTTTTTTAAAGGTAGTGTCCAATGTTCATTGTAATAAAATGAATACTCACACGTTATTTTTGGCAATCAACTTCTTTTCAATACGCACCTTTAGTTGACAAAAAATCAAGTTCTATGTGAATGTTGAAAAACTGGGGATAATTTATACATGCGGTAAGTAATCACTTCCATGTATGGTTTGCAAAGTCATCTTTGGCCTTTCATTACGTGTTGATAAAACGATTTTAAATCCTTTTAGAATTGTAACGATAAGTCTGGAGACTTCACTGGCATATGGAATTAAAATGACCCACCACGAGACTCTCAGCCTCCAAGTTGTCGTTGAGGGATCGAGTGTGCAGGCGTCGAGACTCGATGGTGGACGATGGAGTTATAGATTTACCGACAACCAATTTTATTTTTTTAATCATAAATGATAAAAAAATTCTGAACCACAAAACCCCAAACACAAATTTCATCGATTTTTTAAACAATTTTTTTTTATCTTGTTCGTGTTCATGTATGGGATCAGGTTTGGGTTCGACATATGTTCGAGTTCAGCGTGAAATTCGGCATACACAAATGATTTTGTTTGGATTGCATTGAGGTTCGGTGAATTTTGAAACTGAAGGATTTTATTCGCCGAACCCGGTGACTTAGGTATCAGAGCAAATAGCAGATCAAGCTAAATCTCCAGCAAATCGGCTGAAGAATAATTTTTTCTGCAACACAGCAGTAGATCTGGAAGGGGCAGCTTGGCAGCAGGAGGACACAGACCCAAGAAAGGGGCAATGTTGTAGCTATAGAAGGCCATCAGGCTTACGCAAAGCCTTCCCAGGCTAGTGTAAGGACTGCCTCACCCATTCTGGGGTTACGCAATCCACTTTTGAGCACCGCTGAAGCTAAGCTGGGCCAGTCAGTGAGACGCAGTCCAGTCATTCTTCCTGTTGCAGGAAAATCTTGCCAAGATCTAGAAGCAGTGCTTCAGATCTTCAGCAGTGCTGGTGTAGTGGAGATTTTGCCGGTGCAGAATTGTGCCTAGCTAAGTCAACAAAGAGAGGGAGGAAGGCAGTTACTCAGCAAATCTGAGCCAAACAGATCTAAGATTCGATCATGAGGATCGGAGAGAACTGTCCGATTGATTTTGGCTGAAGATTTCCAGGTGGGAAATCAGTTTTCAGAAGAAGCAGTTGCTAAAGGGTTTCTAGTCACCAAGAAACTCAAATCCAGAGTTTTTGTGTAGCCACAGGAAGAGGGAGAAAAATATTGTTTCTGTCAGATCTGAGCTAGATGGCTTCTCATGGGCTGAGAGATCAGGACAGGTTGGACGGTATGTCCAACTTTGTCATCTGGAGGGCCAAGATCCTATCAGTCCTGGATGAGTACAGCATCAAGGACCATGCAACGAGTGTTCTAGCTGTGCCTGCAAATCCTGATCCTATGAAGAAATTTAATGAGAATCAAGCACGAACTAAGTGTTTGATCATGGACAGAGTGAAGGATCACGTAGTGCCACATATTGCCAGGAAGAACACGGCAAATGACTTGTGGATTGCACTAGAGGCGAAGTATCAAGGAAGCTCTGTCCAACGAAAAATGCTTCTAGAGAATCAAATGAGGCTATTCCAGATGCAGAAGGGTGAGGAAATAGATCCCTTCCTTTTCCGGCTTCAGACCGTTCGAGACCAACTAATTGGCATGGGTGCAACTCCAGACGAAGGACTCTTAGTAAGGACTGCCCTGAATGCAGTGTCCGAGGAATGGGAAACATTTGTCCAGAGTATACTGGGCAGAGTAGCGTTACCATCCTGGCCATACATGTGGGCAATCCTCCGGCAAGAGGAGATCGGAGGATCACCAAGAAGCAGAATATCGGTGGCGGGACAGTCAAAGTGAAGAAAGAAGAGGAAGATGATGCAGCCCTTGCATCAAAGGAAAGAAAACAACAAGGGAAGAAGAAGAGGGACCTTTCCAAGGTCCGGTGCTTTAACTGTGGTGAACTTGGACACTTCGCCAGCACTTGTCCTAAGAAAAAGAACAAAGGATCTTCTGATTCCAAGGCTGCAGCAGCAAAGGATGATGGCTCTGATGATGATGCAACCATGAGTGCTCATGTGCCTCGAGAGAAGAGGTGGGGTGACATGGATCTGTAGAGCAACTACAAATCAGATGGCAGGATTCTTGAGTCAGCCCTACTCTTGGATCACATACGAGCTATGGGAGCCTTAAGACGGTAGCGGGATAAGTCAAGGGATGGCTGCAGAAGGTCATAGTGAAGCAGAGGACAGTGTTGAAGACCTGAAGAGGGAGCAGCGTAATGCAAAGGCAACAGCAATGTAGAGGCAACAGCGCAAAGGCTAATGGGACTTCAGCAGTGCAGAGTTGTAGCAGATCAACAGCTTCAGGAGGACAGCGTAAATCAGTAGCCAAGAGAGCTTCAGTGATGGGATGCAGCCTGACTTGTCTGTCAACAATTGGGCAAGAGTCCTTCAGTTGCTTACCTTTCAGCAACTGAGTTGCAGTGCAGCAGTTAGCAGTGGCAGTGTTATGCACAGCATGATGCAGCAATTTGAGAGGGGAGCTGCAATACAGATGTGGCAGTGTCAGTGGCAGTGACATGGGCAGCAGTACAAAGAGCAGAATGCAGTGGATGGAGGGCAGCAGGCCAAATATTAGCAGCACAGAAACCAACGTCAAGATCTTGCAGTACATGGTGTGGATGTATTGCTAGAGCACACTCTGTGCTAAGAGGGAGTGTTGAGATTTTGTGTAGTTTGGGTAGCATCGGGTGTGCTCTAGCCCTGAAATTTTGTGGAAGGGCTAAGACACACTTGAACTCCAAAATCCAGAAAGTTTGGAGAAATTTCAGCTAGTGTTCAAGTTATTCAAATAATTAATTATTTTAATGGAATGAAAGTGAATTAATTAACACGTGTGCTGAAATGTTCTAAAAGACACGGATCAAGCAGTCTTTTAATCTCAGCCGCTGATGAGTGTTTTAATCCTGACCGTTGATGAGATCATCGAAAAAATATAAGAGAAAGGCTTGAGGGTCAGTTGGATACACACACACACAGATGCAGAGCTGAGAGACTGATCTAGAATTCTGGGGCAGGGTTTGCTAACAATTTCCGGGGGAGTTTTCTACAATGAGGGGTAGTATTGGATGAGCGGATGATCTGATCCCGGAGCCAAGAGATAGCAAAAGGCAAAGGAGCAGCTTTCAGGGACAGCGCAGAGGAGCAAGGGTAGTAGCAGCAGCTGCGCAGCACAGAGGCTTCAACCTCTACGCAAGTGCTACGCAGGCCCACAAAGGGGCATCGCTACAACTTCAGAGAGCTTCAGAGTTACACAGGGGCCTCCAGAGGCAGCGTAAGGACTGCGTCACCCACTCTGGGGTTACGTAGTCCCTCTCTGAGCAGTGCAGTGGCACGCAGAGCCTAGCAGGGCTGACGTTGGGGCTTCAAGGGCAGTGTTGGGGTATCTAGGGCCAGATCTGGGTTGAGTCTTATAAATCTCGTTTGAGGGTGTGGATCAGTCAGAATTTTGGTCTTGGAACAACAGATTAGTTGTAGATCTCTTTTATTCTCTGTTGAGTTTTCCAGATCTGGAACCCAGTTTTGTTGTACTCAGATTCTACTTAATAAAATAAACCCTCATATCTACTGCACTAGTTTTCCCACTTTGGGTTTTTCCGGGGACTTATGTCCAAAAATCAGTGTGTCACTTTGTTTGAATGAGCATAATATTCAGTAAATGATCTGCATGTGTAGACTGTTAGTTGTGTTTACTTCGATATTTTCTGAATCTAATTTCTGAAGATAACTTGTATAATTTAATCAAGTAGGAGAAGTAAACCATGATACTGCAGTAGAATTTTCGCAATTCATCCATCAAGACTATTCTGGCACTTGCAGTAGGGTGGAAGATCCACCAAATGGACGTGAAGATAGCATTCCTCAATGGAGTGGTTGAGGAGGAGATTTATATGGAGTAGCCAAAGGGGTTTGAGAAGCTTAGCAGAGACACACATGTGCGCAGGCCAAAGAGAGTTCTTTATGGGCTCAAGCAGGCTCCAAGAACATGGTACACTTGTATTGACAACTACTTTCGAGGATTGGGCTTCACTAAGAGTGAGACAGATGCCAACCTGTACTACATCATGGTTGGAGGGCTTCCGCTCATTCTAGTGCTCTATGTTGACGACCTTATATTGACTGCAGCAGGCAACTTAATCCAGGATTGTAAGGAGGACCTTGCAAGGGAGTTTGAGATGAAGGATATGGGGCTTATGCACTATTTCCTTGGCTTGGAGGTTTGGCGAGGTGATGGTAGGATCTTCGGGGGATAGGGAAGTACACTACAGAGATTCTCCAGAGATTTCATATGCAGGATTGCAGGCCCGTGGCCACGCCTCTAATCACAAACTAGAGGAAGGTAGATGCTAGTAGAGTAGAGCAAGTGGATGGTACAGTATATAGGAGGCTCATTGGGTTATTGATGTACTTGGTCAACACATGACCTAATATTTGTTTTGTAATGAACTAACTGAATCAGTTCATGATAGAACGGAATAGAGATCATTGGGTTGCTGTGAAACATGTTTTGAGGTATCTCAAAGGCACAGTGGATTATGGATTGTGGTACAAACGGGTTGATGGAGTGAGGCTTGAGGGCTTCACAGATGTTGATTGGGTAGGTAGCTCCACAGATCAAAAGAGTACTTCAAGTGGCATCTTCAGCATTGGGTCAAGAGTTCTTTCCTGATACAGCAGGAAGCAAAGATCAATTGCACTCAGTTCAACAGAGGCCAAGTACATGGCGAGGCTATCTAGATGAGGAAGTTGCTTGTGGGACTTTTCATACAGAGGATGGAGCCTACTATGATACACTGCGATAATCAGAGTTGCATCAAGCTCTTTGAAAAACCATTGTTTCATGATTGCAAATCATATCAAGATCAAGTATCATCATCTCAAAGATTGTGTGCAGAAAAGGATAGTGAAGCTACTGTACATTCCAACAAAGGAGCAGACAACAGATATCTTGACCATGGCATTGGCAAGAAGCAGTTTTGTTCATTTCAAAGATAAGTTGGGATTTGTACTGAATCCCTTCCTCGCTAAGAGGGTGTGTTGAAAATAGTAGCGAGAAAGGTTTTCTTGACTTGTGCCTTAGTCAAGAAAGACTTCGCTCAGTCTTCCTTAGCATGCACGAGTTCCTAGGAACTAGGACGAGTCATGAAGCAGTTAACTCATGCGCAGGAGTTGGAAGCTCAGTTTTGTTTGTCTCCAAGTGTGAGTTATATTTGGAAAGGGAAGAGTTAGAGAGCTTCAAGTTCTATTTTAGGCAGAGTCATCTCTACTCAATTGACAAGTTGAACTCAACTCGTATTCCAAATTTGCACTTGCCAAATTTAGCATGAGCGAAAAGCTTATAAGGAGGTTGAAGGCACATCATTGTACATAATTGTTGAGCACGAGTTTTGTGTGTCAGTTGGTTGTGAGAATAGCATACTTAGGAGTAGCCTATATGCAAATCTTAGACAGAGAATTTCCTTGAAAAAAGTGCGCTAAATTTAGGAATTAATTCCTAAATAATAGGGTCTACCTAGCACTAGGAAATAGGAGCCAGACAGCACAAGGAAATAGGGAGCAGAGGTCGAGTTCTTGCAGGGAGGTTTCTAGCTTAATTCAAGCAAAGAGATAAGTCTATTCTCTGTTGAAATAGTTTCCTTGTAAATCACTCTATTTTATGTCAACAAAATTCTACAGCTAGCAAAGGGTTTTCCCAATTGGGTTCCCTAGAAAAAATATTGTGTTATTGTTTCACTGTGTTTTTATTTTTGTTTCTATTTGCTGCAAATTTATCGTAGAGAAATCTTGTGTCCTGGTGCAATAAATTAGTTTCAAATTTGTTCATTCAAGCAGTTTCGGGATTTCAAGGAAAAATCTACACTTAGGGCTCTGAGTAGCAACTTAATCTAAGGCTTTTTGCTATAAAATTAGCAAAATCACTAACTGTGGAAAAGAAACCAAATTGGACTTTTGGGCTTGAAAAAAATTAGCAAGGCATATTAAAGCTTCATGATCACCTCACACACAAGGTTGATCACCAATATAGTAAGTCGAGTTAGGGTTTAAATGAATCCACTTAGGTTTTAGCACAAGGCAATTTTTAGAAACTTACATAAATGGAAATCCTCCAACTAGTTGCCCCATGTCACACTAAGAGAACATGTGTAATGTTCCAAACGAAAAAATACAGTAGATAACAAGAGCAATGAACTAACTACAACTACAAAATTCAAAAATGCACAACCATACACATTTGAACAAGGAAATATGAGCAAAAACACTGAGTCATTAAATTTATTTTGGTAAATAGGAGTACAACAAATGAGATCAGAGGAACCTGGGCTTGCTACTACAAGCTATGGAAAGAACCCAGGTGTGACTACAATGCTCAGATGCTGGAAAGATTCCCCGTGAAGAACTGCACATGCCCAGGAAGAATTGTTGTCTGCTACTGGGAGAAAACTGGAGGAACTGCTCTGAAGGGTGCCCAGAATGAGCTGAAACTCTCATGGTGGCCTCCTCACTAGATATCCAGAAAGACCTGGCAATATCTAACGAACCTAAATGGCGGAAATGGTCCCAAGATGAACTGCGCCCTCCTCCAACAATTTATGTTGCTAGCTGTTGGAAGGAACTAGGAATTCTTCCCTCAAAAGTGCTCAGAAAATTACGCAAAATTAATCTTAGCCTCCTCTCACCAAACCCAAAAAATGCTCAGAAAGGATTTGGGTTATATCCACACATCACCGGTGACCCCAAATCTGTGTGTTGCTCCCAGAAGTCTACTAGTGAAGCTACAGAAATTAAACTGCTGCAAAATGGACCGAAACTCACTCAAGAAATCTTCCTCAAGTTCTGTGAAACTTCTCTCCCAATCTCCAAGTGATTCTCATCTCCCCAAGACTCCAAAACACCTGCTCTCAACAAGTACGTAGAAGTTGCCAATAAAACCCTGCATAGGCCCAAGATAGACAAATTCGGCCCTCTAATTTACAACACTTTCATCCCTTCCAATCCCCAAGGTAAAACTCATCCTCCTTATGGGAAAATTCCCTGCAAAATCTCCGGCCCAAGCTCCTTTGTTTGATGGTTCTTCTCACACACCAGCTGAAGAATTACCTGCAAATTTGGCACCTCAATTTCACGGAACAAACTCCCAATTACTCTCCTAGGGTGACGCTCAAAGTTCACCAAAGTTAGAGGTGGAATTCCCACTTGGGAATTCTTTGTGCTAAACAACACTGGTTTGCTTGGCTAAACAGCTCAAGGAAACTTGTGTTCAAAAGTTAGATTGTCAAAAGATGCAAATGAAGGCCTCTTCTCCTTACTTATAATTGCTGGCCTCCTTCTCTTCCTTGGTGGTCCCCACTCTTTCTCTCTCCTAATTTTCACACCTCCTCTTTTCTCTCTCCTCTAAGAGTGCGAGTTCCCTTCTTGGGCCGAAATCCTCTCTCTTGTGGGCTCCACGTTCCACTAGAGCTGCAATTTCCCTTTTTCCTCGTAAGTCCCAATGTCGGAATTGCCTCCTCTTCCAAAAATCATCTCTAATGTGGAAAAATCAAAATTGGGGATATTACAACATTCTACCTGCTTAGCACTGCACTTGACTTGTCATCCTTCACCCATCAAAATCCCAGAAACCACTCCACCACTACACACTTGGAACTATGACATCACCTTTACCTACCAAAAATAGAATTACTATCTATAGACATGCACTAAAAATGAAGCTGTATCCTAAAAAGCAGGAAAGACTAGAAATGAAGAGAACAACTATGAGACCACTGTCAAATATAGCATGTCTAATAATAGACACTGCTGAAAAGCAACATTTCAGATGTCAATGAAAGCAGTCTCATTAGACTCAATTTTCTGCAACGAACCCAAATATGTAGTCAGAATTGACATGCAAACACTAAAAGGCAAACTGATAATAATAGTAGTGTCAGCACTATAGTGAAACTACTTGCATGTTGCCTAAAACAGGCTCATATGCATCATGAGCTTGTGAGGACCATAGTTTTAAAAACCGACCGGTTTGAACCGATAACCGGTCAAACCGGCCGGTCAGCATGTTGAGCGGTTCAAACCGGCCATGCAACCGGGTCTATGGCCTCACCTCACCAAAAAACCGTCCTAACCGGCCAGTTAAGGATGGAACCAGCCGGGTTTTTAATAAACTGGCCGGTTTCGTCCTTAACCGGCCGGTTAATGGCCTGTCACCTATGCGGACCCACCCACAGCCAGCAAGTTGTTTTAGGGCTGATGTGGAGGTAAGGGGAGGGTTGTTTCCCTCCAAAAACACCCTCCCCAATCATTTATAAGCAGGGGCAGCCTCTCCTTTGTCTCACACCAACTCATTTGTTGTTTGTGAGTTTGATTGAGAGCTTGGAGAGTGTTGAGTGTTTGCCGGAGCAGCGATCTTGGAGGCTTGGAGTTGGAGTTGGAGCTATCTTGGAGGCTTGCCACTTGAGCTAAGTATATTGTAGTAGCCATCATGCCTCAAAAAGACCAGGATATTGCATGGGCTCATTGTGATATGATTGATGGAAAAATGATTTGCAGATATTGCCAAAAATCTATTGCACGAGGGGGTATTAACAGGTTCAAGCAACACTTCGCTAGGATAGGAGGCCATGTAAAGCCATGTGGAGCACCAAATGAAGTAATAGGGCATATTAGGGCATAATACCTTCAGAAGTTTGAGACTCGAGTCACTGAACCAATAGAGACTGTAGTTGCAAAGTTTGGCAGTGGAGAGTCGGGAGACTCAAGTTCAACCAACTGAGTTTGAACTTTGATTATGATTAGAATTTAGTAATATGATATATCATATATGTAGATTTGTAGTAGACTGTCACTGTAGTCTGTACTATCTAGGCCAATGGCCTCAATGCTCATAGCTTGTAGCATTGTTTTTGGACATTATGGGCCATTTGGAGCCTCATTGCTTATGTATTGTTCGATGATACATTGATATGTATTGCACTTGGTGCCATTTTGATGTATTCACCTTTCCATGGTATATAAATGAGAAAACTTTGCATATTTTGTCTCTATTGGCTTGGAATCATGGTTGCAAATCTTAAAAATAGTTTTTTTTATTAAAAAATAATTATTTAATGTATTTTTTTTAAAACTGGTTCATTGAGATCTGACCGCTCCCGGTTAGACCGGTTCCGGTTAGAAACCCGGTTCATTAGGTCCACCGGTCCGGTCACCAGTTGCGGTTTTTAAAACTATGGTGAGGACCAAGAATATATAAAAGTTTCTAACATGCAAGCCCCAAAACTCCAACTGTTGGAAAAAAAGCAAACTGCTAAAAATAGCAATGTCTCGGAATATGATGAAATTGACTCTATAGCAAGCTCTAAGCACTGGAACACCTGGATGCACCTATAGATGTCACCAGCATGATGCAATCTAGATGAATCTTAACTTTCTAGTTGCGCAAGCAAATATTGGGTTTAACAAGTGCCCACCTGTTTAGTATAATTGGCATAAGTTGTACTCCATTTTGCATTAACACCACAAGCTTGGACCTGCACTCAATGCACAGTGGGTGTCTTCAAATGCTGAGGGTTGAAGTATTTGGTGGTTACACGGTGTCTGTTTAGTGCACACATTGTATAAGCTATGTGTGTTTGTGGGGCTGGTTATCCACTAAGGCCTTCCATCCAAGGCTGATTAGCAAAAAGTGGTGTCTTTGATGATCTTTGCCCTATCTGCAACCTTTCTGAAATAGTGACACATGTTGTGGGATTGCCAATATGCCAATAGTTGTTGGGACCATGTGCAAACAAAGCATTTGCCGCTTCTTCAAGGAGGAGGTCACTGAGATGCAATTCTGTTTGGCGACTCTAGATATTTGGTTTGCTCTTCTTCAGTGAAATCTGGCAGCATAGGAGGATTTCTGCATTGTTCATCTTTTGGAAAAGCCATTGTAAGTATGTTTTTGAAAATTAGGTCAGATTTGTCTGTTTTCTGTCATATGTGGAAGGATGAGATACACATGCAACTATTGGATAAAGTTTTCTTGCTTATCGAAGATCACAAGCTTTTAGACCATGATGCATAGCTGGACTTTATTTTTCTTTAGTAACATTGAGGAAGAGGATATAAGTGCCATTGTATATACCCTTCTGCTCTTTTTTTACTTTTCTGATGTAAATATATTTATGTGAATATAAAGATCTTTTCAACAGCAACAACTATATATATATATATATATATATATATATATATATATCAGCTATTATATAGCCACAAAGGTTAGCTCGAGTGGTCTTCAAGCCACACATGGGTCCTTTCAAAATTTAAAGGTCATGGGTTCAGCTCTCTAGAAGCCCTCGGGGTTAGGCAACGTAATCAACACTAATGGTTTACCTCATTTACCCTCATGGAATTACTTGGAGGGATTTCCTTGGAAAAAACAGCTGTTATAATTAAAGGGAAAAGGCAAAAAGCACTTATAAATTTATGATATATGGTCAAACACTATGTCATGATATTAACATTATGCATGCAATTTTACACTAATAATAATTCTATGTATATTAATATTAGAATTTTATTAATATTATTAACTATTAATGATCATGCAGGTTTTTATTGCTGTGCTCCTATTGTTATTGTCTTTTATTTTTATCAATATGTTTTTTTAATGTATGTGATTGCCACTCCAACTTGTCATTTCCTGCAAATTTGGACAAAACACTAACTATTCTAAATATGCATATCACACGCTACAAGTATGTCCCATTAGAATAAATAAGGGTAACCTTATCCTGATTCCGCGGCCATGGGGTCAGACTTTCAAACATGATATACTTGTAATAGGCAAATCCAGATTGTAGCAGATACCCAACGGCTGACCTTACAAGCATAAGGTAAAGCTTCCCTAATCTATAGGAGAGCAACAGTCTAATATAGATCTCATTCCAAATATAAAATGTAACCAATGATTCAGATGCCTTGGAAGGAGTCAACATAGACGAAGGAAAAGTGAGTTTAGCGAAGGTGATAGTTGGCACATGGCATGAGAATTTGTAAACATGAACAGTTATCTCACATCTAACTAGGAATTAGGACTCCGTGTCAATGGTGAAGACGAGGCCAGTTTGCATGTTTTCTTTATATTTCATTCTTCCTTTTGAGGGGATGCTCCACAGAAAAGGGAATCCAATACATGTATTGTTTTATAGGAGGTATAGATGTTAGAGAGACTATGTTACAACAGATATAGAAAAGCATACAGAAAATTGCAAATATCAACTTATGCTTCTCACCCAATGTTCTCGGCATAGCTCCACAGCCATAAAAGGTGGGCAACCAGAGCTTGAAATTGAAGCATGGCTATTATTACCAGAACCAGCCACCATTAAGGGAGGAGATGCCACATGGTCAATATAGTCTCCACCACCAAAAACTCCTACTGCTGTCTGCATAGTCCTGCAAGAAAATAGAGAAGAATTTGAATATGGGCTCTCCTAAAAGAGTGGCACAGATTGCAACGAACTGAAATATTATATCATCACCCACATAGTTGAGCTAATGTGAATGTCGTTTACAAAGACAATATTGGTTATCACATCCATATCATGTACTTCAATATTTAAACTGGAGAGCTAAGATAAAGTTCAAGGATAGTGGGAGGTAGCAAACCTACTAATACCTCAATAAAGGTGAGGTCACAACCAACTCAACCTTAGAAAAAATTCCAGTTTCTGTGACATGCTTGCGTAGATTTTCAACCTGTTGCATTCAATATATATATTCAGAGTCAATCGGTCCAACAGAATTCTGCACAAGCCTTCTTATCAACTACTTGAGAAAAAGTAAATTCCAAATTAGTTTTCCATTTCTTAAGTTTATTTTATAGCTTAGACAGAAAAACAAGTAGTGATGATGTTTCAAGGTAGTTTTTAACTTTTTGCAACCAAGTATGAACATTGAACATTGGAAACCCTGAAGAAGAAAGCAGACTATATATAAATTGGACAATGGGAAAAATCATTTGCAGTACCTAGATGGTGTAAAATGATACTCTATTTTCTAACCAACTCATTTGGGTCACAATAATCAATCTAGTTTGGACAAACATTCCAAAACCATTTAACATACAAGAAATTCTGCTCTAGCCAAACACAGAAATAAATTATAATGACTTTACAGGATATATTTCCAGGCCAGTACGGTGAAATTGAGCATAGGATTACCCAATACTAGAAGTATCCACATTGTATAAAATATGCCTGACCTATTCTCACATATGCAGTGCACTGGCATTAAGCATAGGATTACCTAATACTAGATGTATCCACACTGTACAAAATATGCTTCCCTTATTCTCACATAGCATCTTCATTATGGTCATTTCCTTACAATAAAACATGGCCCTGCACCTTCTCAAAGGTATGATTTAAAGAAACGGAACTTTGGATGTTCCTTATGACAAAGTAAGTACCTGCTTCCAACCTAAAGGAGTGAGGCTAGCATCAAAATATTCATAGGAAAAGAGTGCCTTTTCGTCTGTTAATCCTGCTAGATTATGGAACCCTTGTGCATGCCTCACCTAAATACATGCAAAATCAGATTAATTTACATGAGATAGATGAGATGATAGCCTAAAAACGATGTAAAATATAAAGAGGAAAATCTTCTTCTGTCCAATCTATAAAATTCATCATCTCAAAGAATAGAATAAAATAGCAAGCATTAGCCACACATGAAAATACTTAAAATGGATTTGTTCTTAGACAGAAACAGTTAAACGAAAATTCAATACTCCTGTATATTTCTCATATTGCAAGGTCAACCTATAGAAGAAAAAGAAATCATATAACATTGTTGAAGAGTTGACAAACCAGGTGCAAAGTTTTGCATCTGTGCAGAGGATATAAACTTGAGCTTACGAATCCATCCATATCTGTACAAAGAACCAGGAATAAATTATGGAAAATCAAGAAGATGAGAAGTGGGTAAAACAATTATTTATTTTCAAAATAATGGCAACAAGGTAAATATGATATCTACTCAATAAACATTATTCTGAAGCCTATGAGAGTATGTTGCAATCATTCACGCTGTATTATAAAATTCTTTGAAGTCAGAGAGAAGACATTTCATTATCACAAGCTTCATTTCTACAACTTAAAAAACATATTCAAAGTTCATTTCCCTTGATAACTCACAAAGGCTTTGTAATATTCCCAATTAGCCTTGCTAATTGGAATATTTCATTTTTGCTTTATTTTGCCGCTTTAGCTAGACATAATAAATAAAGTGAGAAATAAGAGGGGTCACCTCACTTTAGTCACCTCACTTTATAATAAAGTGTTCTTTTCCTAGTAGATTGACGTTGTAACTTAAGAAAGGGGGACTTGGGGGTCCACATGAGTATGATGGGGGGGCATCAGGCTGACCCAAAGTAAACTGCGCAGGTCAAAGGAGAGTTAAGTTTGGAGGGAGTTTGGCATTATAAAAGGAGAGGTTCTCACCTCATTTGGATCATTCATGATTTGATATTCTTATTGATAGCTAGACTTTGTCTGCTTCAGCACGCCGGTTGTTTAGTCGGTCTGCGGCACTGTTTAGTGCACGAGTGTCTCCGGTCGGAGATCTCACCCTTAGCCTCGGGGGACTTCGAGTGCCGGCCCTGGTAAGGTTTTCTGGTTTCACCCTTAGCTTCGGGACGCCGGTCCAGCCCTAGTAAGGTTAATTTACAGTTCTATCTTCGGTTGTTAACGAGTTGAAGGTGGAGAGTCGGGAGAGGATGAAGCCTCTGAGTAGGTTGCATGAATCCTAGCGAAAGCGCGGTTTGAGCGAGCGGGAAGGGCGCGAGATCGGTTTGGAGTGAGGGCCTTGTTCAGTAGGAGGAAGAGGAAGGGCCTAACTCACCAGGCTCTGATGATGAGTCCCGGCCTTGGGGTGTAAATCTAAGGCAGATATTTGCGAATCTGGTTGTAGGTTGCGGATACGGAGGGGGTAGCACTAGATCCGGCAGGAAGTGCGGATCTGAGGAGATATTGGCGAATCCGACTAGATCTGAGATAACATCAGATCAGCCTTGCAGATTCCAGTCTGGAAGATCTCAGCGATCTAGCATAGATCTGAAGAGCTAGCAGCAGATCTAGCCTTGTGGGACGCAGATCTGGAGAGATAGTAGCAGATCCGGCCTTGTATGACTCAGATCCAGCAGATCTGGGCAGAGAGGACGCAGATCCAGTCAGGGAGGACGCAGATCTGATGAGTAGGGTCTTTATGTGGGGTTCTGGCAGCATTTTTCAGTGTTTTCAGCCTTGAGGAGTTGGTCATCTCATCTGGAGGATTTGTGGGTAGATCCAGCCCTTTTGCCAGCATATTTCTTGAGCTTCTGAGCTGTTCCTGAAGGCACAGCGTTTTTGTAGGAGGAGGGTTTCTGGGGGCGATTTTCGGAGGTGGTCCATTTGCTTCACGGTTTCTGGGTTTTGTCCGGAGCGGCGAGTATAGGTGATCTGTAGATTTTTAGCTCATTCCGGCAAGGGGATCAGCCCCTAGCTTCAGTTCACTCCAGCAGCAGCAGTTTACGGCAGTTTCTTCCAGCAGCTGGGATGCAGTTTCTGTAGTAGCCATTTCCTATTTTCTGAGAGGATTCTTCACTTGCCTTGAGCAAGGATAGGTGCCCTCATTCTGATTTTCTTGTACACCTCTCTATGTACTTTCAGATTAATAAAATGGCTCAGTTTTCTGGCATTCTATGTGTATTGGTTCCATGATCTGGTTCAGCATTGTGTTTTCTATATCTGTCTGGCATATTTCTGTTTATTACTGGTTATCTCCCTTTGGGGATATTACAGTGGTATCAGAGCATAATTCTGGCTCAGCCTGTGGTCTATGACATCAGAAAATAGATCATACAGAGCAATAGCAGTTGCAATACCAGAAACGCAGTTGGAAAAAGGGCCAAAATAAAAAGGGTCAAATTTTGAAGTTTGGAATTAGGAAAAACGTTTTCTGGGTTTTTCTGGGTTTTGGACGAGGATCACTTTCCCAAATTCCTGGAACTTTCTGAATAGTTTTCAGTGGGTAAATCGGAGGTTGAAGTTAAGCAGCAGTATGGTTTTGCAGCAGCCGTGCAGTTTCTGAGGAGCCTGTAGGCACCTAGCAGAAAATACCAATGGCAGGAGATGTGAGTCCAGCTCAACATGCAGCCATTTTTGCAGATTGGCGGAGCATGGGACAGGAATTCATGGATGCTTTCCCTTTTAATCAATATATCCAGTTCCGATGTGGCGGCAAGTCTTATGATCGGGAGCGAAACAAGGGACGTAGCTCCCACCGTGAGAGTCACCGTGCAGCAAGCAAATTTCATTTGCCGATGTTTGATGGTTCACAGGAGACTACGGCCGAGTCTTGGGTGGAGAAGTTGGACCTCTACTTTCAGCTTAACCGGATGCCAGAGAGGTTGGCCATTAAGATGGCTGCATTGCATTTAGAGGGTGAGGCCCAGGATTGGTGGCTCCATGGGATGGCGACACTCGGGCATTCTACAGTGACGACATATGCCGAGTTTACACGGAGGGTGATAGAGCACTTTGACAGGAGGGATTCAGAGCAGCATTTTGGTGAGCTGATCAAGCTCAAACAGACTGGGAGCGCAGAGACATACATTTCAGACTTCTTGAGGATTTCGGTGATGGTACCTGATTTATCTGCAACCCGGATAGTTGGCATGTTTGTGGAGGGGCTGTCAGAGCCACTTCGTGGCCTAGTCCGGTTGTACAGACCGGCTACCCTTCAGGACGCCATCAGCAGGACTCGGGACTTACAGGATGTCTTATCCAGGACTCGGACACCTTATCCCCAGAGATGGGCCTTCCAACCTAAGGGTAAGGACACGAGGGCTCCGCCTCCCAAGGCGAATCCTGGACGAGGGCAGTTTGATGATGAGGCCAGGAGAGAGCTGAGGAGGAAGCGGTTTTGATTCACTTGCCGGGAGCCATGGGCACCAGGACACAGGTGTGCGGCAGGGAAGGCACACTTCATTGAGGTCTTCTCCGAGAGCAGTGGAGAAGAGGATGAGGGAACGCAGGATTGCAGGGAGTTCGAGGATACACCTAGTGAGACACAGAACTCACCATCATTAGAGACCTCCTTGACCGTGCAGGTTGATATCGTAGTGGAGGAGGTAGAGCCTACCCCGGTAGAGCCATCCACTGAGGTGATGACTGGAGCCATGTCCGAGTCTTCGGGTGGTAGCGGCACACGACAGATGGGTGAGGTATCAGGAGATATATCCACTATCGATGAGGCACTAGGAGATACAGAGGTATTGGACGATGATCGCAGACAGCGTTATCATCGGCTTCGGACGGACCTTCGAGTTTTGAGGGAGAAGGCCGCGTCAGTACGGGAGACCGTTTTGTTGCAGGACCAGGAGCTGGAGGGTATGAGAGCGACTTGTGCCAAGTCGGCGGCCAAGTTGGTCCGCATTGGGGAACAACTGGATTCCCTGATGGTACAACCTGAGGGCACATTGCAGCATCAGATCATCCCCTTTCAGGCATGCATGGATGGGACTAGCAGTATTGTTGGATCATCTCTTCCCGTTGGAGATAGAGAGGAAGAGCCACCTAGTCAGGTCTCATATGTTGACTTGGATAGTGGTATGAGACGATCAGAGTTGCACAGGGTACAACAGCCACGTGTTGAGATTGGATGGCGAGAGATTTTGAGTTGGTACTCGGTGGAGCAGACTATGGATGAAGGGGAGGTCTCAAGGAGAGATCTCACTGGAGATGCACTTCGACACACCATGGGGTGCGATGACTTTCTTCCCTTCTCACAAGAGCAGATAGAAGTTGGGGGACATCTTCGGATGGATGACATCTCTCATGCTTGTGTTGGACATTCCTTGAGCCACACACATCATGATGGGAGGTTTTTGCCTACCACCTATTTGATTCTTGATAGGGTCTCATTGATCCTTGAGAAGTTTATACTTCAAAATCCCATGAAGTGCAAAATCAGAAATTTGATTTGGGAGGATGGTAGCCCTCATGGGAGGAGTACCGAGATGAGGAGAAGGAGGCATCCACAATGTATTGAGTGGATGTGGTTGATGAGCAAGGAGCGAGGAGGCTATTTGCAGATCTATGACACCAGGCAGCAGGAGGCTTGGCTGCGCTGGTTACTCTTGAAAGAGTTTGGCCATCACTTGGCAAACACTCTTCCTAAGAGTAGGAGGATGGGGAAAAGATGGATGGATACTTGCATCATGGAGCAGCATGGAGTACGGATGCATGGTGTTGATGTGTTACTCATATCATTCATTATGTCTTCATCACATGAGTTGTTTGATGGAGGTATGGAGAGGCAACACAATGTCTTGTTGCTTGGGTTGCTCCTAGGAGAGCAAGGGCAGATTTGCTCTCACACTTTGTATGATGTTGCAGGAGAAGGAGATGGCACAATCTCCATGGTCTTTGATTGGGAAGCACTTCCACCTTGGGAGGTATTCCATATTTATTGCAGCATTATTAGAGGAGTCTTTGACAAGGAGCATGTCAAAGAACAGAGTCTTGTACTGACAGGAACTCAATTGCATGAGCTCACAACGTTGTCACCTTGGAGCAGAACATTATGGAGGAAGTATGCGCAGCAGAGATATGGTGGATCCATAACCCATAGGTCCCAGGATCACTTCATATTTGTTGCACTTACAAGAAGTAATGATGATAGAGACATCTATGGCCTATTCTTCTTGACTTGGGTTTCCAAGCATAAGGAGGATTATCTTCTTGCACCACATGAGACCTTCGGCATTCCCTTCATTTTGCTGCTGATCATGTCTTCATTTGCTGATATATATCAGATTTGTATGGGAGGCTTGATTATGAGGGAGACACATGAGCTGGATGTATCCGTGAGTGGGAAAAATTCCCACAATTTCTGCACTACATGTTCTAATGGGAGCATGGGAGGAGGCATGGCCACCACTACTATGTATGCGTTCTCTTTTGATGTGGGCCATGAGATTGATATTTACAGCCATGGGCAAGTGTTTGGACCTATGTTGTTGTCATATTCCGCCATTTGCTATCCATTAGTAGATGTGTTGGATCTTGTACATTGCTTGCCATGTGATTTTCTGAGGTTGCAGTGGATGAGACTGCACTATGGTTTGTTTTGGGCCAGCTTGTTCTTCATCGATGGAGGAACCTTCTATGGTGGATTGTTTTTAACTTTGCCATTGGAGGGCAATGATTTTGCAGCCCAGGATCAGCATAGACTCTACACTTGTCATGAGTGGAGAGAAGGACAGCATGAGGTAAGCTATGATGCTTGCCAAGTTCATATTTTCAGCCCACCTTCATTACCCGAGCTTGAGGTGGAAGGAGATTTTTGGGAGTTGCCTTGTTGGGAGGTGGCTCATTTGGTCTGGATGATTGCTTGGAGATGGAGGATCCACAGGAGGGAGATATTCCTCATTATATTTTCGACTCCATGCCTTGATGGGAGAGAGATGATGAGCTGGTGCACAATCGATGGGACAACTTACACAGCCATAGATGCAGAGCAGCAGCGGTCATGGTCTTCAGTCATAGCTAGAGGCAGTGAGCAGTCCGAGCCATGGGGCTTGTACGATTATTGGCCACAGTGGCGATGGGATCCGGGAGGACTATTGATTGGCTGGTACCATGAGAGGCCAGTTTGGGATCCTGGCATTGAGATATCCCTTCATATCAGGGTGATGCAGGAGACAGAGAGGTTTCAGTGGGACCCAGGCACATTTTGCAGTATCGGCGGGGAGCATCAGTTAGAGAGTAGGCTTGTTCAAGCATTGCTTGAGAACAAGCAATTTTTGCCGGATGAGGATGCCACTTGGGAGAGCGAGCAGACTTTACAGCATCCATCACTTCAGTTGCTTGAGGACAAGCAACGTTTTGCCGGGGGAGGCTGTAATATTCCCAATTAGCCTTGCTAATTGGAATATTTCATTTTTGCTTTATTTTGCCGCTTTAGCTAGACATAATAAATAAAGTGAGAAATAAGAGTGGTCACCTCACTTTAGTCACCTCACTTTATAATAAAGTGTTCTTTTCCTAGTAGATTGACGTTGTAACTTAAGAGAGGGGGCCTTGGGGGTCCACATGAGTATGATAGGGGAGGCATCAGGCTGACCCAAGGTAAACTGCGCAGGTCAAAGGAGAGTTAAGTTTTGGAGGGAGTTTGGCATTATAAAAGGAGAGGTTCTCACCTCATTTGGATCATGCATATTTTGATAGTGATATTGAGAGCTAGACTTTTGTCTGCTTCAGCACGCCGGTTGTTTAGTCGGTCTGCAGCACTGTTTAGTGCACGAGTGTCTCCGGTCGGAGATCTCACCTTTAGCCTCGGGGGACTTCGAGTGCCTGCCCTGGTAAGGTTATTTCTGGTTTCACCCTTAGCTTCGGGGGACTTCGAGTGCCCGCCCTAGTAAGGTTAATTTCTGAGTTCTATCTTTCAGTTTCAGTAGCAGTTTCAGGTGGAGAGTCGGAGAGGAAGAAGCCCTCTAGTGGCTGCGCAGATCTAGCAGGAAAAACGCAGTTTCAGCAGCAGGAAGGACGCATATCAGTTTGGAGTGAGGACGCTGTTCCAGTAGGAAGAGGAAGGACGCAGATCTGAAGGCACAGTGATAGATCCAGCCTTGGAGATTGTAGATCTGAGCAGATATTTGCAGATCTGGTTCTGTAGGTTGCAGATCTGGAGGGGTAGCACTAGATCCGGCTTGGGAGATTGCAGATCTGAGGAGATATTGGCAGATCCAGCCTAGATCTGAAGAGATAACATCAGATCCAGCCTTTGAGGTTGCAGATCTGAGGAGATATTGGCAGATCTAGCATAGATACGAAAATAACGGTCGAGATCTAACCTTGTGGGAATTCAGCAGTCTGTGGAAGATAATGCTTGGGAATCCGACCTTAGCCCATGACTCGAATCAGCGAGATACGAAGCGAGAAGAGGCAACGAATCGATCGGGATGAAGGACGAAGAATCAGTGATAGAGGTCTTTATGTGGGGTTACGGCGGCATTTCGGTGTTTTGACCTTGAGCGGTTGGTCATCTCATCTGGAGGATTTGTGGGTAGATCCAGCCCTTTTGCCGGCATATTTCTTGAGCTTCTGAGCTGTTCCTGAAGGCACAGCGTTTTTGTAGGAGGAGGGTTTCTGGGGGCGATTTTCGGAGGTGGTCCATTTGCTTCACGGTTTCTGGGTTTTGTCCGGAGCAGCGAGTATAGGTGATCTGTAGATTTTTAGCTCATTCCGGCAAGGGAATCAGCCCCTAGCTTCAGTTCACTCCAGCAGCAGCAGTTTACGGCAGTTTCTTCCAGCAGCTGGGATGCAGTTTCTGTAGTAGCCATTTCCTATTTTTACTGGTTATCTCCCTTTGGGGATATTACAGGCTTAGCAACATATGTTAGTTTTCAAAGAGTGCGTACTTGTTTATAACACACAAGAGAGTAAAGACGATATGAAACTTCATATTAACGCTGCAGTGAATATAGATCACAATGAGCCCATGATAGGCTGCCCCACATAAGGCTTGCAAATGCTGTATGACAGTCTCTCAACTATAATACCTCTCGAAACCATGCATAGCACCCTGATACAGTCATGGTGATTAAACCACCTAACAATAAGATTAATTGCATGTTGGTCACATGCTAATAACTTTTCAGACTTAAGACTTAATGCATAACTAAGCACCTAAGTCACATGACACGAGGACACGAGACACGGAGGACACGTAAATACGAGTATTCAACGCGACACAACGACCCCGGGAATAGGACACGAGGGACACGTTATATATATATATATATTACTAAAATATAGTGCCTGATCCATATTTTTTAGAAATTAGAAGATCTACAATTATGAATCATGATGATATCTATTTAGTATTTACTATTTACTATTTAGTAATTTACTAGTTAGTTTATTAATTTACTACATCAATGATGTTCACAGTTCAATGTTCAATTTTCATGTTAATAATTGTTCAAGCACATAAGAAACTACTAACTAGAAATTTAGAAATATCATGATTGATAAAATAAAACTAGAAATTTAGAAGAACTTGTGAACTGAGCTCTCAATGTGAAGTTGTGAGCATTGCGTTCGAATCCGACGGAATCCCTCACACTACATAACGAATTATATTTTTCCGACAAGTAAACTTGACTTCGGCAACAAACAATGACAAGAAAAACCAAAAAATAAACCATGTCACAGGTTTTAAATGCCACTTTTCATGGGAAACATGTACTAAGAGCCAAAAACGTCAAGGCAAGTTTTCGCCACGTCCAAAACACGTGTCTTGATTGGAGGACACAGAAAAAACGTTTTCGACACATTTTAGGGCACTTCTCATGTCCGACACGTGAAATACGGGACACAAGACACTGAGGGACGTGTCTTGTGACTTAGCTAAGCACCATACACACATCACCACATTGTGTTTTAACTTTATTCTAACACCCTCTCAACTTCAACATTTATATATTCTAACAACCCCACCTCTTCAACACATACTTCAGCTTAATATTTGATGAATGACTTGAAATCCACCTTAGCTTCTCTCCTCCCAATCTAGAACCCACATAAGGCCTGTGTATGTTTTACCACTCTTGTTGATTTCTGGTAGCATCAGATGTGATCTAAGTCTGAAATTCTGCAGGGAGGCTTAGACACATGCATTCCAAAATACCTAGAAAGTGTTTTGGGAAATTCCACCCGGATGGGATTTTATTAAAATAATTAATTATTTTTTATGGGAGCCTAAGTCTAAACTTAGGGAATTAAAATAATTAAAGTATATTAATAGAACTGGGTGTGAACCTTCTAGAAAGAGACGGAGATCGAGTCAATATGATTAAAGTCATTGATTATGTTTTAATCTGGGACATTGGTTATCCAACGAGAAGATTATAAGGACTTCGATGGGCATTTGGAAAATGCACCGGGTGAATCTAGAGATCGAATTTTTGAAGTGAGAAACACAGAGCAACAGGAGGATTTGATCGAGTTGATTCAATTGCAGTGAGGGGCAGTGATAGTTTCAATTGGAAGATCTCTTCCTGAGTCGGGAATACTTTGCAGAGAAAGCAGAGGGCAGTACGCAGAAGAGGCAGCGTAGCAGCTACGTTGGGCAGCGCAATGTCATGCAGAGGCAACACTGCAGCCTTGAGGAGATCCAAGATTTTGTTGAGGATCAGTCATATCCAGTGCCAGAGTGTTGGGGTGTGAGACCGGAAGGGACAGAGATCAACATCCATCCAGTAGAAGATCCAGCAGAAGGAGGTGACAGTCCCCAGCCAGAGTGACACAAATCTGCGCAGAGGAAGCTTGGGGTTGTCCAGTTCAGTGTTGGGTCAGATATAGATCTCCGGTGTGAGTGTGAGGTAATCCTCACTAGTTCTTTGTCAGACAGATTCTCTGTGGATAGCCAAAATTTGGGCATCCATTTGTATTCATAAACTTCTGCTTAATAATATCAAACCCTCATCTGTTGAACCGATTTTTCTGCATTGGGTTTTTCCGAGGACTTAGTCAAAAAATAACAGTGTCATGTGTGTTTAGTTTTCTTCTTGCTCAGATCTTGTTTCCGCAGTTTATTTATGTAGTGAAGGTTGCAATGTATTTGCTTCAATATTTACTTGTAGAACACAGTGAATAACTTGAATGATTAATCAAGTAGGAGAAGTGTTAATTTTGGGCAACTAGGTCCAAACCCCATGTTGCAATGCTCATATGATGATAATGATATTTTTATTGGATTCCTCATTCGGAGAGGTGCAAGATTGATCTAAAGATCATCCTGTTTGGATGAGTAGAACTTATATTTTGAATTTATTTTCCACACATGTGCAAATTGGCAAGGTCAGCCAGAATTGTAATGTAGGCTCACAAGCCCCAAAAGATGTGTCACACACCCTCATTGATGGATATAAATTTGAGGGACTTGATGCTCCTTTGTTCATCATCTCATCACACACATTCCTCGTCATTTGATTGGTTCATACAGCCTAGAAGAGGCTTCTCTCTCTCCTACGTGTGAATCTGGATGCCAGAAATCTGCGAATTGTTTTTAGAGCTTTCTGGACAGCGTTGACTTTGGGTCAACCCTCAAGCTTTGACTTCAATTTGACTGCAGAAATTTCGATTTTTGTAGGCCGCATTGGAGGGCACATAAATCAATGCTTAACGTTGACTTTGACCACAGCCCCTTGACCGCAATGTTGACTTAATTTTGACTTGCATTGACTGTTTTGGAAGTTGACTTTTGAGGTGTGTGTGACACTAAAGGAAAGTTGATCTTGTTTGTGTTTTACTGAACCTCCGGGGGTTGGAAGAGCTGGTTTGACCAACAAAAGTCTTTGTTGGCTAGGGCATCCTGTTGACTGTTGTAACGAACATTTCTCTCTATCATTGCTGGACAATAAGAATTACAAAATCTGATTTATTATATTCGTTTGTCTTCTGTCAATCTATTATTATGTTCTATCAGCATTTACTTTCATGTTTATGTGATTGCTAATTTGAATTGGGCCTATAAGAAAGATTGAAGTAAACTGCATTAAGCATAGAACATACCATGGTAATCTAAATTTAACATGGTATCAGAGGTGAGGTGAAGACAAAGCCCAAGCAAGTGTGAAAAGCAATCACCGAAGAAGTTGAAAAATCAAGGACCGGGATCAATGGCCTCCTCATCATACAAGGGTTTCAAATCTGATGATAAGCTGACTGACAAGTTTGATTATCATGCTTGGAAAATGTCTTTGGATTTGGCATTGGAAGACCAAGATGTTATGGATTATGTGCAGGGGAAGATCCAAGAGCCTCCATCAAATGCATCGGCTGCCACTAAGACAAAGTACAAGAAAGGGGAAGTCAAGGCGAAGAAGATCATCATGGATTCTATTCATAAGCACTGGGTTGCTTACATCTCCGAGCTGGGCAAATCCAAAGAGATGCATGATAAGTTGGTTAGCATGTTCAGGGCTAGCAATGCTAATCAAGTTCTCTTTTTCAAGAACAAGTTGAAAAATATCAAGAAGGGCAAAGAAGAATCCATTCAATCCTATTTTATGAGGCTCATAGAAATCAAAAATGATCTCTTAGCTATTGGAGAAGAAATAGCTGACCGAGAGCTCGTTCTCATTGCTCTTGGAGGACTCCCACAAGATTGTTATGTATTTAATACTACGATTCTTAATAATAATGTGATTCCTGATTTTCATGAATTGTTGATAAGATATAGTCAAGAGGAGACAAGGATGATGGAGAGAGACCATCCCTCGAATGGGAATGGAGGTGACCCTACTTCCTTCACCGCTCATGCAAAGAAGAGGAGCAATGGTGGTCCGAGAAATCAAAACAATGGAAGAGCGGCTCCCAAAGGAAGAAAAGGAAGACGTTACACTTGCAACAAGTTTGGTGACTATGCAAGAGAGTGCCCCAATATAAGGGACTCTCCTAGAGATTATGACAACAACAACTTCAGGGGGAATGGAAATCAAAGGAACAACAAGTTCAAAGGAAAGAGGAAGGCTCCCTCTGATCGAAGTGGAAATGAGCAACCTTTCAAGAGGTCAAGGAATTCTAGGTATGACGAATCTAATGTTGTTGATAGGAAAAATGAATATATTCTTATATTTTCCCTCTCTGTTGCATCTCCCTCCAATACGCTAGACAATTGGTTGATTGATAATGGTGCCTCAAGGCACTTCACTGGATATAAGGAAGCCCTCTCTAATTTGATTGAAAAGGATACTAACTTGAAATTATCCTTGGAAACAATGCCACCTATCTCGTGAAAGGGACAGGGACTGTGACCCTTCATCTAAATCAAGGTCAAGTCCTCCGCTTGCAAGATGTGTTGTATGTACCTGACTTGAAGAAGAATCTAGTGTATATCTCGGCAATGGAAGACAAAGGATTCAAGGTGGCATTCATCGATGGAAAGGTATGCATTTGGAAGAGGAACTTCAAAGAAGCATTCACTCTTGGGTTTAGAGTTGATACACTCTATCAGGTTGGAGGAAGTCCACTAGGGGCCATGACATGTGACACAACTCTTCAATCCGAACTATGGCATCGGAGGTTTGCACACCTTCATTTCAAAGCCCTTCCCTAAGCAAGGAAGGTGGTGACAAGGATGCCCGATTTCAAAGATGATCAAGAAGGTGTATGTCAGGGTTGTGCCAAAGGAAATCATACAAAGGGACCATTCCCCTCAAGTGTCACAAAGACATCTGATATTTTGCAATTGATACTTTCTGATCTATCTGGTATGTTGCCCATAACATCCTTGGGAGGATGTTTATATTATATCACTTTTATAGATGACTTCTCCCGCAAGAGTTGGATATACTTTTTGAAGAAGAAGGACGAAGCATTCAACAAGTGGTTTTGTACCTTCAAGGCCTTGGTTGAAAATCAAATAGGGAAGAAGATCAAAATTTTGAGGACTGAGTACGAGTCAAATGAATTCAATGACTATTGCAGGGAAGCTGGCATTAAGAGGGAGACCACCACTGTGTATACAACCGAACAAAATGGTGTTGCTGAAAGGAAGAATAGAACCATTTTGGAAGTTTCCCGTGCCATGCTTTATGACCAAGGTCTTTCGAAGTTCCTATAGGGAGAAGCTGCCAACACCGTTGTGTATGTTCAACATAGATGCCCACATTTCGCATTCGACTCCAAAACTCCCGAAGAATTCTTCTCTGGTAAGAAGCTTGATGTCTCTCATTTCAGAGTTTTTTGAAGACCCGTTTATTTTCATGTGCCAAAAGAAAAGAGGAGCAAGCTGGATGCATCTGGGAAGAAGGGAATGTTTGTAGGCTACAGTGAAACCTCGAAGGCATATAGAATCTATGTGCCTAGTCAAAGAGAAGTGGAGATATGCCATGATGTCACCTTCGATGAAGATGTTGCCCTCAGGAAGGTTAGAAATCTTCCTATCTCAAAGGAAGACAAAGAAGAAGAAGAAGAAGCTGGAAAGCAGGAAGAACCGAAGGTTGAAGCGATGCCCAATGTTGAAGGTCTGATGGATCCTATAGATCCACCCTCTTCAAACAAAAGAAGACCTTCATGACTAAGAGACACTCTCGAAGGTGCTGAGAGACATATTGCTCCTAGGGGAACATTCCGAGAAAGTAAGAAGCCGAATAGGTACCAAGGGTACCTAGCAGCCATGAGTACTATTGTACAATCTGAGCCTGGAACTTTTGAAGAAGCCATAAAGCATCAAGTTTGGAAGGACGCTATACACGAAGAATATGAATCAATCATGAAGAATGATGTCTGGGATGTGGTCCCTAGAGCGAAGGACAAATCTCTTGTCACCTCGAAATGGCTCTACAAGATCAAGCAAGATTTGTTGGCTAAGGCTTCTCTCAAAAGGAAGGCATAGATTATGATGATATATTTGCACCTGTTGCCCGCTATACCACCATCCGATCAATCATTTCCCTTACTGCAATGCAAGGATGGAGTCTCCATCAGATGGATGTGAAGACTGCCTTTTTACATGGTTCAAACAAGGAAGAGGTATATGTGGAACAACCTCTGGGGTTTGGAGTCCAAGATAGAGACACATATGTATGCAGGTTGAAGAAATCCCTCTATGGTTTGAAGCAAGCCCCCAGGGCTTGGTATGAGAGGATCGATAGCTACTTGATGAAGTTGGGCTTCACTCGAAGTGATGTTGATCTAAACCTATATTTTAAGGTTGATAATGACAAGCCCCTCATTCTGGTTCTCTATGTGGACAATCTCTTCTTGATAGGTGTTGACCCTCTCATTCATCAATGTAAGAGGAAGCTATCTTCCGAGTTCGAGATGAAGGACCTAGGACTGATGCACTATTTCCTAGGCTTGGACGTCTGGCAAAGGCCAGGTGAAATTTTCCTTTCTCAAGGAAAATATGTCATGAAGTTGCTAGAGAGATTTGGGATGGTGGACTGCAAGTCTGTGACTACTCTAATGGAACTCAACTTTAAGAAGTTGTGTGGAAGTGCTGCTGGGCCCGAGTTGGGAAATGCCACCGAGCATCGTCAACTCGTGGGGGCCTTGATGTTCTTAGTGAACTCACGTCCGGACATATGTTTTGCAGTGAACACATTCAGTCAATATATGGTTGACCCTCATCACATTCACTGGATTGGTGCCAAGAATCTCATGAGATATTTTCGGGGCACAATCAACCATGGGCTGAGATACACTGTCGGGAGTATGAGGCTCCATGGATATACTGATGTTGATTGGGCAGGCAATGTGGTGGATCTTAAGAGCACATCTGGATGTTGCTTCACTCTTGGTTCTGCTTCGATATCTTGGATGAGCAGGAAGAAAAATTCGGTTGCTTTGAGCACCGCTGAGACCGAATACATTGCAGCAAGTATGGCCTGTTGTGAAGTTGTTTGGTTGAGAAAGCTCTTCAGTGAGTTGTTTGGGCATGTGCTGGATACCCACCGTTATCCTTTGTGATAACCAAAGTGGGATTCGTCTTTCTAAGAATCTTGTGTTCCACGACCAATCCAAGCATATTGATATTAGGTACCACTTTGTCCGGGACATGGTACAGCAAGGCGCCATAAGGCTCCATCACATTGGGACTAATGAGCAGGTTGCAGATATTCTCATGAAGCCCCTGGGGAAGGTCAAATTCTTAACCTTCCGTGAGAAGCTTGGTATCGTGGACAAATCCTATTTTGAGGGTCCCGCTTGAGTTGGACTATGAGCTCTAGGAGCTCTAGGGGGCTTGGGGATAGCTTCTTGGAGCTATAAGCAGCCACAAGGCTAGGTTCGACGAACCTTGTCGGTATGCTTCTTCCCCACCGTTATGATATTGAGTTGGTTCACCCTCTCTTTGATCTATGCCTCGCATGCATCCTACCCATGGAGTTTCGGACTCTTGGGAAGTACCTCTCATTTGGCCAATGAGATGGGAAATGTGGATAGAGACCGATAGCATGATCGATGGACGCATCAGGGATTTCCGTACTCTCTATGTCCAGGATGGGATGTGTCCAACACCTTGATTTGGGATCAAGTCTGATGAGGTTCTTACCTCTAAACTGACTTCGAGTCAGTATGTGACTCTCTTGAGTCCCGTTGAGGTTTTAACCTCTAAGCTGACTTCGGGTCAGCAGAGTGTGATGTCTTTGTGACTCGCTCTCGTTATGTGAAGAAGAGCCAGCAAAGCATGTTACAGCAAGATGACACAGCAGTGCAGGATGATATATGATAGTACATTATGGTACTGTATGACAAGATGGCACAAGTGGACAGATGGAGTTCTCCCTAGTTGAGAGGGAGCATTAATTTTGGGAAACTAGGTCCAAAATCCATGTTGCATTGCTCATATGATGATGATGATATTTTTGTTGGATTCCTCTTTCAGAGAGGTGCAAGATTGATCTAAAGATCATCTTGTTTGGATGAGCAGAACTTATATTTTGAATTTATTTTCCACACGTGCAAATTGTCAAGGTCGGCTAGAATTGTAATGTAAGCTCACAAGCCCCAAAAGATGTGTCACACACCCTCATTGATGGATATAAATTGGAGAGACTTGATGCTCATTTGTTCATCATCTCATCACACACATTCCTCATCATTTGATTGGTTCGTACAGCCTAGAAGAGGCTTCTCTCTCTCCCATGTGTGAATATAGATGTCGAAAATCTGTGGATTGTTTTTAGGGCTTTCTGGACAGCGTTGACTAGTGTTTACTTTGGGTAAACCCTCAAGCTTTGAATTCGATTTGACTGTAGAAATTCCGATTTTTGTAGGCCACATTGGAGGGAACAGAAATCGAGACTGGATATTGACTTTGACCGCAGCCCCTTGACTGCAACGTTGACCGCAACATTGATTGAAGTTTTACTTGCGTTGAATGTTTTGGAAGTTGACTTTTGAGGTGTGTGTGACACTGAAGGAAGGCTGATCGTGTTTGTGTTTGACTGAACCTCTGGGAGGTTGGAAGAGCTAGTTTGACCAGCAAAAGTCTTTGTTGGCTAGGGTATCCCATTGATTGTTGTAACAAACATTTCTCTCTATATTTGCTGGACAAGCAGAATTAAAAATTCTGATTTATTATATTGGCTTGTCTTATGTCGATCTATTATTATGTTCTATCAGAATTTACTTTCATGTTTATGTGATTTCTAATTTGAATTGGGCCTATAAGAAAGATTGAAGTAAACTACATCAAGATTCAAGCATAGAACATACCATGGTTATCTAAATTTAACAAGAAGTAATATCAGTTTGCTGCAATAGGGATTCTAGGTTTAGGAATTTTCACATGGTATCAGAGCTTGTATAGCAGCGCAGGTGAAGCAAGAGAGTAGTCCGGAAGAGTTCATCGTTGAAGAGGAAGAGGGAGATTGAATAGCTGCATAGGTAGCAAATCAAATCCCCAAGGGATTGCGTAGTCCAAGCCAAGAGGGAAAGATTTGCGAGGAATTCTCTCTCTGAGTGAGTCGACAGAGAGGTAAGACTTTCCAGTTCGTGATTTATCAGCAGCGGAGGGAGCAGCACAGACCAGTTTCTGGTGGGACATAGTTTTCATGTAGTAGCAGTTGTTGGTGCAGAAAGCGTCAGAAGAAGGAAGAAGAAGCATACTGAGGGAATTTCTGACCTCGGGGAATCTCTTGCCCAATAAATTTGATTTCCCGTGCAGAAGCAGCGTGATCGTGTTTTATTTGGCTTGCTCCAACAGGGAGTGCGTAGAGCCAGCGATGCAGAGGGCTAGAGGAAGCATTCGACATTTGGTTGGGTCAGATGGCAGCCACTGGGTTGCGTGATCAAGATCGGTTGGAGGGTGCCTCCAACTATGTAATTTGGAAGGCAAGGATCTCCTTCCTTCTGGATGAGCATGAGCTCAAGGCCTTCATCAAGAGTGTGGTAAATGAACCTGTAGATGAAGATCCATTGAAATCCTTCAAGAAGAATATGGAAAAGGCCAAACAGTTGATCCTCGACGGAGTGAGGGATCACATTGTCTCACATATTTTTGGCAAAAGGACTTCCAAGGAGATGTGGGATGCATTGGCCACGCTATACCAGGGTCTTCCGAGCAACGGAAGATGTTCTTGGAGGAAAATATGCGGTCTACAAGGATGTAGAAGGGAGAACGCATAGATTCGTTCCTATCAAAGCTTCAGGATGTTCGAGATCACCTCGCAGCTGTAGGGTCAACACCTCAAGCCACGGAGATGGTCAGATTGGATCTGAATTCCGTTTCCGAAGAATGGCAAGTCTTTGTCTAGAGTATCCTGGGTAGAGAGAAGTTTTCTAATTGGTAAGGAATGTGGGCAGCTCTCCAGCAAGAAGAGATGAGGAGAGACTTAGTCAAGTGCAAGCTTTATGGCAGCTGGAGCAGCGGAAGCGGAAAAAGGACGTCTCAAAGATCAAGTGCTTCTGGTGTGGCAAGTATGGTCACTATGCTACGCACTGTACTCTCAATAAGACGGACAAGGATGAGAATCATGATCCGCAGGCTGCAACCGCGAGGATCGAGGAGGAAAAGTTTGCTATGATTGCCCACATATCTCCAGGGGAGAACTGGGGTGATATAGAACTGTAGTTCGGAAGAGCTGCAATTGGGCAGGATCCTTGAGGAGTCCACCTCATGGATCAATACCTTGCTACGGGAGCCCACATCAGAAGTAGCAGGATGGACCAGTTTCAGTTGGTACAGAGGAGTGCCGAAGTGACATCGTAGTGGCAAGAGAGCACCAGAGTCTGAGCGCGCAGAGCAGAGTTAGCAGTAGTGCAGGAAGGCATAGCACAAAGTCAGCAGCAGTGCAGCAGCTTCAGAGGGTCAGCGCAGAGTCTAGCAGTAGTTAGATCTTCAGTATCACATGCATCATGTTGAACACTTAGTTCAGTGTTTGGATGTTTTTTGTTGCATCAAGCAGCAGAGTTGCAGTACAGTAGCAATTGGCAGCAATACGCAGGGTCAACAACAGCATAGATGCAGCAGCGCAGTAGTTGGTGGGCAGTAGTGTCAGACATCAGCAGCGCAAAGGGAGATGTTACAAAGTCAGTGTAGTGCTTCAGCAGGAAGTATTACTGAGCACAATCCTCGCTAAGAGGGAGTGTTGATTTCTAGTAGCATCGGATGTGCTCTAAGTCTCAAATGTTGCAGGGAGGCTTAGACACATGCATTCCAAAATACCTAGAAAGCATTTTGGGAAATTCCACCCGGATGGGGTTTTATTAAAATAATTAATTATTTTTAATGGGAGCCTAAGTCTAAACTTAGGGAATTAAAATAATTAAAGTATATTAATAGAACTGGGTGTAAATCTTCTAGAAAAAGACAGAGATCGAGTCAATATGATCTAAGTCGTTGATTATGTTTTAATCTAGGTCGTTGGTTATCCAACGAGAAGATTATAAGGACTTCAATGGGCATTTGGAAAACACGCCGAGTGAGTCTAGAGATCGAATTTCTCAATGAGCAGCGCAGAGCATGATCCGTAATTTCTACGGGCTCTGCAAAATCGATAGATAACTAGCCTGCAAGTGCGCAATGGGTCTGTGCATAGCAGTAAAATAGTGGATCTAACTACGCAGATGCCAGGGAAGTTATACGCAAGATGGTGGATTTGTTAAAAGGGAGTAGCCAAGTGCTGCCATGAGGAAAGGCGCACTGGCTCCCCTCAGATCCGTGTGAAACGAAGAGGAGGCCACGAAACAGTAACGCAGATGTTCACGCAGCAGACAAAAAAATATGAGACAGAGAAACGTATTTTTCGTCAAAATGAAAAACATAACTTTATTAGATTGCCCTCCCTTTTTATCAGCAAGGACCCTCTTATTACATAGGATGCTAAATTAAAAACCACTGCAAAAATCGAATGTGCACAGGTAGGTATGCCTGTTCTACGTCGTTGACCTAGACGTTAGAGACGCAGGCCGGCCCCTATTCCAGCGTAATAAAGTGATAGCAGGCCTGCCATAAAATTAGGGAGTGTGTCCTCTCCCAGGTGGCCCAATTCCTCCCTGTTTAGATCTGGAAGCGTCTCGGCATCCATGCGAAGATGAGGATACAAATGGTGCACCACTTCGGCGGTCATCCACTTTGCCTGAGCTGGAGTTTTTCCTTGGCGTGCCACAAGGTAGGAGGTGTAGCTACGATGTCTGGTAGAACGAGTCCCGGTGTCCAATAATGTGTCTTTTGACAAGGGGAGTTGGAAGTTCGAAATGTTGTCCACCGGATGAGTAATAGTTACTGGTTCCTCCAAGAGGGGAGGCTCAAACAACTTGAGATGATTGACATTAATAACATTGTGTATTCCGAGCTGAGGGGGAAGGTCCAATCGATAGGCATTCTCCCCAATTTTTTCTAAAATGGTATAAGGGCCATATCGGATTGGAAGAAGTTTATGATGTTGTCCTTTGAAGTGTTTCTTATCCAAATGTAACCATACTCTGTCTCCTGGTTGAAAGCTCTTGGAGGTTCTTTGTTTGTCATGCCTTTGCTTGGCACGATCTTGGGCTGCTTTGAGTGTTGCTATTACAGAAATGTGTCATTGTGCAAGTTGGTGAAGAAACCAGTGTGCTGAGTGTTGCTCTTTTTGCTAGTGCATGGTACCTTGGGGATCCAAAGTGAGGGGAAGCTCGGCTAGGGCTACTGGTTGGAAGCCCAAACATACTTCAAAAGGAGAGAACCCAGTAGAAGAATGTGTGGCCTTGTTGTAGCTATGCTGGAGAACGTGTAAATAGTTGTCCCACTGTTTACTGCGCCCAAAATGAGTACGAAGAGCATGGACCAATACTCGGTTGACCACCTCTGTTTGGCCATCCGTTTAAGGGTGGAAGGTGGTAGAGAAATTTAGTTAACACCCAAGTAGTGTCCAGATGGTCTTCCAGAAGGTGTTGAGGAAGTGTGAGTCTCAATCTGAGATGATGTTGCTTGGTAGGCCAAAATGTGGCCAAACATGTTGGAAATATAATTATGTTGTCTAAACTGTTGTAATTGTCTTTGTGTAGGGAATAAAAAGGGCCATTTTGCTAAAATGGCAGACTACTACCTAGATTGCATCATCTTTTGGGTGGTGAGTAGTCCGCTTAAGAAATCCATAGAGATTGATTCCAATGGCCGCGAAGGGAGAGGTAGAGGCCGATATAAGCCATGCTTTCTATTGGATGGTTTTGCTTGAGAACACAAGGTGCAGGCTCTAATGAATTTCGCAACTTGAGGTTGCATAGAAGGCCAATACAAATGGCGTTGGAGGTGCTGGAGTGTCTTTGTGGTACCAAAGTGGCCACCATAGGTTGATGCATGAGCTTCTCGAATGAGCAAGAGGCGATCGTCTGACTGTGGGACACAAAGTAAATTGAATTTGTAGAGCCAACCATCCCGGATGGTGTAGTCCAAGAAGGGAGTCTGATTGATAACTGTGGGACTATGTAAGGCAACCCAAACCTCTTGAAAGTCCGGATCAGTAGCATACTATGCTTTCCATGAATCATAATTAGCACAACACACTTCTAGAATTGGAAGGATTGGCTTGGGTGGCCTGCTGAGTAAATCTGCCATTTTGTTAGAAGTGCCCTTCTTATATTTGATGACCAAATGAAATTGCGGAATGTAGGAGGCCCATTGAAGATTCCTTTGTTCCTAAAGCTTGGACTGTGAATTGATGAAGATCAATGGACGATGGTCTATGTGGAGAATAGTCTCTTTGCCCAACAAATAGTGGCGCCATTGCTTGAGAGCTTGGACCAAGCTGTAGAATTCTTTGTCATAAGTACTATAATTTTTCTTGGCCTCGGAAAGAGCTTCTGAGGGATAAGCAATGGGGTGTCCTCCCTATTTAAGTATGGCACCAATAACATACTGTGATACATCTGACTCAACCTCAAATGGTTGAGAGAGGTCGGGCAGACGCAACACTGGAGATGAGAATAGTGCCTCTTTGAGATGAACAAAGTGGCTGTTAGCCTCGTTAGTCCACATAAATGTAGAATGACTATTAGAGAGCTGATGCAAAGGATGAGCAATCTGAGAAAAATGAAGAATAAACTTACGGTAAAAATTAATACCACCTAGGAAACTTTTGAGCTCGCTGGCCGAAGAAGGTTGTGGCCATTGCTGCAAGGCTTGGATGCGAGATGGATCTGGTTGAATACCTTCTGAGTTGACCATGAAGTCAAGGTAAGGAACTGAATGTTGGCCAAAATAGGACTTCTTCTCCTTGACTTGTAACTTGTGCTCTCTGAGGATTTGGAGAACTTGACGGACATGCTACATGTGGGAGTCCCATGTATTACTAAAGATGAGAATGTCATCTAAGTAAATAACAACAATGCGACCCAAATGTCCTCTGAAAATATCATTGATGAGTCGCATGAACATGGCTGGTGCGTTAGTCAGACCGAATGGCATGACTTTCCATTCATAAAGACCGAATTTGGTCTTGAAAGTTGTCTTCCACACATCATCAAGTTTCATTTGAACCTGATGATATCCTGATGTCAAATCCAATTTAGTGAACCACTTAGCTCCTTGGAGGGTGTCAAGTAACTCCTCAATCTAGGGTAAGGGGTAACGGTTCTTTACTGTGGCTTTGTTAAGGGCTTGGTAATCAGTGACAAGGTGCATTTCTGAGGTTTCTCATTTTGGGATTACAAAGGCGGCAGAAGCACAGGGAGAAGAGGATGGTTGAATATGGCCAAAGTTAATGAGGTTTGTCAATTGCTTCTCCATTTCCTCTGATTCTCTTGGGGCCAACCTGTAAGTTGGTGCATTAGGTAGAGCGGAGCCTAGAATGAGTTGAATAGAATGGTCGATATGGCGAGACAGGGGAAGGCCTGTAGGAGGTTGGAAAACATCAGCGAATTCGTGAAGGAGAGGAGTCATTGGTTCGGGAACCAAATGTGTAGTAAAGTTTGGTGGTACGGGGCGCACCAATCAAAGAGAGACACATTGATTCAAATGGACATGAGGGATTTGATCTGTGGTATAAGTGGGTTTGGGTTGTGCTGCCGTGAGGATATAGGTACGCCCATCTTTGGTAAGTTTATACTGGCGAGCTTTAGCCATATAAATAGAATCTCTTTGGGCTTGGTAGAGGATGCCTAGAAGTAAGTCAGAACAGTCCAATGGCGAGACTTCACAAAAGACGGTGTCTTTAAATGGGCCTATGGAAAAGGTGCTCAGGCAACGTTGGGAAACCAATAAGCGAGGACCATCCTTTTTAACCCATCCGAGATGATAGGGTTTTGGGTGTGGAGTAGTGGCCAGATGAAGGCGGTTAACTAATTCTTGAGACACCAAATTTTTCTGGCTGACATTGTCCATGATCAATAAAGCCAATGAGTTTTTGATTTGGCAGTTGTGTGTGAAGAGGTTTGATGAGTTTGGCTCTTCAGTGGTCATTAAGATCAAAGAGGGATCTAGGGCGGTGGGGTTTTCAAGGGAAACGTCCTCATTGTCGTCAACCGATTGGGAAGTAGTAGACTCCGTGAGTAAGGTTTTATTGGTTTTCATAGATTTGAGAACTCGACAATCGGAATTACTGTGGGAAGTAGTCTTGTGGAAGGAACACCAGGGTGTGTTGGTATTGGGATTCGGAGAACGAGGATGTATGAAGTGGAGTGAAGGGGTGGAGGTGGGGCGGGCCGCGGGACTGAGGAGGATGACCCCTAGGAGTGAGCTTTCGTTCGATGGCCAGAGCTCTTTGAAAAATTCTGTCTAAAGTCTGATTTTCAAACAATTCTACCTCTCTATGGAGTTGAACCAATAAAACAGCCATAAAGTTGAGTACTAATACTTCTTCCGGATCTAGAATGTGGAGCAATAGGCGCAACTTGGAGAAGTAGTCGATGTAGGCTTGCACTCCTTGTGTAGGGAGTTCGCAAAGCTGGTGCCATCGGATCCATAAAGATTGTACGTACCCTGGTGGGTAAAAACGGTTTCTCAATGCTTCACAAAGTTGAGCCCAACTTTGGATTGGGGGAGAGGGAGAGGACCCTGGGCATTCTCCAAGCTCGACCAAGAATGTGGTCTTTTCTTGCTGTAATATCCCCAAAGGGAAATAACCAGTAATACACAGAAATATGCCAGACAGATATAGAAAATACAATGCTGGAACCAGATCATGGAACAAGTACACATAGAATGCCAGAAAACTAAGCCATTTTATTAATGCGAGGCATGAGAGGAGTACAAAATAAATGAGAATAGGTGCACCTGTGCTTGCTACAGCCAAGTGGAGACCCTCTCAGAACAAATGATGGCTGCAAATAAGGACAGCGTCCTAGCTGGCTGAAGAGCTGCTATGAAGACTGCTGCTGGACTGCAATGGAACTATGAGCTGAAGACTAGAAGATGGCTGATTTCGGTCCTCCAAACCCTCACCAATAAAAACGCTATCTCTGCTAGTGACAGCGCAGAAACAGATGGAATGATGGCCACAAAAACCTCCAGATGAATGGATCAGCTCCTCAAGACTAGTAATGCTGGAAAACGCTGTCAAGCCCCACTCACATGACCCTGCTCACCAGATCAGCGTCCCCCCTGATGGATCTGCGTCCTATATGCTCAGATCTACTAGATCTGAAGCCTCCAATCCAGATCTGCGTCCTCCTAGGTCGGATCTGCTAGATCTCTGTTGTCTCTTCGGTCTATGCGGATGTAGCAATGTCTCCTCGGATACGCAACCTCCAAGGGTGGATCCCGTGTTGTCTCTTCGGATCTGAAATTTGGATACGCATGTCTCCTCGGTGCAACCTCCCAAAGTGCGGGATCTAATACTGTCTCTCCCGGATCACACTCGAACTGAATCCTGTAATCTCTCCCATAAGGATACGTAATCCCCAAAGCTGGATAACGGTAATGTGTCGGATACGCGTCACTTTGTCCTCTGAAACCGAGCGTCCTCTCTCTCGCCCCGATGCGTCGCCTGCTACCCCGAGGAACAGCGTCCTTCCTCTCGGATCCGAGCTGCGTCCTTCCTCCTTGGGCGGTGCCGCACTGGAATCTGTGACCAAAGAAGGGCTTCTTCCTTCTCCAAATCTCCACACAGTCCGCTGCAATTCCCCCTTTGAGCGAAGGGTTAGCGCGAGAGAAATTAACCTTACTAGGGCGGGCACTCGAAGTCCCCCGAAGCTAAGGGTGAAACCAGAAATAACCTTACCCGGGCCGGCACTCGAAGTCCCCCGAGGCTAAGGGTGAGATCTCCGACCGGAGACACTCGGTTGCACTAAACAGTGCTGCAGACCGACTAAACAACCGGCGTGCTGAAGCAGACAGAAGTCTAGCTCTCAATATCAATATCAAATCATGCATACCAAATGAAGTGGAAACCCCTCCTTTTATAACGCTAAACTCCCTCCAAAACCTTAACTGCGTCCTTCACCTTGCAGTTACCCTTGGGTCAGCGTGAGGCCTCCCCTCATATACGTGTGGACCCCCAAGGCCCCCTCTTTAAGTTATAACGTTAATCGACTAGGAAAACACTTTATTTTATAAAGTGAGGTGACCCCTCTTATTTCTCACTTTATTTATTATTTCTAACTAAAGCGGCAAAATTAAACAGAAATGCAATATTCCAATTAGCAAGGCTAATTGGGAATATTACAGTCTCCCCCGGCAAAACGTTGCTTGTCCTCAAGCAACTGAAGTGATGGATGCTGTAAAGTCTGCTCGCTCTCCTAAGTGGCATCCTCATCCGGCAAAAATTGCTTGTTCTCAAGCAGTGCTTGAACAAGCCTACTCTCTAGCTGATGCTCCTCACCGATACTGCAAAATGTGCCTGGGTCCCACTGAAACCTCTCTATCTCCTGCATCACCCTGATACGAAGGGATATCTCAATGCCAGGATCCCAAACTGATTTCTCATGATACCGGCCAACCAACAATCCGCCCGGGTCCCATCGCCACCATGGCCAATAATAGCCCAAGTCCCATGGCTCGGACTGCTCACTGCCTCTGGCTATGACTGAAGACCATGACCGCTGCTACTCTGCATCTATGACTGTGTAAGCTGGCCCATCAACTGTGAACCAACTCGTCACCTCTCTCCAATCAAGGCATGGAGTCGAAAATATAATGAGGAATATCCCCCTCCTGTGGATCCTCCATCTCCAAGCGATCATCCAGACAAAATGAGCCACCTCCCAACAAGGCAACTCCTGAAAATCTCCTTCCATCTCAAGCTCTGGTAATGAAGGTGGGCTGAAAATATGAACTTGGCAAGCATCATAGCTTACCCCATGCTGTCCTTCTCTCCACTCATGACAAGTGTAGAGTCTATGCTGATCCTGGGCTGCAAAATCATTGCCCTCCAGTGGCAAAGTGAAAAACAATCCACCATAGAAGGTTCCTCTATCAATGAAGAACAAGCTGGCCCAAAACAACCCATCCATGAAGAATATGACATGGTCATCATGGATCACCCTAATGAGATGTTTGCTGAAGGTTCTACATGAGGATACATAATGCAAACAATCTCTCACAAGGATACAACATAGTCTCATCCACTGCAACTTCAGAAAATTACATGGCAAGCAATGTACAAGATTCATCACATCTACTAATGGATAGTAAATGGCTGAATATGACAACAACATAAGGCCAAACACTTGCCCATAGCTGTACAATGGATGAATATCAATCTCATGGCCCACCTCAAAAGAGAACGCATATGTAGTAGTGGTGGCCATGCCTCCTCCCATGCTCCTATTAGAACATGTAGTGCAGAAAATACTCAAATGCACATTCAGCTCATGTGTCTCTCTCATAATCAAGCCTCCCATACAAATCTGACCATATGCTGGAAGTAAGATGGTACATGGATCCATAAATGAGTCCTCCATAGTGTTTTGGCATGCTATGAAGAAGAATGAACCATGTGCTGCAAGAAGATAATCCTCCTCATGCTTGGAAACCCAAGTCAAGAAGAATATGCCAAAGATGTCTCTATCATCATTACCTCCTCTTTGTGCAACAAATATGAAGTGATCCTGGGACCTATGGGTTATAGATCCACCATATCTCTGCTGCGCACACTTCATCCATAATGTTCTGCTCCAAGGTGACAACGCTGGGAGCTCATGCAAATAAGCTCCTGTCAATACAAGACTTTGCTCTTTGACATGCTCCTTGTCAAAGACTCCTCTAATACTGCTGCAACAAGTGTGGAATACTCCCCAAGATGGAAGTGCTTCCCCGTCATCATCAAAGATCAAGGAGATAGTGCCATCCCCTCTTCCTGCAACATCATGCAAAGTGTGAGAGCAAATTTGCCCTTGCTCTCCCAGAAACAAACCAAGCAACCAAACAATTTGCTGCCTCCCCATACTTCCATCATACAACTCATGTGATGAAGACATAACGAGTGTCATAGCAACACCATGCATACATACTCTATGCTGCTCAATGATGCAAGTATCCAGCCATCTTTCCTCCACCCTCCGACTCTTAGGAAGAGTGTTTGCCAAGAGATGGCCAAACTCTTTCAAGAGTAACCAGCGCAGCCAAGCCTCCTGCTGCCTGGTAGCACAGATCTGCAAGTAACCTCCTAGCTCCTTGCTCATCATCCCCATCCACTCAATCACTTGTGGATGCCTCCTTCTCCTCATCCGGTTACTCCTCCCATGAGGGCTACCATCCTCCCAAATCAAATCTCTGATTTTGCACTTCATGGGATTTCGAAGTATAAACTTCTCAAGGATCAATGAGACCCTATCAAGAATCAAATAGGTGGTAGGCAAAAACCTCCCATCATGATGTGTATGGCTCAAGGGATGTCCAACACAAGCATGAGAGATGTTATCCATCCGAAGATGTCCTCCATCTTCTATCTGCTCTTGTGAGAAGGGAACCAAATCATTGTGTTCCATAGCCCGCTCCACCGAGTACCAACTCAAAACCTCTCGCCATCCAACCTCAACACGTGGCTGCTGTATCCTGTGCAACTCTGACCGTCTCATACCACTATCCAAGTCAACATCTGAGACCTGACTAGGTGGCTCTGCCTCTCTCTCTTCAATGGGAAGAGATGACCCAACAACTCTGCTAGTCCCATCCATGCATACCTGACGGGGAATGATCTGATGCTGCAATGTGCTCTCGGGTTGTACCATCAGGGAATCCAGTTGTTCCCCAATGTGGACCAGCTTGGCCGCCGACTTGGTACAAGTCACTCTCATACCCTCCAGCTCCTGATCCTGCAACAAAATGGTCTCCCGTACTGACGCGGCCTTCTCCCTCAGAACTCGAAGGTCGAGTCGAAGTCGGTGATCTTTCTTGCTCTGCCGACCTATCATCCCTTTCTCTGTACCTGCTAGTACCTCATCGAAGGTGGATACATCTCCTGACACCTCACCCATCTGTTGTGTGGTGCTACCACCCGAAGACTCGGACATGGCTCCAGTCATCACCTCAGTGGATGGCTCTACCGGGGTAGGCCCTACCTCCTCCACTACGATATCAACCGGCACGGTCAAGGAGGACTCTAATGATGGTGAGTCCTGTGTCACACTAGGTGTATCCTCGAACTCCCTGCAATCCTGTGTGTCCTCATCCTCCAAGTGCGAGGCATCCATTTTAATGATTTTCCTCTCCGATACCCGATCAAGCTGGAAAGAGGTATCCATCTTGTCCACCCAAGCTTTTTCTGAGCGCCTGGATGACCCGTCAAATGTCGGTAGATGGAATCTGTCCACTGTGCGCTGTAAGCCCCTATCATGTGAGTGCTTGTTCCCTCTGTGAAAGTTGTGAGGTCTACTATCACGCTGGAGCTGAACATAATCTCCACTAGCTGTGCTGTGGTCATCACGGTGGTATCCGTGCCCCTTGTGCTGCTCAGGGGGTTTGTTGCCGCATCGATATTGGAGATAGCGCTCAAAGGGGAGAGTATCCATGAATGCCTGTCCTAAGGCCTGCCACTCTGCAAAAACGGCTGCCCGTCGAGCTGGACTCAACTCTCTCGGTGCTGTCGACCCCTCGTCCTCTACCAGGAAGGTAGGCATGGTAGGACGTGTGGGTGCTGGATTATCCCTCTGTGCACCTCCCCGTACTCCTGTCCCTGTGTCTTCTGGCAAGAATGTGGGCATAGTGGATCGCTGAGCCGTCTCAATGGGGATAGCATCGTGCACTGGTACGTGGCGAGACACACCCGATCCCTCACCGATCTGAAGAACTCTAGGGAGTGCTCTCTGACTGATCTCCATGGCCAAGAGCCTCTGTGACATATCCTGCATGTGATGGATGATTGCATCCAGCTTCTCAGCTGTGTCTGCCATCGGATCCTGCTACTCTGTGTCCCTCACAGGCTGCTCAGAAACTACACGGTCGCTGCAAATCCATACTACTGCTTAACTTCGACCTCTGATTTACCCACTGGAAACTACGCAGAAAATTCCAAGAATTTGGGAAGGTAATCCTTGCCCAAAACCCAGAAAAACCCAGAAAACGTTTCTCCTCATTCCAAACTTCAAAATTTGACCTTTTTATTTTGGCCCTTTTCCCAACTGCGTTTCTGGTATTGTAACTGCTATTGCTCTGTATGATCTCTTTTCTGATGTCATAGACCACAGGCTGAGCCAGAATTATGCTCTGATACCACTGTAATATCCCCAAAGGGAAATAACCAGTAATACACAGAAATATGCCAGACAGATATAGAAAATACAATGCTGGAACCAGATCATGGAACAAGTACATATAGAATGCCAGAAAACTAAGCCATTTTATTAATCTGAGAATACATAGAGAGGAGTACAAAATAATCAGAATGAGTGCACCTATCCTTGCCCTAGGCAAGTGGAGACCCTCTCAGAACAAATGATGGCTGCAAATAAGGACAGCGTCCTAGCTGGCTGAAGAGCTGCTATGAAGAACTGCTGCTGGACTGCAATGGAACTATGAGCTGAAGACTAGAAGATGGCTAATTTCAGTCCTCCAAACCCTCACCAATAAAAACGCTATCTCTGCTAGTGACAGCGCAGAAACAGATGGAATGTTGGCCACAAAAACCTCCAGATGAATGGATCAGCTCTTCAAGACTAGTAATGCTGGAAAACGCTGTCAAGCCCCACTCACATGATCCTGCTCACCAGATCAGCGTCCCCCCTGATGGATCTGCGTCCTATATGCTCAGATCTACTGGATCTGAAGCCTCCAATCCAGATCTGCGTCCTAGGCCTCCAGATCTGCGTCCCCCTGGGTCAGATCTACTGTTATCTTTTCAGATCTATGCTGGATCTGCCAATATCTCCTCAGATCTGCAACCTCCAAGGCTGGATCTGATGTTATCTCTTCGGATCTAGGCTGGATCTGCCAATATCTCCTCAGATCTGCAACCTCCCAAGCTGGATCTAATGCTATCTCTCCAGATCTGCACCCTACAGAACTAGATCTGCAAATATCTCCTCAGATCTGTAATCCCCAAGGCTGGATCTGCCAATGTGCCTCCAGATCTGCGTCCTTCTGTCTCCTGGAACAGCGTCTTCTCTCTAAGCCTGATCTGCGTCCTTCCTTCCCCAGGAACAGCGTCCTTCCTCTCAGATCTGAACTGCGTCCTTCCTCCCCTGGAACAGCGTTCTGCCTGCTAGATCTGCGCAGCCAAAAGAAGGGCTTCTTCCTCTCCAAATCTCCACCTGAAGCTGCTACCAATTCCCACTGAAACTGAAGGGTGTTACTCAGAAAAGAACCTTACTAGGGCAGGCACTCGAAGTCCCCCGAAGCTAAGGGTGAAACCAGAAATAACCTTACCAGGGCAGGCACTCGAAGTCCCCCGAGGCTAAGGGTGAGATCTCCGAGCGGAGACACTCGGTTGCACTAAACAGTGCTGCAGACCGACTAAACAACCGGCGTGCTGAAGCAGACAGAAGTCTAGCTCTCAATATCAATATCAAATCATGCATACCAAAATGAGGTGAGAACCCCACCTTTTATAGTGCTAAACTCCCTCCAAAACTTTGACTGCGTCCTTCACTCTCCTTGGCATGCGCAGTTACCCTTGGGTCAGCGTGAGGCCTCCCCTCATATCCATGTGGACCCCCAAGGCCCCCTCTCTAAGTTATAACGTTAATCAACTAGGAAAACACTTTATTTTATAAAGTGAGGTGACTAAAGTGAGGTGACCCCTCTTATTTCTCACTTTATTTATTATTTCTAGCTAAAGCGGCAAATTTAAACAAAAATGAAATATTCCAATTAGCAAGGCTAATTGGGAATATTACACTTGCTCTGTATCCCACCATGTTTGGGCAAGGCCTTCCAATTGTAAGGCAGCCATCTGAATCTTTTGCTCTTCGGTGAGGCCTGGGCAAGTTTTGAAATAGGTGGAAAGGCTACGGATCCATGAATCCACCGTTTCTCCATTGCTTTGCCCAGCAAACTTAGGGAGTTGGATTCGAGTATCCAAACGCAAGGGATCTGGGGGATTTGGTTGTTGCATTTTGATTAATTCAGTAAGAGCAGAGGCAAGGTTGTGTAGTGGATTTGTAGCATTGGAGTCGGATTCCACTGCGTTGGGATATCTTCGAGGAGGCATCTTGGGCTAAAAGATCTATGGAAGGTGGGCTTACCCGATCTATGAGATGATCAAGAGGGAGAGATCTATGGAAAGTAGATCTGTGCACCTCCTCTCTATGTGGTGGAGTTTTGTGCGTTGTTGGGGCTAGGAGACCTGTGTATCCACCATCATTAAGAATTGGCAAATCTCATAGAAAATAAATAAAAAAATTGGCTCATCTCAAGATCCAATTTTCCCTTGGATCTCAGTCTCTAGTACCAATTGATTCATAATTTCTACAAGCTCTACAAAATCGATAGATAACTAGCCTGTAAGTGCGCAATGGGTCTGTGGACAGCAGTAAAATGGTGGATCTAACTACGCAGATGCCAGGGAGGTTATCCGTGAGATGGCGGATTTGTTAAAAGGGAGTAGCCAGGTTCTGCCATGAGGAAAGGCGCACTGACTCCCCTCAAATCCGTGTGAAACGAAGAGGCCACGAAACAATAACGCAGATGTTCACACAACAGACAAAAAAATATGAGAGACAGAGAAACGTATTTTTGGTCAAAATGAAAAAATAACTTTATTAGATCGCCCTCCCTTTTTATCAGCAAGGGCACTCTTATTACACAGGATGCTAAATTAAAAACCACTGCAGAAATCGAATTCGCCCAGGTAGGTATGCATGTTCTGCGCCTTTGACCTAGGCGTTAGGGATGCAGACCTGGCCCTATGCCAGCGTAATTAAGTGATAGCAGGTCTGCCATAAAGTTAGGGAGTGCGTCCTCTCCCTGGTGGCCCAAAGCAACCGAAGAATTTGATCGAGTTGATTCGATTGTAGTGAGAGGCAGTGATATTTCTGGTTGGAAGATCTCTTCCTGAGCCGGGAATACTTTGCAGAGAAGGCAGAGGGTAGTACGCAGAAGAGGCAGCGTAGTAGCTACGTTGGGCAGCGCAGAGGCAGTGTTGCAGCCTCGAGGAGATCCAATATTTTGCTGAGGATCAGTCAGATCCAGTGCCAGAGTGCCGGGGTGTGAGACCGGAAGGGCCAGAGATCAGCATCCAGCCAATAGAAGGAGGTGATGCAGTCCCCAGCCAAAGTGACGCAGATCTGCGCAGAGGCAGCGCAGAGGCAACGTGGGGCTGTCCAATTTAGTGTTGGGTCAAATCCAAATCTCCAGTGTCAATGTGAGGTAATCCTCACTAGTTCTCTGTCAGTCAGATTCTCTATGGATAGCCAGAATTTGGGCATCCAGTTGTATTCAGAAACTTCTGCTTAATAATATCAAAGCCTCATCTGTTGCACCAATTTTCCCGCACTAGGTTTTTCTAGGGACTTGGTCCAAAAATAACAATGTCATGTGTGTTTAGTTTTCTTCTTGCTCAGATCTTATTTCTGCGTTTATATTTCCGCAGTTTATTTATGTAGTGAAGGTTGCAGTGTATTTGCTTCAGTATTTACTTGTAGAACACAGTAAATAATTTGAATGATTAATCAAGTAGGAGAAGTAATATCAGTTTGTTGCAATAGGGATTCCGGGTTTAGGAATTTTCACAACTCTTTCAAGTTTCAACTGTAGGACCTCTCAGCTACATCGATTATAGCACCCTAATACACTAATGGAGATTAAACCACCTAACACTAAGATTAATTACATGTTGGTCAAATGCTAATAAATTTTAAGACTTAATGTATAACCAACAACATATATACACTACCACATTTGTGTTTTAACTATATTCTAACACCCTCAACAAATATACATCTATATCCATAGCTTCTCTCCTACTAGTCTGGAACCCTTTTTGAATCTGCCACCACTCACACATAGATAAGATAAGATAATTTTATTGATGTCTAACAAACAATCGCAAAAGCAGGCCAGTGGGACTAAAAGGTTTTCCTAGTGTGAATATGGTAAGGGAGTGCAAATGCAACTCCTATATCAATGTTGACAGCAAAAAAGAAGAGAATAACAGGAAGCAACTAAGCGTATAGCTAAGGAATTCGCTATTAATCTAACAAAGAAAGATATAATAATACAAGTGTAGTGACACAATGGAAAGGCCAAGGATTTAAAATCTCAGTGCTAAACAAGACCAATGTTCTAAAAAATGGACCAGTTTTACCAAAACCATCTAGTTCAACCAGTGTACAAGGGTTTCTAGTTCAAATCAGGGGTATAAGGTGGAAACAGTTGGTTCCATATGGAACTAGCCTTAAATGCCTGAACTAGTTGGCTCTGTATAGATCCATATGCATGGGACCACAAAAGTGATCCCCAAAAATGCAAAACCAAAGACCTAAAATGAATCCTAGACCCTAAATTTATCACCTTGGTAATTACTAGTAAATTGTAATATTAAATTCTTAAAGTAAAAGTTGACATTCTCCTTTACCTTTAATTTTCTATCTTTTTATTTAACTTTTTAACACTACCATTAATTGTTTCAGGATATTTGAGGGTCGTTCCAACTTCATCAGACTTCATATGGAAAAAGTAGAAATTATTTAGCAGTTTCTATTTGTAGCAGGTACAACTTGTGATGTCATGGGTCCAAGTATGCAGTGGTGGAGTGGTTCAAAGTTTTCCAATGCGTGAAGGATCATGAGTCAAGAATAGTGTTGAGACTCGAGAGGGTGGATAGTTCTCCAATGTGACATGTGGCAGCTTGTTGGAGGGTTTCAGTTAGCGTGAGGTGATAAAATTTGTTTCTAACTCACCTTGCTAGCTTGACAACTTGACATGCCACTTTTGTAAATTTTGACTTTCTTAAAATCCTAATTTCTCTTACCATCTTTGCCAACTCCAAACTCTTATCCGGCCTACTAGCTTTGTCCTTCCCAAACCCCAATTCAACCCATTGGTCATGCAATGTTATTTCCAGTATTCGCATGGGGAATATTCCTACAAGCCTGAATCGACTCAATTTGCATAATTAGCAAATCATGCTAGTTCTACCAAGCAAACAAAGCCTTGAAACAAGATTCCTGTTGTCAAGTTGTCAAACAGAAAATTCTATTTTGAGTTATTTTCTGTAATTAGTAGTTTCTAAATTTGCTAAGCCCAAACTTCAAAGGCTGAGTCAACTTCTTTGCATGCTTAACTCAATTTAATTTCATGCATAGCTGGGTTCCTATTTCACTTGCTATACTTAGATGCCTGTGTTGTTAAATTTTACCAAGTTAAAGCCTTCTTATGCAAGCATATTTCTTTATCCCAAAATTATTAACTTCGGGATTGATGGTGGGCCAAAGTCTTGAAGTTTTTCTGCTGGTATAACTCATCCTGATTATCTATGCAGCTGTTAGGTAAACTGCCTCAGAAAAGAGAATGGTCATGCAATGATATTATACAGGCAGATTTTGACATGATCAGTGGTTGGTAACTTGGTAGCATGTTTTGTCACAGCAACGGTGCCCAAATCAATTTTCACCCTGGCAGTTTGAGTGGCATTGTTATTAAATAACGAAATATGGATGAGGGGAATGTTGTACAATTTAGCTTCAGCGAGTTTCTGTAGGATAGAGTTAATGACAACCTTAAATTTCAATGACTGGTGACAGCATCATGTGGGGAATCCAAAGGCAATGACAAATAGATATAAGAGAGTCTACCATTCTTCTACAGGGTAATCAAAGTTATGATGTGAAACGATAAGCAGTTCCCTGAATAGGTTCAGCAAACTTTAATGATCTCAAACCAGTATGATGGAAAACAATGAAAAACTGTAAATATGAACCTCATCATAGATACAAGTGACAAGGTTATGGTAATGGAACAGATTTGGTTTTCAGAGACAGGAAGTTTGAGACCATGTCCTGACAGACAGAAAAGATAGGAGATGCACTCAAGGAAATCTTAATCAGGAGAGCATGAAAATGGTTATGCTAACCTACAGGTCAACTTTATTGGTGATTAGATGAGAAAGTGTCATGATAGGCATGCCATTTACCAATTATATTCCATCTGTTTTCTTTCCATTTTTGGTCCTTAAGATCTTTCCATGCATCTCATAACATGGGAGGTTTCCTTATTTAGAGAATTCACATTGTTTGCTTTATTTGGAGATTTAATTGGTTGTAAACTGACTGTTGAAAGCAGGCATCCATGTGGTTGACATTTCCTTGAAGATTATGGTATGAAAGCAGCTACAGGAGGAGTAAACAGCAAGGCAAATGGACTGAATAACTCCCCAAATCAGCAGTGAGTTGACTTATTCTTATCAGTAAGGTTAAAAGGCAGGCTTTTGCAACAAGATCCCATCTAAATAGCAGATCGGATACATTTGGCAAGCATGAAGACCTTGTCAAGCTAAGCATGTTTTCTTTCCTCTTCCACAAGCAGCTTAGGTGACTTACTCTTCAAGCTTTGGGCCTCTATATAGGCAGAATTAAGGGGATGTGCAAGGGTTGAACAGTATTCTTTAAGCAGTTTTACAGTAGAAGAACTTATCAGCTTCTCACCTACAAATTCCAACGATCCACTTCCACCAGTGCATGCTACTAGGATTATTGCAGCCTGTCATGTGTTGCCACTATGATGTAATTCGATCCCTTGAGTAACAGATTGATTATTGTGACTCTGGCTCTTTGAATATTTTAGTTGAAGAGTTGTTAGCAGTAGTCAAGTGTTTGGTTAGCTTTAATGCACTTACTTTGATTTATTCATCACATAAATGTAAGATGCATATTCTCTTCATTTTGTTTCTTTCATTTTACTATCGTAAACAACTTAGAGATCTGATCTCAACCATACTGATCTAACTAGAAATTTTCCTTGCCTTTGAGTGCTTACAAGCATCTCAAGGGCAAGTTTCTTGTGTGCTGACTTATTGGATTGTTCATGCAGATTACATAGCTTAGGAACAGCTCACAACCCCTAGGGACAGCCCACTGCGAGTGGAAAGCACCAGTTCAATGGCAAGGCTTCCAATGTTGATAACTTTGGTTGTCTATAATTATCAGACAAGTTTGCAGGCAGATTTCCTTGATAACAAGCAGAAAATCAACAGGGTAATCGATAATGAAAGTCATGCTGAATAAGTTATTTCAGATTCTAAATCACTCAACCAAGGCAATTGATACTGAAAGAATCTCAACAACAAGCACAAAACCACAGGAGACAAGTAAATGGATTAATCATTTGTTTATTACTCATAGCTCTCTGATTACAACACGGTCTGAAGAATTCAACTTCCAATTTCCTCCAAATTCAAACAAAATGGGATTATAAGATCACAACTTAGACTCTTATCCACCCTAAACTTCTAGGAGATGATAATCTCATGTAGAAGACTATGGTAGATTGACTATTTGAGGCTCTCTGGATACAGCTTCATGACTCAAACCTTGAAATGAAGAGGAAAAGAGGTGAGGATATTCCGATATACACACACAATGAAAGAGGAAAAATCAACCAACAAAATCCCTTGGATAGATGTAAGTGCATAAGGATGTAATAATAATTGTAATCCCATTATTTATAGTTGTGTTCATCTCCTTGAAAGCCTCAACTAGTGCACATTTTTGAAATAACATCGACATCCTCTCCTTAAAACAACAGTCTTCATGCACAAAAACAGCAGCATGCTTTTCCAAAAATCCTGCAGAACTTTCTCCACAAAAACAGCATTCTTCACCATCCATAAAAGCACTACTCTCTTCCAAAAATAACAGTGCTTTTGCTATTATTCTCCAAAACTGTCAGCACACTTTTCTAAAAATAGCAGCAGCAGATCCTCCTAGGAGCGCTGAGAATGAAAACTGTAGATCAAGCTTATCCTCATATGCAATCTTCAAGCTTATCCTCATATGCAATCTTCAATAGCAACATTTTGCACGGATGAGTTTCTCTCGTTTATCGAACTAAGCTGGAGCTTGCTTTTTCGAAAAAAGAAGCATCTTTAAAAATATGTTTTATCCTGAACACAGTCCTTTTCATCTATGTTTTTCTCATATAGATCTCACAGAGTTTACTTTTAGCATAATATTTTTCAGATAGATAATTCCATTTAAGAAATTTTCCCTTAAAATGGAAGAACGCCATGTTAGATTAAGGCTTGTGGTGTGCTGCCTTCTTGAGAAACATTTCGGATCATGCTTACCCTCAAATTCAGTTTGGTGGCTGCTCCATCTGCTCCTTTTGTGCATGTGCATCATACAATTCCCTTCTTTATCTTTGTAGGCAATAAACTTTTTTGAATCAGATATATTCTCATGATGGCGCTCATTTGCACACAACATTAGAGGAAGCAGGTCCTCTTTGTTGTTCAGAACATATGAGATAGTCTTATTCAGAGCATCCACAAGGACCTGAATTGCCTCTAAGCCCATGCTTGATGGAGATATATAATTAATACCTGTTTGATCAAGTGTTGCATTATTCTGAGAATTAATATGGCTAGCGTTTTTGCCTTTTTCATCCCGGTTAATAATGGTAAACCCATTTCTGGAGGCAATTGATATGTATCTTGAACTTTCCACTGACTAAACACATTTATTACTTGTTTCAACAGAGGGATTTCCATTCAAAGCATTATCTGTATGTGTAATGACAGGTGCAAAATCTGTTGAAATGGGGATAATTGCTTTGTTTTCATGAATTTCCATCTCTGGAGGCGGGAACATTGAGATTAATGCTTGATTGGGTACACACAGAAGATGATGAGCCAGGTAAGTATTTAAATTCACCCGAGTGACCATACTACGAGAGTATCTTAATTTTGATCATGAAGTTAAGAATGGCATTCACTAAAGAGCCTGATATAATTTATAATATGCATGCATGAAAAAGGAATCAAGATTAAAATACAGAATGACTTGGCTGAATATAAAGAATAAAGGATACCAAATATTTGCACAATATTAGTGCCCAAAGAAGGGTAAGCAATAAAATGAACAGAATCAAGATGGCGGATGCAGACATAACTCGGCATCTATTTAAGACTGGAGAAGCTACTAGTTGCTTTAATAAAGATCTTTATAAGGAGGAAGGGTCAACATAAAGACACTAGATATAGGAAGAGTTGCCATGTATTGTCCCAAAGCTGATGAATAACGTGATGAACAAGTAAGTGTCCAACGATAAAGAGCGCTACAACCAAGGAACTTCATAGGGTGGTCTTTTCTATAGTTAGAGGAAAGGCTCTTTGAGTGGTTTCTACATTGTTATGTTTAAGGATGCCAGGTCTGTTTGTCTCTGTGTTAGGTTAAACTTGACTTGGTCATATAGTCATTTTGATATGGTAATTAATGGGTTTACAGTTGGTAGTTTACAGGTAGGTAATTAATGGGTTTACAGTTGGTAGTTCACAGGCTCAAGGTTTTAGTAACCCATGGTTTTGTCTATGGCATTTGACATAATTGTGTCAAGCGGGGCTCTCTAGCCCAGTATGGTAGAGATATTGTAATGAAATGTCTTGTTTAACATTTTGACTTGGTCAAATTACATAAAAATTTAAAAAATAATAATAATAATAATAAATAAATAAATAAAAATTAATAACATATTTATAATTATAATTAATAATTAAACTAGCCTAGATCCATATTAACTCCAAATCTACCAACTGTCGAGAAGAATCAAATCTCCTGAGATGCAAACCTCTTTTAAAGTGAAAAGAGATTTGATTCGTCTATGCTCTTGGTAGATCCAGAGTTAAATGGATCTGGACTAGTATAGCCTATTTAATAGTTCAATGACTGCAGTATAAAAAGTCTTTTGGCCAAAAGTAATAGATCTATTACAAGTTGGTTTCCCCGGTTTAGGTTTTCCAGGATAATCATGGTGTTTCATTACTGTGTTTTACTATTGATGATTATTAATTATTTTCTATTGCATTTTATTTCTATTATAATGAACTGTCCCGGTCTTTTGGAAATTGTTATCTAGCCTATTATTTTGTTAGGAGATTCTCTCATTTAAGACCAATATCCTAATAGCCCCTGTTTGTCTTTGCACAGAGATGAAAATATCTTCCTAAACCGAACCTTCAGCAGGGCACAAGAACCCGTTATTTTTCTTCCTTATTCACAAAGCAAGGAAAGATTTTCGACATTTTGAATTTCAGCTTTATGAGAATACACGTACAATACTTAGTAGCTATTTACCGATTCTGATAGGTTTATTTACAGGAGAGAACATCTGGGTTATAATTCCCATGATCAGAGCCTCTTACATTTTAATCCACAGCGGACATGGGCTATCAAGGTTGTTGGGACAATCACTTGTTCTTGGATGTAGTTTTTCTATTGGAAGATGCCCGCCGGGATTTGAACTTGGATCAGACCTAACAAGGAGCACTACAACTTTCTCACTACACCACAGCCACGCCATATCTTATAAGTGTACTGAAAGAGTTTTTGGGAGTGAACAGGTGAAATGAAGATGATGAACACTTATCCTCAATACCAACCTGCAGTGACAGTCCTCTCAGTTTCTAATTTGGTGTCAAAGATGGAATGACAAAACAGATGCTTGGTATGTGATCTTCCTGTCTTTTATTCAGTTCAAATGCAGGAATCAAACATCCTACACAATTTAAATATGTTTGCATAATCTGATTACGACGCTAAGAAATGCGAGGAAAATATGCATGCAAAGAATTGTGCACAGCAATCTCATCTTCTGAAAAAAACCAAGAGTACCAACAATTGAAAACAAAAATGACACAGAAAAAGGAATGAATACAACGTTACCTTCGAGAGCAGAACACTGAGCATAAACGACAGAAGCAAAACCAGATCAGATTAATGGATGAAATCCTTCTTGGGTACTATTTGTCTTAGCGCTAAGAATCTGACTTTCAAAAATGCTGGGTGAACATTCTCCATGACATATGATTCTTTGACGGCTTTATTCCCTCCTTATGGGGAATGTAATTACTTTGCATTGAGTGGATCAACGCTGCTTGGGTGTCAGCCTTTTCAGAAAAAAATCGATGCCCGATTTGGGAATTCCGTTGAGAATTTAACTGGGTGGACATCAAATTTGACCAGAAGAATTTACATTGGACTAGAAGGTATGGTAAAGTAGCGCATTTGGTGCTTTTTGTTACGCGTTCAAACTCTAATGATATCCGATGATCAAGATTCTGTCCTAGCCACATGTCAATGAAGCCCTGGTTGAGAGAGGATTCTTAGTGCTAAAGGATCCATGATGCATTTAAGGCCACTCCCCCATATGCTTTTGGTTTTGAAGCACTTTTCTTAAATAAAATCAACTTGGAATTTGCCCAAGGATGTTGTACGCGATTTACTCTCATGTGATGTTGCTGCCAGACTGGCATATAGAGTACTTTTCTTGAATCACAACCTCATCTGCCACGGGTGAATCTCTTATGGAGAGACCTTATTTTCACGTTAAAATAACTTCTTCTTTTTTTTCAGAGGAAAAAAACATTGTTATTAAAAAAATAAGCAGTACATTTTGCAGAAGCATTGATATATCGAATGTGTAATGAGGAATCCCAAGTGGATATCATCTTATACCCATACTATATCTTATCACAGGGCTAGCTATTAACCCAGCGTATATCTGTGTATTATAACACATCTTCACGAGTTTTTATAAACAGCATTTCGATTTGGCAGCCCATTTTCCGCTGCCTTTCTCAAAATGACAAGCATAATTACTCATTTGATAATATCGTCCTGTGTATCAAAAAGACAAACATCAATTTGATCTAAGCTTTTTTAGGAATTGATCTTAAAATCAGCTTGCATAATACAGAGCGCCCAGAAAGTGTTGGAAATGTTGTCATTGATGGCAAAGGACATGGCAAAGGAGACAGCATAGAAGCAAAGAGAGAAAAAGAGGTAGCAAGATGTAGAGAGGGTCGAGCAGCAGCAAAAGAAGCAAGGCAGTAAAAGAAGAGGATGCTGAGACAGAGTACAAAGTACAGTGACATAGTAAAACAATCATGCACAATACAGAGGATGCTGAGACAGAGTACAGAGTACAGTGACATAGTAAAACAATCATGCACAATACAGAGGATGCAGAGACAGAGAATATAGAGGCAGAGCCATGAGATGAAACGGTCGAGCAGCAGAGAGTACAGTGAAACAGAGACAGAGAATACAGAGGCAGAGACAGAGAATAACAGAGGCGAAGACAGAGAATAACAGAGGTGGAACTAGTGAGGGCACAGAACCAAGAAAGAAACCGTAATTACACAGTGAAAACCTAATGGAGTCGGGCGTTCAACATATGGAAGCACCGTATTATAATGTCGAGAACGCAAGAGGAAACAGGAGTGAAAGCGGGAATTCTTTTAATAAGAGTTAAAATTTGATGAAGTGGAACCATGTGCTAGGCGGAACCCTGAGCAAACAGTGAAACCAGAGTTTTGGAAACCAGCAGTATCGCGTGCGTTTGGGAGTGGTAAGTGGATTTCGCTTTTTGAACGCGATCTAGGTCGCTAATGGACACGTGTCTTTGGGTGGTATTTGAATCCCACTTACATCGCGTAATTTCTGAGTGCTAACCCTTGGCCCAAAGAAAAATGCGATATCAACTGTGTCCGTCTGATTGCCAAGGCAGGCAGATCGACGATGATCACACTTGCGCGATGAACAGAGGTTAGTTGAGGCAAAGCACTGTGGGCCCAAGTCAAATGTATGATTGAAAATTGAAACATAAACCAAAGTTTAAAGCCGAACCTTATTTCTTATGAGGCTTATGTGTTATGCATTCAAAGGGTGTTATAATGTTTTTTAAAGGTTGTTGACATATATTATGAAAACAATGTTGTGGGACCTACATACACAGCAGCGGGGCCATGTATTATGCGAACTTTTGTGTATTGTGTCTATTATAAAGGTTAATAAACAGGCGGAAGGTAAGTTACATGCCCGTGAATGCAATACATTATAAATTGTTGGGTTAATGTTAGAAGCCATGGTTGGAAGGTAATAAACACTTGCACGTTTAATTAAGGGCATCAAATCCAATGGTACAGCGCTAAGTGATAAGGTCGAGAGTATGAAAATGTTTTATTATATCATGTTCAAACCTTAGAGAGCGGGTTAAGAAGGTTGTGCGTCGGGTTAATACACTTGATATAATAAACAAAGGAAGGGGTTCAAAATGATATGAGCGTTGTATTATAAAGGGGACCAAGATTGTAATACAAGGCATATAATACATCGTATATGTGGATATAAGTTGCAGTGAGCCCAGTTGAACTGTTGCTTTAATGGTTAGTGATTAACCATTGGAGAAAATGTTGAATGGTTGATATGTTTATATATATTAATTGTGGACCCCGACTATGTTGCGGATTAACGAAGAGGTAACCCAAACTTTAGACAGTGCATTATATTATTATAAACAAGGCGAATTAAAATAACTCTAGAGCCCAAAAGGTTATATAACTACATATATTAGTGTTGGGTTTAAGTTTGAGTCAAAGACTTAATATAATGTTGACGGAGGATATTATATGTGTAGTGTGGGACCCTCTACATAAAATTTCGAGAATCTTAACCCAAGTTGAAGGATACATAAAATTTGGAGCGATAATATATATATATGTGTGTGTGTGTGTGTGTAGCGCTTTATATACAAGGGACCACGGTTATAATATAAAGCATATGTATTATTGTGCGCAAGATTAAAAGAACAAAAGGTTCTATTGTTCGGGCTTAAAACAAACGAAGCAGAATATGGTGGGACCCTCACGAATCGCATCGGAGAAAATTATGGCAGCGAAACATGTTGACAAAAGTTCAGATTGCGATAGCGGACCCAATTCATTATAAACGGTGATTCTCATATTTGTTTGAGTTCCGGCTTAAAGCGCATCAGAGCAATTCATCGCATCGGAGGTGGAAGAGTAACATACAACTGAAAGTTCCGATTACGATTGAGCGATCGGATGATAGCCGTCGGATTTGCAGAAGGATGGACGGCGGATATGAGCTAGTTGATTACATGGTGGGGCCTCTGTTAATCGCATCGGCGCAGTGAAGCGGAAGTGAACAGTGAACCATCGCATCGGAGTAAAGCAGAATATCAGAACATACAATTGAAAGTTCCGATTGCGATCAATCACATCGGGACCATCACAAGAGGTGTAATCGCATCATAGCACAAGAAAAGATCGATTAGTTGAATAGAAAAAGGCATTTTATTTATTAAAAGGGTCTATTATGATTATATCACCGAAAGGCATTTGCGTTACACAAAAAGGGCATTTTATATGTTAAAAATACTTTATTATTACGCCGAAAGTTGAATTGCGTTATATAAAAAGTGCAGTTACATATATGTAGGAGTTACGCAACATCAATAAACAGAAAAGCATACAGAGAGGAAAAAGACAGAGATAGCTGCAGAAAAGACAACATGCAGTGATCCAAAAGGCTGAATGGGTTGAGTTGGATTTCACATTGTAACTGAATGTAAATGTTTTTAATTGGTTTATATTGTTTGTGATGCACTGGCAAGTCTCCATAGGAAACAAAACTCCACTGTAAAATTGAAAGTTGTACAAATTGCTGTAGTTTTCTGAATGAGCTGGAAAAAGGAGTAAGGAGACAGAAGGCGAAGAGTCAGGGCTATTCACTTTGAATTCCCTGTGGAATACGAACAGCATGAGGCAAACTTTATAAAGGATATCACAGTGATATGCATAGAGAGGTTAGAGAATGCAGAGTATGAAGAATTGAGGCAGAGAAAATAAGAAAAAGGAGGAGCAGAAAGAGATGCTACAGAATAGAGTTGATATCTAAGGTAAATCAGCAAATATTTTTTTTTGATTGAATGAGGAAGTTGGAGCTTCCCTATCAAGTTGAAGCTGAATAAATATCAATTGTAGCTGACTGAGGTTGGAGCCTCCTGTAGGTTGGTGCCTGCAGAAAATCAGTGGTGAGAGGGAGTTGGAGCTTGCCTTTGCATCACAACAATAATAAAATGTGGTTTTCTCCATTTATGGGTTTCCACTTATATTTGTTGTCTGTGTGTGTGTTGCCTATGTGTTGATATGTTCTATCCAATCTTCTTAATGCTTGCTGCTCTCATAATAAGTTTGGTGTAACATTATCTTAATACTTGCTGCTACATATTAAGACTGTTCACATATTAAGTTGGTTATAAAATTAAGTTGTAAATAAGCTTGATGAAAAGTTTTAAAAAGCTCATGTATGTGTTAAACTGATTCACCCCCCCTCTCAGTTTAACCAAGGATTCAACAATTGGTATCAGAGCCAAGTTCCTTTTGTACAAGTTTAACTACTGAAAGGAGATCCTAGGTCCCTAGGATGGCTAGTCAAGAAGGAAGCTCAACCAATAAAGCCCCTTTTTTCACCGGTGCTAATTATGCCTTCTGGAAAATCAGAATGAGGGCATACATAATGTCTCTAGGAATAGAAGTTTGGGCTGCTGTGAAATTTGGATATGCCCCAAAGGCAACTGACTCAGAGAAAGAAGCTAAACAAGACTTTGTAGCTAATGCAAAAGCCATGAATGCAATCTTAAATGGACTATGTGACGCTGAATTTATCAAAGTAATGCATAGCAAGACTGCCAAAGAAATGTGAGATACTCTTGAAAACATCCATGAGGGAAACAAAAAGGTGAAGACAGTCAAACTTCAAGTATATAGAGCTCAGTTTGAAAATTTAAAAATGAATGATGATGAAGATATTGGCAGCTTCTTCTTAAGAGTTGCAGAAATTGTTAATAATATGAAAGCTCTTGGAGAAACCATACCAGCATGTGTAATTGTACAAAAGATTCTAAGATCTCTTCCACCCAGTTTTAACCCCAAGGTTTCTGCCATAGAAGAAACATCTGATTGGGAAACCTTGACCATGAACCAGTTACTTGGAAATCTAACAGCCTATGAGATGAGACTGCCACAGAAGAAGCCAAATGTGAGGGAGGCAGCCTTTAAGACAGAGAAGAAGAAAGAAGAAAAGGAAGATATATGCTCTTGCTCTGATGAAGAAGAGGCCAAATTTGTCAAGAAACTGGATAGAGGCTCAGGTAAATATAAAGGTAAAATTCCATTCAAATGCTTTAACTATGGAAGAGTTGGACACTATGCTGCTAAGTGTCCTCATAAGAAAACTAGGAATCAGGCTCAAGAATCAGAGAAAACTATATCAAAGAACTGGCAGAAAGGAAAGAAATTCAATAGAAAATCTTTCTATGCTCAGCAAGACAGCAGTGCATCTGAAGACTCAGATGAACCCTCAAGTGAAGAAGGAACCTCTGAATTTATGTTGATGGCCATAGAAGAACTTGAAGGACTCCTTCTAGAAGATGAAGAAGAAGGTGAAGTTGATATTGAGGGGGAGCTAATAAGTGCCCTACAGGAGATTGATAGACTCAAACTGAAGTGCAGAAAACAGAAAGACATTCTCCTCAAATATGTAAAAGAAGAACAAAATTCAGAAGTCCTCATTCAGCTGAAAGTAGAGCTTGAAGAATCCAAGAAGGTAGAAGACATGTTACTCAAGCAAATTAAGGATAAAATTCAGGAATAAGAGAAGTTGGAAGAAGAAGTAGTATACCTGAGGAAGAAATTAGAAAATGCCCAAAGGAAAGTGTCTATAAATTCTTCTCAAATGACAAGCTCTGGTAAATTGAATGAAATTCTAGATGCTCAAAGGTCTCCTCTGATAAAAACTAGGATAGGCTATGAAGGAGAATCAAGTAAAGGCAAAGAAAAGGAAAACAAGAATATTATTTTTGTAAAAGCAAATAAGGATGATGAAGCAGTTCAAATGATTCCTACAAAAGAATAAACATGCAATGAAGGAGACAGAAACTAGAAGGAACCTCTAATAACAAAGAATGAAATAAATACTCAGCCAACAGAAGAAGGCTCATATACCCCTGAGTATGTCAAATTTGGAAGCCATCAAAGGAGATTCTTTCCTCCTATGAAAAATGCCACCTGTTATGCCTGCCACAAGCTAGGACACATTGCTGCATATTGTCATACAAGGAGGATTAATTCAAACCTGCAAATGATGCAAACAGTGAATATATTATCTCAAGCAAACAAATGGAGAAGACAACCTTTCATCAGGTATGCAAAATGTTTCTATGGATACTGTTTTTACTGTAAATAATTTGGCCATAAAATCATAGAATGCAGAAAATATGGACAAAGACTGATGTTCAAAACCTCAAGGAGGGTTTTGAATCATGGAGAGTTTACTCATACTCATATTTCTGCTAAAAATATGATTAAATGTTGTGTATGCAATAAAATTGGACATATGCCTTCTAAATGTCCTCTCAAAGAATGTGGGTCATCATCTCATAAAAGGTACCAAACAAAAGGATGCAAGCAGTGGAAAAAGAAGGTGAATAAATGTGACCTGGCTCTAACAGCTCAAGACCTGAAAAGCCAATGGTATTTGGACAGTGGTTGCTCAAAGCATATGACTGGAGATAGAAGCAAGTTTATAACCTTTGATGAAAAGAAATCTGGAAATGCTACTTTTGGCAATGACAAAGCAAGGAAAATCAAAGGAAAAGGCTCGGTCAGTCTAGATAATGACAGAGGAAAGGCCCAAGATGTACTATTTGTGGATGGGTTGAAAGAAAATTTGCTGAGTGTCAGTGAAATGTGTGATAAAGGCTGTGAAGTTATTTTTAGAGCACAAGACTGTGAAGTCAGATCAAGCACCACAGGAAAGACTCTGCTCAAAGGTGTTCGAACAGAGAGTAATGTCTACATAGTGAAAGAAGAGAATGAAGCATGCCATCTTAGAAAACTCGAGGAGTCATGGTTATGGCATAGGAGATTGGGACATCTTAACTTCGATCATATCATCAGACTGAGCAAGAAGAAAGCTGTCAGAGATATGCCAACAATAAAAAAGCCTTCAAATACCATATGCAAATCTTGCCAATTGGGCAAACAGACACGGACATCCTTTAAGACCAAAGATGAGCTATCAACAAATAGGCCACTTCAGCTTGTACACATGGATCTGTGTGGACCTTCAAGAACTAAAACACCAAGTGGAGAATCCTACTTCATGCTGATAATAGATGGTTTCTCAAGAATGACATGGGTTGCATTTCTCAAATATAAATTGGAAGCACTTGAGAAATTCAATATATTCAAGGCATTGGCAGAAAATCAAACAGGATGCAAGCTAAAGTGCATCAGATTAGATAGAGGAGGTGAATTCACAGACTATGACATTGCAGACCTATGCAATGAACATGGGATAAAACAACAGTTTACTATTGCAGGGACACCTCAACAGAATGGAGTGGCAGAGAGACAAAATAGGTCCGTACAACAAATTGCCAGAGCCATGATGCAAGAAAGTAACATTCCCCAAACCTTCTAGGAAGAAGCAGTACACACAGTTGTGCATATTCTTAACAAAGCTCATTTAAGACCAAACAGTGACAAGACTCCTTATGAACTATGGCATGGTAAACCAGCATCAATCAAGAACTTTAGAGTCTTTGGAAGTAAGTGTTACATAAATAATAATGATGAAAATCTGGGGAAGTTTGATGCAAGAGCAGATGAAGGAATATTTTTAGGATATGCATCAAAAAGTAAAGGTTACAGGTGCTACAACAAGACTCTTCGAAAAATTGTGGACAACATTGATGTAAGATTTGATGAAGAATTACCAAACAAGACAAGAAGTACAAATTGCAGCAATCCTCCAGAAGATTATGAAGAAGAGAACCAAAGTGATGATGAAATAAGCAAGACAACAAATGTTGAACTGAGCTCGAAATCCCCCTCAAGATACACTCAAAAGAACCATCCAGAAGATCAAATCATTGGAGACAAGAGTGTAGGATTCCAAACAAGAAGACAACTAACTAAACAGACATAAGAGGTATACCTAGTTGTGTTATCACAAATAGAGCCAAAGAAGTTTGAAGAAGCCAGCAAGGACAAGTATTGGGTGAATGCTATGAATGAAGAATTGGACCAAATTGAGAAGAACAATACCTGGGAATTAGTTCCAAGACCCACTGAGAAAAATATCATAGGCTCAAAATGGGTATTCAATAATAAAATGAATGAACAAGGACAGGTAATCAGGAATAAAGCCAGACTTGTATGCAAGGGATATTCACAAATTGAAGGTCTTGATTACAATGAAACATTTTCCCCTATAGCCAGAATGGAAGCTATCAGAATGTTTCTGGCCTTTGCATGCTACCATGACTTCAAGGTATATCAAATGGATGTGAAATCTGCCTTCCTGAATGGAGATATAAAAGAAGAAGTCTACATGGAACAACCAGAAGGATTCTCATTAATAGATAAAGAAGACTATGTGTGCAGACTAAAGAAGGCTCTATATGGGCTGAAACAAGCTCCTTGTGCTTGGTACTCAAGGCTGGATAAGTACTTGCAAAAACAAGGCTTTAAGAGAGGAGGAGTAGACAACAATCTATACATAAAAGCCCATGAAAATGAACCCCTGATTGTTGTAGTATATGTTTATGACATTATGTTTGGAAGCAACAAAGATGAGTTAGCAAAAGGATTTGTTGAAGAGATGAAATCAGAGTTTGAGATGTCTATGATTGGAGAGCTCACCTTCTACTTAGGACTTCAAATTTAGCAAAAGAACACAGGTACATTCATCTCACAGGAAAAATACTTAAAAGAGATGTTGAAAAAGTTCAAAATGGAAAACTGCAAACCTATGTCAACTCCCATGATCACTGGATGCAAGCTATGTGTTGATGATGGATCTACTGATATAGATCAAAGACTTTACAGATCCATGATAGGAAGTCTGCTATACCTAACAGCATCTAAACCAGACATTATGTTGGCAGTAGGACTTGTGGCTAGATATCAGGTAGCACCAAAACAAAATCACCTTCTAGCAGTCAAAAGAATATTCAAATATCTACAAGGAACTGTACAGTATGGGATATGGTATCCAAAAGGCAAGAGCTTCACTTTGACAGCATATACAGATGCAGATTGGGCCAACTATGTGGATGACAGGAAAAGCACAAGTGGAGGTGCATTCTACTTGGGAAAAAGTCTGGTGGCATGGCTAAGCAAGAAACAAACATCTATCTCTCTATCTACAACAGAAGTAGAATACATAGCAGCAGCAGCATGTTGCACACAAGTCATGTGGATGAAACAAACCCTCCAAGACATGAAGGTAAACATTGATGAACCTATCTCTATCAAATGTGATAATACAAGTGCAATAAGTATATCAAAAAATCCTGTACTTCATTCAAAGACTAAACACATCCCAATCAAGTACCATTTCCTAAGAGAACAAGTAGCACAGAAGGTAGTGAAGTTGGAATATGTGCCAACAAAATAACAAACATCAGATATATTCACAAAACCTCTTGCTAGAGAGCCATTCAAATATTTGAGAAACAAACTAGGGGTAGTGTCTTCAGATACTACTCTCTGACAGAAAAAGAAAGCTTCAATCCAGGGGGAGAACAGAAAAGAAGACATCATTCCAGGGGGAGATCAGTCAATAAAGAGAGTCACAAAAGAGCCAGAGCAACTAAAAAGAGCATGAAACAGGTCCTTAAGATCAAAGTAACATGGACGAGATTTAAAAGCACACTGGGAAATGAGCAACCCTTTGCCATTGATGTCAAAGGGGGAGAAAAGCAAGCAACAGAAGAAAGGGTCCTAAAAGGCAAGCAGAGGAAGTGTATTGCCATCAATGCCAAAGGGGGAGATTGTTGGAAACGTTGTCATTAATGGCAAAGGTGATGGCAAAGGAGACAACATAGAAGCAGAGACGGAAAAAGAGGCAGCAAGATGTAGAGAGGTTCGAGCAGCAGCACAAGAAGCAAGACAGTAAAAAAAGAGGATGCTGAGACAGAGTACAGAGTACAGTGACACAGTAAAACAATCATGCATAAGATAGAGGATGTAGAGACAGAGAATACAAAGGCAGAGCTGTGAGATGAAACGGTCGAGCAGCAGAGAAAGGTTGCAGAGAGTATAGTGAAACAGAGACAGAGAATACAGGCGGGGAGACGGGGAGGATCATCACCACAACGAGAGAAATAACGGTGGAGCCTTGATGAGGCGCAGAACCAAGAAAGGAACCGTAATTACACAGTGAAAACCTAATGGATTCGGGCGTTCAACATATGGAAGCATCGTATTATAATGTCGAGAACGCAGGATGAAACAGGAGCGAAAGCGGGAATTCTTTTAATAAGAGTTAAAATTTGATGAAGCGGAACCATGTGCTAAGCGAAACCCTAAGCAAACAGTGAAACCAGAGTTTTGGAAACCAGCAGTATCGCGTGTGTTTGGGAGTGGTAAGTGGATTTCACTTTTTGAACGCGATCTAGGTCGCTGATGGACACGTGTCTTTGGGTGGTATTTGAATACCACTTACATCGCGTAATTTCTGAGTGTTAACCCTCGGCCCAAAGAAAAACGTGATATCAGTTGTGTCCGTCTGATTGCCAAGGCTGGTAGATCGACGGTGATCACACTTGTGCGATGAATAGAGGTTAGTTGAGGCAAAGCACTGTGGGCCCGAGTCAAATGTATGATTGAAAATTGAAACATAAACCAAAGTTTAAAGCTAAACCTTATTTCTTATGAGGCTTATGCGTTATGCATTCAAAGGGTGTTATAATGTTTTTTAAAGGTTGTTGACATATATTATGAAAAACATGTTGTGGGACCTACATACATAGCTGCGGGGCCAAGTATTATGCGAAATTCTGTGTATTGTGTCTATTATAAAGGTTAATAAACAAGCGGAAGGTAAGTTACATGCCCGTGAATGCAATACATTATAAAATGTTGGGTTAATGTTAGAAGCCATGGTTGGAAGGTAATAAACACTTGCATGTTTAATTAAGGGCATCAAATCCATTGGTACAACGTTAAGTGATAAGGTCGGGAGTATGAAAATGTTTTATTATATCATGTTCAAACCTTAGAGAGTGGGTTAAGAAGGTTGTGCGCCGGGTTAATACACTTGATATAATAAACAAAGGAAGGGGTTCAAAATGATATGAGCGATGTATTATAAAGGGGACCAAGATTGTAATACAAGGCATATAATACATTGTATATGTGGATATAAGTTGCAGTGGGCCCAGTTGAACTGCTGCGTTAATGGTTAGTGATTAACCATTAGAGAAAATGCTGAATGGTTGGTATGTTTATATATATTAATTGTGGACCCCGACTATGTTGTGGATTAACGAAGAGGTAACCCAAACTTTAGACAGTGCATTATATTATTATAAACAAGGCGAGTTAAAATAACTCTGGAGCCCGAAAGGTTATATAACTACATATATTAGTACTAGGTTTAAGTCTGAGTCAAAGACTTAATATAATGTTGACGGAGGATATTATATGTGTAGTGTGGGACCCTCTACATAAAATTCCGAGAATCTTAACCAAGTTGAAGGATACATAAAAGCTGGAGCGGCAATATATGTGTGTGTGTGTGTAGCGCTTTATATACAAGGGACCAAGGTTATAATATAAAGCATATGTATTATTGTGCGCGAGATTAAAAGAACAAAAGGTTCTATTGTTCGGGCTTAAAACAAACGAAGCAGTATACGGTGGGACCCTCATGAATCACATCGGAGAAAATTGTGGCAGCGGAACATGTTGACAAAAGTTCCGATTGCGATAGTGGACCCGATTCATTATAAATGGTGATTCTCATATTTGTTTGAGTTCCGGCTTAAAGCGCATTAGAGAAATTCATCGCATCAGAGGTGGAAGAGTAACATACAACTGAAAGTTCTGATTGCGATTGAGCGATTGGATGATAGCCGTCGGATTTGCAGAAGGATGGAAGGCGGATATGAGCTGGTTGATTACATGGTGGGGCCTCTGTTAATCGCATCGGCACAGTGAAGTGAAAGTGAACAATGAACCATCGCATCGGAGTAAAGCAGAATATCAGAACATACAATTGAAAGTTCTGATTGCGATCAATCGCATCAGAACCATCACAAGAGGTGTAATCGCATCGGAGCACAAGAAAAGATCAATTAGTTGAACAGAAAAGGCATTTTATTTATTGAAAGGGTCTATTATGATTATATCACCGAAAGGAATTTGTGTTACACACAAAGGGCAGTTTATATGTTAAAAATGCTTTATTATTACGCTGAAAGTTGAATTGCGTTATATAAAAAGAGCAGTTACATATATCCAGGAGTTACGCAACAACGATAAACAGAAAAGCATACAGAGAGGAAAAAGGCAGAGACAACTGCAGAAAAGACAACACGCAATGATCCAAAAGGCTGAATGGGTTGAGTTGGATTTCACATTGTAACTAAATGTAAATGTTTTTAATTGGTTTATATTGTTTGTGATGCATTGGTAAGTCTCCATAGGAAAGACAACTCCACTGTAAAACTGAAAGTTGTACAAATTGCTGTAGTTTTCTGAATGAGCTGGAAAAATGAGTAAGGAGGCAGAAGGCGAAGAGTCAGGGCTATTCACTTTGAATTCCCTGTGGAATACGAACAACATGAGGCAAACTGTATAAAGGATATCACAGTGATATGCATAGAGAGGTTAGAGAATGCAGAGTATGAAGAATTGAGGCAGAGAAGATAAGAAAAAGGAGGAGTAGAAAGAGATGCTACAGAACAGAGCTGATATCTAAGGTAAATCAACAAATATTTTCTTTTGATTGAATGAGGAAGTTAGAGCTTCCCTATCAAGTTGAAGCTTGATAGATGTCAGTTGTAGCTGACTGAGGTTGGAGCCTCCTGTAGGTTGGTGCTTGCAGAAAATCAGTGGTGAGAGGGAGTTGGAGCTTGCCTTTGCATCACAACAATAATAAGATGTGGTTTTCTCCCTTTATGGGTTTCCACTTATATCTGCTGTCACTGTGTGTGTTGCCTATGTGTTGATATGTTCTATCCAATCTGCTTAATGCTTACTGCTCTCATAATAAGTTTGGTGTAACATTATCTTAATACTTGCTGCTACATATTAAGACTGTTCACATATTAAGCTGGTTATAAAATTAAGTTGTAAATAAGCTTGATGAAAAGTTTTAAAAAGGCTAATGTATGTGTTAAACTAATTCACCCCCCCCTCTCAGTTTAACTAAGGATTCAACAGAAAGTATCCTCTGTGCAGTGATTACCAGGGTACTCTGTCCGCTTTCTCGCTCTCTTGCCAAATATGATCCTGAACCGTGTTCCCGAGTTCTTGTAGTAGATAGACTTATGATTCCTATTCACTGTGTAATAATTAATAAACTTTTTTAAATATCCCATTTGGTTCGCTTGTCAAATCCATTGTATGATGTTCAGTTGTTCCAGTAGTTTATTTTCCCATTTTTGTCAAGAAGGTTTGCCTGATTGGGATGGTTCTGGTTCTGCTCTTTACTCGCTCGCTTTTTTGCAACCTGGTAGTATCCCACGCTCGCTTGCTGCTGTCGAAGAAAAGTAGGAAAAAAGGAAACAATAGCAAAAGGGGGTCAGTTAAACCATGTTAACCACCCATCAGGGGATGGGAATGTCAGACTTCCAAACTCGGTCTCCATGTAGATATTGTTCAACCCTCATAATTCCAAAAACCATATCCAAACCTTTTTTTGAAAGTCTGTCCACTCTTGTATTTAATTCCCTGTATATGTGACTAATTGGAGGTTGTTCCAGTAATTCCCATAGCCTCTTAGTCCTCTGCATCCAACCCTGTGCCATAGAGGCATTGAGACATGATCCTCCATTGAATATTCCAACTATCACCTTGGAATCACCATATATGTGTGGGTTTCTAATCCTCAAATTGTATCTAGCATATAGCCCACTCCAGAGTGCTATAAGTTCTGCCATAGTGTTTGTGCCCGGTCCAGCATTCCAAGATATATGGATGCGCTCAGAATCTGATATCTTTATCCAAACACCAATTCCCATTTTTCCCTCCTGACAAGCACCATCAAAAAAGATCGCAGGCGTAGAAATCTCATGTGGTTTGATCCTTCTAGAACGGTCTGCTGGTGGGGTGGTCACCTCCTCTTGATGCTCAAACGAATTTATGATGGCCTTGTGTATCCGTTGAATTGAGAAACAAACTTCTTCAAAGATAATTCTATTACGGGTCAACCAGATTTCCCATATGATGTAGAAAGACATGGATTTGTATTTCCCTTTTACCATATCCCACCTCTTCACTATATTAATGAAGTATGTAGGATTCCATGAGGGCTCAATAATATGGGGGGAAAACAATTTCTATATCTGCAATGCCAATGGGAATTCATAGAAAAGATGTGTCACAGTCTCCTCACTTTGTTTGCATAGTACGCATCTACTCGGTCCCATGAATCCCCTGCGTTTTAGCGCATCCCATGTGAGGATTCGTTTTCTCCACACTAGCCACCCAAATAGTAGAATCTTGGTGGGTATGGATCGTCTCCAATATGGCCAGAAAATATCATTTCTGTCAGGGCATTCCCCTTGTGATATAAGGGATATGTATGCCTCCCGAACCACAATGTTACCCTTTTTCAAAACTCCATCCCATATAATCTTATCCCCATCTCTGCTGTAAGTTAAACAGGCAGCCTTGAATTTCATTACATATTCTGCCCAGCATCCCTCATCAGCGCCTCTTAAGCCCAGATTTGATGCGCTTTTTAGAATGGGAACCTCCTGTAGCCAGTATTGTATAAGTTGATTGAAAAACATAAAACCCTGCTATGTGAGCCTATGGATTAAAACCGGATCAGGGAGGAAATATTGTCCCATTCCGCATATCTTATCACTCCCAAAAACTATACTCCTTCCATCACCGAATAGCCATATGAGCCTATCTGCAAATAAATGTAAAATCTTCTTATATCCCATCCATATGCCTGATAGACATCGAGGCAAGTGCAGCTGTCTGTGCATTAGCTGAAACAGAGATTCATTTTTCAAATATTTGGCATATACAATGTCGTTCCATATTCCATTTCCATTGAAAAATCGCCAAAGGGATTTAAACATCATAGCCCTATTGAAAAAGCGTATATTCAGTATACCCCTCCCCCCATCTACTTGGGCATGCATAACTTCTCAAATTTGATCAAATGTATCCTGGTTTTTTTTATCCGCGCCACCCCATAAGAATTTTGTCATAATCTGGTTGATGAGCACTACAATTCTTTCAGGGAGATAATATATGTGTCCCTAGTAGACAATGTATTGTGATAGTACAACTTGTATGAGAACCAGTCTCCCTCTCAAAGAGAGCCAACGGTGCGACCATTTGTGTATTTTAGCTTTAAATTTCTCTACTAACCACATCCAGTCCTTTACTCCATGTCCACACGTCTTGATATGAAAACCCAGATAATTTAAACCCCCGGACACGTGATTAGCTTGTATGCCCATGAAATTTGCAATAAAAAATATCTCCAGTTCATCTCCATGTTCGTAGATGAGTAGATATTTTCTTTTATTGATACACAATCTGGAAGCCCTCCCAAAACGAATCAGCATATAATGAAGGTATAAAAAATTATTCCTATTTATTTGATAGAAAATAAGTATGCCATCCACGAAAAAGGAGTGGGTGATGCATACCTCGTCGAAGAATGAGAAACCCGATATGAAGCGGGAGGCCACCGCCATCTGCATCATTTTGCTGAAACCATCCATGACAGTAATGAAGATCAAAGGAGATAGCGCGCAGCCTTGTCGGATTCCCCTCTGAGCTCTGAAGAATCTGGTTGAGGCACCATTAATAATAACAACATATGTTATCGATGTGATACAGGCCATGATCCATCAGATAATGTGAACAGGGAGTCCAATTTTGAGGAGAACCAATCTGATGTAGGACCAATCCAATGTATCATAGGCTTTAAACAGATCTATTTTTAGAATAGTCACCTCCTTCTTCATAGTATGCATCGAATGCATGATCTCCTGTGCTATGGCTACCGCATCGTGTATGGATCGGTCTTTAAGGAAGCCATATTGTTCCTTAGAAATATGCCTGGATAAGGTGTCCCTCATTTTGTTTTCTATAATATTAGATGTTATCTTGTACAATATATTGCATAGCGTAATAGGTCTAAAATCATAGAAATTCCGAGGATCAGAACATTTGGGTATGAGCGTTATAAAATTAGAGTTCATGTTCGCTGCAATATGGCCCGTGATTCTGATATGTTCCACCACCTCAGTAATTTCATTTGCCATGATATCGAAGAAATGTACATAGAATTCAGTAGGCCACCCGTCCGAGCCCAGACATTTGTTGGGAGCAAAGGATCTTAATGTAAGGGCCACTTCCTCCTTGGTGATCTCCGCATAAAGGATGCGTATGGCCTCCTCGTCAAACATCTCTGATATATGTTGAAGAAATCATTCTTGGCTGTCCGTGGAAATATTAGGATCTGCTTGATAAAAGGATGAAAAATGTTCGAAGGCCTCCGCCATAATGTCCTCCGTAGAATATGCATATCCACCTTGGTCCTTTTGTATTTTCCATATTGTATTTTTTTTCCTTCTTTCGTTTGCAATTCTATGGAAATTTTTTGTATTCCTATCTCCTTCTTTCAACCAGGTGATTCTGCTTTTGAGCTTCCAAGTGATCTCTTCATTTTTAAGAATCTCTCTCTTGCGGGCATTTAGCTTCTCCATATCCTTGAAATCCTATTCATCCGGAATACCTCTATCAAATTTTGAGTACAGACCATCTAGAGCTTGGGTGATTTCATGATACTCCTTCCTGAGTTTTTGTTTCTTTTTTATCTCCCATTCCTTTGTTATCACCTTAATATATTGTAGTTTCCTGTGAAGTAAAGGCCATCCATATAATCCTTCCGAATTGGTGAATCCAGTCCACTGAGATCTGATGATCTCATTATATTCCTCTTCAAGTAGCCATGCACAGTTGAATTTAATAGGGTATCCTTTCCTTTTAAAGTCTCCATTCCAGGCCAGCACTATCGCCATATGATCAGATATATCAGATATGTGTATGTGCGAACGAATTCCTCCCATTAAATCCATCAACTGTCCCTTTACCATTGCTCTATCAAGTCTCTTGCCTATGAACTCATCCCCATCTCTTTTATTGGTCCACGTAGGCAGAACCGGGCATGGTCGAATATCATATAGCTGAGCCTGTAAAAATATGTCACTGATGTATTCCGCCAAAGGGCCCTCCAACTTTTCTTTCCCCATGCTTCATCTGAGAGTAGTGTTGTATTGAAATCCCCAATGATGATTAAGTTTCCCAGTTCAAGTATACCCAATCCTCTAATACGATTCCAGAACTCATATCTCCCACGAGATGGGGCATATATGTTAATGATGTTCACCTTTTCCGGAATACCACAAATATATCCTGATAATAGAATACCACCCGAGAACCTGTAAGCCAAAACATTTACCATAGATCGGTCCCAGCATGCCAACATGCCTCTCGAATGCTCAGTTGCATCAACGCCACCGCATGCCATCTAGGATGAATGGCAAGTATATTTTGAATCGCTTTCATCCTGTCACATAAAGTTTCCTATGCAAGCACCATGATAGGCTTCACCGAGTTAAGTATGTCTCCCAGGCGATATCGTTTTGAGGGATCGCTCATGCCCCTAAGGTTTATGGATAGAATCGAGTTCATTTGGGGCTCGATAGGGGCATACCTACTCTAAGTGCCCCGTTACTCTCCAATGTGGTAATAGGTACATCAATGAGATCGAGCAATTCATCATTGAAAAGGGATTTGGTCTTCGATCTTCCACGATAGGGTCTCAAGACAGATTTAGGCTTCTTGCGGATAGTGACATTTTTTTTGCAGCGAGATGAGGAGGAAATGTCTTTCTGTTTTGGCATTCTGTCGAAGACGGTAAGTGCTGCAAAGTCAAGGCTGGGATTTTCCATGAGGGCTTCAATGTCGCTGCCAACACTCTTTTTGGATGAATCAGAGATGTCTATGGCGACCTTAGGGGTAGGGGAGGAAGGGGATGTCATCTCTAGCGAGGGCATGGATGGTGATATGTATAGCTATTCCCCTAGATGATGAGCATATTTCATATTTTCGGGCGCAATGAGGGGGAGGGGATTGCCGGTTTGATCGAGGACTCCTAAACCTTCTATGCCAATTGCATATGGATCAGCAGAATCGTCAGTGTCCTTCAAAGCATATATATGAGCTTCATACGGTCTATCATCAGTCGAAAATATGGATTGTCCTCCCATTGTAATATCAGCACTCCCAGTACGAGTGGGCTTTCGAACTCGAGAATGCATCTCCCCTATTGCTGTATTTCCGGGAGGGCAGTCTTGTGGAGATTTAGAATGGCTGGGAGGTATGGTCATTCCATCCCCATTCCAAGTTATAAATATAGGTTGGGGCCCAGTCCGTGTCTCTCCAAGCGCAACCACCTCCCGATGATACACATTCCCAATACCATCATCACCTGATTCATAGCTATCCCCACCAGATGTGGGTAAAAGTGACTTACCCGGAGCGCGAGTAGGTTGCTTGTTTTTCTTGGGGGCTTCCTTAATTTGTGTATTTGCTTTCATGCTGCCATCTGATGAGTCATCTCTCCGATTTTTATATCTTCTGTGACGTTAAAATAACTTGTATTAGTGTGTAGAAGTTTTATTATGTAAATTATTATTATTATCTAATTTTAAGTTTTGTTATGTAAATTATTATTATTATTATCTAATTTTAAAGTGATGGTCAAATTAACATTAAATTGGTGTATAAAATTTTTTGTTTGTAAGACAAAAGACCCATTTTCACATAAACATTTGATATATATAATGTAGGATTAAGACATTCGAAAAAAATAACATAAATGTCTACCCTAAAATTAACCTCCAATTATTAAAATAACTTGCATCAACCTTTAACTTGAAATTAGCATTTAGAGAACAAACATCATATATATATAACTATTTTGTGATTGAGACCTTTCAAGATTAACTAATGTATATCTCAATTTTTAATTCTTGTAGAATCTTTTTTAATTGGAATAAAAAATTAATTCATTTTGTTAAAAAAAACTTGTATCTAGTTAAAATAATTTGGAAATATTTTAATATTTATTTATAAGTAACTTTGCAGGTGTGACTTTATTTTTTATTTAAATAATCTCTATACACAATAAATATTTATTGCCTTTTTGTCATTCCAAAAATAAAATTATTTGGCCATGAATAAAAGGAAATATTGAAATCTATTTAATTATGTTAAGATTAATAAAAAATTAAAGCATATTTATATGTATTTAAAAAATTATTAACAAATATTAATAAAAATTAAAACATATTTATATGTATTTAAAAAATTGTTAACAAATATGTTTGGAATGTTAATGAAATTTCTAAATAATTTTTTAAAAATCTAAATTGTTATTTAGTAGTCTCTACTTTTATGTAGTAACATCTTATTGGGATAAAGGTAGTCACCAAGTGGTTTTTTTTGTAAATGTCACATCAAGTTTGTGAATTGTTGTAGCTTTTTTGGTTTTTTTTATTTTGGAGTTTTGTGTATTTATTTTATTTGAGACATATTATTTATTCATCCAAAAGTATTTATGATCTGAATGGAAAATGACATCCACTCATTGTGGTGGACAATTTGTCCTTTTACAAACTGAGGCTTGTTATTTATAACTTTTTTTGAATTACAATACCATGTGTAGATACCATGGACCAATACCATGGGTAGATACCACTTACAATACCATGGGTAAATTCCATGTGTGGATGAATACCATGTGTGGATACATACCATGGGTGGATGAATATCATGGATAGATGTCACTTACAATACCATGGGCGAATAAATACAATGGGTCGATGAATATGACATTTACAATACCATGGTAAATTCTATGGGTGGATGGATAACATGGGTAGTTGAATACCATGGGTGAATGCCATTTTCCATTCGGATCAATTTAGGTTCTTTGCATTTTAAGTTGCACTATGATGGTTTTTAATAATATCTAAAAGATGACTAAGATACAGATTTACTTTATTAATGCATCGAAAAGGATTTAGGTCTCTCCATTCCAACTTGCACATTGATGATGGTTTTTAATTATATCTAAAAGTTAACTAATTTTAGAGGTTCACTTTATTAATCCATCCAAAAAGATTTAGGCTCTTTGCATTCCAAGTTTCACTATGATGATGATTTTTAATTGTATCTGATATATTATTAAGTTATGCTTATTTCATTTGGTTGATTTATTTTGAAATAACTATTAAATAAGTTTAATTTAATTACTAATAATTAAGTGGATGGTAGGGATTTAACTTCCATGGAATATTCTTAGTAGCATTCACAAATCAAAGGTTGAACATGTGGTATAGATAAGCCACGGTATTGTAACAAAGTCTATTTACAAGTTAGGAATTAGGAATCTTATATGTAGATTTAACTTGTATACTAATTCTTTTTTTTTTTTGGTAAGCTTGGTAGTTCCTTTCATTTTTTCACTTTTTCATTTTTTTTTTACAACTCTATTTTCATCAACATGTCCAGATACATCACCCCGATCGGGGAAGGGAATTGAACCTGTGATAAGTGCTATAAGAGCCCGCCTCATCACCGTTTAACCAAGACCCCACAGACAACTCATATACTAATTCATTTTATAATTAATAATAATAATAATTTAAAATAAAGTCATAATTTAGTTAATTTTTATGGTTTTTAATATTAACAGTGTGAGATGTATCATGAAGTAAGTGTTTTGATCATTATCATGAATTGATGTTTATTGTCATTTACTAGTCATTTAATCTATATAATTGTGCTAATTATTTAATTGTTATTAGGCTTGCAACGCTTTTGTAAAGAGTAAAAGATTAGGCTTGACTTATTTATTCCTATAATTAATCTAAATGTTTTAGTTAATTTATTTAAAATATATATTTTATATATTTTTCCTTAATTTTTATTAATATAAAATTAATAATATTATTAACTACTTATTTAATATAAGATTATTAATGAACTATATATCTAAAATAATAATAATAATAATAATAATAAAGAAATAGTTTCAACATTCTAATTATACAATATATTAAATATAAAGTAAGAAGTAAAAATGTTTCATAAACTAAAATACATTGAAATAAAAGCTACATAATATAATTAAAGTAAGGGACTTTAAACATGAAGAAAGAAATAAAAATGTTTCATAAAATAAAAAAATTATTAAGATAAGGGCTACCTAATTATATAAAAAAAATCATTGAAATGAGAATTTCTATAGAATTAGTAAATTTTAAAGATTTGCCACAATTATAGTAGATAACTATTTCGTAAATGTTACAAATGGATCAGTTACAACATGTTTCTATAGACTTAAATCCAATTGGAAACTAATAATTCACCAAACCCCTATAGGCTTAAATCCAATCGGAAACAAATTGTTCACCAAACCCCTAGAGATAAGATCCTTTCACTACATAATATAATTAAAGTAAAGAACTTTAAACGTAATGTAGAAAATAAAAATATTTCATAAAATAAAAACGTATTATACTAATATAATTAAAGTAAGAGATTTTGTCATTCCGTGTTATAGCAAATGAAATTCAATAGTGTAATATTCCCAATTTTGTGAGCATGGGAGTCACTAAGGAGTTTTGCCCAAATTTAATAATAAATTTAATAATATTAATTAAAAAGGGGCAAATATTATTGGAGAAAGGTGGCTAGTATTATTTTATTGGAGAATAATGGCAAATTATTATTTTATTAAATGGTGGAAAAAGTGACTTAGTCGAAAATGGTCCCCACCAATAAAATAATATTAAAAAGGGAGTTCTAGAGGCATGAGGAGAAATTATAAAAGGAAGATGGACTCATTTTGTGGATTATCTTTGATCATTTTACAATTTGAACATTATTTCTCTTGAGTTGCTTAGCCAAGACAATCGTGTTGTTCAACACAAAGAATTTATGAGCGAGAATTCCACCTCTACCTTTGGTGAACTTCGAGTGTCACCCTAGGGGAGTAAGAAGGAGCCCATCTCAAGACTTCTCTAGGAGCTACATTGCAGAGCATTTCCAGTTGGAGCGTGTTTCTCTTAGGGCGCAGAAAGAAATTCAAAGGGGCTCAGAGAAGCTAGCAATCAGTAGAGTTTTGGGCAGAGAATTTGCAGAGATTTATCCATAGGGAGGGCGAGTTTTTTCCTTGGTGATTTGCAGGGCCAAGAGTGTTGCATTTTGGAGGGCCAAATTTATCTATTTCAAGGGTTTTTGGATAGCTACTGCGCAGATATTTTGACAGGGAGATTTCGGGCTAAGGAGAAATGAAGAGGCTTGGAGGAGTGATTCGTAGGGGTTAGAGGAGATTTTTCTAGTAATTTATTGGCCTTCTACATCAAAATTATTTCTATAAGGTATTTTCCAGCTAGTTAGAACCATCACAATTTTTTGGGGTCATTGGGACATGTTGGATTCAGCCCAAACCCTTTATGGGTTTTTGTGGGTTTATTGAGAAGAGTCTCTAGCTAATTTTATAGAATTTTTTGGGCAATATTCGGGCCTGAAGTCCTCATCCTTATAGTAGGGAGAATTGCTAGTTAACTGGGGAATCTGCATCACTTGTTGGGCTCAGTTTTGGCTTGGAGTTGGGCAAAACCCTTTCTCGGTATTTCTGGGGTTTTGGAGGGGAGTCCATGGATGCAATTTTAGGGTGATCCAAGCATTCTTCAAGGAATAATATTTATTCTCATTCCAGCAGTAGTAGTAATTTTATGGGTAGTGTGTAGTACCAGTTTGGGCCAGTATTTCCTCTAGATCAAAGTTGTATTACATGGGGTTTGCATAGCTTATATAGCAAGCCCAGGTTCTAAAACTTCAACTCATTTTAAGTACTCTTTTATCATAAAATTGATAAAATGGCTCAGATTGTGTTGTTGGACATTTTTGTGTTTTAATTATTGTGTATGAGTTCCAGTTTATTTACTGTTCCTATTCCATTGTTTGGTAGTTGTTAAATTTCAATTAGGAATATTACAGTGGTATCAAAGCATGCTCTTGGCCAGTTGTGGGGTAGCCAATAATATCATGGAATATTTTTCCGTGTATGCACTGTGATTGATGAACCATAAACAAACCCATGGCTCAAGGGAGAGTGAGTAGAAAAGGGGGGAAAATGACCCTCACCCACTTTGATGGCTCAACTAGGAGTTCTGTCAAAAATGGGTACAAGAACTGGACACATATTTTTGGCTACACCCCATAAGGGAGGTAGATGTTATTAGAAATGCCACTTTTCACTTGGATGGAGATGTTACGAAGTGGTGGTACTGAGGGTTTACCCCTTTGGGTCATGCACATATCACATCCTACACAGAGTTCACATGGAGGCTCGTGGAGAGATTCGATCGAGAGGACACTAGACCCCCTTAAAGGGAGTGGACAGAACGAGGACAGTTAGAGGGTGAGACAAGAGGGCAATTCTACTGGTGGAGACCGGGCTTTAGATGTCAGGAGCTTGAGGAGGAGGTTGAGCAGGAGGACACGCAGGATGGTGAGGGGCACATCGACATTCCCAGTGTGGCGCAAAAGTCACCATTTTTGGAGACCTATTTGATAGCACTAGTTGACACCTTAATGGAGAGAGTAGAGCATACACCAATAGAGCCATTTGTTGATGAGGTGTCGTTCCCACCTGAGGTTCTAAGAGACACAGAGGTCCCTAGAGCCATGACTGAGTTCCAAAATGACAGTCACCTACAGTAGCATGGAGAACACACACGGGGACATGATCTAGTCATGGAGGGGCGGGTTGTGACTCATGATGAGCCCATGGTGGAGGAGCATGAGCAATCATCTTTTGGGACAACCACCGATTTAGAGCATACAAATGCACAAACCGTCAGCAAAGCCACAATAATTTCAGACATTATCTCTCTTTGGGATTATATAGATGGGATTGTAGCAATGTTAGGCTATCTCTGCACAGCGAAAAGGGAGATGCAGAATTACCCCGACAGATTTTATGTATCGACCAGGTCAATGTGATGAGGCAAAATGAGCTACACAGGGAGAAACATTCGTAGGATAGGAAACTGGTTCCATGTATGGTTGTTTATGAATTTGATCCCTCTCTTGGGGTTAGATGGCGAGAGATATTGAGTTAGTATCCAGTGGAATTGGTTAGGAGGTTGGATGCATCCACGACCACGATTCAGTAGAGGTTGTGGATTATTGTAGGGGCTAGAGGGCCAGGCTGTTGTTGGGATCTAGGTGGGATTCTCCATTACATCATTGAGTCAGTAGGTGATTGTAGTAGTTGCGTGATGGGTTCAGTGGTTGGGCGCACACACCATTTCATATCCCCTGTAGACTTCCTGACATAACTAGTGACAAGATGGATTGACAAGGGAGCAAGAAGATTTCATGAGTTATCATGGCATGTTGGGCGTACATGGGATTGTAGGATGATTAGCCTACTCTAGCAAGAGTTGGTAGGAGGATATGGCATTGATAGGCCACCAGATAGGGTATTGTATGGATACAATGCCCTCTCACTGATATATTAGACACGGGAGTTATTGACGATAGGCTCGGTAATTTCATTCACATTATCATGTAAGGAATTAGGCCGCATAGGTCTATCCAGGAAGAGGAGGAGATATAGCTCACATCGTGGAGGGCTTACCAGTAGAGTGGTAGTAGATATGGTGACCCTGACAGGATGCAAGATGATGCCTATGGACTCGGTCTTAGACCTTGATATCCAAGGATGTATAGGGGGTATGCAGCAGTATGAAGCAGTTTGCGGAGGAGCACGAATGTGTGTAGTGGTGTGCAGGGTTGCACTGTGGTGTAGTAGGAGTGGTTCACATCTCAGTGCATTCCCTCATAGAGTGACAGACACACCGATATAGGAGGGATACCATATGATCCTAGATGATGCAGCAGCATGCAACAAGGTTCAAAGATGCACACAGATGTGCAATTGGGTGCAGTTGTATGTCAGGAGACACAAGGATACATGGTTATATGAAGTAGTGTGCGAGGTTGCACTATGGACTGAGGGAGTGTTACTAATAGGGAGATTCCTTGACATGGATTTCAGGCATGCCATTGGGGTGGGCATACCCAATTTGGGAGAGCGGATCAGTCATGGGACAAGTTGGGAGTGTCCGTATGGGTTCTTGATCATACCCATCGGAACCCACGCATCTTCCACCCGTTGGCACCACGTGCAGTTGATGGGATCCTTATTGTGTTTGATCCAGAACCACATTGTGGATAACATTACTTAGGGGATTTTCCTGAGAAGACTCTATGAGATTCAATGCCTTAGGGGCACGATAGATATTATCCAGTGGCAGAGCAGGGTCGGTGCACAAGTTGACAGCCATAGGTTTGGAGATGAGGTGATCTTCTATAGGGGTGGCATAGGGTTCATCATTGAGCCTGCGTTCGGGGAGTTGGTCACGGGGGATACATCTTCCACTCTTTCGACAAGGCATGTTGGGATCCTGCATCAGCAGAGGATACAATGTATGATTGAGGCAGTTTTCCAGTGGGTGTCTAGGCTCCAAACATTGTATTGGAACATTATCGAGAGGGAGGATGGAAGAATTAGTGGTGATGGTTGGCAAGAGCAGGATGGATCCACATACATTGAGTTTATTATGAGTATCAGACCCATATATTGGCTGCATTCGGGGGGTAGATATTTGGCACTTGCGTTTTCCAGCAGTCATCAGTACTACGCAGTGGAAAGCAAAGGCCAGTTTAGCATGTATAAGATTAGTTCCTGATATATGGATCATATATATTGATTTCATGCAGAGACTGGAGACTAAGCACAAATGGATTTCAACAGTTATCATAGCTATGTCGCAACAATTCTGGCTATGGGATCCAGGGATTCAATTGGTTGATAGATCACTTTATCTCATGATGAGTGGAGTCTTGGCAGAGAGTGATCTAGTTCACTCTTGGGTTGACACATGGGGCTTCATGGAGGCCTTCATCGTATGGCGAGGCAGGCTTTCCATGTTGCTGCATAGGTTCAGAGTTAGCTTTGTATGGGTAGTCTTTGGAATCATGGAGATGCCTTTGTGAGATGTATTTGGAATTTTTTAGCATTTCACCACCAGGTTCCAGGAGAGGAGGATACAATATGTGCATGATGGTCAGTCAGTTGTAATCAGAGTGGCACAACATCAACATGGTGGAATATTTTTGAGATTAGCATGGAAAACTGGTATCGAGGAATTCATTTATGACAAGATGGTGTGCGAATTCAGGGTGACTCAGTGGCACATTTGGGACCCTAGTATTGTTTGCAGTGATAGTTTGATCAACACACAAATGGAGCGCTTGTTCAAGCATTTCTTTAGGACAAGAAATTTTTAGCGGGGAGAACTGTAATAACCCCAATTTTGTGAGCATGGGAGTCACTAAGGAATTTTTCCCATTTTTAGTAATATTAATTAAAAAGGGGAAAATATTATTGGAGAAAGGTGGCTAGTAATATTTTATCGGAGAATAACAACAAATTATTATTTTATTAAATGGTGGAAAAAGTGACTTAGTGGAAAATGGCCCCCACCAATAAAATAATATTAAAAAAGGAGTCTAGAGGCACGAGGAGAAATTATAAAAGGAGGATGGACTCATTTTGTGGATTATCTTTGGTCATTTTACAATTTCAACATTATTTCTCTTTAGTTGCTTAGCCAAGACAACCGTGTTGTCCAACACAAGGAATTTTCGAGTCGGAATTCCACCTCTACCTTTGGTGAACTTTGAGTGAAGGGAGTAAGAAAGAGTCCATCTCAGGGCTTCCCTAGAAGCTACATTACATACCATTTCCAGTTGGATTGTGCTTCTCTTATGGCGCAAAAGGAAATTCGAAGGGGATGAGAGAAGCTAGCAAACAATGGAGTTTTGGCCGAAAAATTTGCAGATATTTATCCATAGGGAAGGCAAGTTTTTTCCTTAGTGATTTGCAGGGCCGAGAGTGTTGCATTTTGGAGGGTCGAATTTATCTATTTCATGGGTTTCTGGATAGCTATTGTGCAAACATTTTGACAAGGAGATTTGGGGAGTTCACACTAAGGAGAAATAAAGAGGCTTGGAGGAGTGATTTTCAGGGGTTGGAGGAGATTTTCTAGTAATTGATTGACCTTCTACATCATAATTATTTCTACAGGGTGTTTTTCCAGCTAGTTAAAACCATACACATTTCTTGGGGTCACCGAGACACGTTGGATTCAGTTCAAACCCTTTCCGGGATTTTGTGGGTTTTATGAGAGGAGTCTCCAGCTAATTTTATAGAATTTTTTGGGCAATATTTGGGCCTGAAATCCTCATTCTTATAGTAGGAGGAATCTGCATCACTTGTTGGGCTCAGTTTTGGGTTGGAGTTGGGCCAAACCCTTTCTAGGTATTTATGGGGTTTTGGAGGGGAGTCTGTTGCTGCAATTTCAGGGTGATACGAGCACTATTCAAGGCATAATATTCAGTCTCATTCCAATAGCAGTAGTAGTGATTTTTTTGAGTAGTGTGCAGTACCAATTTGGGCCAGTATTTCCTTAAATCAAAGTTGTATTACATGGGGCTTGCATAGCTTGCATAACAAGCCCAGTTTCCAAAAATTTAGCTTATTTTATGTACTCTTTTATCATAAAATTAATAAAATGGCTCAGATTGTGTTGTTGGACATTTTGGTGTTTTAATTATTGTGTATGAGTTCCAATTTATTTACTATTCCTAGTCCATTGTTTGGTAATATTTGTTAAATTCCAATTAGGAATATTACAAATAGACACTCTATGTTTCAATCATTCAAGGATAATTGCACTTGGAATTGATTTTTTATGCAAAGAAATTACTAAATAAGGATTATGTATTCATTGTTAGAGTATAGTAGGTATGGGTTTATTTACATGATGGTTCGTGCCTAAATACGGGGATTATGTTAATGGATTGTGTCGAGGAAAATTTTAGATAGATATACAGAGTTTGGGTGGTGTATGTTGAGCTTTTATTTGTTAACATAAAGGTTGGTCTATTTAGAATTTATAAAAAACTTTGATGTGATTATACAAAGGAAGGTTTATGCATGCAAGGATTGAAGACTATTTACATGTTTTAGAAGGGTTGGCTATGTATTGGACGGTAATAGTGATTCAATTGTGTGTGTGTGCATGTGTCCATATATATATATATATATATATATATATATAAACATGTCAAGCTTCAATTCAAGTGGATACGTATTCAAGTGGATTGATAAGAGTATAAATAAACCAAACTATGATTTTTTTTATAAATTTAGTATTTTTAACCAATTCACTAAAGTAAATCTCAATGTATAGGAGTAAAACAATGATTGTTTTAATGTGTAGGTTATAGGTGGTTGATCAGAGCATGGCCATAGTCATGGCTATTTGGTTCATCACATTAGCTTTATGACAACTTAACACAAATTTAAGTCTATTATTGCTACAAGAAATACAAAAGTATTTTACTTAAAAATTCAAAATTCAGGATTGAAGTAACCTAATGTTCAAAATTCATAAAATAATGACTAGAAATATGTTATGAAACAAAAACTAGAAGAATGTAAGTCTAATCAACTAAATATATAACCCCTTACCACCATAAATGGACCCAACTCCTTGGAGAAACGGGCTAAAAATGCGAACAATAGTTACATGAACAACAATTTACACACAGGAGAGTAATTTTTATATTACAAAGATTAAAAACACTAATTAGAATTGGTGTATAATGCATACAAGTGTCTTTATGTAGAGATTGAATGACAGGATATTTGAACTTGTAAAAGAAATTAAAAGCAAAGGAAATCCTATGATTTTGGTGACTATTACAAATCATAATTGAGCCATCTAATGTTATGTTGAATATAGTTACAAGGCATCTAACACAAATGGAGTTAAGGTATCTTCTAAATAGATGACATAAATGTAGGAATTTTTAAGATGCCATTAATTTTTAGATGTTCCACACTTTAATCTCCATGTGAAATGTTTGGTTACATACAAGGTAATCCTTGTGATGTATTAATTGTAGTGCACGACTAGATTGCATGATATCATCACTTGAATCATAATATTTGGCTAAAAGGTTTATTAGTAATACTATGTACATAAGGTGTTATACTTCAAACTTATCTTAAGAACATGAATTATCACTAAAATTAAGTCTTAACATATCTAATGACATTTAAGGCCAGGAATTGGAGATTAAGGTAGGGAAAGATAGTAAAACTATGGTTAGGAATGGTAAAATATAGGAAGTATGGGCTGAAAATGGTATCAATTTGACAACCCATCATCTCACACCCCTCCCCCCCCACCCTCTACCAACATCATTGTATGTCCTCATACAACTTTGCTTCCTCCTTAGAATCATCCAAATGTAATGTTGTCCGTTGAATGATGGTTGTCCATACTCAAGTCTTGTCATAGAACCCCAAAGTTGTATCTATGTAATGAAAATGTATAATTTCATCCGTATTATTCCAATAAAATGTAACTTTCTAGTCATTTGTTTGACACCAAAGAATTATGTAATGAAATTTTAAATCAATCCATTGGTTGCCATGTTTATTCATTGAGTTAATGTAGATATTGGCTTTTGATAATGCCAACTAGAAATCTGGTTACTTTGTGGGATTGTGATTCCTCGGTTTAATGTGAACATGATTCACCATATCATGAGATATCAAATATGCTCACAGAGAATTTGTTTAGACAACATCCTGATTATCTAAGATAACTTGTCAGTGTGCATTTTTAAGTGTAGAGGATATTTTATGGAAAATCTAAGAAGTACTTGATGGTCATCAATAACAATGAAAGGGAGAGGATACTCCTCCATGACTATGAAATCAAAATTACATTTTGCTTGAGAGTGGAATTCAATTTCGTCCTTCCATTCAATGAGACCATATATGAATGATGTGAATTCTCTCACTTGTATATCCCTCGCTCAAGGGTTGGGATTCCATCGTAAACAATTTGGTAGCAAGAAATTAAAGAGATACAATTCACATAATAGATTGTGTTCATGTATAATGATTTTAAAATAAGAATCATTGAAATCTGAAGGAGTGGAAATCTTATATATATATATTGGAAGCTAGTTGTGTGAGTTCTACCCATCTTTCATGTAACTATTCAAAGATTCATTTGGCAAGAGGAGGCCTCCAACTCTAACAAACATGCATCTTGTAACTTGATTTTTATCTCTAACAATTTGTCCTTATAGCCTTGAATTCAGTCTTTCCTTTTATTTTCCTACTAAAGATACATTGAAAACCAATGTTCTTTTAACCTATTAATAATTTATTTTTATCTCTCTCTATCGATGATCTCTAAATCAAATAGTTCATCCTTATTTCTCCAACCGGTGGATCTAGTTGTAATTACATGAAGGCATGTACATAATTTAAAATAGTATTCACAACTTTCTCAACTTCAAAGAGTATGCCAATAGAATTTGCACACTCTTTTTCAATGCTTAGCCTTTATTCTTTAGGCAACTATTATTAGCCTTGATTTTCTTGTGTTTCTATTACTAATTAATCGTATATTTTCTCTCCATGATGAAGAAGCTTAGTAGTGAATACCTTAGTTTTCTTATCATTTATGTTACAAGAAGTCTTGTATGTGAGTCTTGTATTTTTTGTGGCCATACTTATAGGTATCAGGTATGCATCAGGTAATTGAAGGGTTATGACAAATTCTTCGCTTTCTGATGATGAGATAACAATTCAAGCATAAAATTCCCCAATTTCAAATCATGTAGTGATGATGTGAGGTACTGGAATTGTGGCTTCTTTGACTTCTTCTACACTTTGTGAACTACCATCTAGACTAAATTTTTACTAGATAGTTAGTGATCGAGACTTTGAGGATTGAAGCCATATTGGTAGAACCCTTGCATGGGGTTTTTTGCTATCCCTTATCTAAATAATTTTGACTTGAAAAATTGTAGGGTACTACAATTTCAAGTGTAATTATCAAAGCAAAATTGAGATGGATTATGAGGCTAGGTTTTAATAATGTGATGGAGTGGTAAAGTCTTTGACAATGGGACTTGGATTCATATGTATATGTATTCAATGCTAAATTTATAATCAGGATTTTGGGAGTGCACTTATATCTCAACAAATAAAAGCTTCAAAAGAAGAGAAGGTTATAATTGCATGAAGCCATGTACTAAAATAGTATTCACAATTTTCTCAACTTCCAAAAGTATGCCAATAGAATTTGTACATTTTTTTTGCATGCTTGGCCTTTATGCTTTAGGCGTCTATTATTAGCCTTGATTTTCTTGTTTTCTACTACCAGTTGATCATAATTGTTCTCTCCAAAATGAAGAATATTAGTAGTGAATACCTTAGTTTTATTATCATTCTTGTACAAGAAGTCTTCATCTTCAAGTCTTGTATTTATGTGGCCATACTCATAGGTATCAGGTATGCATCAAGTGATTGAAGACCTATGATGAATTCTTCAATTTTTTGATGATGAGATAACAATGTAAGCAGAAGATTCACCAATTTAAAATAATGTAGTGGTGATTTGAGGCACTAGAATTGTGGATTCTTCGACTTCCTCTGAACTTGGTGGACTACCATCTAAGCTAATTTTTACTTCTATTAGTGGTTGAGACCTTAAGGATTGAAGCCATATTGGTAGAACCCTTGTGCGGGGTTTTCTACTATCCCTTATATCAACCATTTTGACTTGCAAAGTTGTAGGATACTACAATTGAAAGTGTAATTATCAAAGGAAAATTGGGATGGATTATGAGGGATTCAGGGTAGGTTTAATAACATGATGTGAGTGGTAAAGACTTTGATAGTGGGACTTGGATTCATATGTATATGTATTTAGTGTTGAATTTATAATCAGGATTTTGGGAGTGTGTTTATATCTCAACAATAAAGGCTTCAAAAGAAGAGAGGTATTCTTAGACCAAATTTAAAAGATTACTCAAATTTATACAATAAATTTAAATCATTAATTCATATATTACCTTATGAATTTGTAATGCCATGTATTAGGAAATAAATAAATGAATAAACTTAACTTTGGGATGAAGTTCCTTAAAAAAGGGAAGTGTGTAATGTCCCTTATTAATAAATAAATAATAATAACAATAATAACAACAACAACTATTATAAATAATTATTTTATTGTTATTCAATTTTAAGGTCACAGCGAAGCGAGACACCAAATTGGTGTATGAGACCCCCTTGTTTATGGGACAAGGGACACACCTACACATAGCTATTTGATTGCTAAATTTACAAAGCATACATACTCTACCCCCTTTTGGCTTTGAACCTGTGACTTCTTAGGAGGAAACACATGCTCTTTACCATTAGGCCCATTCAAGTTGTGCTTAATAACAATAAAAAAAAAAAAAATAATAATAGAATATGAAATAATATTAATATATAAATAAATAAAATAACAAATAAAGAAGAAAATATAGTAATAGTAAAATAACAAATAACAAAGAAAATGTAATAATAGACTGAAATCCTGAATAAATATATATAAAAAAAACTATAAATATTAAGAATAAGTAAAATAAAAAATATTTATATATATATAATAAAAAGAAATAAAAGTTGGCATGATGACACATGGATTGTGCACATGTGGATCTATTTCTAATCCCCTTTCAATTTTTGGAATACTTGGTTCTATTTAATAGTTGAAAAGGGAGATGAGAAGCATTCATTCTTTCGGGAAGGTAATATAGAGAGACAAGGGAGTCATTGGTAGTAGTAGTTGATTGAGGGCTCAGGGTGGCCAGCTGTAGAAATAATTTGTGCATCTAAGCCTACAATTAGGTGGTGAGTCATCCCCAAAACAATGTTGCAGACATTGAGAGCGAAATCTTGTAACCACTCTAAATTATCTAATAAGAAATATCATCACTTACGAGTACGCCTTTCATCTCATGATCTTGTAAATTATGTATTAACTAGATGAATATTTATGTGTTTATATTTTTGTAGCATGGATTAACGTCAAAAAAATTGTTATGATTTCAAGTCTTTACCTTTGGTATCGGATCCATGTTTAAAATATAGGTACCTTTTGGAAGTGTCTTAATTAACCAACATTCAAACACTTGATAGTATTAAAATATCAACATAAATAGAGAAAAAAAATGAATTTACATTTAGTTGGAGCAAATTTATTAATTTCAATACTCAACGGAATTCTTTGTCTTCAAGTCAAGTTGTTATCCTTCCACTACCATAGACCTAATGGTCACATTTTAATAATGCATATAGAGGGTGTTAAATGTATGACGGAATTTTTAATATGAGAGATTTGTATTTAGTTCGAACGGAGTGAGCTCGTGACAAATGCTCATTTAAATGACTGGACTAATCTAGATCGAAATTTGCCAAATCCATCTATAATATCAATTGTTGAAGGAATAGACCATGCCATACGACTAGCATCTACCATTGAGTCTTACGAGGCATGGTTTTTATTATACAATTAATCTCAAGGTCAACTAACAAAAAAAAATCATGAAAAATATAAAGTAAAAAAAACGTGAGCTTAATCCACTCCATTTGCTTCACTACTTAATCATAACATTGGAGACCATGGCGTTGTTGCAAATTGTGTGGCATTAGATATGGTAGATTCAACCCCAAAGATTTTTGCAAGATAATCATTATATAATTCTTCCATGCATGCCTTGGTTCTACCCATCAGGGTGAAAACGTAATTTTATTTTAGATTCTCTGCTATATTCCTCGGGTTTACATGCACTTATTATAATCTATGTCATATTTCTCTTGGTGCATTAAAATATGCTATATCTTCACGAGAGTGACCAGATTGCTTCTAGATTGTGCTTCCTTCAGGTAGATTGTAGTTCTGTTATGGGTTGTTCTTAATTGTGATTTTGAATCTTCAAAGTGGATTAATTGTTTCTTCTACTAAATATGGATCCATAAATCATTGCACTTTTTTCACAACAATTAAACTATATGCACAAGCTTCTCAATCTTTTGTTTGCTTGTATTCCTTCTCCCCGTGTGCTTTAGATCTCGGGTTGCATCATATTTGCTTGGCTTCTTAGAAAACATGTTAATTAGCCATTCATTGAAGTGATCTCACTTTCATATAACGTGGATTACATTCAATTTATTTTTTTGGGTCACAGATTTGTCATTACATAGATATCTTAATATAAAGGCCTCTTGAATAGTCAATTGCACCGTGGCATTGGATGCAAGGCAATTGGGTGATACATATATTAGGATAAGTCACAACTACTTAAATAGTCATCGTTATGTCTAAACAATACATTGATGTTTGCATTTTTATTAAATCTAATTAATTTTAAATATTATTTGTATTTGTCTCTTTCCTCCAAATTTGTAGTAATTTTATCAATACAATTCCTTAAATGTTACAACTACCGAAAATCTTAATTGGAATCCATAGCCACATTATATAGTCTTCCTAGAAATAATTTTTACAACGAATGTGAAAAAGTCTCTACAATTTGGTGTTGGGTAGGTTAAGAATTTTAAATCTAAAACACACATCAAATTTGATGATTTCTACAACTCTTGGATACAAAAATTATTTTTTGGCTTGAGTGCTTGGGGGAGTAATTGTTATCCTCCCCACCAAAGTTCAAGTCTTGTAAGTTGACAAGTGATAGACTAAGAAAATGTTTAAAGGTAAATATTATAGATAATAATTGTCTACCATTGACAAAGGAGATACATTTTGTGATAAGTTGATGCTTAAAGACTAATGAAAAACAATTAATTTGAAGAGTAAGAAGTTGGTATGTCATTGGTGAGTTATGTATTTGGACTAAATGAGTCAATATTTTGGAAATGAAACAATGAGTTAAGGAATTATGGTAAGGCCAGTATAGCATATTGATAGTGTGGCTATGCATATCCTGTAATTTTTGGAATTTCTAATTGAAATAAGAGGAAATGATTATTAAAAGTAATTGACATCTTATGGAGAACACAACATAAAGTAATTGTAATAAAATAAAAAATAATTTACTATGTTAAACTTTCATAAAATTAAAAATATAAAAATGGTTGACTAAATTAATTGAAGGTCAACTCAATACCCATTGCATAATACCTGCCGAGGCAGGCATAATAAGAGGAAATGATTATTAAAAGTAATTGACATCTTATGGAGAACACAACATGAATAGTGTTGATGAGATAGCCTAGATCCTAGATGGATGTTGAATAATATTAGTTCATTATCGGTTTTCATTGTTTGTACAAGCAAATGAAATTGATTTTTTTTTATGAATCACGATAAGAATTTTATAATGTATCATTGCTCTATATTTGATATGTATTGGAATGATTATCATATATATGATATTATGGTATGATGTCATGTTGATATGTTGCTCCATTTATTAGGTGATGGAATGATATATCTTTGATACAAATTTATGTTATAACTTAAGATGGTATTTCAGGATGTGAAACATGTGGTTATTGCATGCAAATTTTATGACATGCATGAGCATGTAGTTTTTATTATTCAAAATGTTGTAATAACAATGATGTTAATAGATATTTTCTCATGATGGCATGCAAGAGTTGACATGTGGATTATTTTATGTGATGTTATGATAACTAATACATAGGTTACATGTTGAGATGTGGTGATTGACAAGAAATCCACAAATGGGCTGAAAGAGCTGATTTATTTGATGATCTTGTGGGAACCCATACCCATTAGGGAGAATATGTATCACCATATGGATTGGGGACATGCTCAATCAACTACTACAACTAGTGACTCCTTTGTCTCTTCGCATTTCCTTCCCGAAAGAACGAATGTTTCTCATCTCCTTTTTCAACCATTAAATAGAACCAAGTGTTCCAAAAATGGAAAGGGATCATCATGTGCACAATCCATGTGTCATCATGCCAACTTATATATATATATATATATATATATTATTGTTGTTGTTGTTGTTGTTGTTATTTTTATTATTATTTATTAATACATGGAATTATGTGCTTCCCCTCATTAAGGAACTTTCTCTCAGAGTTAAGTTTATTCATTTATTATTATTATTATTATTATTTATTTATTAATACTAGGAATTGCAAATTTTCTTATGGAGCAAAAGTATATTGAATCAATTTTGATGCTTGCGAGTTCTAGAATCCTAAAAATAATAATTTTCATTATCAAAAGTGAGTATCATTCAATGGTTCATGCCTTCTAATTATAATTGTTGTCAATGTTTTCAACCATGAGAGAAAAATATTCATTGAAAACATTAATTCTTCATATAGATGTACCTTGCTAATAATTCCCAAAGTCATGATGTTGGTAATTTGTTGTATATAAAGATGGACATTATTGTCATTAAAAACTTATGTTTGGCATATATCTCAAGTAAAATAAGTATCCATAATAAAAATCAGACATAGTTCTCTCTTCAATTTTTTGTTTTTTTTTCTTCAGATTTTCCCTGCTAGTAAGATCAGTTTTCAAACTAGATCTATGCAATTGTGTCTTGTAAGAGGTTTTAATAGATGAAAAAAATATGCAATGATCGTAACCGGAGATGTGATTTTCGAGCATCATCAAGTTCAATAGCACCTGAAACTAGGTTTTCACTATTGTGATTTTTATTTTTCTTTTACTTTTTCAATTTTTATTTATGCAAATTATGTATAAGGAAAGTTTTCAAATGAAAAAAAAAAGTTAGTAAGGGATGAAGGAAAGACCACCCTCCTTACAATCTCAACCTCAAAATGATAATCATATCTTGGATGAATTACTCTTTTTAATAAAGGTTTCTTTTATAGATGAAGTTGATGACCATAAACCATAAATGGTGTATTTCCATTAACGGTTCAAATCTTGACCATACCATTATCATATATTGCATCGATCTCATAAGGACCCTTCGAATAAATGCAAATTTTTGCCTGTAAATATTAGTAACATGAGTCAAATAAAAGAGCCCAGTCCCTTGCATAGAATTTCTTTGTCATATTGAAATTTTTATCCCATCATGCTATTTTTTTTTAAACCAAAATAGTTTGTTATATGAAATTTTGTCGTAGTTCATCACGCTCATTGAGTTGATTCAACTATTGTTGCTAAGAGTATGTGAGGTCCAAATTTACTTGTAATATAGTAGTCAATGTAATGATTTAAAATTCAATGGGAAACATCACATGTTTATCATAGATGAGCTCATATGGTGTAGATCCTATGGAATTTCCCCATGCCATCTAATATGCCCAAAGTGCTTCAAGTAGTATATTAGCCCAACACCTTTGATGTCGTTACATGGCTTTGGTGAGAATGTTCTTAGGAACTTTGTTCATACTCTCTACTTATCCATTAGCTTATGGATGGTACAAAGTAGAAGGCATATGTTTGATCTTGTACTTTTTAGTAATTAACTAAATAATCATTAAAGTAAATCGTGTACCTTGATTAGTGATGATTTCTTTGTGTACACTGAACCAAAAAATATCTCCTCAAATAAAAATTATGCTACCACCTCCTCAATTCCCTATCACATAAATAGTGCATTCTAGGACATACAACTTTTGTCATGATGGTGGATTAATAGATCCAATAAAATTAAGGGCCATATTTTCAACGGGATCATTCAAAACTTGGGTTTGTAATGGAATTTCCTTTGACTTAATTGGTTTTCCCGTCTATTAACAAATATCACAACTTATAACATACTTATTGGCATCTCGAAAGATGGTAAGACAATAGTTTCCTAAGTGTAGTAATTTGCTAGCAATTAGTTTATCAACAAAGCATACTCCACATGGATTGTCAAGGAAGGGTTTCAAGATAAAAAAAATATTGTCTTGCTGAAATCAATGCTAAATAACATGATTTGGCATTATGTGAAAAAGTTGTCTGTCAACCCATGAATACATGGCAATTTGTCTCATCCCCTTTTATCTTTTTCATGGTGATATGTGCGGAAAATTTTTTCCTACATCTAAGTAGTTAGCCATATATGCAAGCCATGGGATGTTAATAGATAACAAAAATACATGTTCATCAAGAAACATGTCTTCCACAAGACCGGTATCTCCTTCATTAGTTATGTGTGAGAGAAAACTCACTACAAGATTTTATTTTCTTGGTTTATCACAAATTGTGATATCAAAATTTTGAAATAATGATCTCGATTATATCGTGATGTTGTTTTTCATCTATCTAAATGCCTGAATAAGGTGAAAAAATAGAGGAATCAACTTGTAGGGTAATTTTTAACAGTGGATCCCAATTTGGAGAATTAAGGTCTGGAATCTTCCAAAGGCATTTTGAGGCTAATACAAAGTTTTTAGGGGTCCAAAAACTCTCACTTACACCATACCACCTTACATTGTTCCACAATTATAGAATTTTCCTAGGATGTAAGAATCATATCAAACATGATTTATATGAAAAAATTATGCCTCCCACAATTTAACTTATTTTTTTGACCACCATGGCATGAGTGGATATTACACCAGCCCCTGTTACTCATGCATATGGTGTTATCCACATGTTTACATTGAATAAAAATCTATAAGGTTCAAAATTGTAACTCTATTTGATAGTTGGAGTCAAACCTTACCCATATTTAGCTATTAAGTTATGTTATATACAAGGCCACTAGGGGTAGGGATTCCATTCTATGTTATTGTATTTTGTTCCATAAAGAGCACATCAATTGGGAATGGGAAATTAGAGAGAATAGAAAAGGGGATTATTGTTCTATAGCATCCTTATAGGCCAAGGGTCTCGGTCAACTCCATAGAGAGTACTTCTTCCTTTGTACTTGCACATTTTCCATAACAGAGAAAAGAGAGTAGAGCAACCTCACCTTCTAGTTTGGTTTTCTCCCAAAAAGGTTTCCTAAGGAAAAATTTTGTGTCTATTATCGTGGGTGTGTGTACTTATTTTGTTTCTATTTCTCGCATTTAAATTAATTTAATTAATTAAGAAAGAAAATCAAATAACTAATGGGTATGGAATATAAGGATAAATTAATAGTCAATATTTCTAGAAGTATTATTAGATTTGTTATGACAAATTGTTCTGATGGAATATCCATGACCATTTACAGATCAAGTAAGAGTAATCATTTGGTCATCCTACCATTTGTGACTGATTTATTCATTAAATAATGAATAATAACATGGTTGGTATGGATAAACACAATATAACAAATAATGCATTGTCAAAATTTATTGATAGCACGGACAACAACAAGAAATTCATTTTCAGTTACCATATAATTGAGTTCTATTGGGGTAATATTATTACTAACATAATAAATGGAATACAAATATTGATCTTCATGTTGTCCAAGAATCACTCCTATTGTTGTATTTGTCAGATATATTGATATGTGAAAGGGAAGAGACTAGTTTGGTCTGCATAGCACTAGTGCAATAAATAGTTTTTCTTTCAATGTTTCAAATGCAACCTAGCAAGAGTTGGTCCAAGAAAATTCTATATCCTTTGTAAACAAAAAGAAAAATGGAGAATCAATCTTGGTAATATTTTCTACAAATCGTTGATAATACCCACCATGACCCAAGAAGCTTTAGATTTCTCTTTGAGTGGTTGAAATTAAATTTTTTTAAATTACTCCTATATTTGTTTGGTAAAACTTATGCCCAAGGAACATATGAGATTTCCCAGAGCAATTATTTATGTAAGTAGCATGTGACACTTTTCATAGCTAAGATATAGATGGATTTATTCACATCGGACAAGGACTCTCTATAGATTATTTGAGGCTTTTTAAAATATGTTTCCATACACTGTGAAATCATCCATATTTACCCTAATGAAATTATTAATCAAGTTAGAAGAAACTCCAAGGACTACCCTTTGAAAAGTGGTAGGTGAATTGAAAAGCCTAAAGGTTAATGTAATTACCTCCTTCCATATTTACCCGCTTTTACAAGCTCTCCAGGGTAAACATGAGTTGAGTGCTACTATGACATGACTTGACCTCCAAGTTCTAGTTATATAAGTGGGGCATGCAAACCAGAACACATACTACCACCTCTCAAGGACACTAGATCACTTAGTAGCCTAACAACCACTCCTGGTGATCAATCCCTGAGTTGGAACTCATTTTCACAAGCTTAACACTCCAACTGCACCCATAATCCCCATATCATGTGGTTATGACCGATATCTCTCTGTTTTGTGCATACGGTTGCGACATGTGTGCCACTTTTTCAGGTATGGCATGCATGCCACTACTCATAAATGCACAAAACTCTCCAGAATTAGGTCTAACATGCCAAAAAGTATAAACAATGAATGTTAAGGCTAGAGATCACTCAAAACATGCAAGTATCATGATAAACATTTCATCAAACATGTACTAAAAAGCGGTTACAAGTCATGAATGCATATCTGATCATGATCTTCTTAAATTCATTATTAAATCATCAAGAAGGCTCAATGCCCTCTCAAGCTAGCTGAAACAACACTTGTTAGCCCATGCATTCATCAATCATTAATTAACTTATCAAATCATGAAGAAGATACATAGAAGATTACATCATATATCCATGCATATAACCAACATATAACCATAATAGAATCCATGAAAAACTAGCCACAAGATCAAAGCAATGACAAATAAAAGTCCCCATAGATCACAATGGAAAAATAATTTATATTAACATATGCAAAAGCCAACCAAGTAAGGGACTTCCAAGTACCACCCGACCATAGATTGGGTGAACCAAAATCTCCCTTTCATCCAATCACCCCCGTGCCATATTCCAAGCATGAATGTGGGATCATATGGGTTAAACCAAAATTGAACCAACTGAGGCTTCCAGAGGCAAAACCACCTCAACCGTCAACCATAGTGATTTCACGTAATCGGTCCAAAAATCATTAATACCAACTAGAATGGTCTCTTCCTAAGTTGTCTAGGGCTCTATGGATTCTATCTCAACCCATAACATCAGGGGAACCAAAACTGTTACAAGGCTTCAAAGATCTCCCATCTCAACTGAGAGTCTCCAAGAACCCAAGTTGTTCCAAGGCTCCAGAGATTCTATCCCAACCCACAGCCACTAGGGAACCTGAGAACAAATCAAAATCCATATAGAGAACCCACTACATCATGGATATCCAGGTAATGGTAAGACAAGGTTGAAACCACTATCAATCCAGGAAAATATCCATGCCAATGACAACATATAACCAAGGAACCACATGCATGTACCATGTATCCAAATATCAACAAGGAATCCAAACATGCAACATGTTACCTACAATGTAAACCTGTTGTAGATTTTGATCCAACTTTCTCCTTGTGCTCCCTTGCTTTCCTTTGCTTTCCCTTTTTCTTTCCTTTGCTTAATTGTTTGCTCTCTTCTCTTGGAGCTCTCTCTCTCTCCCTCTCTCTCTCTCTCTAAATTGATCCAAAGCCAAAACTGACAAAAAAGTTGTGAATTGTTTCTCTTATGCCTTTTTATTATTGATGTCTCCTTTTTATTTCATTTTTCTCATTTTATCTCTAATTTCCCTTGCATGCATATTTGTCTTTCTTCACCTTCCTTTTCTCCTATTTCCTTTTATTTTTCGTAATTAAATTCCATTTATTTCCTATTTTTCTTTGCCAATTTCCATAGCCATTAATAATATGCAAGTGATGCCTACTATAAAGTGTTCCCACCATTCATCTTGGAATACGTGTCCCATGAACTTGGTCTTATTATATTTACATGGAAATTCAACCAAGGGTTGTTATAAACCCCTCCCCCTTGGGGGAACACCGTCCTCAGTGTTCTATAAAAATTATGACCAACAAAACATCGTGCTTATGGATCTTTATGTCATAACTTGATGGAGTAATTACAACATACCAAACTGTTGAAAACATGACCACCATATTGCTTATTGGAGCTTTATAACACAACTGGATGTGATATTTGCAATACGCGCACACACACACATATCTTATTGAAGATTTATAACATAGCTCGATGTAGTATTTTCAATACACATTTGCATATATATATATATATATATATATATATATATATATAACCAAAACACATATACCAAACACATCTGCTCAACCAACAAATAAGGAAGGATACAAAGCTCACATCTGATTAGCCATCTCCCATGTAACTTCATTGGGCCCAAAGTGCTTCCAATGCACTTTAACCTGCTCGATTGCTCAGTTCTGGAGCATGAGTTGTTTCTGCTGGAATATGCATTGTGGATATGGATGGAACTCTCCCTATGGTTTCACCCACAATGCAGACTAATCAATCATGTGATTAATGTTTTGGACATATCTCTTAAGAAATGGAACATGAAAACATCATGGAATTTCACTATTGGTGGTATTGCAAGTTTGTAGGCCATTGGTCCAATCCTCTCCAAGATCTCAGAAGGCCTATGACCCAATCCTCAATGAGCTTCTCTTGGCCTTGATGTGCAAGTACACATGCTCCCCAAATTGAAACTCCTTTAATTATCTATGTTGATATGCATAAATCTTCTGCCTCTCCTGTGTTTCCTTCAAATTCCTTCTAATAACCTACATCTCCTGCTCCATCTTAGCCAACATATCTAGTCCAATCAACACCCTGTTGACTGGATCACTCCAACTGATACGAGTATTACAAATCCTCCCATAGAGAGCCTCAAATGGACTCATCCTCGAGGATTCCTAGTACCATTGTTATATGCAAACTCTATTAGTGGAAGATACTCCTCCCACTTCCTTTGTTGATGCATGACATACATCCTCAACATGTCCTTAAGAATCTTGTTAACTCTTTTTTTTTTTTTTTTTCTGTCCATCTGTCTACGGATGATAAGTCGTACTGAAAGTTAAATTTGTTCCAAAGCTTGCAAAAAACTCCTTCCAAAACTTGGAAGTGAACTTGGAATCTCTGTTTGATATGATCTTCTTGGGAAAGCCATGCAATATCACTATCTCTTTGATGAATATATGAGCTACCTCACTAGCTAGATTAGTAGACTTAAATGCAATGAAGTGAGCTAGATTTTTCAACCTATGAACCATAACCATGATGGAATCATGTCACCTTAATGTCCTCGACAATCCTGCAATGAATTCCCTGGAAATAACCTCCCATTTCCATTTTGGAATTGGAATAGGCTATAATAGACCAGCTCGATGCTTACATTCTATTTTCACATGCTGACAGTCCAATATCTTGCAACAAACTCAACCACCTCTTTCTTCAAGTTTGTCCAATGATAAAAATTCTTAATATTTATCAAAGTATTCTGGAATCCTAGGTCGCATGAATATGGCTTGACATGAAAATCCCTCAATATAAGCTTCTTGAGCTCACTTTTATCTGGCACATAAAATTTATTCCTGAATCTGAGCAAGCCATCTATTGTGAGGTGATACCCCTCATCTCTATCACCTTCATCCTTGTTGTAAAACCAACTCCAAAAATAGAATAAAAGAGAGATCAACACCTTAGAAATCAACCACTTCGAGGGGGAAACCTCCAATACATTACATAAATGAGCAATTCTTGGATGATAAAAATGACAAAACCTCCTTTCTATATATAGGAGTCCATGCGGCCACAATGTAATCCTAGTGGGGCCACAATGTAATCCTAGCCGATCTAAAAATATTAATTTAAGGGCACAATAATAACAATATGGGGGTTACAAGGGTACAACAATAACAATAAGGGGGGCTGCACTAACATAATAAAGGACTAAACTATTAATATAGGGACTTAACATGCCCCTCTCCTTCAAACAAGTGTTGTCCTCAACACTTGATTATTTCTTGATGCTTCTGTATAAGATTCTCATCCTCCCATGTGGAATCTTCTACAGGAAAGTTCTTCCACTTGCTGAGATACTATGAAATTGATTGTACTTGTCGATTTCTTGTTTCTGTGACTGATTTAGAACTTCTTTTGATGTGATGTTGATCTTCCTGTTGTTTCATTATATTCTGCACCAAAGTTAGGTTATCCTTTGAGAGTTGGAGAACTTGTTGTTGATGCTCGATGTGATCTTCCACTAATTTATCATCCATATTAGCTACTATTTGATCCTTCAAACCATCCAACTTAGCCTGCATTTCTGCTTTTAAACCATCTATGTCATCTTCGGTTGCTCTTCGTAAGATCAAAATTTGTTGCACTTGGTACTGTAATTTTGATATCTCATACTGCAATTCTTCCTCTTCATGCATCATAGTATAACTTTTTGAGGGCTTAAGGGGTATGGAACTATTTTTTAAAGGAATTCTAGAACCTAATACTGATAAAAATTCTAAAATATGCCCTTGGAATCACTTCAAACTACTTTTTCAAACAAACGTTATGCAATTTTAAAAACCAAATACACACATTTTTCTTGATTTTGAGAAGCTCGATATTGAAACTGAATTATCTATGTGATTTCGGATCCTAAATAACTGAAATTTGGCCTTGAAGTAGCCCTCTGAATATTCTTTCGAATGCCATAGGTCTGACCTGATTTGGATTCTTGAAGAGAAAGTTATGCCCAATATCCTACGATGACCTAATTATGGACTAGTTCAGTAGAGCGAACTTGTATGATTTGCCACATGTCACTGTTTGCTCCTTTGGCTCTGAAATTAATAGAAAGGAAACTACAATCCGTTTACTTCCAACCAATTTTTACAGAATTCCAATCCGATGTTCAGAGAGATAGTTATGAAGGTTTTCCCACGATCACCTCTTTGAGATGAAATTCGGGAGCCTGAAAAAGACCTAACTTCCACAGATCATATCTCCGAAAATATTGCGAACCAAGCTCTGAAATTTTGCGAAGATGTTCTTCAGGATTTTGGCTTTGCGCTCTAAAAATTTCAGCTTCTGAATCTTCATAGAAAAAAAATTTATAGCAACAATTCCACAATGACCTGTTTGGTGCAGCAAAACCCTAGAAAATCTCTAATACCAAATGTTGTGAAACCAGCTCCAAAAAGAGAAGAAAAGAGATATCAATGCCTTAGAAATAAGCCACTTCAATGGGGAAAACTCCAATACATTACATGAATGAAAAATTCTTGGATGATACACATGACAAAATCTCATTTCTATATATAGGAGTCCATGGGGCCACAATGTAATCCTTGTGGGGTCACAATGTAATCCTAGACGACCTAACAATGATAATTTAAGGGCACAATAATAACAATATGGGGGTTACATGGGTACAAAAATAACAATAAGTGGGGCTACACTAACATAATAAGGGACTACACTATTAATATAGGGACTTAACAATCCTGCTGCTATAATCTCTGCTTCAAATGTTGGTACTTCTCATCATGCTACCCTGCCTGAAAGATACTCTCCTGAAAATATTTCCCATAAGAGCTCACAGTTGAAATATGATTTACCTACACTCTCCTACTGAGAGCATCCAAAAAAATTTTCTCCTTGCCCTTAATGTACCTGATATTAAATTCAAACTCACTAAGGTTAGCCAACCATCTAGCTTGCGTGGAATTCATATCAGGTTGGTCAAATATGTACCTTAGCCCACTATGATCAACCATCAAGACAAACCTCCTTCCAAGGAGATAATGTCTCCACATATTCAATGCATGAATGATAGTTGCCAACTCAAGATCATGAGTCACATAGTTCTTCTCATGCTCATTCAACTTCCTTGATTGATATCAAAGCACATGTCCTTCATGCATTAGTACTCCACCAAGTCCTTCCTTACAAACATTTGTACAAACCACAAAATCCTTATTGGGATCTACAGTATTGAAAACTGGAGCATTTGTAAGAAAATGCTTCAACTGCTCAAAACTATTTGCACACTCCTTAGTCCATTCAAACTTCTTCCAATTTCTATGAAAATATGTAATAGGATAGCCAATCTTCGAGAAGTTCCTGATGAATCTCCCGTAATAACCTGTTATTCCCATGAATGATATGACCTCATCCAAATTCTTAGGATTTGGTCACTCCATGACAACTTTAATCTTTTCTGGGTCCACTATTATCCCTTCCTTGGAAACAACATGTCCCAAGTAATGAATCTGAGACTGAAAAAACTACACTTTCTGAACTTGGGATACAATTGATTCTCTCTCAACAATATCAATAGTATTGCCAGGTGCTCTACATGCTCTTTCTAATTCTTTGAATATACCAATATATCATGAACAAATATTATCACAAACTTGTCCATATAACAATGCAACACATTGTTCACCAAACACATGGAGGTGGTTGAAGCATTAGTAAGACCAAAAGGAAGCACCACAAACTCATAATGCCCATACCTTATGTGGAATGTAGTATTGTAGATATCTTCTTCTTTGATGTGAACCTGATGATATCCTAATCTAAAATCAATCTTCAAAAACAATGCAACTCCCTTCAGATGATCAAAAAAATCATTAATTTGTGGCAATGGATACCTATTATTGATAGTCTCTTTGTTCAACTGCCTGTAATCAATGCACAATATGAGAGTACCATCCTTATTCATTACAAACAATACTGGTGCATCCAAATGCAACACACTTGGCCTTATGTATCCCTTATCAAGCATTTCTTTAAGTTGCAACTTCAGTTCCACCAACTCCAGAGTGCTCATCTTGTAAGGTGCCTTAGATGCTGGTGTTACTCCTGGCATCAAATCAATGGAAAATTATCTTGGAAATATTGTCATTGGTGGCAGAGGAACAGAAAGGAACAGCACCAGAAGTATCATTGAGAACAAAGGAGCATATCAGGATCAACTGGAGTATAAAGGAGCAATAAGGCAAAGAAGGTAAAAGTTAAGTGGAGAAGCATAAAAGAGAGGCAGAGGAGCAGCAAAGAGGCATGGATCAACACCGAAATTATCATTAAGGCAAAGGAGTAGAGAGGAGCAGTAAAAAGGCAAGGAGCAACATTAGAATCTTTATCAAGGAGCAAAGGCAGTAAAGGAAGAAAAGGAACAAAGGCAACAAAGGCAACAAGCTTGGGTCAAGTCGTGAATGTATTGAATAAATTCATGAACGCATGGGTCAAGTCAGGCTAGTTTGTGTTCAGAGCAGTGCACGAGGGAGCGTGCAGTTCTGCAGGCAGAGACGAGTAATTTCCAAAAGAAAAGTGTTCAGAACAGTGCTTCGCAGAGATATCGCAACGGAAGGCCTGATCTCATATTGAAAATCACAGCGGAAGGAGTATCGAAAAATAGCAGAGACATAGAAATTGAGAGATGCGAAGTGCGGGAGATGACATGGCAGTGATGTGGTGATGACGTGGCAGTGACGTGGCAGTGATATGGCAAGGTGACGTGGCACGATGACATGGACCTGGCCCACATATCGCACATCGCTATCGGCTATTTTTATATTTATATGTTAAGATATCGCAAGTTAATTGTTTTAAGTTGCGATGCGATAAGAAGTGGGGTTTGCGATGCGATGCGATTGCATATCATTATCGGCGTTTTATATGTTTATTAAAGTCCGGCATGGGACCCATTCACAAATCGCAATTCGCAAGATCAGGAGGATAAGCGCTCAAGAATCACGTTAAAATGTCGAAGTGTGAAATGCGATAAGAGTATCAGATGCAATATGATTCAAAGCTAAGTAAGTTCTAGAGGATTTAAAGTCTGGTGTGGGACCCATTCGCATATCGCACATCACAAGCTCAGGAGGATAAGAACTCAAGAATAATGTTAAAATGCCGAAGTGCGAAGTGCGATAATGGTGCGGACACGATGGAGTTACAAAGCCAAGCACTAAAGGGTTTAAAGTACGGCATGGGACCTAATCGGATATCGCAATCACAAAGCTCAGGAGGAATAGAACTACGTTGGAACGCCGAAATGCGAAGAGCGACAAGAGCCTGGATGCGATGTAGTTTCAAAGGTGAACTCCAAAGGATTTCAAATCCAGATGTAAAGCATTTTCTGTGTTAAATCACATTTGAGGAGGAAAATGAGGATTATAACGTAAAACCTATGGAACACCGAAATACGATAGATGTGACCAGACTTGGTATCGTACAGAGGTAAATATTAATATGTCTCAAGTCCAATCTAACGGAGGTTTATGAAGAAAATTATGAACGCGAGCAGAAGGAGACCCGGGTAAGTGACTCGACATAGAGAAAAGGAGCAGGTGAAGGCTGAACGTTGTGGCCACAAGCAGAAGAGGCAGAGTCGAGAAAAATGAGATATGGTGGCACTGTTGGAAACATGCCAGTTGGGTCAAGTCAGGAAAAAGGCGTTTGTGCATAATTGTTATGATATAACTGTAGAAACATAAAAGAGAGTGACAACAGCAAAAAGGAAAAATGCACATCGAGACAAGAGCTGAAAGGGCTGAGTGAAATATACTTGTTATAACTGTAAATGTAAATGAACTAATTATTTTTTATTGTATGTGATGCAAAGGCAAGTCTCCACAGGCATAGGCAAAACTCCATGAGTGTTGTAATGATTATTTCTAGTGTAATAACCTGAACTGAAGAATGAGGAATCAAATGGGTGGAAGGCATAGGTTCATGCTTGTTCACTTCATATTCCCTATAGAATGCAAACAGTCAGGGAGTTATATGTATAAGAGATGTAATATCAGTGTGGATAGAGAAGTTAGAAAGTTGCAGAATGGAAAAGAGCAGAAGAATTTAAGAGAGTTGCAGAAGGTTGGAGAGTGGAAGAATAAGAGAGAGCTGATATGAAGTAGATATGAAGGCTGAAGAGCCAACAATGGAGAAGGAGTATAACAGAGTTGATATCCAGGTAAATCAGAATTTTAGTTTCATGTTGAGTGAGGGGATTGTAGTCTCCTTTCAAATTGTAGCTTGATATATTTCTAGTTGGATCTGGGTGAGGTAGGAGCCTCCTGTAGGTTGTAGCCTGCAAAAAATATTTGGGAGTTGGAGCTTCCTTACAAGTTTTAGCTTGCATAAATTTAGGTAGGATCCTACTGTGGGTTGTAGCCTACAGAAAATACATGGGATTTGGTGCTTCCGTTTCAAGTTGTAGCTTGATAGATGTCCAGTTGGAGCTAGTTGAGATAGGAGCCTCCTGTGGGTTATAGCCTGTAGAAAATAGATGGGATTTGGAGCTTCCTTGTAAGTTGTAGCTTGCATAATTTTAGGTAGTAGCCTCCTGTAGGTTGGAGCCTACAATGTTGAGAGGGAGTTGGATCTTGCCTTTGCATCACAACAATAATAAGATGTGGTTTTCTCCCTTATGGGTTTCCACTTATATATGTTGTCTATGTGCTTGATGATTATGTGTTGATGTGATGTTTTAATCTGCTGGATTACTTGTTGTCCACACATTAAGTTTTTTGATTCATTATGTATTAAGATACTTATGAAATGAAGGTGTAAATAAGTTGAATGAAAAGAGTTTTAAATTTCCATGAATATACTAAACTGATTCACCCCCCCCTCTCAGTTTAGCTAAGGGTTCATAAATTTGTATCAGAGCCAGGTCCTTCTGAAACAGTTCAACCACTGGAAGGAGGTCCTTAGTCCCCAAAATGGCTAGCCTAGAAGGAATCTCTACAAATAAATCCCCTTTGTTTACTGGCACAAACTATGCTTTCTGAAAAATAAGAATGAGGACATACTTTATGTCTCTAGGAATAGAAGTTTGGGTTGATGTGGAAAAACAATATGCACCAAAGGAAACTGACACTGAGAAAGAAGCCAAACAAAATTTCATAGCTAATGCAAAAGAAATGAATGCACTCTTGAGTGGTTTGAGTGAGTCAGAATGTACCAAAGTAATGCAAAGTAAGACTACCAAAGAAATATGGGATACATTAGAAAATATCCATGAGGGAGATACAAAGATGAAGATGGCCAAACTGCAAGCACATAGAACTCAGTTTGAAAACTTAAAAATGAATGAAGATGAAGATATAGCTGCATTATTCTTAAGAGTTGCAGAAGTTGTGAATATCATGATAGGCCTAGGAGAATAAATTAAAGAAAGTGTTGTAGTCCAGAAAATATTGAGATCTCTACCATCCAGGTTTAATCCTAAGGTTTCTGCCATAGAAGAAACAACAGAATGTGAAACCTTAACTAGAAACCAATTACTTGGGAACCTAATATCATATGAGATGATACTTCCTAAAGGGAAGTCAAACATGAAGGTGGATGCCTTTAAGGCAGACAAATGCATATAAGAGAAGGAAGGTACATGCTCATGCTCTGATGAAGAAGAAGCCAAATTTGTCAGAAGATTGGATAGAGGCACATGAAAGTACAAAGATAAACTTCCATTCAAGTGCTTTAATTGTGGAAGAGTGGGGCACTATGCCTCAAAATGTCCCAATAGGATAACATAAAATCAATCTAAAGGGAAAGAGAAAATCAATTCCTATAATATGCAGAAATGGAAGAAATTTAATAGAACATCATTTTATGCTTAGCAAGACAACAATGCATCTGAAAACTCAGATGAATCCTCCAAAGAAGAAGGAACCTCTGAATTTGTCTTGATGGCCAAGGAAGAGCTTGAAGATGATCTCCTGGAATCTGATGAAGAAGGTGAGGTGGAACTTGAGGGGGAGTTGATAAGTGGCCTAAAGGAAATTGAAAGGCTTAAACTTAAGAGTAAGAAACAGAAAGAGATGCTTCTAAAATATGTAAAGACACAACCAAATTCAGAAGACCTTATTAAACTGAAAGTTGAACTAGAATAATTAAGGAAAATAGAGGATATTCTAAAAGGGGAAATAAAGGAGAAAAATTAGGAGCGTGAAAAGTTGGAAGAAGAAGTGGTAAGCCTAAGGAAGAAATCAGAAAAGGCCCGAAGAGAATTAACTACGAATATTCCACGAATGAAAATCTTTGAACAGTTGGAAAAAATACTAAATGCTCAAAGATCTCCTCTTATAAAGGTTGGGTTAGGCTATGATGGAGAACATAGTAAGTCCAAGGTTAAAGATAACAAGGATATCACTTTTGTGAAAGTTGTGAAAGAAAAAGATAACTCTCAGCAATATGAGATTATTGCAGCTAGAAGACTGATAGAATAAAGGAGCAGGTTGTGTAAGCATCTCAGATACGAGATTACCTCCATGGAGAACTCAGAGAAGGCAGACATTGAAAGAGATGATGAAGTAGCCCAAAAGAGATCCAAAGAATTAGAAGCCAGCAAGACCATGATGGGTAATGAAGCAGACAGAAACAAGCATCAACCTCAAGTGACAAAGAAATAAATGAAGAAATAGTCAACTGCAAAAGGTTCATACGCTCCTATGGATGAACTGAACAAATTCGGAAGATGTCAAAGGAGGTTCCTTCCTCCTATGAGAAGTATCACATGCTTTGCCTGCCACAAACTGGGACATATTGTAGCATACTGTAAGACAAAGCAAATCCAGTCCAACCAATGAAAGATGCAGCTAATAAGAGGAATTCCTCAAGCAAGAATATGGAAAGGACAAGCTTTCACCAGATACACAAATCATTTCCATGGCTACTTTTATTCATGCAATGACTATGGACATGTAGCAGCTCAATGTAAGACTAGGCAACTCAAGTTTAATCATCAAAATACGCAGCAAATGAAAAGACTACCTCAAGCAAGCAGATGGAAAGGACAAGATTTCACCGGGTACACAAATCATTTCCAAGGCTATTGTTATTCATGCAATGAATTTGGACATAAATACGTTGAATGTAAACTATGTTAAAAAAGGAGCACAAAATTCTATACATCTGCTCAAACCTACCTTGGTAAAATAAGATGTTATGTATGCCATAAGCTTGGACACAAAGCAAAATACTGTAGGCTACCATATAGATTAAATAAATCCAGACAGATGATGGAGCCAAATCATATCAGACCGAACTGTGAATCAAAAAGAGACACGGAAATTATGAGGAACCCCAACAAAGTATGGAAGAAGAAGAAAAAGGGGGAGCCTACTACTTCAATAACACAATGAATCCATCATAGTCTCAGGGGGAGCTACTGTAGGAAGCAACAAAAATATCCAGTTAGTGATAGACAAGAAGCAACATCCCAAGGGGGGAGAAGTTCATAAAAGGTCCCCATAAGAGTTGTCAAAGAAGAGATGATTGGAATAAGAACAGCTAAAAGTTCAAGAAGGGAAAGGAAAATTCCTCTGGCATAGAACTATAGAGGAAGAAGGACACCTGAAGCATTCAATGCTAATTTGAGAAAGCCAACAGGTTGATGGAAGAAGAGAAAGAAATAAGCAGCCATGGTGGTAAAGGGAACGTCAGTGATGAACTTGGAAACTAAGAGGATGATTAAATTGTGTGTCTTAATGCAAGTATTGATAATGAAACAAAATTCTTTTAAGAAGGATGAATAAGGAAGATGTTATTACCATTATATCATTACAAATATCCATCCCAAGTGTTATTATTGGAGCAGTGGCATGATACAGGTCCTCAGGATTGGAATATTATGATATGCATCATGGTGGTGGTATGGTAGAAATACATCAAAGGAATTAGTCCCAGTGTTATCAACATTATAGTATGTGTGGAGTAAGTTCTGGTTGCTATGATTAGTGCAAAGTATCTTCTAGTTGCAAATGTTGGAGAATGTCGAGCTGCGTTATCAAAGCATGGAAATGTCAATAAAATGTCAAAGCATCATCATCTTATGTCTGTTGATGTGTTATATTGAGTGCTGAAGAATCATGTAGTCTTGGATATGAATGTCTATATTTTTCAATTCAGTATTGATATACTTTCAAGGCCTATTTTTTAAGCCATCCATAAGCTTGTTGAAGTCTGTCTGATGAAACTTCAAGTAACCAAATTCAGGATGTTTCCCAAAGATCATGGTGATAGAGCAGTTGAAGTGTCTGAAGTACGATGGGTTAGTTGGGTTAATCTTACTATTGAAGGTTAAGATTCTATTATTGATTCATCTAAAACCTACTTCAGCATAAAGGAATAATTGCTATTTCACCATTGTAGAGAGTTGATCATGAACTACATACCCCCTTGTGTCATAAATGAAAGTGTATAGGTGATAGTGAGAGTGTCCAATGCATGGAATATATTAAGCCTTGAGGGTTTTATGTTTAAATATGTCACTATTCAATATTAAAGTCATTGGGCCTTTTAGACCGAAAGATATTGTCTAATATTACAATAAAGTGTAAGCTCTGTTTGAACTCATTGTTCACATCATAATCAAGGGCTTTTGACTTGTAGTGATTGCATCTTCATCAGAAGTCTAGCACATATCACTATCATCAAGCAGCAAGGGAAAAAAGTACAGAACATTCTATGGTGACATGCCTTCTAGCATTCTCATGAGTTTGGGATAGCATCAATTTGCAGCATATTCATGTAATCTCTATGATTTTCAAAGTGTTACATCAGCAATGATCATATATCTTATGAAGTCTGCAATGCAGTCACAATGATGGTCTACTACACTCTTGTAATGTTGAAGTGCACATAAAGCAGCACCCATTGTGTATGCAGAAGATCAGAAAGCAATAATACAATGGTGGATTAGGTGTATTAATTCAAATACAAAAGGATTCATCAAATGTGTAATGAATAGATGGAGTGTGTATATCCATTTCATATCAAAAGAACAGAATGAAGACTCAGAGAGAAGTAATGCAATGATGGAAACTACATTGGAAAATGTGTAACCCTTTTCCATTTATGTCAAAGGGGGAGGAAAAGTGAGCAGAAGAGGAAGAAAGGCACTTCTCAAAATGAAAGGGGGAGGAAGTGTTGCCATCAATGCCAAAGGGGAAGACTGTTGGAAATATTGTCATTGATGGAAAAGGAACAGAAAGGAGCATCACCAAAATTATCATTGAGAACAAAGGAGCAGATTAGGATCAGTTGGAGTATAAAGGAACAATAAGGTAAATAAGGCAAAATTTAAGTGGAGAAGCATAAAAGAGAGGAAGAGGAGAAGCAAAGAAGCATGGATCAACACCAGAATTATCATTAAGGCAAAGGAGTAGAGAGGAGCAGTAAAAATGCAAGGAGCAGCATTAAAATATTTTTCAAGGAGCAAAGGTAGAAAAGACAACAAAGGAGCAAAGGTAGTAAAAGAGTAAAGGCAGCAAAGGCAGAAAAGGCAGCAAAGGCAGCAAGCTTGGGTCAAGTCATGAACGCGCGTTTGTGTTCAGAGCAGTGCACGAGGGTGCGTGCAGCGCATGCAGTTCTGTGGGAAGATTCAGGTAATTTCCAAAAGAAAAGAGTTTAGAACAACGTTTGGCAAAGATATCGCAAATCGCAATCGCAACGGAAGGCCTAATCGCATATCGCAAATCACAGCAAAAGGAGTGTTGCAAAACAACATAGAAACATAAATTGCGAAATGAAAAGTGTGGGAGATGACATGGAAATATGACGTGGCGATGATATGGCAGTGACGTGGCAATAACGTGGCAATGACATGGTGATGACATGGCAGTGAAGTGGCAGTGATATGGCAAGGTGATGTGGCACGATGACGTGGACCTAGCCCGCATATCACACATTGCTATCGGCGATTTTTATATTTATATGTTAAGATATCGCAAGTTAATTGTTTTAAGTTGCGATGCGATAAGAAGTGTAGTTTTTGATGTGATGCTGTTACACAACATTTTGTCACTGTCCCTGCAATCCCCAACTCGCACATTGGAGGGTCGTTTCTGTGACCAATAAGCAGTGTCATGCTTTGCAAATATCATCCTTGAATCCCTTTTGATGAAAGCAAGATTATTCTTGTTGACATTTCCCTAAGCAGAGCTGTGAAAATCCATATTTTTTCCTTGGCGCGAGTAGCTCGTTACACTCGCGCGCCGACCAGGAAATTTAACACTGAGCCCACACCAGTTAGACACCTGCGCCAAGATGTTTATGGAATTTTTAAAAAAAATAGAGGCGGAGGTTCCATTCCAACCATCTTGGAGATGAGTCATTGGGAGTGGTTGAACTGAAAAAACCACAGACTCCTTCCTTTAGTTAGTAGTTTCCACCTCCTTTGGAACTCTCCTAAAGGATAGGACTCCCTCCCACCTTTGTAGAGATCCCAACCTCCTCCTTTTCCTCTATATAAGAAACTATCTCTTTTAGTAGAAGCTAGCTGAATGACTAAATAGTTGAACTAGGAAGATTATACTATAACTAAGCTGCTTAAGAAGATAGAATAAGAAAGACTGTGTTAAGAGAGCTTGAGTCGATGACTTCTAAGAGAGCTTGAGTCCGAATTCCCTGACCAAAATTTGAGACACGCTTCGTTTGAACCCCGCTGGAGGAGACTGCGACGTAAAATCATCAGTTGTACTCTTCCTTCTACTCATTAATATACATGACTACTGTTTGGTTCCATTATTGTGTTATGATGTTGATTTGATGCGATATGTTTAGCCCTCTTTGACTGGATAATAGTTGTGAGTGAAACTATTCTGTCGTATGTTGTTCTTGTTCTTTGTCCTATGTGCAGGTATCTGAGCGTGACAAAGAACGGATCATGATTTTCCAAGGCAGGAGCGAGAGGCCACTACTCTTTCTGCAACATCGACATCGTTGGATCCAAGGTAGGTCACTCTACTGTGTCTTTTGTTCATTCATTAACTAGGAAGCAACACTTTAGCATGTCCTTTTGTTACTAGACCCACCCTAGGGCTAGAGGGATCATCTTCATTCGCAGAGAGGATTTACCTTCATAACAAATTGGCGAATCCACTGGGGATCAGTGTGAGTTTTTCGTGTCATCCTGTTGGGTCAGTTTTGATTATTGGTTTAGTTATCTATATTTTTCTAGTTTTATTGCTGAGTTTCCATCCTCTGTTCAGCTCCAGAGTGTCAAGGTTGACCTCTGCTCATTAGGTTACGGTTTTTCCTCTTTTTCCCATAGGTATCCAGCTTGGCGCGGTTTTTGTATAGACAGTCGCGCCGATTGGCGCAGGTTGCTCTTTTAGCACTCGCGCCAACCTCTGTATGGCACGAATTACAACCTTATAGTTGCGCCAACCCCTGTAGGTTTTGGTTTGACCTCATTAATGAATATTTTGGTCATTTGTTCTTGCTTCTGGGTCATTTTTTAGTGTGTTTAAGCCTTTGAGACTGTGTTGACTACTGTAGACTTGTTTCCCATAGTCGTTTGTCCGTTTTATTGTCGGTGTCATTTAAGACCTTAGGGTTTCTATGTGTTCTTTCACACCTAGCCTTCTGTTCAGGAACAAGTCTCTTTGATTGTTGTCAGTCTCGTTTTGGGTTATTAGATTGAGTTTTTCTTAATCCTTTTGTTTTTCTGATTGAATGGTCTTTTCGTTTTTCGATTAGTCCTTCTTCTTCAATACTTTGAGCATCGATTACTTTTCTTTTTTGGGTCGCTTTTGGAAACTCTCTTTTTCGTTTGGAAATTTGCTCCATTAGCTTGCATGCTTTTGTGGCTGTTTCGCTTTGTTTGAGTCATTCAATTTCAAAACCTTACATTCACAAAACTCAAACTAGTGTTTATTTTGTTTTCCATTGAATTAGTACAATGTGTGCTTCAGTTCATTGAAAATTCAAAAAAAAAATTGCATTCTTTTATTGCATCGAAGGTGAAACGTTCCTTTACATAACTAGCATTTGTCAATCTAGGAAGGAATTTCGTTTTCGATTGATTTCATTAAGGGCATTAGAAGTTTCTTCGCATATTTTCTTTGCTTGCTTGTTTGAAATATTTTTGTCCTTCTTATAACTAGCATTCATCAAATTGACATGATGTTCATTTGCATATAGTTTGCATCTAGGAAGTTGAGCTCCATATTCGATAGGGTCTGGAAATTGAAACATCATTCAAGATTAACTTTAAAATTTACTCAATAAACCTAAGGCAACATTGAAACCTAACAAAACATTTATAGTGGTCTAGGCTAGAGATGTGTTCCGGTGCCTTAAAACCTATTAGCTGTCACTTTCCTTTTGGCTTCAGACAATGCTAATACGGACTTGTTATCCCCGTACCGTCGCGTATATAAAGGGAGACCCCTCTAGGTTGCAATCCTTTTATTCATAGGAAGCCAAGTATGCCGCCTTGTAACCGTGATACACCGAACATAGCATTCAGGGAGACTACCTGCACATATGGCAAGTCCTTGGTCATTTCTTTTTCATTTGATCACCAAGGTGTATATGGCAGTTCATGGAAACCTGGTATACCCTCTTGCTTAGAATTCCTGAGAAGTCATTTTGATCTTTTTGTGACTCTTTAAACAAGAGAAGATATCATCGAGCACTTTTCCTTTCACGCTCGTTTCAAATTGAAAGTGACTAGAGTCATATTTTTCCTGTTTCTCAACTCTTAAAACGCGAAACAGTGAATTTTGGTTTCAGTGTTATAAAATTAATCACCTACGATTACACGCCCATTAAAATTTTGTTACTTGGTCTGATTGATCTCCTTAGTTCTTGATTTTTGTACCTTCGATTGGTTATCTCTTTTCCTTCCTGTTCTGATTTACAGTCAAAGTGGCGAAACATCCAGCTTCGTCGTCCTCATTGCCTCCTAGTGGTAGTTCTTTTCCGGACGTTTCTTTCGAAACCCTAGGTCTGTCGAGTTCTCGCAGCCTATTATTCCGTCTAGCCAACCCCTTGCTACTTGATCTCCTTTTTACAAGCCAGTTGAATTCCATTTTCCTCCTTCAAGTGCTTGGTCTGATTTTAGGGAAGAAGGAGAATTTCCTCCTCTTACGTCTGGATCGCCTTTTTTTGCTGCTACGGTGCCTCCTAGTCCCTGTGGTATTTTCGAAGATCTTACAGCAGATTCAGATACAGATTCTTCCAGTCTTGTTGGCAGTGAAGGAATGCCTATTTCCGCAGGAGAATATTAACTCTTTCCTGAAGATATATCTCATGCCTCTATCCAATTTTCTCCGCCTTCGGTATCACTTCCAGCTGGTTATAGGTCTCTTAGTCAGATTATGTCTGGTGTTGCATCCATAGCACAATCTAGCATAGTAACTCATCCTTGGATTTTGGTCCTCCCTTCGTTAGGACCGTCACCTTTAGCATCAGATCCATCGGTTATTGTTACATCTGTCCCAGTTTGACCTACTATCTGTTCGGCTTCGTCTACGCCTTTTGTTTCTACTTATGAGTTTGACGAGCAGATGTTGGTTATTCACCAACATTATGCTCCTTTGAGAGAAGCCTCATCTACTTCTAGTGTAGTTTCCACTACTCCTGTGATTCCTGGCGGTCTTACTTTTGAAGAATATCTGTTGGTTGTTCAGCAGCAGAATTCTCAGGGTTCTCAGCAGTCTCAGGCTCCTGCTAATCCTCTGTTCCATCACTATGATGTAGTTGGTAATCTTGTTTATTCATATCCACTTTATTATTATGAGCATGGTTTTCTGGTTTATTTGCCTCCTATTGATCCTCATCAAGTCGTTTCTCAGTTTAGACCTACTTTGCCTGTGCAACCCTCTGGCTTACAAGGACAACCCTCTCAGGGACAACCTTTAGCTCAGCAGGGCCTTGCTTTTGGTCTGTAGGGACAACCATACAGTCCGCAAGGCCAACATTTACAAGGATAGCCTTTGGTCCAACATGGAAAACCCTATGGTCTCTCGGGTCAACCTCTGAATCAACCTGGATCATCTTTTGGTCATGGGGGGCAAGTTTATCCATCACAGGGACAACCTGTTGCACCTCAATCACAACCGCACGTTTAGTATGGCCCAAATATTGTGCAACCAGGACAACCCTTTGGTCCTTCTCCGTATCAACCTGGTCATCAACGACAACCTGGTCCATCGCAACCATCAGGCCAACCTTTCCCACAAGGTCAATCTGGTGGCTCTTAACAACCATTTCAACAGCCAGTTCAACCAGCTCAGAAACCATTGCAACCTTCCCACTAGCAGATTCCTTTGTTTCTGCAGTCGATTTTACCTATTTACACTGCTCAGCAGCCTGCTCAACTGCTTTGCAAGGTCAAATTGCGCAACCGCAGGGTGCTTATTACCCTCAAGTTTCCTATCAACTGGTATATAGTGCACCCCAGGTTTTGTACCCTCAAAATCAACCAGTATATAGTGCACCTCAGATTCCTTGCCCTCAAAATCAACCTGTGTATCAACAACCTCAGAGTCATACTTACATTCTGCAGCGAAATCCTTATGCTACTTAGCAAGGACCTCAATGGTCTGCTTCGACTCAATATCCTGGTCCTCAATCCCAGTATCAACTGAATTATCCTGTTTTTAATCCCGATGATCTGAATCCTTCGGGACAAAATCCCGCTCGGACTTGGTGGGATGTACACACAGGTCCTTATCAAAGACCTCCGATGACTTTTAATACTCAATTACCATTTCTTGCCATGTTGGAATTACTTGATGTGTCGAAGTTGACAAATGATCCTATTCTTCATAATCCATATTGGCCTCCGGTTACGACCAAGATTCCTGGTGATTGTCCTAAATTTGAGGGTAAACCTGGTGAAGACCCCCAAACGTATGTGATGATTTACCACTTGTGGTGTTCTTCTAACTAAGATTCTATTCGTATTCGTATTTTCCAGCGAACTCTTATTGGTGCCGCTGCAAAGTGGTACATTGAGCTGTCTCGTAGATTTTTCCAAGGTTTCAATTCTTTGGCCATGGCGTTCCTTACACATTTTTAGTTACCGATCCGCTATGATACCGGGATGCATCTCCTCACTTCATTGAAACAGGACTGAGCTACTCATATCTTAGATCATATTCATGAGTGGCGACGTCATCGTTGCATGATCAAATTTGAGATACATGATCAACTTCTGACTCATTGGTTCACTACCTCCTTTTTCAATCAGATTGCCAAAGACATTGCTATGGGGGCATCCGTAACCGAGGAACAAGCCATTTCTTACGCCCAATACCTTGATCTCGTGTATTCTCATCCTGGTACATTGTATGATATCTTGCCTGATGCTACTTGACTTGGAACTTCTAAACCACCAGCAACTCCATCCGTTGATGGTATTATTGGTTCCGTATCGCAGACTTCTTAGAAGTCTCCTTCATCTAACTCTGGGAAGCATAAGTCTACTTCCACCAATAATGTAACTTCTCAGTCAACTTCGAATTCTAGCACACCCGCAAAAGTGAATGCTGTTCAGGCCAATCCTACAGATAACACTTCCAAGGGTAAGAAGAAGGGTAAAGGTAAGGCCAAAGCCGATACCCCGAAACAGGATTCTCCAAAACCTTGTTCTGCTGATAGTTCTAAACGCAAACCGAAGTATCCTTGTTTGATTTATGATGATGAGCACTTCACCAAGGACTGTCGTCGACGATTTGAAGTGAGTCGATTTCTCAAAGGCACCCAAGGAGCTCCGACGTTCTTAAAGAACCTTTCCCTCAGCAGAATCATATGGTAGAGCACCCTCAGTCCTCTGCTCCATCTGGTTCGCAAGTGGTGTTCATGATGAACGATTTCACACCTGTTTCTATCGCTACTTGTTCGAAAGATTATTCTGGTTCGCGTCAGGCAGCGGGGAAAGAGATCGCTGATGGTCCTCCTCCTCCCCCTATTTCTGGCCCTATTGAGATTGAACGGCCTATCGTCGAATCCGTTGTGCGACCACCTTCCAAAGGTGTGCTCCGCAAGTCTTCGTACAATCCTAACGCCCGTGCCACTCAGCATTATAGTATTGTTGAGGATTTGGCTTTGGCACTGTCCGCAATGTCTGCGTTAGATGTACTTCAGAGTTGTTCATCGCAGTGGAAATATTTGCTATCTGCGATAGGTGGGGTTGATCCTACCGATACTAGCTTGCTTTCAATTTAGATAATTTCATCCCGCGACTCCCGCACCAAATTGCACTCATCATTCAAGTTGGTATTAATGGTTTTAATATTCACCGAGCCATCGTATATGAGGGTACATCCACCTGTGTTATGTCATCTACTCGTTGGAAAGCCATTGGTTCTCCAGCTTTTAATTCATCACCCAATGCCCTTGAATCATTTGATGGAAGAGAATCTAAACCTCTTGGTGTTCTCACTAGTTTACCGATCACGTTAGAAGGGAAGATAGTCAATGTTAAGGTAGAAGTCGTTGATGCAAAACTCAATTATAATCTTCTCCTTAGACATAGTTGGACTCACACCATGCTATGCATTCTGTACACTCTCTTTCGTGTTCTGAAGTTCCCGCACGAAGGAAATATTATTACTATTGATCAATTGTTCGGGGACTCGATGCCTTTGAGTCTGATTGAAATTGATTATTGTGAACTCATTGCTGCATCGGACACTTCGTCCTCTGATTCTTCTCCTTCGAGTGTAACTCTTGACATCTATTCTCAATCCCCTTGGATTGGTGACTTTGATTCACCGGATCCTTTGAAAGAAGTGTTTATTTCTGATGAGGCTATCGTGGAAACCTTGTCTCTCGACTATCTATCGTGGGATGATGGTCATCATCGTTCCTCGTTTCTACCAAGTCTTGGGGCCATGTCTACCTGTCTTGAGCATTTTGCTTCTCAGGTTCCTTCTCCTCTGCTTCAAACACCTGTTCAGGTCCATGAAGTTTTCTCAGAAGGTAACTTGAGTAACCTTACTCAAACGATGCTTATCAAAATTTCCATTAAACTAAGAATCTTCGAGAACATCCATATTGGGGTTACCTGTTCTTCGGATGAAGTGCAAGTCTATACTAGCTTTTTTCGCGAATTTTGTGATGTCTTTGCATGGTCCTACGAAGAAATGTCTGCCATTGATCCAAGCATCGTGGCACATGAAATTCCTACTTACCCTGGTTCGTAACCTGTTCGTCAGCGTCTTCGTCCGGTGCATCCTAGGAAAGCTGCTGCCATTAAGGCCGAAGTGGAAAAGCTTCTAAAAGCTTGTTTCATTTATCTGATTCCATTGACAGAATGAGTCTCTAATATTGTTCCTGTAGACAAGAAACAAGGCACTATTCGTGTATGTGTTGACTATCGTGATATCAATCACGCTTGTCCTAAGGATAATTATCCTACTTCCTTCATCGATCAAATTATTGACCACTGTGTCAGGAGCGTGATTTTTTCCCTTATGGAAGGTTTTTCGGGTTATAATCAAATCAAAATTCTCCCGACTGATCAACACAAGACTTCCTTAATATTTCCTTGGGGTACCTTTGCATATAAGAAGCTTCCCTTTGGTTTGAAGAATGTTGGGGCCACATTTCAACGCGCGATGTCTTATTCATTTCATGATATTGGTCACATCATTCAGCCTTATCTGGATGACCTTTCGGCTCATTCAGCTAAGCGTAGAGATCATCCTGACCATCTTCGTCAGATTTTTCTTCGTTGTAGACACTATAACATTTGGATTAATTCGCACAAGTGTGTCTTTTGCATCGATTCCGGTAGACTCTTAGGGTTTATCGTTTCCAAAGACAAGATTCGCCTGGATCCTCTCAAGGTTGAGGCTATTATCAATCTCCCCTCTCCTTCCTCATTGCATCAATTGCAGATTTTACAAGGGAAAGCTAATTTTCTTCGCAATTTTATACCTAACTATGCCGAAGTAGCTAAAGGATTCACACGATTGTTAAAGCAGGGCGTTCCTTTTTACTGGAATGAGATCGCTCAGAAATCTTTTGATGCGTTGAAAAAATTGTTGGTCAATGCTCCTCTCCTGCGCCCTCCAGATTATCATTGTGATTTTTCCCTTTATTTGGCTACCGCTTTCAGCGCGATTGCCATGGTTTTGGTACAAGACGATGATGACGGTCATGAGCATGTTATTTATTACTTGTCTCGTAACCTTATCGACCCCGAAACATGTTATGCCCATGTCGAGAAGTTAGCGTTGGCCGCTGTTCAAGCTGTTCAACATTTTTGTCATTATATTATTTTGCGTACAGTGACAGTGATTTATGAATGCAACCCCATGACCTACATATTGTCTCGAAAATTGCTGGGGGGAAAATACTAAAAGTGGATTGTCATCCTCCAAGAGTTTGATTTGGAATTTACTGCTGCCAAATCTAAGAAGTCATTGGTCTTTGCTGATTTACTTTGTTCTCTCCCTTCCGACTCCGCTCCTTCTCGTTCCGAGGATTTCATTCCAGACGATTCGCTTTTCTTGATTATCACCCTCGATCCTGGGTGCGGTGCTATCATCGTCTATCTCCAAACTTTATCTTTTAGATCTAAGTTGAAGAAGGATGCTCGCCGACGCATCCGCCATCATTCACAACCTTATCGTATAGTTGGAGATACTCTCTATCGTCTTGGAGTCGATTCCATACTCTGGTGATGTTTGACTCTCGAGGAAGCCGAGAAAGCTCTGAATTATTTTCATAGTGGCGCCTGTGGCGGTCACATGTTTGGTTATGCTACTGCACAAAATATTCTTCGTGCTGGATATTTTTGGCCATCTATTTTCAAAGACTGTATTGTCGCAGTTCTTAAATGCCATGATTGCCAAATTTATCAACGCAAGTTGCATGCACCACCCGTTCCTCTTCATCTTGTCATTACCATTGGTCCCTTTGTGAAGTGGGGCATCGATTTTATGACGTGTAACCCTCACTCGGCCTGGGAGCATGCTTTTATTATCATAGTTGTGGACTAATTCACCAAATGGGCCGAAGAAATGCCTACACTTGTCACTGACGGTAATACAACTACTCAGTTCATATTCAATCACATTATTGCTAGGTTTGGTGTCCCTCAAGCCATCATTACTGATCATGGTTCCCATTTTCGGCATTATATGGTGGCGGAGTTGACTTCTAAGTTGTGTCTGCATCACGACAGCTCAACGTCGTACTACCCTCAAGCCAATGACCAGGTTGAAGCTGTGAACAAAGATATTGTCAAGATGCTTCAACGTATGATTGGGATCCACAAATAAAATTGGCATCTCATGTTATTTTCGGCTCTTTGGGCATACCGAACCTCAGTTAAGAATGCAACCGGGTTCACTCCTTTCTAGTTGGTTTATGGCCTGGAAGCTACTCTCTTGATTGAATGTGAAATACCTTCGCTCAAGTTGGTTGTTGAATTACTGGCGAATACTTCGCCAGAAGAAGAGAGTCTCCTTTATTTAGAAAGGCTAGATGAAACCCGCCACTTTTTTTCTCTCGTTATCGAAGCACAAAAAAAGTGGGTCAAAGCTCATTTTGATCTATCAGTTTCCCTCGTTATTTCGTTGAAGGAGATCTCGTCCTCCTGTATGACCAAGCTCGTGATAAGCTGGGGGCAGGAAAATTTCAACCTATGTGGCATGGACCCTACATCATTAAATTTGTGTTGCAAAATGGGGCCTATGAGCTAATTGACTACGAAGGTCATCCCCTTGAACAGCCCAGAAATGGGTTGTATCTCAAAACATAATATACGCGAGTCATTCATGCGTAATAGGTGTACAGAGGTGTTGTTTTCATTTTTGTACATGTTTTCTGGTTTGGTGTGCTTTGTGAGCGTTTTCCTGCTTATTGGGTCTTACTTATTGTGCAGATGTCTGTTCCCCCTTATGTCGGTTTCGCGGATGGTGCTTCCTGCAGTACCAGGAATTTGTCTTCGACAACCTAGGTAATTTATAATCCTACTGGTGAGTTGATAGATCTGCAAGGAATTTTTCTAAGATGAACTACAAACAATGTCGCTGAATATAGCGCTGTTATTGAGCTATTAACCAAGACAATCAACCTCGGCATATGCGCATTGCTTGTAAATCTAGATTCATAGCTTGTCGTTCTGCAACTCAATAATCATTATTCAGTTAGAAATCCGCACATTCTGAGATTGTATTTACGTATTCGGTTTTTGGAAAGACATTTTGATTTTATTACCTATCAACATATTCCTAGACGAATGAACACATTAACTGATATAATGGCTAACATTGTATTAGATAGTCATTTGCATAATTTGTAAAAGCATCATCATATGTAAAATATCCATGTAGGGAAATATATATATATATATATATATATATATATATATATATATATATATATATATATATCATGTTTGCAACTGTGTGCATCATAACTTCAAAAAATATATGTGTGTTTCTGTTACATCCTGATACATCATGTCTCTCAAATATGCAGATAAAATAAAACCTAGGTGTCTAATCAGCATGGTGCTCATGATAACATGTCACTGCCCATACTAGCCACCTCAGCAAGTGGTGAATTTGGTTGGGCACCCCTACGGTATGTCTCTGGTAGGCGCAAGGAACATCGTCAAAACGTACATAATCTGGGACTCCTCGTGTGATCCCCTCCAGGTTGCACACTATCTCATCTTCCTCGCCGCCCTCGCCTTGAGGGTCGAAATTGTGAGGGATTCGCCTCGTTATTGGTGACTTGCCGGCAGGTCTCTCTGGGCCAATGTCTGAAATTACACGGATTTAATGTCAGAACATGCATAAATAAAAAAAATCATAATACTCATAAAACTTAAAAAATGAGTCTCACGCAAATCTTCATCCTAATATTCTCCCTCCAGGAATGGGAGGTATGGATCATCAGAGAAATCTGTACTAGAGTAGGGCCATTCCTCCACGACAATCAGTTTTCGACGGAGCCAATCAAAGAATTTTAGTCTCCAGGACATCTGTTGACCGCCCCCTGCCCTTGGCATCAAAGCTTCCCATTGAGCCATCTGTGGTTCTCTTGCTGGTGGTGTCGGGACTATGACCTCCTGTCGCTAAAAAATGGGTAGTTGTTCCAAGAAGAACGATACCAGAATGGATCCATAACCAAATTGTTTCATTTTGGTCTTCTTGCATTTTGTTAGTTGGCGCTTCATGTTTATCGTCACAGCCTCTGCCCAGTTGTAGATGGTCGGTGCCATGTAGTATAAAGCAAGAAGAAACTATGTCTTTGTTGGTTCGTGCGGTGATTGTGATCCCACAGCTCGTGTGATGGTATGTAGCACCACGCATAGTGTCAAATCTGGGATAGTGTGTATATCAACTTTCCCACTACCAGATCCCTTCCGTGACATACCCTGTCTATCACCATGGTCATGTTTTCCATGCAGGGCCGAGTGGCAGTTAGGATTGGTGCACTCCCCTCCGCGATAATCCTGTGATGAAATACACGTCAGAGACATCAATCTCAAGTTCTTGATCCCGAAGGATGAACTTCTCTTGATTTTCGTCCCAAATGCTGACCAGGTACTGTAATAACTCTGGTCGAGCTTGGAGACATGGTGTTAGGAAGAATTTTTTCAGACCACAGTTTCTGAGAGCTTCCATGACTCTCTCATTTTCCATGGCCAACTCATCTTCTTCGCTATGTTCCCGTTCTTTCCATTCGATGACCATTTTGCCTCTTTCTACCTACAAACACAATCATATGGGTGGTATTAGTCAATTTTGAAACTTAAATCTTTTAATAATTGGGGTATTTGATCAACATTTTGTCTAGAAATGGTTTGTGCCGTTGGCGTGCCCTAGTGTAAAAAATCGGGCGGTTGGCGCGACTCTGTGCCCAAAACCTGCACCAACCGTCGGGCCCTAATTTTTACATTTCCTCCCCCAAAATTCGAAATTGAAAATTTCAGGAAGCAAGAAATGACTTAAAATGACGAGAGGGATCTCGGCTCTTACTTGGAGTTGACAGATTTGCGATTGATCTGTTGGATTGGTCGCTATCGTCGCCGCAAGATTTCACAGTGAAATGAGTAACTATTGCTCCACAAGAGGTAAAAAGTGAAAAGTAATTATTTTTACTATTTTTGGCATTTTATAACTTTTTCACTACCCTAATTAGGTTTTAAGGCATGTTTTTTGATTATTTTATTATATTATTTTCGAGAAATGGGTTTTACACATATCTTTTGTGCGGTTTTTCACGCGACAATGATGAAGTAACGAGGTATATTTTATACTTTTTCGGACTCGGTAAAAGCAAAAAAAAGTCACTACTGGAGTCATCTTTCAGCTCTTTTCTGATGAAAATATTACCGAGATTATTGTCGTTTTGAACTCGTTAAATGGCTGCGAAATGATATCTACCCAGTATACGTTTAACCCTTTTTCGGGCTGGGATGGATTATTTATGAAAAAGGAATACCTTAGCCTATCACGACTAAGAGGTTCTCTCAGACACAATTTTCTAGCTTTTCGGATCTATGAGACTACCTACGAAAAGGGACTGCTGGAGTTTTCTTTTCTGCCTTCTTTTCAAACTCTCTAAACATGAAAAGATGACGAGTTCTTCCTTTGTCAGATTCGTTAAACACTGATGACATCAAACTTCGTCACCTTGACGTTATTCGAGTTCCTCCTTCCTAGGGCTCGTAAAATGTACTAGGTTGGATTTGTTCGAAGGACAAACATACAGTGCAAGCATATGCTATCCCCTTCAAGCTTGTTTTAAAAAATAATTGGGGTAGTCGCCAGAAATGGTGAGGGAAAATGGAACCAAGTTTTAGTTATGTTGGCAGTATGTCGCTCTTGAACATGGCACTTGTCTGCATTTGTGTCGGGTGTGGGACATCTCATTTCGTCATTTTTGCCTCCATGGGTTTGGGTAATCTCTTTTGACCTCTCATCTGCTCTTTGCCACATCATCATGACCTTAGATCCTTTGATGTAAAATACTACCAAATCTAGAGTCGTGTTGTTAATATGTTCAAGAGAAGTTTGCCTCTGCAGTTTTCAACCTTCCTCTGATCTCTTGTTGGTCGTGATCCATTTTCATCATGTTCCTCTATCTCGTGTCAATGATGTGGGAAACATTATGGCCCTCCATCGACCAGGTCACTTCCTGTCGACTTTGAATCATTATCCAGGAATTTGATCTAGAGACTCCCTTTTGGTACCTTGGGAGCTTGCATGCCTCAATGGCAGGTTTTTCGCATTCGACGCAAGGTTCACATCATTGGCCTTTGATCGAGTGATTCTGCGAATGTTCGACGTCAGATCATTTTTCACATTCCGTAGATTGTACCTTTTGTACCTTAAGGGCCATCATCATCATTGGTGGTTTCTCTCGCGTCTATTAACAACTTTCATCATTGGCTGGTAATCAGACGATTTTCCTGCATGTTCGACTTCAGCTCATACATTCACATGCTCGAAATTGTACTTGTTCGGGATGAGATGGAGCGCAAGACCCTGGGTTTTATCTGATGAAATCCAGGTTGCGGATTTTTTTGGTTTATTATGACTTATTGCATGACTCTCTTGATTGGATGGCTGCGACCATACCTGAGTCTATTTATTGATCCTTCCTGCTGGATGGTTGTGTCCATACCTCGGATCTAAGTTTTTATATACTCTATTATGGATGGTTGCGCCCATGCCACATGATTCATGTATCACAGATATCAGTTGTATTTGTAATTACAGGTCTTCTGACAGCGGTGTTTGGTTCAAACGCGTTCTCATAAAGCATTTCACCCCTCCCTCTCTCTCGGACTTCATGCTTTAGGGGGCATCTGTTACATAGCATTTTGTCACTGTCCCTGCAATCCCCAACTCGCACATTGGAGGGTCATTTCTGTGACCAATAAGCAGTGTCATGATTTGCAAATACCATCATTTCATCCCTTTTTATGAAAGCAACATTCTTCTTGTTGACATTTCCCTAAGAAGAGCTGTGAAAATCCCTATTTTTGCCTTAGCGTGAGTAGCCCGTTACACCCATGCGCCGACTAGGAAATTTAACACTGAGCCTGCACCAGTTGGCACTCTACGCCAGTTAGACACCTGCGTCAAGCTGTTTATGGAATTTTTTTTTAAAATATAGGTGGAGGTTCCATTCTAACCACCTCGGGGATGAGTCATTGGGAGTAGTTGAACTGAAACAACCACAGACTCCTTCCTTTAGTTAGTAGTTTCCACCTCCCTTGGAACTCTCCTAAAGGATAAAACTCCCACCCACCTTTGTAGAGATCCCAACCTCCTCCTTTTCCTCTATATAAGAAACTATCTCTTTTAATAGAAGCTAGCTGAACAGCTGAATAGTTGAACTAGGAAGATATAATAAGAAAGATTGTGTTGAGAGAGCTCGAGTCGATGACTTCTAAGAGAGCGTGAGTCCAAATTCCCTGACCAAAATTTGAGACGCACTTCGTCTGAACCCTGCTGGAGGAGACTGCAACGTCAAAGCATCAATTGTACTCTTCCTTCTACTCATTAATATACATGACTACTGTTTGGTTCCACTATTGTGTTATGATGTTTATTTGATGCGATATGTTTAGCCGTATTTGACTGGCTAATAGTTGTGAGTAAAACTATTCTGTCGTATGTTGTTCTTGTTCTTTGTCCTATGTGTAGGTATCCGAGCGTGACAACGAATGGATCGTGATTTGCCAAGGCAGGAGCAAGAGACCACTACTCTTTCTGCAACATCGACAGCGTTGGATCCAAGTTAGGTCACTCTATCGTGTCTTTTGTTCATTCATTAACTAGGAAGCAACACTTTAGCATTTCCTTTTGTTACTAGACCCACCCTAGGGCTAGAGGGATTGTCTCTGTCCGCAGATAGGATTTACCTTCATAACAGATGCGATCGCATATCTCTATTGGTGATTTATATGTTTATTAATGTCTAGTATGGGATCCATTCGCAAATCACAATTCGCAAGCTCAGGAGGACAAGCGCTCAAGAATCACGTTAAGATGTCGAAGTGCGAAATGCGATAAGAGTATTAGATGTGATATGCTTCAAAGCTAAACTCTAGAGGATTTAAATTCTGGCGTGGGACCCATTCGCATATCGCACATTGCAAGCTCAAGAGGATAAGCGCTCAAGAATCATGTTAAAATGCCAAAGTGCGAAGTGCGATAATGGAGTGGACGTGATGGATTTACAAAGCCAAAGATTAAAGGATTTAAAGTCCGACATGGGACCCAATTAGATATCGCAATCGCAAAGCTCAGGAGGAATAAAACCACGTTGAAACGCCGAAATGCGAAGAGTGACAAGAGCCCAGATGCGATGTAGTTTCAAAGGTGAAATCCAAAGGATTTCAAATCCAGATGTAAATAATTTCCTGTGTTAAATCTCATTGGAGGAGGAAAAGAAGGATTATAACATAAAACCTATGGAACGTCGAAATGCAATAGATGTGACTGAACGTGATATTGTACAGAGGTAAATATTAATATGTCTCAAGTCTAGTCTAACGACAGTTTATGAAGAAAATTCTGAACGCGGGCAGAAGGGGACGCGGGTAAGTGACCCGACATAGAGCAAAGGAGGAGGTGAAGGTTGGACACTGCAGGCAAGAGCAGAATAGGCAGAGTTGAGAAAAAGGAGATATGGTGGCACTGTTGGAAATGTGCCAGCTGGGTTGATTCGGGAAAAAAGTGTTTGTGCAGAACTGTTATGATATAATTGCAGAAATAGAAAAGAGATTGACATTAGTAGAAAGGAAAAATGCACAACGAGACAAGAGCTGAAAGGGTTGAGTGAAATATACTTGTTGTAACTGTAAATGTAAATGAATTAATTATTTTTTATTGTATGTGATGCAAAGGCAAGTATCCAAAGGAATAGGTAAAACTCCATGAGTGTTGTAATGATTATTTCTGATGTAATAACCTGAATTGAAGAATGAAAAATTGAATGGGTGGAAGGCATAGGGTCATACCTGTTCACTTTGTATTCCCTGTAGAATGAAAACAATGAGGTTGTTATATGTATAAGATATGTAATATTAGTGTGGATAGAGAAGTTAGAAAGCTACAGAATGGAAAAGAGTGGAATAATTTAAGAGAGCTTCAGAAGGTTGAAGAGTGGAAGAATAAGACAGAGCTGATATGAAGTAGATATGAAGGCTGAAGAGGCAGTAGTGGAGAAGGAGTATAACAGAGCTGATATCCAGGTAAATCAAAATTTTAGTTTCATGTTGAGTAAGGGGACCGTAGTCGCCTTTTAAGTTGTAGCTATATAAATTTCCAGTTGGAGCTGGGTGAGGTAGGAGCCTCTTGTAGGTTGTACCCTGCAGAAAATATTTGGGAGTTGGAGCTTCCTTGCAAGTTGTAGCTTGCAGAAATTGAGGTAGGAGCCTCTTGTGCGTTGTAGCCTGTAGAAAATACATGGGAGTTGGTGCTTCCATTTCAATTTGTATATTGATAGATTTCCAGTTGGAGCTGGTTGAGGAAGGAGCCTCCTGTGGGCTATAGCCTGCAGAAAATAGATGGGATTCAGAGCTTCCTTGCAAGTTGTAGCTTGTAGAATTTGAGGTAGTAGCCTCCTGTAGGTTGGAGCCTATAGAAAATCAGTGGTGAGAGGGAGTTGGAGCTTTCCTTTGTATCACAACAATAATAAGATGTGGTTTTATCCCTGATGGGTTTCCACTTATATCTACTGTCTATCTGCTTGATGATTACGTGTTGATGTGATGTTTTAATATGCTTAATTACTTGTTGTCCACACATTAAGTTTGTTGATTCATTATGCATTAAGTTTCTTATGAAATGAAGGTGTAAATAAGTTGAATGAAAAGAGTTTTAAATTTCCATGAATTTGCTAAACTGATTCACCCCCCCTCTCAGATTAGCTAAGGGTTCATCAAATTCCATCTCTCTATGAGGAGGAAACTATGGGATCTATACAAAAAACACATCCTAAATTTGTTGCAAAAAAAGATACCTCTTCAAGACTTCATCATGCTCAACATCCTTCCCTTTATCACTGGAAATATGCATTGCAAACAATAAACACCCTTTCCTGTGATTGTGATTTACATGCATAACTATAACCATTCTCAGAGATGTAGGCCTCTTCTTTCCCTAAAAGATTCTCTTTCCCCGTCATAATCCAGGTACTCAATAGCCTTATCATATAAATCTACCTTGGTCCTATGAATGAATAACCCATCCCTTCCAAAAAGCATACTATATGAACATAAAGGAAGCAGATTTAGATGTGTTGATGTAGACATACCATTCAAATCAAATGCACAAGATCTCACATGATGATGAACTCTTCTCTTGGTCCATGTAGCCAATTTAACCAACTAAGATTATGCTTGCACTTATTAAGCAACACTTATGCACCAGGTTAGGATTGATACAACTATAATTTGATCGAGGATAAATCAAAATAGAAACAAGTTTATCATAAAGCTTACCTTCCGTCTCAATAATGGATGCTTGATGATCTGCCTTCCTATTATCCACTACTGAATAAATGTGAGGAATACTCTAACCAACATCTCCAAATATCTATGCCTCATAAGCACTGTAAATTTAAGGCCTACCACCCTAGTGTTATGGGCAATCAATCCTGCGATGCTCGTCACCACAAGTCCAGCACCTTAAGGAATCCCCCCCCCCCACCCTTATTCTGCTCCTCAGGCTGAGTCCCATGTCCTCTCTCAACTGCATTGAACTTCTTATAAGGCGCTATGTTTTCCTTACCACTTAGATCTTGAGGTATTCCTTGCTTTTGAGGCAACTTTCCATTAGTATTTTCATTCCCTTTCCAATCACGCTTGAACTTAGGCTTATGCTTTGATTTATCATAACAATGCTTCAGCTTTTTGATGGCTTCCTCCAGTGTCTGAGACTCATCAAACTCAATCTAGTCTTTGAATGCTACTGGAAACCCACTGATGAACCTTTGCTTTCTCATCCTTAAGACAAGGCACATACCTCAATAGCTCTAGAATTTTCTCGTGCACTCATCATCCGTCATAGAAACCATATTTAACTCATATAATTCCTTAGCCATGTCATCATAGTATCTTTCGAAAATATACTTCTTGAAGAGTCTCTCAAATTTATCCCAAATCAACTCCTCTTCTCTAATGCCTCTAACATGCTTCACATCTTCCCACTATATATTTGTTTTTCCTTTGAGACTGAAGGTAGCTTTCTTGTATTTCATGTTCTCTGAGTAGTCATGCAATCTGAAAAAATTCTTCATTCCAAGAAACCATGCTTCTGCATCTTCTAATTTCTTCATCACTCCATCAAATGTAGGATGCTTGGATTTATTGAACTCTTGTGGAAAATATCACTTCTCACTCATCCTATAGGGATGATGACAATTTTGGCAATTATTTCTTCTGGAACTGGAGCTAGAATATAATCCATAAGTACTATCCTTCCTCTCAAGTGTATCCAAATATCTGCCACCTCTGATTGTATCATCTTTGTCCATCATGTGTCTTCTCTGAGACCTGTTACCATATGTCGCATTTGTGTTTTCCTCATGCCTATCTCCATAACCAAACCCCATATGTACCTACTTCTGCAAATACGAAAGGATTTGAAGAATCACTGCATTGACCTCTGCTTTCTTTTCCTGAGCCCTTAAGGGTCTTTCTTGTGCCTTAATCAAATTTTTATTATTTTCCTTGAAAATTTGAATCTCTGCCCTCAAACTCCTTAGTGTATCTTCTAGAACAGGAAATTAATCTTCTCCTTGCATCCCACCTAACCTTTCCCATTCCATATAATTCACATCGGGCCTATAAGGGGAATCATGTGAACTATAATTCACCTTTCTTCTCTTCATATTTGATCTCTATTTCCTACAATCATACCATGTTAAATAAGCCAAATAGAAGATATAATCAAAATCATACCTTACTGTATCTCAAGGGAGGTTATCAATTCTACACAAATCAATTCAGATTAGCACAATATATATAATGAAAACAACGTATCAATATCATGCATGTTAAAAAAAACTGTAATACCGAATGCCTAAATGATAACGATAACTACAACAATGCATACATAGTAGAAACATATAGAACTGACATGCATGCATAATGATCACATCTACCCCGAGCTTCAATGCTGCAACCTTGATCTGATACCAATCTATAACCATGTATCAAAGGAAAGGTTTTAGTGAACATAATTGTTGTGATAACACCCTTTAACCACCTCCTCCCACATTTGTCCGCTTTTACAAGCTCTCTAGGGTAAACATGAGTTGAGTGCTATTATGACATGACATGACTTCCAAGTTTCATTTATGGAAATGGGTACTACAAACTAGAACATGTACTACCACCCCTCAGGGACACTATATCTCTCAACAACCTAAAAACCACCCCTCGTGATAAATCCCTAAGTTGGAACTCATTTTCACAAGCTTGACACACTTCCATTCATCATGACATCCTTAGAACTTGCCAGCTTGTTTGCTCCTTCTAAAATAGAAGCTCTTCTGGTCCTCTTGTATGATTCTAGATGTCTTAATCCATATCTCCTTCTTGAAGACAAATCACTCATGTTGAGTTTGTGCTTTGTCCTAGGAGAATCCTCTTTCCATATATTTCATCCTTCCCGGTGATTCCATCTACTTCCAAAGTCTTGGAGGCCTTCATAATTTACCTTCAAACATAATTAAAAATCCTTGGAAGAATGATTATAGCCTGGCAAGAGAAATAAAGTCAAAATGGTTGACTAGAAAAAAAAGGAGGAAAGATATAAAGTACTTATCTTTGAGGATTTGTCAGCTCCCTCTTTGTCCTTGCCTATGTTGTGGAAACCATATGAATCCTTGTGCAAATTCATCATGTTTGTCCTCATAAAATACTAATGCATGATGCTTGTCTTTTCTTCTTTGCATGAGTTAAGGCTTGTTCATTTAGTGGAATCATTTTCTCTCAACTCTTTGGGTATAATGTTTTTCACACAAACCCTAGAGGTCATATCTTTCAAGATTACCTAGGGTTTACAAACCCTAGTACAAGTGTTATGATTCTTCTTCTTGACTTCTTCTTTCTTGAAAAAAAATTCATTAATAATTTTTTTTCCATATACTAAATGGCTAATGGCATTTAGATGTCAACAATATATCTCAGCTAATATAATCTTGATCAGTACAACGCAAGGCATGTTTTGAAAAAAATGCTTGCTTGAGTACTTTTCACAGTAGTAGAATATATGGTATTTGTACTATAGATACTTTAGATTTCTCAAAAATTTCCTTCTTGAAATATGGCTTGAATGTTGTTGTGTCTTCATGTTCTTGCAACTTTTTTTCTACAGTACATGAGTATTTCAATACATACTTATCAGGTCATCGAATTTGTCATGGGCTAAAGCAAATGGGATAGATCATCCAACCCATAATAGGATAAGAATGTGTCATGAGGACCCATACTTTCGTATACATAATTAGGTTGTTATCATTTAATCAAGTAATGCTTCATTTTCTTCTTTGTTGACTGGAGTCATGTCAAAAAAATATGTTTTAATGATTTATTCAGAAGTCTTTTCAAGAGATATTGTTCAAGCAGGAAATATTTAAGAGGTCCTTCACATATATTGAATATATTTCAACCTTCTGAATTTTTTTATACCAATAAAAAAATTCCTAGTCTTGTATGGTTTCTAACATAATTCATATGAATAGTCCTTTAATCTTGTTCAAGTGGGCCTGAAAGTGAGCTTTTGTCTAGGTCCTAAATGTTGAATCAGTGTTGCATATTCGGTAATGAAATTTGGCCTATAAAACTTGTTAACGATATTCCTTGAATTAATATATCTAAGAACTAGTACATGATAAGAATGAGGCTTTATATGTGATAAATATTGTTCCCCAAAACCATATTTCTTCCTCAACTACCCTAATAGCATGCTTAATTATGTAAAACCCTAATAAATCATGAAATGACCACCATACTCAACAAACTTCAGTTATTTGCTCCAAACCCTCAATCAAGAGATCATCCCACTTGGAAGATGAAAGGATGGTTGATATGTAATGATGATAATTCCTACAATAATTTTCAAGAAAGGTTGTATCCTATATGGCCAAAAAAATTTGACCTATAGGAAATAATCAACTCATAGAAATGCTAGAATAATTTCTAATGAATGTACCTTATGCAACAAATGTTAATATTCCATTTCTTAAGATCCTTCAATAGTCTATGCATTCCTCAATATTGGGTGCTAATCCTACATAATTTCTATAGAATCAGTCTTGGAGGTATTCTTCATTTTAGGAGAAGATTTCGTTTATCATTTAATGGCCTATTTTCTAGTTAAAATATTGTTTCAATCTCTTCTCAGGATCAAGGGAATTCTATTCTTCGGTTTCATATGTCGGTCATAGAAATAAAATCTATTTTTATGCTCCTTACAATTAGAGTATAAATATTCTAACCTCTGTTAAATATATGCAATTAGTGTTGTATGAGAATTCTCATATCTGTCCCCTTGCTAACTTCAAGGCTACTAAGCAAACTCGACATATTTCATGAGACAACCAGATGAAATTTAATGCAACTGGACTTTTTCCTTTGGTTTACTGACTTCCAATTTAATAGTAGATTTATGTGGATCTATAGGTGGAATATTTGTAGAAGTTTCTATGAAATGTATTATCAGTTAGATTTAAGTATGGAATCCCCATAGATATTCAAACATATACAACCACTCTAACAAACAATGAAGGATGGCCAATAGCATGAATACTTTGACTTAGCACAAACTATGAATAGATAAAAGTATGTCATCAAACAAGCACTCAATTATCCTTCATATCCTGGAGCTACCCCTTGGTTATTTTGAATCTCCTTTTAGGCCATCTTCTGAGGCTTATAAACCTCTATACTATCACCCTTGAGGCCTTTGTATTTTCACTAATTGAAGCTCCTTTTTGGTATCTTGTAGCTTGAACTGAGGCCTTTCGACCCTATGTGGCCCAACTAAGGCCTTACCGCAAATATTTTCGGTCTCGCCTGATCTTGGTTTTGTATCTAGGAATTTTGACCCTTCTTTAAGGAGTAACATAAGCTTGGATTTATTTGACTGAAAGACAAGTAACTTGGTTTGTTTCTAGGGAAAAATAACTTTAGTGGACTGTGGATTCTTCTTAAGGATCTTGGTTTTCTTCAAGACTTGGCAAGGCTTCTCTTTCACCCAAGCTCTGAAACCATGTTGATTTTTCAAGGATCTTATAAATTGATAATTAATTCTTATGATTTCTTACATTAATATTTCTTGCATTCATATTTATCATAAATAAATTACACATATGATCTCAACAATAGAAAAAAATTCTAGTAGGATCATAAAGAGACAACCAAAGAAGGGACACAAGAATTTCACCCTGGGAAAACCCACATGGGGGAAACCCAACAACCTTTTCCTTAGAGAAATTATTTAGTTCAACAAAGATATGTCTAATTATTTAATTCAAACATAAATAAAATTGAAAATTAACATAGCCTTGATCACACTTGGTCAAAATTCCCTCCATACAATTAAATCTTCTTCCAAAACAAATTTTCCTGGTATGATCAGAATTCAACCTTCTTCCTGCCTCAGAATTCATCCTTCTGCCTTGAGGAATAAGGTCTACTTTCTTAGGGATTTGGCCTTTTGCCTTAGAGAATCGGTTCCCATAAATTCAATCTGAAGCATTTATAAAAACTCCCACATGTACATAAGATAAGAAGAGCTATGAATTAGCTTCCCATAATTCCTCCTACTATGGGTGAAAAGAAGAAGAAGTGATATGTGTAACAACCTTGGGTTGATGTTATATGCAAATAGATAAAACACCAAGGTCTTGTATTCCAAGTTGAATGGATGGGGAAACATTATAGCTGGAATCACTTATGGTTTATTAATAGCTATGGAAATCGGCAAAGGAATTGGCGAAGGGAACGAGACAATAAATGGAAATTTAATATGGGAAATAAAGGAAAATAAGAGAAAAGGAAGATGAAGAGAGAAAATGTGCATGCAAGGGAAATTAGAAAGAAAATAAGTGTAAATGAAGAAAAAAGGAAAAAGGAAAGGAAGAGACTAGACATCAATGATGAGAAGGCATCAGAGAAATAGTTCACAAATTTTGTCAGTTCTAGCTTTGATCACTTTTAGAAATAGATCTTTAATAGAAGAGAGAGAAAACACTTGGACAAGCAAGAAAGCAAAGGAAAACAAGGGAGAACAAAGAAAAGTTTGGAAAAAAAACAATAGCAGGAGGAAATTGCAAGTAACATGTTGCATGCGTGATTTCATCTGAGATTTGGATGCAAGGTACATGCATTTGGTTATTTGCTTGCTTGGTTTTCATTGACATGGGATTTGCCTAGATTGATAGTGGTTTTCAACCTTGCCTTTCCATTTCCTATATAGTCATGGTGTTTTGGGTGTCTCGTTTTAGTTTAACCTTTAGATGATTGGTATATTTGGATCTTGGTGAGGTGGTGTCAGGAAAATTCCCAAGGGTCAAGGGTGGAGATGGGATTTCTCCTAGAACTCTTGACGGATGGGTGGAGACGAGAAAAATCCTCTAGATGTGGTGAATAAAGTTAGAGGCATCCAAACTTGTTTGGTGTTAGTCATTTCTGGATCGGTTTAGGTGAAATCACTGTGGTTGAGGGTTGAGGAAATTTGGCCTCTCGAAGCCTTGATTGGTTCTATTTTGGTTTAACCCATATGATCCCACATTCATTCTTGGAATATGACATAGGGGTGATTGGATGAAAGAGAGATTTGGTTCATCCCAATCTATGGTCGGGTGGTACGTGGAAGTCCCTAACTTAGTTGTCATTTTCCTATGTTAATATGAGTTATTTCCTTATTCTGATCAATGAGCACATGTACTAGTTATTGTGTTTATTTTATGACTGATTTGTCATTGATTCATTTTGGTTATAGGCTTGGTTAAATGATGTTCTCTAGTTATGGATATTATTCATGATTTGATAAGTTATTGAGTGGTTTTGTGAATGCATGGACTAACTAGTGTTGTTTCAACTAGTTTGAGAGGGCATTGGGGCTTCTTGATGATTTCTTGATAAATTTAAGGAGACTTGAACATATATGCATTCATAACCTATAGATTAGCATGTTTACCATATGCTTTAAAAAACATTTATCATATGTTTGTCTTGTTTGTGCAAGATCTAGCCTAAGAATTCATCATATTGGCTTGTCATCACATTAGACTTGATTCTGGAAAGTTATGGGTTGTTCTAGGCATTGGCATGTAGGCTAGCCCTAAAAATGTGGCACTCACAATGGATTATTTGTGGATGGGTTGTGAGATAAATTAAAAAGAAGTTACAACTCAGGGTTTGAGCACCAAGGGTTGTGGTTTGACACCTAAGTGATCTGATGTCCCTTAGAGGTTTTAGTAAGTTTTTGGTTAGTAGACCCCATTTCCATAACTGGAACTTGGATGTTGGGTCACGTTAACTCTCAGCTCATGTTTACTTTGAGAGCTTGTAAAAGTAGGTAAATGTGGGATGGGGTGGTTACAGGGTGGTATTAGAGCCAAGTTGCACCACTGAACCTCAGGGTAAATGCAGATTTGCATGCTTGCATGCCAGTTTTTTATATGTTTATCATGCATGGATCTATTTATTTTTATGGTTATGATATACATGTATGAGTCAATATGCTTTTGATGTTGTATCGTGCTAATTTGGGTTGTCCCGTGTAGATGCAATAGCCTCCCCTGAGATACGTTGAGGTATGTATTTTATCATGGTTTACATAGCTAACAATGGCATATTGCAGGACATAGAAGGCCAAGAGATCATAAGTAGAATAGTTGAGTACAATTCATATGAATTTCTATAAAATACTTAAAAATACATTGGTAGGATGGGAGAGATCAATTGAGTAGCAGGGAGAGGGACATTCTCCTAGTTTGGAAGACACATTGAGAAGTTTTAAGGCATAATTTGTGAGTTGCAAGGTAGATAATGAATGATTGATTGAGGCATAGGAAAGGATTTCCAGAGCTCAAGAAAAGAAATTTGAGGGTAATACAATGATTCTTTATAGCCTTTTATATTTTCAAAAGCAGGGACAGTTGGTGATTCATTGATAGGAAGAAAAGACAAATGGTGCAGATGGAAGCAGGTCTCAGATGATATAGTGAGAGGTGGAAGATCCTTGGATACACCTGACAAGAGGGTATAACTCATGGATTTTATTCTAGCTCCGGTTCCTAGAGACATTATCGCCCTCACCACCAACATCCTTATAAGAGGAGTGAGAGGGGGTACATGCCAGAAGAGTTCAAGAAAGGAAAGCCTTATATTTTTGATGGATAAATAAAGAAATCGGAAGATGCATAAGCATGGTTTCTTGGGATGAAGAATTTCTTCAGATTGCATGATTATTCATAGAACATGAAAGATAATATAATTACCTTTAGTCTCAATAGAAAAGTAAATATATGGAGGGAGGGAATATGTTAAGCATATCATAGGCATTAGGGAAGAGGGGATGATTTGGGATGAGTTTGGAAGACTCTCAAGGAAGAAGCACATGTCTGAGAGGAATTATGATGGAAAGGTCGAGGAATTATTTGAGCTCAAGATGGGTTCCATGACAGATGAAGAATACACAACCAAATTTCTTGAGTTGTTGAGGTATGTTCCCTACCTCAAGGATGAGAAAACAAAGGCCCAAAGGTTTATCAGTGGACTACCATTTAAATTCAAATATCGAATTGAGTATGATGAGCCTTGGTCATTAGGGTAAGTCATTGGAAAGCTTAAGCATTGTTATGAGTAGTATAAGTGTAATTCTGAGTTCAAGCAATACTGGAAAGATAATGAGAATATGAAAGGAAAAGTAGGGACCTCATAATAATTTCAATGTATAGGAGAGAGGATACATGTTTTAGCTTGAGGAGAAACAAAATAAATTTGATGACAGGAAATATTTTAGGTGTTGGACTTGTGGTGGAGAGAATCACAGGAGGGATTGTGGTGGCGGGCCTTAGATTTACAATGCTCAAGAGGCGCAGATAGTTGAAGATGTAGGCCTGATTATTCCTCGGATATATGCAACATTTGATAATAGGCATGCATATATTATCAAGATGGAAGGTAAGATTTGTAATAAAGTTTTTTCTATTTTGATTGATCCTAGATCTAATTATAGCTATATTATTTATGGCTTGGTGGATAAGTGTTTGTTGAATAAGGAAGTGCATGCAGAATATTTGTTGGTGCAGTTGGCTATAGGAACCCAGAGAATATTTGATCTTTGGGTGATATCATGTGCATTTGATCTTAATAGCATGCCTACATCAACACATCTAAATGTGCTTCCTTTGGTATCATATATAACGCTTTTGGCCGTGGATTGGTTGTTCATCCACAGGACCAAGGTGAATTTATATGACAAGGCCATTGAGTTCCTGGATGATGATGGAGAAAGGAAATATTGTAGGAAAAGAAGAATCCTACATCAGCGAGAATGGTTACAACAATGCAAGCCAAGCATAGTTGCGGGAAAGGATGTTTATAATTTGTATTTCATGTTTCCAGTGACAAAGGGAAAGAGGATGAGGATGATGAAGTCCTAAGGAAAAATATTGTCTTGTAGTAGTTTCAGGATGTGTTTCATGCAGAGATTCCAAAGCTTCTACCTCATAGAGAGGTGGAATTTTCTATTGAGTTGTTACTAGGATCAGTGCCAAAATCTAAGGTACCTTACAGGATGAGCACTTCGGAGTTGGTGGAGTTGAATTTGTAGGTTAAGGAAATGCTTGATAAATGATATATTAAGGCCAAGTGTTTCACCTTAGGGTGCACCAGTGTTGTTTGTAAGGAAGAAGGATAGTACTCTCATATTGTGCCTTGCTTACAAGAAGTTGGAGAAGGTGACCATCGAGAACATGTATCATTTTTTGTGTATTGATGATTTGTTTGATTAACTGAAGGGAGCTACACTATTTTCAAAGATTAATATGAGATCAAGATATCATAAGGTGTGCATCAAAGAAGAAGACATCTAAAATACTACATTCCATTAAATGTATGGGAATTATGATTTTGTGGTGGCTCTTTTTGGTCTTACCAATGCTCCAACCACATTCATGTTTTTGATGAACAATGTTTTGAGCCCTTATCTAGATAATTTTTTGATAGTATTAGTTGATGATATATTGGTATATTCGAAGAATGAGGAGGAGCATGCAAAGCATCTAAAAACGTAGCTAATACTGTTGAGAGAGAATGAGTTGTTTTCCAAGCTCATCAAGTGCAGTTTCTTTCAGAATTAAATCCATTGTTGAAATTCAACAAGAAAATTTCAGCACCCATGCCTAGTGCATTAAGCACCTACACTAGGGTGGGGCCCACAGTGCTATTAAGCATGTCTATTTTATTTATCCCTTAATTAAGATGGACAATAAACTGTAATCTATTCTCAATGATAACTTGTAATAGTTAACTGAGAGTGATAAAATCAGTTAGCTAGTGGATTTCGAGTTAGAGGTAGTTGGCGAGGCACGCAGAGTAATTCTAGTTGTAACAGAGTTCGAAGTGAAGTGGTGCATTAGTTAATGCAAGTTGTAATTAGTTTAACTCAGTTAAGTGAGTTAAACTCAGTTGTGCTAGTTGTAACTGAAGATACACTAGTGAGAGATCAAGTGAATTAAATATTAATTAATTTACAATAAGTGATCTCACATGCAACTGAGGATTTACTATTATTAGCTGCATGCATGTCAGATCCATTGGAGACCCAGTTGAGATCTAGGTGAAAGGGAAGTTGACTATCAGTTGTAGGATTATTGGGTTGCAAACATGCAACCAAATACCCATTGGAGTGCCCATGATACTTGCATAATCAAGGAAGGCCATAATTCCTATATTTTAGGGATTGCATCCATCAGGGATTGTGCAAGAAAGGAAAGCTATTTGGAGGTAGTAAATTGGCTAAGTATTGGTCAGTTTTATGTATGACAGTGTGAGACAATTAGCTGAGTACTGGAGGGCTCTTATGAGAAGAGTTTTGTATGTAATTGTTTCATGATCCATGCTGAATATACAATATAATATTGTGGGGTTTTGAGCAGCAAGCTTTCCCCGGGAAATTATTTGGGTTGTGGTTTGATTTGATTCTTCTTTAGTTCATGTGATTAGCAATTATGCTTTTAATTCCACAAAATATTTGTAGAAGTGATTCAGTATTTAACTTTAGTACATTGTTAGATCGAGTGAATCCAAGATATACATGCATGTTGTATAATTTCTACATGGTATCACAGCATAGGAAATTTCAGAAGTGAATCAAGAGCTGAGTTCGTGACTAGATAGAATTTCAATTTGCAGAAAGACTTTCTTGGTGCTACAGCTGATTCAAGATCGAAATGGCTTTCAATGGCTTGAGGTTGGAGTATGCAATCGAGGGCAGCTCAAACTATATTTCTTGGAAGGACAGGATGGAGGCAGTACTTGAAGACAATGGCTTAAAGGAATTCATTGACAATGATGTTCCTAAACCCGCCGAGACAGATTTTTCAAATATTGATGCATGGAAAAAGGAAGTGGAAAAGGCGAGGAGGATCCTCTTAGAGGGAGTAAGAGACCACATTGTCTCAAGCCTCCATGGGAAAGCCACACCATATGTAATGTGGAAGACTTTGAAGGATCTATTCCAGAGCATCAACGATCATAGGAAATTGGCGCTCAAAGATAAACTCAGGAAGATCAAGATGGAAAAGGGCAACACCATTCCAAAATATCTAACAAATTTTGTCCAATGTCGGGATGAACTAGGGAGCATTGGAATGACAGTCGCTGATGATTATTTGGAAAGATTGGCTCTCCTAGGACTTCCTAAGAGTTGGAAAAGTTATGAAAACATTGTCAATGGACGGAAAAAATTGCCAGATTGGGAACGAATGTGGTCAGATTTGGTGCAGGAGGAGTTCAAGCGGAACACGAGAGATGGATCTTCATCTAAGCATGAGGATGAAAAATATTTTTCTTTGGCTACCAAGGCGAAGAAGGGGAAGGGGAAAATTCCATTCCAAATCCGAGTCCAAGAATGGAAAGAAGTAGGACATGTCCAAGGTGAAGTGTTTTCACTGTCACGAACATGGGCATTTTGCTACTAACTATCCACAAAAGAATAAGAACAAGAAGGTTTTTGGATTTGCAACTGGTGAGGCTCTTGCGTCGCAATTTGAGCTTGAATTCTCATTGATCACATGCATGGTGTTAAGTGCATTTGAATCTGTGTGGTATTTGGATAGTGGCGCTTCCTTTCACATGACGGGAGACAAGGAAATTTTCAGTGACTTGGAGGAGAAAGATTTCCAGATGCATATTGAAATGGGTGATGATGGGTGGTACAGTGCTACCAGGATTGGTACCATTACCTTCCAGAGGCAATCATGTAAACCCTTTCAATTAAAATATGTAATGCATGTACCAGGTTTGAAGAAAAATTTAGTCTCAGTTACAATGTTGGAGGATAGAGGCTATGATGTTGTTTTTAGTGAAGGAAAGGTCTTCTTGCGACACAAAACAATAGGAGAAGCCAAGAGGATAGGGATTCAAGTTAAGAATCTCTACAAGCTGGAGGTAGATGGATGCACAACAATGATGGGCAAGGAAGATCAAGTGGTGAGCCGGGATGAGGGCGAATTATGGCATAGGATATTTGGCCATCTTCACCATGGAGCCCTGAAAGTCATGCAATAGATTTCTACTGGTCTTCCCAGGGGTACACTTGTGCAGTTATACACATGCAAGGGATGTACTATGTGAAAATATGTAAAGGCCACCTTTCATGAGAAGGAGAACCAAGCTTCAAGGATCCCTAAGAGAGTTCACACAGACGTGTATGGACCATTATCTGTTGCTTCAACAATAAAACATAAGTACTATGTAATATTTGTTGATGAATTTCTCGTAAGTGTTGGATCTTCTTCATGCAGAAGAAATATCATACATTCTCTAAGTTTCTTGAGTTTAAGGCACTGGTGGAGAGAGAGTCGAGGAAGTAAGTGAAGGCTCTTAGGAGCTATAATGGTGGAGAATACATCTCTAACGAATTCAAGAAATTCTCCAGCAAAGAAGGAATTCGAAGAGAACTCATAGTGCCTCATAGTCCACAGCAGAATGGGGTCGCAGAGAGAAAGAATAAAACTATTGTGGGTGTAGTAAGAGCGATGTTGCATGATCAAGGCCTACCGATGCATTTGTGGGCGGAAACATGCAACACTGCAATATTTGTGCAGAATTTTTGTCCTTATAGGACACTTGACATGAGTACACCTGAACATGATTTCACTGGTAAGAACATGATGTTTCACACTTTAATATTTTTGGCTCATCTGTTTATGTGCATGTGACCAAGGACACCAGGAAGAAGCTAGAACCAACAACTGAGGTTGGGATTTTTGTGGGTTACATTGAAACACCGCATAATTATCGTGTGTATTTTCCAAACAGTAGAATGACTATTGTGCGATGGGATATAAAATTTGATGAGGAGAAATCCATGAAATTGTCCCTTGAGAGGGATTTGGACTTGCATGTAAAGGAGGAACTGTTGGTTCCCAAGGATGAGCCTCAAGATGTGGATCAGCCACATGCAGAGGATCATGGAGTGGAGGAAAACACTCAAGCAGAGCCATCCATCAAAAATGGCAGAAGGTGCACCATGGAAGCTGATAGATTAAGACTTGATGTTGCAGAGAATGTAGGAGCCCTTACTTCACACTGCAGATAAAGACAGTCTCTTGATCGATTTACTGGATACATGGCTCTTATGAGAAAATTTATTGTGACTAAACCATCTTCCTTTCAGGAAGAAGTGTAGAAACTAACTTGGGTTGATGCAATGGTGGAGGAGTATGACTCCATTGTCAAGAATAGTGCATGGGATATTGTCCCAAGATAGGTCGACAAATCAGTGGTTGGATCGAGATGGATCTACAAGCTAAAGCAAGCTACTGATGGGAGTGTGGAGAAATACAAGGCCAAATTTGTGGCTCGAGGATTCTCACAGATCAGGGGGATTGATTATGATGAGACTTTTATAACTGTTGCAAGGTACTCTTCTATTAGATCCATCCTTGCACTCTCAACGCATATGGGCTGGCACATTCATCAGATGGATGTGGAAACTGTGTTTCTCAATGGGATCATTGAGGAAGAGGTGTACATAGAGCAACTTGAAGGTTTCAAGATATTCAACAGTGAGTCGTATGCGTGCCAACTCAAAAGAGCACTGTGCTTGGTACACTCGGATAGACAACTATTTCATCGGACTAGGCTTCACCAAAAATGAAGCAGATGCAAACCTGTACCAGATTGTGGTTGAGGGTAAGCTATTGATTATTTTTCTTTATGTTGATGATATAATTTTGACTAGTGATGAGCAGCTGATACACTCATGCAAGGAGGATCTTGCAAGGGAGTTCGAAATGAAGGACATGGGACTCCTTCATTATTTCCTTGGATTGGAAATATGGCAGCGGGATGGTGAAATTTTTGTGTCTCAAGGAAAGTATGCAAAGGAGACACTGGGTAATTTTAACATGGAGAGCTGCAAACCCATGGATAGTCCTTCTAGGAAATTGGAGGAAACAAGATGCTACTTCTGGAGAGGTAGTGGATGCTACTGTCTACGCGAAGTTAGTGGGTTCAATAATTTATTTGGTGAACATGAGACTAGACATTTGCTAGAGTGAACCAACTGAGTCAAGCTATGGTTAAGCCTACCAAACTCTTTTGGAAGGTGGGGAAGCATGTCCTGAGATACCTGAGGGGCACATCAAAGTATGGTCTATGGTACAGATGGACAGAGGGAGTCAAGCTTCAAGGCTTCACAGATGCAGATTGGACAGGCAGTCCATCAGATAGAAAGAGCACATCAGGAGGGGATTTTAGCATTGGATCGACAAAATTTTCTTGGTACAACAGGAAGAAATGATCTGTGGCACTCAGTTCAATGAAAGAAAAGTACATGGTAGCAAGTCAAGTTGTATGTGAGGCTATCTATATGAGAAATATCTTGGTTGGTTTGTTTGGTTCGCAGATGGATCCGACAGTGATTCATTGTTATAATTAGAATTGCATTAAACTTTCAATTAATCCCGTGTTTCAAGATAGGTCCAAGCATATAGATATCCAATACCATCATCTCAGAGATTGTGTGTAGAGAAGAATTATGTTGCTTCAGTACATTCCCACAGAAGATCAGGATGCAGTTATTCTGACGAAGGCACTCACCAGGTGCAAATTCGAATACCATAGAGATAGGATCGGGGTGAAGGATAATCCTTTTCTTGTTGAGAGGGAGTATTGAAATTCAACAAGAAAATTTCAACACCCACACCTATTGCATTAAGCACCTACACTATGGTGGGGCCCACAATGCTATTTTTGGGTGCATGTATATTTTAGTTATCCCTTAATTAAGATGGAAAATAAACTGTAATATATTCTCAATGATAAATTGAAAAAGTTAACTGAGAGTGATAAACTGAGTTAGCTAGTGGATTTCGAGTTAGAGGTAGTTGGTGAGGCATGTAGAGTAATTCTAGTTGTAACAGAGCTCAAAGTGCAGTGGTGCATTAGTTAATGTAGGTTGTAATCAGTTTAAATCAGTTAAATGAGTTAAAATCAGTTGTGCTAGTTGTAACTAAAGATACACTAGTGAGAGATCAAGTGAATTAAATATTAATTAATTCACAATCAGTGATCTCACATGCAACTGAGGATTTACTATTATTAGTTGCATGCATGTTAGATCCAGTGGAGACCCAGTTGAGATCTAGGTGAAAGGGAAGTTGACTATCAGTTTTCGGATTATTGGGTTGCACACATGCAACCAAACACCCATTAGAGTGCCCATGATACTTGCGTAGTCAAGGAAGGCCATAATTCCTATATTTTAGGGTTTGCATCCATTAGGGATTACGTAAGCAAGGTAGGCTTTCTGGAGGCAGTAAATTGTCTGAGTATTGGACAATTTTATGTATGACACAGTGAGACAATTAGCTGACTACTGAAGGGCTCTTATGAGAAGAGTTTTGTATGTAATTGTTTCATGATCCATGTTGAATATACAATAGAAGATAGTGGGGTTTTGAGCAACAAGCTTTCCCCGGGAAATTATCTGTGTTGTGTGTTAGTCATTAGTATTTTTTGCATGTTTTGATGACTAGATTCCTTGGCTGAGTTTTCTAGAAGCTAATCTCAATCAGTCAATTTTTCATCTAGAAAACCCCTCAAACAATTTTTTGTCTTCCTACTGTGATGAAAGTGGTCTTCAGTTTTCAATCCTGGCCTAAATCAACAAAACCTCCCTATCTATAGCTGTCATAAACCTTGTACCTCCTATATTCATTTTCCCCTATTTCCACATATCTCACTGTCAAAACATTAGATAAAGTATTTTCCCCTTTCACACTGATCATTTTTTCATATAATGACCTAACTATGTTCAAAAAATCCTTCAGAAATTGTGACAAAGCCTCTAGGTCTAGGTGGTGGTGTTTAGAGCAAATACCTTGAGAAAACTATCTCCAAGTCAAAAACCCTGTTTTCAATATCAGTCAACCATCATTTCTTCTTATTTGTCAAAGAAAAACCCTTGTTTATCCCTAGGTCGTACACCATCAAATAGGTCGCTTTGTTTTGTTTCAAGAAAATCTCACAAAATTTCAATTCAAGAAGAAATAGTGAAAGAAGTTCCATGTCTGAAGAAAGTGATCATTTCAAGCATGATTTTCATGAATGCATCAAGAAGGCTCTCCAAAGATCAAAGACATCTATCAATGCATCTCTGCAGGGGTGTATAGATTGAAGATAATAAGCAGAGTGTGAGCAAAATAACACTTCAGAAAATATTTCATGTGGTGGCAGTTACTGTTGGAAATCAAAGAAAGTGCACATGGTGAAAAGAGAAGACCTACAGGTTTCAAACTCAAAAGCGCCAAAAGTAAAAATGTCCTCCATCATGACAAACGTACATACAGGTTGGGTAATGTCTACCTCCAGCGCTCCATGATAATTCAAGATGGAATTTTTGCATTAGTTCACAAACATGTGAGCAAGCCCTACAAATCAGTCTTATACAATCAAAAGTGACAGTCTTTTGGAAAAAAAGATCCTCTAGCAAATAGGCATCCAAATGAAGGTATAAGAGGAACAATTGCCTTTTATATCTTACTTTAAACCTAGGTTCTAAAAACATTCAAGGACAATCTGCTACGCCAAATAAAGCTACAATTAACGCAAAAAGGAGTTATTTCAATGATGGACACAATGAGCATTTATCATTTACAAATTTCGTTACTTACCCCCGGGTTTCACCGTGATTTTGTGCAAAAAGACATATATCATAAGCAAGGTTTCATGAAGGAAAAGAACAGTTGTTTAAAGGCCTCAATCATTTATAAGTGGAAAGGCTCACAATTTGCTTCCAATGCTCTCTTTCAATAAATAGAGAGAGGATACAATATTTGATAAAAGAAAACTTTTTATAGTGCCTCCTTCAATCATGAGCAGATGGAAAAAAACATACATTGGAAAAGCTCCTTCATAACAAGCAGAGGGCTCACAGTGGTTTTGAAAGACCTTAGTAGTGGTGTTTGTATAAGCCTCCTTCAAAGGATAAATCTGAGGCTAGAGTTTGAGAAAGCAAATTCATCTAAATGGTAAAGGAGATAGACAAAGATCTGTTTAAAAGTGACTTCTGCAACTGATAAAAAGAGAAATTCACACAGATGGAAAGCACACAGCTTGTTTCAAGGAAACTGTTAGAAGGTACACAATTCTGTTTGCATTATATCTATCAGTGATAAATACACAGAGGGAAAAACACAAGTTTTCAAGAAGCTTCATTCAGTAATAAGCAAAGGGCATAGCACAGATGGTTTATTTAAAAGGGCATTCTTCATTTGACACAGGGCCATTATAGTTTATCGATTCGCCTCCTCCAAATATGAGCAGAGGGAAAATCGCCAGGGGTTGACATTTTGAGAAAGCTTTCAATGATAGACATAAATGAGAGGTAGTATGTTTAAAAGAGTTCATTTAATAATAAACAAAGGTTAAAAATATTTTTTTGTGACATGTTCACTTAAATGACTAAGCAAAAAGCATAGTACACACAAACAACTTATCAAAAAGACAATCTTCAAGTGACATAGCAAAAATGAAAGATAAGACTCCTTCATGGCAAGCAAAGGTCATTAACTGTTCAAAAGTATTCCTGCAAAGAAAGCAGAGATATACCCTTTTAAAAAGGGCTTCTTCAAATAATGAAAAGTTTCAAAAACTGCTGTGCAAAGGGTCTCCCTTTTTTTGATTTTAAAAACTGAAAGGCAAAAGTGAGAAGTCTTTTAAAGAGAGAAAGGCCATCTTCAAAAATCATTACAAAAGTATAAACCATCTTCATCAAGCGTTTTTCACTTGACAAAAGAAATTTTTTTCGTGTTTGAGGTTTTGGGCCATCACCGTGCATAAAAGTTTGAATGCGATGCGCCTGTAGCAGGACGCGACGCGCCTGTAACATCCCACCGAAGAAAAACACAAAGGGCGTGACGCGCATGTAGGCTGGCGCGACGCCCCTGTCTCCTCGCCCTGCGTTCAGAAGGCGCCCAACACCCGACCCATTACACTCGGCCTGACCCGTGCCCACAGTGTCCGGCCCGACACATAGTGCCCACAAAGCAGTGCCCAGGAGTGTAGCACCTCTCCAAAAGTCTCCAAACATGACAAAAAACCGGTTTTGGCTCAGAATTTGGGTTTTTCAAACACATTAGGGAGATTTCAAAGGTATTTTTCATGCCCTTGCATCTTAGTTTTGGTCATAAAAATATTTTGAAATCAAAACTTAAAAGAAGAAACAATGTTTTAAAGGGCAAAAAACCTATTCGTGGGAAAAGGGCCTGTATACAGAGTGATAAGTAAAAAAATAATTTTTAAAGGGAAAGATCATCTGCCAGTTTGAAAAACTTGTTTTAGTTGAGTGGGTGAGAAAGAAAGCAGTGATTTTTAAGGATAAAAACATAGTTTGTTTTCAAGGCATCCTTTTTACTAAATGAAAAGGTGAAATAGTGTTTGAAGAAGAAAGACCATTGTCAGTTTAAAAAATTGTTTGGTTTGAGTGGTTAGAAAAGAAACATAGTCCTACAAGGAGGAAAGCAGTTGTTGAGCTAAAGGAGAAAAACCTGTTTTCAAGGTCAAAGAATATGTTTGCAAAGTAATCAAAAGAAACACAGTTTTAGAGAAAGAGACTTATTTTTATTAAAAAAAACTTGTTTGCTAACTAAGAAGGGAAAATAGTGTTTGAAGAAGAACCTACTTTAGTTTTCAAAAACTTGTTTTGGTAAGTCAGTGAAGGGAATCAAAAACAAATATGCCTCTAAGGAAGGACAACAGGATTGGGTATCACAATAGGTTTGAGCCTAAGACAACTCAAGAAATAAATGACTCTCCTTCAGTTCTTTTCAATTTCCATGAAGTAGGATGTCTTGACTTTTGCAACAAAGTCCAAGAAGTTACCAATCATCCTCCCTTGACACAATTGTTTGCCTTGAGACTACAAGGAGGGAAAGTTCACCTTGCAGGCCTTGATTTTGTGCTCACCCCCAAATCAATGTCAAAGGCAACCAAGATCCCTTATCTTGGTGAGAAATGGTTCAAACAAGCCTATTTAGACCTAGACCACTACAAGCCCTTCTTGAAACCAGCTTACCAAAATGAATGCAAGGCTATCTTCCCCTTTTCTCATCTGTTGAAAAATTATGTGCCTCTAATTAAGGTCATCATGAAATACTTTACATGTGAAGGGAGATATTCTTGAGTCTATTCCTATCATGTCAGACTGCTAATGCATTTCACCCGGACTCAGCTGCTGAATTTTCCTTTCTTCCTCTGCAAAATCATAGAAAAAATGTCATCCTTTGTTCAAAAGAAGCCCCCTACTCAACATAAGGCTAGCCTTTTTCATCATTCTCTCATCAAAATCCTCATCCTTCACCAGCTTGCAAAATAAAGGAGTCTATTGGGAAGCTTTCATTTCCCATCCTGATTTCGCTGCTGCCTCTTCATCCCATGGCCCTTCTCATGCACCTTCTTCACCCTCCACTCACTATGTCTCCCCTTATTCTCATGAATCCACTCCACAAAAGCAAACATCACCCATGATTGATAGTGAGAAAGAAGAATCTAACAAAAGTAGGCAAGAAGGTGATGAGGAACAAAAGAGTCCTCAACAGACAGTGAGGAAATTAAGGAAAGCAAAGAAGGTGCTCCTCAGCAAAGTAGTAATCATGAACATAGTGGCAGTCAACAGAACATTGAGAAAAGAGGTTGTGATGATGAATAGAAAAACAGTCCTCAAACAGACAGTAAAGGAAATGAGGAAAGTGACAATCAACAGAGCAGTAGGGACAGTGAAAAAAGCGCCTCCCAGCAAAGCAGTGACCATGGTGGCAACCCACACACAGAGGTAAATGAGGAAACCAGTCAAGATAAGAGAAGCACACATAAAGGGCATGAAATCAAGGAGAATGGTGAGGGTAGCATACATAAAGAGGCACAAAACAATGAACAATCTAAGGGTGATAGCATGAAACAAAAAGAGAAAAACAACCCCAATGATAGTCAAGATCAAATCAAAGACAGTGAGCAAGGCAGCCCAAAAGAAGACAGTAAAAACATAGAGCATGAAGAGATTTCTCAAAAACATGTGCTAGCTGCCTCTCCTAGGCAAGGGGCCATGACTCTTTCTCCAAAAGTGGTGAAGCCTAAGACCACTAAATCTACAAAGAAGAAGACTATTCAAGCTATAACTACAAATGTTACTAGAGCACTCCGGAGTAGAGGCAAGTTTCCCAAGCAGCCTATCATTGAAGTGCCAAAGAGGACAAGGGAAAAGAAGCCTATTCAAAGCAAAGGTAAGGAAAAAATGGAGCAGCAGGAGAGTAGCCATGAACAAGAAAGAGAGTTTGACATAATCCAAGTGGACAGTGATGCCGAAGATGACTAAATCAAAATTCTAAACTCTCTTTTGCAAAATAGAGAGTCTCAAATTGGGGATTTAGAAGCTGACTTAGAGAGGTCTAAAGACCTCATTCACTTCCTACAACTGCAAAATAGACAAATGAGTGGGAAAATGGAAATCTATGAGGCCCGGGCATTCAAATACCAAAGGGAAGGATACAAATCACAAGTCAAACTTGAAGAGTATATGGGAAAATTTGATGATATTGAGGAATAAGAGAAACCAGTAAGAAAAAGGCCTAGGACTATGGGTCTTAGGAAAGATTTGGAGAAACAAAGGGAAGAAGAAGCAACCCTTGCTCGATCATATCCTCTCACACAATTGCTTGCCCAAGAGATAGAAAATGATAAAGAATCATGGCTTGAAAGAGAAAACAAGAATTTGGAGGAAAAATTAGACAAGGCAAACAAAGATTTAGGTTTGCAAAGGAAGATGACTAGGCATTACAAGAAATTGAATCAATTTGCCCGAAGAAAACTCAAGACTGCCCAAGAAAAGCTCAAAACTGCCCAAAGGAGGCGCCCAGTGAAAAAAGGGGAAAATGACATATCTAGGCTTGGAATATTGGCTTCAGCTTCCTTGCATGCTTCTAGAAACCCATAAGGGGTTTGCTCACCAAAATTGAGCAATTTTTGACATGATCTTGTTTTTTGTGATTTTTAGGCCTAATTGCACATTTTTCTAGGCACTGCCATGTTTGCTAGGAGAATCCTCAGCTCATGAAAGTTATTTTTTTGGATGTATTAAATTTAAGGGAGTATACTTAGAAATTTTCAGAATAAATGAAGCTGTTTTGGTCCCTCTAAAAGGCCAAAAACAATCATTTTTCAACATTCTGCCCCTTATATCAGTAGGTGCTACGCTCCAGGGTTTTCTCACTCATTCCACTTTTTGATAGACTTCCCAGCATAATTTTGGAGAAAATCAAGTAGTTCCAGAAAATAGACATCTAAGACTTTCCAACGAGCCATCACAGGCCTCGTTTTGACATCGGGAAGTCCCTCAAAAATCCTCTGGAAAACATACTTTTTTTCTGGTGCTACGCTCCTGTAGGATATTGCTGAAAAGACAATTTTCTGAAGGTGGCCATCCAAATGTGCGTTAAGCTATTTTTAACTCTATTTCAGAGATTAAAAGTCAATTTTCTTACTATTTTTAGCTTAAATAGATATTTTTGAAGATATTTTTGTGCCTTGGGCTTTGCAAAGCCTCAAGGACAAAATAGGATATTTGTTTTTTGGCCAATGGCCTTCTAGTTGCTCTAGGTGGGTTTCCTCGTCTTTGGCCTATATAATCCAAGAGGATTCATTGTAACAGGGGGGAGAACTTGAGTTATAGAGAGCAATACATAGCATTATGATCTTTGAATAAATACTTGTCTTATGAAGTGGATGATCTCTTGCTTGACTTTGATGGTGGAGGAGGATTGTATATAGGATTCCATGGCTTGGTGAATGGTATTGTGTTCCTTATCTGTTATGTTTTCTTAGTTTATCATACATGTTTTCATGCTTCTTGCTTGCTTCTTGCTTGTTGGGTGAACCACGTATATCTGTGTCTCTCTGGTTTTATGTGTTTTGTTTGCTTGTGTTTTCCGCATATTTTATGTGTTTCATTGCTCTGTAATATTTAATTTTCTAACAACTGGTATCGGAGCCGAAGGTCTATTTGGATGATAAACTCGCAGGAAAGAAGGGTTTCCTGGTTCGAGTGGGAGCAATGGATGAAGATGGTAAATTTAGGGTTGATAAATTTAATGGCCAAAACTTTCCATTGTAGAAGATGCAGATGGAAGAATATCTGTATCAGAAAGATTTGTACCTACCATTGAGCAGAAAAACAAAGAAGCCGACGACTATGACAGACGCAGAATGGGAGATTATCGATAGAAAGGCACTCGAACAGTACGGTTGTGCCTCGCGGTGTTGGTAGCCTTCAATATTTCGAAGGAAACAACAACAGCGGGTTTGATTAAGGCGTTGGAAAAACTATATGAAAAACCCTCGGCCTCAAACAAGGTATTTATTATGAAACGTTTATTTAATATGAAGATGTCAGAAGGTGGATCTATTGTAGACCATTTAAATGATTTTAATACAGTTACCAGTCAGTTAAGTTATGTAGGGGTAAAATTTGATGATGAAGTTAGAGCTCTATTATTTTTGTGCTCATTTCTAGAAAGATGGAATGGTTTAGTTATGGCCATTAGTAACTCTATCTCTGGATCTAGTACTTTAAAGTTTGATGATGTTGTCGGTGCTATCCTTAGCGAGGAAATGCGACGGAAAAGCTCCGGTGAGACATCGGGTAATTCTTTGAGTGCAGAGTCTAGGAGAAGAAGAATGGAAAGAGGAAAGAGCTTGGGATATCACAGTAAATCAAGGAAAGGTAGATCCAAGGCCAGATCGGGGATAGTGTGCTAGAAATGCGGAAAGAAAGGACACCTGAAGAAAGACTGTAGATCTCGGAAGGGAAAAGAAGGAGACACACAGCAAGAAAACAATCATGAAGCAAATGTGATAGGTGATGTGTTACAAGATGCTTTGATTATTTCTTTCGAAAATGTTACTGATTCTTGGGTTGTAGATTCAGGGGCTTCATTCCATGCCACACCTGATAAGAAATATTTTCATGACTATGTTCAAGGAGATTTTGGACAAGTTCATTTGGGTGATGATAAACCTTGTAAAATTGTTGGAATGGGTAAAGTTCTTGTAAAACAACAGAATGGAAACCAATGGCTACTAAAGGAGGTAAGGCATGTTCCGGATCTGAAGAAAAATCTGATTTCAACAGGGCAGTTAGGCAGTGAAGGTTGTGTGACAACTTTCACAGATAAAACTTGGAAGGTCACCAAAGGAGCCCTGGTAATAGCAAAAGGAGAAAAGGTTGGTACATTGTATTTATGAAATGGTATTTCTAACTCTGTTAATGCTTTAACTTCCAAAGGAGCAGATGCAACATTATGGCATCATAGGCTCGGACACATGAGTGAGAAAGGAATGAAGATTCTTCACTCAAGAAATTTGTTGCCAGGTTTGAAGAATGTTGATTTGGATTTCTGTGAGAATTGCATTTATGGAAAACAAAAGAGAGTCAGATTTCTCAGAGTTGGGAAAGAAAAGAAGAGCGAAAAATTGGAGCTTGTGCATACGGATGTATGGGGACCTGCTCAGGTATCATCTCTCGGTGGCTCTCGTTATTATGTTACTTTTATTGATGATGCAACTAGAAAAACATGGATTTATTGTATTCGGAATAAATCTGATGTATTTGATACTTTCAAGAAATGGAAATCTTTGGTTGAGATTGAGACAGGAAAGAAGTTGAAGTGTCTCAGATCAGACAATGGAGGTGAATATTGCAGCAAAGAGTTTGATAGGTACTGTTCAGAGCATGGAATTCTTAGAGAGAAGACAGTTCCAAGAACACCACAAGAAAATGGTGTGTCGGAAAGGATGAATAGAAAAATCATGGAGCGTGCAAGGTGCATGAGATTGCATGCGGGATTGCCTTTACAATTTTGGGCAGATGCTGTAGATACTGTTGTTTATCTAATAAACAGAGGGCCTTCAAGTTCCTTGGATGGTGGTATTCCAGAGGAAGCATGGACAGGTAAAAAGGTAAACTAATCTTTTTTAAAGCCTTTTGGCTGTGAGGCCTTTGTCCATATTAATAAAGAAAACAGAACAAAGCTTGAGGCAAAATCAAAGAAATGTACCTTTATTGGATATGGTGTTAATGATTTTGGTTATCGCTTATATGATTATGAAAATCACAAAATCATTAGGAGCAGAGATGCAATATTAAATGAAAAGGTATTGTATAAGAATCAGTTGCAGAAAAAGAAACAGGAAAAAGAAAACAAAGAATACACAATTCTTGATGAGATCACAGAAAAGGTAAAGGTGTCTGAAAATAATAATAATCAAGAGCCACAACAACAACAACCACCATAACAGCAACAGGCACCTCAAACACCTGAAAGTGGTGTTAGAAGATCTACCAGGATAAGTAGACCCCCTGAACGATACTCTCCTTCATTATATTATTTATTGTTGACTGATTCTGGTGAACCTGAATGTTATGAAGAAGCAATGCAGGTTGAAAGCAGGAAGAATTGGGAGCTAGCCATGGAAGAAGAGATGGACTCCTTAATGCATAACCAGAATTGGGACTTAGTCAGGTTGCCTGCAGGTAAAACTACATTGCGGAATAAATGGTTTTATAGGCTGAAGGAAGAAGATGGAGGAAAACAGAGGTACAAAGCTAGACTTGTGGTGAAGGGGTTTGCATAGAAGAAAGGTATTGATTTTGATGAAATATTTTCTCCCATTGTTAAGATGACTTCAATCAGAACTATTTTAAGTCTTGTAGCAGCGGAAGATTTACATCTTGAACAGTTAGATGTAAAGACATCATTTCTCCATGGAGATTTGGAGGAAGAGATATATATGGAGCAACCAGAAGGATATGAGGTCAAAGGGAAAGAAAAATTAGTGTGTAGGTTAAAGAAGATCTTGTATGGCTTAAAACAGGCTCCAAGGCAGTGGTATCTAAAATTTGACAATTTTATGTCTGAACAAGGTTATACTAGATGTCACTCTGATCACAGTGTTTATCTGAAAAAGAAAAATGATGGCAGCTATATTATATTGTTATTTTATGTAGATGACATGCTTGTTGCAGGGTCTAACATGCAGGAAATAAATGTGCTCAAAAGAAAATTGGAAAATTCATTTGCAATGAAGGATTTGGGAGCTGCAAAACAAATCCTTGGTATGAGAATAACTAGAGACAAGAAAAATCGCAAATTAAAATTGTCTCAGAATGAGTACATACAAAAGGTGTTGAAAAGATTTAATATGCAGAATGCAAAACCAGTTAGTACACCTTTTGCTAGCCATTTCAAACTTAGTAAGGAGATGTTCCCCAAGACCCAAGAAGAAATGGACTATATGTCTAAAGTTCCATATGCATCAGCAGTTGGAAGCTTAATGTATGCAATGGTCTGCACAAGGCCTGATATTGCACATGCAGTGGGAGTTGTAAGCAGGTACATGAACAATCCAGGAAAATAATATTGGATGGCAGTAAAATGGATTCTCAGATATTTGACAGGTACCGCAAATCAAGCATTATGCTTTGGTGGTTCAAACATTACTCTACAGGGATATGTTGATGCAGATATGGCAGGTGACAGAGATAACAGGAGGAACACTACAGGATATGTATTTACTGTAGGTGGAACAACTGTCAATTGGGTTTCAAAAATCTAGAGTGTTGTTTCACTTTCAACAACAGAAGCAGAGTATGTTGCTGCTACAGAGGCTAGTAAGGAAATGATTTGGTTACAAAGGCTTATGGATGAATTGGGTAAGAAGCATGATATGGGCATGTTATACAGTGATAACCAAAGTGCCATTCATCTTGCAAAGAACTCAACATTTCATTCCAGGACTAAACACATACAGCTCAAGTACCATTTCATATGGTTAGTATTGGAAGATGGACAGCTGAAGCTGGAAAAGATACACACTAGCCAGAATCCTGCAGATATGCTAACAAAAGTTGTAACCAGGGAGAAACTGAGAATATGCTCAATTTCAATTGGTCTTCAAGGATGACGATGAAGATGAGAAACAGCCAGGTCCAAAGAGGAGTCATTGTCCAGCAAATGAAGAAGCGGTGGAGTTGCTAAGATCAGTCTCCAAGTGGGAGATTGTTGGGTGTGGAGCTTGATTAACTTGTTTATTTTGTATCACAACATTGGACCCCTGTACCTTAATGGGGGTGGAAACGCAATGTTGCCTGGGGGGTCCAGGGTGGGGGCAGCTGCGACTTTATGGAGCCCCCCCTGGCGGGGGGTTTCTAGGGCAGCGCCCCCGAAGCTAAAAACAGATGTAAAATTGCCTCGTAAAAGTATAGCAATTTCTAGTCAATCTGGGCCGTTCAGTAAGTGGATGATTTGACGGTAGAAGTTATGTTTAGTTTAGGGTTTTTTTGCCCTAGAAGGCACCCCCTCGCTTGTATGAGGGTATTGTATTGCGGCTGTGTATGGTATGTGTATTCTCGGAGTGAGAAATAGAGAGGGAGACTGTGAGAGAGAACAGAGGAGATACAACGGATCTGTTGTAGGTTGTGTTTCTTCATTTTGCTGGATAATAGAAAGGAAGGACTGGCTGTTCAGGGTGGACATAGCCCAAACTGGGTGAACCACGTATATCTGTGTCTCTCTGGTTTTATTTGTTTTGTTTGCTTATGTTTTCTGCATATTTTATGTGTTTCATTGCTCTGTAATATTTAATTTTCTAACAATTCATTTTCCCAAAAGTCTGAAGGTGATTTTCCCAAATTTAGAGGGTCTTATACTTCTATGTATCATTGGATTGTTTATTTTATGCATCTATCAGTTTGAGTTTCGTTCATAGAGATTAATGGTCAGCCCTAACTCATGAATGATTGCTGTTTAACTATTTATGCTTAAAATCTCTTTGTCCTTCACAAACTTAATGTCCATCTCATTTCACTTTCACCCAAAGAATCCATTTACCTCGACCAAATCGGCCCTGCAGTAATACCTTGTCCATCATTAAGACAATCTTGACCTCATCTGACCCCATAGCCCAATTTATTCGACGAACTATTTATCTATTTTTTTCCTTTTGATCAGTTCCCCTCAAAAACCCAAAACAAACTAAAACATACTTAACAACTAGCCTAAAATCAAATATACAAAAGCAAACAAGTTTACATCCTTTACATAATAGAGAGAGCCCTCTCCGAGTCCAGGAAGTTTAGGTCCTAGGGCTCCAAAGCTTGGTCTTCCAAATCACGGGACTATAACATTGTGGTTTGATTTTATGCTTCTTTATTTCATGTGATTAGCGATTGTGTTTTTAATTCCATAAAATATTTGTAGAACCGATTCAGTATTTAACTTTAGTACATTGTTAGATCGGGTGAATCCAATATATACATGCATGTTGTATAATTTCTACATCCATTACTTGGGACATGATTTTTCCAAGGAGGGGATAACAATTGACCTGAAAAATATTAATGATATGATCGAGTGGCCAACTCCAAGGAATGTGGATGATGTCAGATAATTCATGGGACTAGTAGGTTATTACAAGTGGTTCATCTGGAATTTATCAAATATTTGCTATCCTATCAAATATTTGCAGAGGAAAGGGAAGAAGTTTGAATGGACTGAGGAGTGTGAAACTAGTTTTGAGAAGTTGAAGAAGTTGCTTAAAAATGCCTCGATTTGAAGATTGCAGATCTTGATAAGGAGTTTGTGGTTTGTACAAATGCTTACAATGAAGGAATTGGTGGAGTCATGATGTAGGAAGGGCAGGTGGTTTTCTATGATTCAAGGAAGTTGAATGAGCACGTGAAAAAATATGTGACTCATGATCTTAAGTTGGCAATTATAATTCATGCATTGAAGATGTGGAGGCATTATCTCCTTGGCAGGAGGTTTGTTATAATGAGTGATCATAGCGGGCTGAGGTATTTGTTTGACCAACCTAATCTAAATGAAAGGAAATCTAGATGGTTGTCTACTCTCAGTGATTTTGACTTTGAGATTAGGTACTGTTAGTGTCCAATATTCAATGATGAAATGTACTCTTTCAAATTTTCTTAGTATTGGTCCTAGGTCAAAAATTTATATTTTCAAACTAGTTTTCAAATAAAATTTTGTTCGCTGGATATGTCTAAGTCTTAAAAAGCTACTCCCTTCAGTCTATTCATGGTCATTGTCATTTCATGACTCGTGTCCTCCATTATCATCTAGAGTCTTAGGTCAGTCACCATGCTTTCACCTAGGTTACTGTCTAGGTGTCTTTTATTTCGCCACCATAAATGTCCAAATTTTGTCATAAAGGAGGCGAAAAAAGAGTTATTTCCATCATACAAGTTATCTTCAAAAGGGAGTTAGCATAGGTAGGAAAATAAAGTAAAACAATTTGTCTTCTTTCAAAATCTTGTTACATTGTCAAATTTTTCAAAAAAGGCAAAGTTTTTCTCAAAAGGTCATGATTTCACTAAAGGACAAAAAAGGGTTTTTTATAATGTTATAAAGCGAAAAAGTGTTTCCTTCCACTCATTTCATCCTCTCTTGTTCGATATAGCTCCTCTTTCACATTCAGAACACTCTACCATTGCCAAAGGTGTAAGAAAACAGGAGAAAATTGCAAGCAAAATCATCTTGCTACGCTTTTGGAGGCAACGCGACGTTTATGGGAAGCAGCACGATGTTTTTGGGAGGCAACGCTACGCTTCTACCACTGCGCTACATTTCTGCAAAAGGCGCTACTCTTTTGGGTTTCAACCTCCAAGTTAGCTTTTCAAGGTTCAAAACAAGGGTACAAAGCTTTTTTGGCATCTTCATCAGTAAGTGGACACTCTGAGAACATTTTTCATGTCAATTCATCATTGAATGAGTGATTTCTCTCCTTAGGGTTTTTTCTCCACTACGTTTTAGGGTTTCCATTTTATTAATTGGTTTTAGTCATTAAAAACGATTTTCTCACCATCTAAAACCTTCACTTATCTTCCACATACCCTACCCTAACATCCCTATCACTCACATAACTCTCTACCATTGTTTCCATCAAAACCTTAATTTCCCACTACATTTCCTCAAGAAAACTAGAAAATCCTTGTTTTTTCACATTTTGGTCCACCTCCCCATACCTATTTCAAGAAATTTCACTTTTAACCTCAAGCTATCACATCACCCAACCTCCTCAATTTTTTGGGGAATTTTCCTTAGCTTTCTTACACCTCATCACAACCCCTAAAGGCACCCTATCCCTATCCCCTATTTTCCCGAAATTCATTGTCCCTACCCATTCCATCTAGCTAGGGTTTCATCCTGTTCAAAATCACTATGGATAGTGAAAAGAAGGTTAACAAGGGCAGGTTTGAGCCATCCACATTGCAAAAACTCAGTGCCTCCCCTTATGCCAAGAGATGTTTTGAAAACAGTGGATGTTTGAGATTTTGTGAGAGAATCATGGAGGTAGGCTGTCATGCTCAACTGAATAGCCTTTTTTCCACTAACTTCAGTAGAGACAAGGCCATCATAACATGCTTTGAATTCACTCTATCAACAAATGCTATCACTTCAGCAACATGTATTCTAAATGAAGGAGAAGTCTGGTTCAAAGGCATGGAATTGGACCTTGAGAACTATCTAATGTTACTAAAACCTCATTGCAGAGATGAACCTGAACATGTTTTCCCTTTTAGGAATTTACTTGATAAGTATGCCCCATTAATGAAGCTAATCATGAAATATTTTACATGTGAATGGATATTTTCAAGACTGTACCAATATCATGTCAAGTTACTAATGCACTTCACAGCTACCAAATCACTCAATTTGTCCAACTATTTACTTAGGAGTTTGGTCAAGATGGCAGAAAAGGTACAAAGCAAAGGTAAAAATCATCATCCTAATTTATTCCACCATGTTTTGGTCAAGCTGGTTGTTTTGCACCAACTCTTAGCAAACAATATGAAATGGGAAAATTGCGTGGAGAAAGTAGCATCAACACCTGCTACTAGTTTACCTATTGTTCATAGCACATCATCAACATCAACACAACCAAAGGAAGTTGGATCTTCAAGCAGGAAATATGAGGTTTCAAAATCACCTAGGGTTGAGATCACTCAAACCTATGAGAAAGGTAAGAGATGGTTTTTTCTCCTAATACCATCAAAGGTGTACTTGCACCTGAAACTACACTTGGGCAAAGATAAACAATAGAACAACCACCTTGTCATGATGGTGAGTCACCTTTGCAGCAACATGATGAACAAGCACCCCTAGAGGTTGACATGGCAGAGCACGTGAAGGATAATTCAGTTGAGTAAATAATAAAGGAAAAATATGAAGAGATAGTAGAGTTGAGGGAGATTTTCTCAATGGCAAATTCTCATATCACCTTCCTACAGTAAGAGAATATTTAGTTAAAAGTGAAACTACTCCTCCAAGACAAGCCAAAGGTGAATATTGAGGCAGATAAAGGAAAAGGAAAAGAAATGGTAGATGATGATCAGTTGGAGGATGCAGAATTTTAAACAAAATCAAGGAGACCAAGGACAAGACGTCTCAACAGGGCGCTTCAGAAAGAAAAAGAATTAGCTCCTAAATCAGGTTGGCACCCTTTTGATGAACTAATTCTTGTTGAAATTAATCAAGATAGAGAGTATTGGCTTGAAAAGGTGAATGGAAATCTTAAGAAGCTTATGAAGAAATCCAAAAATAACAATGACCTCTACAGACATATGGAAAATCACTATTGCGCCAGAAACAAAATCTCCCAAATCAGACTCAAACAAATGAAAAAAAGATTAAGGAAGCTCAAAGAGAAGGATAACTTAGAACTACTTGTTGAGGAATCCTTGGTTGTTTAGACCATCATCCACAGGTATCTTAAAACAAATTTTGAAATTTTTTTAGCTTTTTGGGCATTTTTGGTGATTTTTGGAAAATTCAGGAAAATTGGTCTCCACAGAAGTGTCACGCAACAGTGCGATGCTTTCTCTCGGGGAACTCAAATGAAGAATGGCTTACATGGTTGGATGCCATTTCACTTGCACATTCCACATTAGGTCCTAGTTTTTCATGACACCCCTTGGTTGTGGAGAAAAAGCCAGAAAACTTCCTCTTTTTCATGCCTCTGCCAGTGTTTTTGACCAGGCGCAGTGCTTATGGAGTGAGGTTATGAAAATCAAGTTTTGGAGGTCTCCTTGTGGGAATTTTCTCAATTTTGAAGGTGCATTGGAAAGTAGACACATAGGTATACTTAGCCCATCCTTCAGACTTGAAATTGGATTCTTTAAAGTGGGTCAAAATCATTTTTGAACAGGTACGCCGCTTCTGCCAAACAGTGGAGACGCTTCTGCTAAAGGCGCTACGTTTCTGCATTGGATTCCCTTCAGAAAACTGTCAAGCTAGGAAAACTTCAGAATTCAATTCTAATTTGTCCTATAAGATTTATTTTTGGTAGGAGAGTTTTCTTTTGCCTCTCTTTGTGCGGGAATAATGTAATTATTGAAGGAGACACACACTCCTAGTCTTTAGCTAAATTTTAGGGAATAATTTCTAGCTTCCCTAGATTTTAGGAAGTGACTCATGTGATGGAATTATGATGATTTTTGAATAGGATTTAGACCCTATGAGGTGTCATGACTCTTATTTTCCTATCTGTATTCCAAATCAATCCATTTGAAGGGTTGGATAGTTGTTATTTGCAGTGGAGCTATTGTACAAGATTTTTTTCTGAATGAAATAAAAGACAATATTGCAGACATAGTGTTGAGACTCCAGTGGTATGCCTTTGAGAATTTTTTTTTCTCTGTAAACTTATCATGTTGAATTTTATGTTATCCATATTTCATAGATATGCTTCTCTATTTTAAGTCTTATCAGTTTATAGACAGAAATCATGCTTTCCATGCTCTGTTTTTATAATATTTACATGAACATGTCCCCACTCTTCCGATGAATGAATTCATTTTAATGCTCATTCTGTTTCTCTCTCTATTCACCCTATACACAATAAAAAATTAAGCATGCTTCTAAGCTTACCTACCTGGCCTTATCCTTGCCTTTGCAATCTAAGCTTTGAAATTTGACCTAAACCATAGAACTAGTTCCCTAACTTCCATTCCTATCCAACAAAAATTAAAACAAACAAAAACCCTAATCTATTGAGCATAATAACTAGCCTAATATCAATATATTAAGTCATCTCATTGGCTGCAAAGTGACATTGAGAGAGCCCTCTCTATTTGTGGTAGGGCTAGCTACCTCACCTAAAGGTTGGTTTGTGGTTACCTTCCTTCAGCTTCGTTCTCAGCCTTGGGAAGCAGGGGGAAGTGATAACAGGTACATCAAGGGAAAGGAGAACAAGTTTGTAGATGTTCTCAATAGGAGAGTTCAAGTGAATCATATTTCAGTTGTGAGCTCTTATGGGAAATATTTACAGGAGAGGATATTGTATGTAGGGGAACATGATGAGAGGTATCAACATCTGAAGCAGATATTGTAAAAGCAAGGTGAAGGTGATAGGGATGATGAGTATCACCTCAAAATAGATGGCTTGGTCAGATTCAAAAGCAGGATTTATGTGTCATATAGAATTGAGTTAAAGAATCTTATCTTGAGAGAGTTTCATGTCAAGCCATATTCAGGCCACCTAGGATACCATAAGACTTTAATAACTATTAAAAAGTTATATTATTGGTAAAACTTGAAGAAAGAGGTGGTTTAGTTTGGTTAAAGGTGCTTGGACTATCATTAGGTGAAATATGAATGCAAGCATCCATATGGTTTGTTGTAGCCTATTCCGATTCTAGAATGGAAATGGGAGGTCATTTCCATGGACTTTATTATAGGTTTTTTGGCGACATCGAGACAACATGATTCCATCATGGTTTTGGTTGACAGGTTGAGAAATGTGGCTCACTTCATTAGAGTGAAGTCTACTAATTTAGCAAGTGAAGTGGCTCAGATCTTCATTAGGAAGATAATGAGGTTGCATGGTATTCCCAATAAGATCATATTAGACAAAGATGCCAAGTTCACTTCCAAATTTTGGAAGGAGTTATTTTCAGGCTTGGGGACCAAGTTAGCCTTCAATACAACTTATCATCCATAGAAAAATGGAAAAATAGAGAGGGCTAACAAGATTCTTGAGGACATGTTGAGGTTGTATGTGATGCATCAACATAGGAAGTGGGGAAAGTTTCTTCCATTGGTGGAGTTTTTTCATAACAATGGGTCTCAGGAATCCTTGAAAATGAGTCCATTTGAGGCTCTCTATGGGCTGAGTTGTAATAATCCTATCAGATGGAGTGATCCAGTGAATAGGGTATTGATTGGACTAGATATTTTGGATGAGATGGAACAGGAGATGTAGGTTATTAGAGGGAATTTGAAGGTAACATGAGATAGGCAAAAGAGTTATGCAGATCAACATAGATTACTTAAGGAGTTTAAGGTTGGGGAGCATGTGTACTTCCATATCAAGCCTAAGAGGGGCTCCTTGAGGATTGGGTCATGTGCCAGGCTTGGATCTCGGTATTGTGGGCCTTTTGAAATCCTAGAGAGGATTGGACCAATAGCCTACAAACTTGCATTACCTCCAACAGTGAAATTCCATGATGTTTTCCATGTTTCATTGCTTAAGAGATATGTGCAGGATGTTGATCATGTGATTGATTGGTTTGTTCCATCTAGATCCATAATGCATATTGAAGCGGAAACAACTCATACTCTAGAACAAAGAAATAGAGCAGGTTAAAGTGTAGTGGAAGCACTTTTGGTTCGACGGAGCTATAAAGGAGATGGTTGAGAAGATGCAGGAATTATATCCTTCTTTATTTTATGGTTAAAGAAAATGAGTTTTTGATATGTATATTTATATATGTATTTGTGTCATTGTAAATATTGCATCGATTTGTGTTATAAAGCTCCATAGGCAGTATGTTTTGTTGGTAATAAGTGTCATAGAACACTGAGGACAATGTTTTACTAAGGGGGAGGGGTTTGTAACAACCTCGGGTTGATTCTCTATGTAAATAAATAAAAACCAAGGTCATGGGACATGTATTCCAAGTTTAATGGAGGGGAAAACATTATAGTAGGCATCACTTGTGGTTTACTAATGGCTATGGAAATTTGCAAAGGAAAAGAGGAAATAAATGAAAATTTAATATGATAATTCAAGGAAAATAGGAGAAAAGGAAGATGAAGAGACACAAATATGCATGCAAGAGAAATTAGAGTGAAAATGAGGGGAAATGAAGAAAAAATGAAAAAGGAAAGGAAGAGACTAGAAATTAATGATAAAAATGCATCAAAGAAATAGTTCATAGCTTTTGTTAGTTCTATCTTTGATCAATTTCAGAAATAAATCTCTAAGAGAAGAGAGAGGAAGAAATTGGACAAGCAAGCAAGCAAAGGAAAGCAAGGGAGCACAAGGAAAAGGTTGGAAAAGCAGCTACAATGTGAGGACAATACAGGTAACAGGTTGCATGTGTGATTTCATTGTTGAGATTTGGATGCATGGTACTTGCATTTGGTTATTTGGTTGCTTGGTTGTCATTCACATGGGGTTTTCCTAGATTGAAAGTGGTTTTCAACCTTGCCTTTACATTTCCTGGATAGCCATGGTGTTGTGGGTGCCTTGTTTTGGTTTAAGCTTTGGATGGTCGGTAGAATTTGGATCCTGGTGAGGTAATCTCAGGAAAATTCCCCAAGGTTAAGGGTGGATATGGGATTTCTCCTGTAACTCTTGACGAATGGGTGGAGACAGGAAAATACCTCTGGATGTGTTGAAGAAATTTGGAGGCATCCAAGCTTGTTCTATGTTAGTATTTCTGGACTGGTTTAGGCGAAATCACTATGGTTGAGGGTTGAGGCGGTTTGGCCTCTGGGAGCCCTGATTGGTTTTATTTTTGTTTTAACCCATGTGATCCCACTTTCATGCTTGGAATATGTCACAGGGATGATTGGATGAAAGAGATATTTGGTTCAACCCAATCTATTGAAGGGTGGCATGTGGAAGTCCTTGAATTGGTTAGCATTTGCATATGTTAATATGAGTTATTTCCTTATTCTGATCAATGAGCACATGTACTGGTTATTGTGTTGATTTTATGACTAATTTTTCATGGGTTCATTTTGGTTATATGTTGGTGATAGGTCTGATTAAATGATGTGATTTGGTTAGGGATCATATTCATGATTTGATAAGTTATTGAATGGTTATGTGAATGCATGGACTAACTAGTGTCCTTGCAACTAGTTTGAGAGCGCATTGAGCCTTCCTGATGATTCGTTCATGAAGTTAATGAGACTTGAAAATATATGCATTCATGACCTGTAGATTATCATGTTTACCATATGTTTGAAAAAACATTTATGATATGTTTGGCTTGTTTATGCTTCGCCTTAACGTTCATCACATTATCTTCTCATCACCTTATAATTTATTATGGAAAGTTCGTGTTGTTTTAGGCAGTGGAATGTAGGCTAGCCTTAAAAATGTGGCACTAAATTCGCGGTCACATGCATGGAATTGAGAATTTCGGTTGCAACTACACGGAGGGAGGCATGTTTTGGAGCAGGGTCCCCTGGGTAATGAAATTTTGGATAAATTTTGGTTAATTTTTTTGTTTGTAAGCACTGCGCACATATGTCAAGGGGCTCTGGGGTGGGTAAAATTCCCTTAACTATTGTAATGGGTAAAAGGGGAAACCATGGGTCTCAAACCATGGTTTGAGACCATGGTATGTGAAAATTTGGAAAGATATACATATGTAAGAGTCAGATATCTGAAATAATCTCATCTCCTATTTAAGCTATGATTTTGTATGCGTGAATAGTTGATCTGAGTTTTGTCTGGGTAGAAAGGCTTCTACTGGTTGTGGGTGCGAAGATGTAAGTCTTGAGCTATGTACAAGGACCATATTGCTGTGTGTGCAGGTGGAAATATTGTATTGAACTGAAGATATCCTAATGAAGAAGGAAATTTTGTTGAACTCAGACTTCATATGATTCCTGTAGTTAACTGTCTTAGATTTGTTATGTGCATTATTTGTTTCTTATTATAGATCTGGATCTGTTATGTTGAATGCATATATATTTCCATGATTGATAAGTCAAGTAGGTAAATTGCATCTATGCGCTAGTATTGTTCTGCTTTATTTTTAGATCTAAAGGTAGTAATTTTTTTTGTGGAAGTATACTAATCTGTCTGCGTAAGGGTTTATTTTGTAATAATCTGTGAATGCACAAGGTTTAAGTCTGTTTATCATGATCTAGGTGCGCAAAACTGCTTTACTCTTTGTTTGCAATTAGATCTGGTTTTGTGAAGTTACAACTAGGTAGTGGGCAGTAGAATTGTTAAGTAAGGATTGGGTCCACATAAAAACCCCCCTCAGGGTGTGGAAACTTGGTTCCAACACCCCCCCATACTACTTCAGGTGAGATTGTGGTCTGCGCAAGTAGATCACTACCGAAAGGGTCAGTAGTTGGAGGGTTTTGTTGGTTGCATGATTACTCTGAACTAGGGTCAAGACCCATCAACCCAAAAAATGGTTCCATTGTCGGGACCGAGATCATTTTGAGGAAGATTTGATGTTGTGGCACCCGAAAAAGAATGAACTGCAAGATTGACTTGACAACAAGGTACGTGAATTTGCGATCCAAGAAAACAGAAGCCCTAAATTGTCTGTTGAATATTGGGCACAAAGCTATATCTACGCAGAGGTCCATGAATTTTTCTATGCTTCGTTTGCAACCGAGTTGCAAGATTGGTTGTTTCAGATTTCTGACTTTCAGACCTGCGCAAAGGATGACACGACCACCAAGTGGACCCCAGAATTGGTACACAATTTGGAGAAATTTGGCAACAATATTACCTGTGCGGTAGATCACTGGATCGATAATGTTCTGGGAGGATTTGTGACTGAATTCGCTATTGATATGTTTGTATCGTAGTCTAAAGCCGAAAGGAGATTTTTCAAGGGCCCTAGAGGTAGGTTCCCGCGCTCATTAAAACTGTGGATTAAAATGATTTTGCATGAAAAGGGTACTCTATGCAGCCACATTGAGTGAATTTCCCAAAGAGGTCCATCTAGATCCATGTGCAAAGGTCTTGGTTGTCCTACGCGCAGCGGAAAAACTTACAGAGTAGACCTAGAAGAATATTTTATTTACAATCCTCTCAAGGGAAAATCTGATAGCGACGAAGAATTTGACACAAGTAGCTCTGGTGAATCTACGCACGCATGCGAAGAGAACTTGATTATAGTCTAGATTCCATCCACTCTTCTCCCGCATTCATCTCCTAACCAATCATCCACCCCAACTCCACCTCCACCACCGGACGCTGATATGGCTGCTTCCATGAAGTTACCTAATTTTCATGGTATTGGGAATGAATACGTAGACCAATTTTGGTTTGTTACAGATGCTGTATGGAAAAAACAATAGATCAATAATGATAATGTTAAGAAATCACAGCTGGTTATTTCATTTCAAGAACGCATGCTGGATTGGTACATAAGGTATGAGGCGACAAACCCTAATGAAAAAATTGATAATTTGAAGGCTGCATTGAAGGAACAATTCAAAAACTGAAATCATATGCTCAATGCGTGATTGAGTTAAAGGAAATACACCAAGAAGTGAATGAATTTGTATGAAAGGCATATCAACAGTTGAAGCGCACCATCAGAGATGGAGGATTTACTATTGATGACACACAGTAGAAAGAATAATGCATTTCCATGCTGCTACTGCATCTGCGCCAATCCTTAAATCAACAAAATATTGCGATGCAGGCTAAAACTGTGGAGATTGCAATGAAGTTAGAAGCCTCACCTATACCAGTTGTGCGGGATGGGGCTCAGTAGATTAAAAATCAACTAGCTGCGCTACACATAGAGATACAGAGGCTGCACCAAGAGAAAGGGAAGGACGTATGCACAGGTGTATGGTGTATACCTTGAAATGTTGAAAGGCATCATAAATATTAGTGTCCCGTATACAATGACTATCTAACAGTTAGGGGACTAAGTTTGATTAAGAGCGTGACAGGACGAAGTGGAACCGCCAAATTCTGGTGCACTATTTGTCAAGTTATTGGTCTACACTCGACAGACTTATGCCCTAGGATTGGTAAATATATTTGAGAGCTTAAGCAACCTTTCTGAAATTTTTTTCGATTAGTGGGACATGATGAGTAGAAGTGTTGAGCTTCGATTTGATGATTGATCGAGATGGCTTATATAGGATGCAGTCAGAAGGACAGAAACCAGGGTCACCTGCATCTCCATCTGGACATGGTGGATTCCAAGGTAGAGGTTGAGGAAGAGGAGGAGGAGCTGGTCAAGGAAGGAGACAACACATATGCTATAACTGCGGGGATGCTGGTCATTATGTGTGCGATTTTCCAAACCCATCACAACAATCCTACATGTATTGTAGACAATTTGATCATGTTCTTGAATATTTCCCTATATTAATTACAAGAATGCAGGAAAATAAATCGTAGACTCCCACTCAAAATATTTAGATGGTGAGAGCAAGTTGCGCGAAGAAGAACTGAGTGTGAATATTGTTACTAGGAGTGGTGCAACAACCAATGAAGACAAAGGAAAAAATATTGATATTGATCTTTGGATCCAAAAGGCACCTGAAAAGAAGGAAGGATTAAAATTATAGAGGGAAAAGGATACCTTTGTAAAATAAAAGAACAATTTCATAGAGACGAACGCATTGACATCTAAAGCATCAAGAAAGCCTATGGACGTGGTCGAAGGAGATGCAGAGCTAAAGCCCTTCCTGCATGCTTGTATTAAATTGTTGCACAATAAGAAGGAACTTTAGAACCTCCAAGAATTAATAGACAAATACGTAGAGAAAGAACAACCCCTAATGGAGTAGAAGGTTGTCAATAATATTTATAAGAACAAAAGAAGAATTGGACGAGAAATGCGCTTGCCTGCTCAGATCAGTGCTTATGAAAGGGATCAGGTTATCTTGGATTTAGGGTCTAATGAAAACATTTTACAAAAGCAGGCGTGGTAGGGAATGGGAGAACCTAAGTTGGAGTGGTCCGCTATTCAGCTGGGCATGGAGAATCAACAAAATATTATCCCATTAGGAAGATTCTCGTAGGTAGTAGTGGATATTGAAGGAGTCCGATTGCTCACAGACTTTGAAGTTATCTATATTGTTGATGATACTGATCCATATCCTACATTGTTGGGTCTAGATGGGCTATCGATATGGACGACATCATTAACCTCAAGCGCAAAATTATGGTGTTTAAAAGTAGTGGAACCAAGGTTGTAGTCCCTCTAAACCCTGTAGAAGGAGAAAGATATATTGAGTAGGTGCACACAGATAATGATGTTGACCATATTTATAAGTTAACTATGCGGGATGAAGACTAGATCAACCCAAAAATAGATGGTTGGATTAATTGGGAGAAGGATAGTTCATGCTTTTTAGATTTATATGAGGAGATGGAAAACTGACAAAACTATTTGCACGAAGTATCTGCGTTGTGCTACAATCAGGTAACCAAAGCTCTACGGTGCATATCCTCAGAGGTATGATATTTGACTTATTATGATGGCATGAGTAAGGTTAATATGTTTTTAGAAGCACGTGAAAAATTATTCCGGAAGCACATCGGTTCCATGCACTTGATATAGCTCTACGCTCGACCCTAGCGCTCTGGTGGGGGACACATAAAGGTAATTTGGCTAAATGGGAAGAATGCATCCATATGATGAATCTGTGATTTGAGCATCCAAATACCATAATAGGAGAGACCTATTCCAAAGAAGGCGATCTGCACACCAGATGGACTAAAGCATGGGGTGAAGAGCCGAAGCCAGACTAGGTGCATATATTCATCCACACTTTGGGGAAGGTGCCTATGGACTGGTACCTTGAAATTGAGCTGCAAAGAGGAACTACTGAATGGACTATGCTAACCGAAATTTTTATCTTGACCTTTAGTTTTGAGAGTGGGTTCGAATGTCAGGACGAGGCACTACAGGATATTCAAGAATTCATCTTTGACACCACAAAGTCATCGGTTGAACGTGCCTAGCCAGCATGGGACACACAAATGAGGGACATCGTGGACTGTCGAAAATTTTCAATCGAAGATATCAAGGAATACCCAAGAAACATTACTATTCCTAAAACTGAAGGACAATGCACAATTTTTGGGCCTATCGTTGACTTATCTAATGTAACTAAGCCTATGAAAATTAGGCAAGTCAATATTGGCTCAGAGGAACAACCAAAATTAGCAGAGATAGGGGACTACTGGGATGATGATATGGTGGGAAAGGTTACTGAGCTATTAACTGAATATCAAAAATCTATTTCCTATGAAAATTTCTGAATTGAAGGGGATTGTAGGAGACCTCGGGGTAGTGAAGATCACCTTGAAACCGGATGCACGACCCATGAAGTAGCGCCAGTATATGTTGAATCCCAAAGAAGAGCAGAAGGTCAAAGAGGAGTTGGAGAAAATGGTTTTTGCAGGGATCATTGAACCAATAGACGAGTCATATTGGGTAAGCCCTATGGTGGCTCAAGACAATAAGACCAAGGGAGGAATAAGGATTTGTGTAGATCTGGGAAAATTGAATGATGCTTGTGTGCATGACCCGTTCCCAACTCTATTTTCTGATGAAATACTGGACAATGTGGGTGGGTAGGAGGCCTACTCATTCACTGATGGATTCTCTGGATACCATCAGATAAGGATCGCACTGGAAGATATAAGAAAAACAACCTTTGCGATAGAGTGGGGATCCTTTCAATACACAGTCATGTCATTCGGTCTGAAGAATGTGCCAACTGTCCTCTAGCGCGTAGTAGTAGCTGTGTTCAAGGACTACATCCTCAAATTATTAGAAGTATATTTTGATGACTGGACTGTATTTGGATTATTAAAGAAGCATGTGTCAAGCCTGTGCCTAATGTTGGACACTTGTCGGAAGTATTACATCTCGCTCAACCTGAAGAAGTGTATATTTTGCGTCCCTTTCGAGATCTTGCTCGGTCATATTGTTTATCAGCAAGGATTGATGGTGGATCTATCAAAGATTGTTTTTATTGTCAACCCAGAGGTTCTCGCAAATGTAAAACAACTAGGCTCAATTTTGGGGCACATAGGGTATTACCTAAAGTTTATTCAAGGTTACGTAATGATCACTGCACCGATGGAGAAGTTGCTGAAGAAGGATGCCTCATTTTGTTGGGACGTGGACTACCAAAAGGGATTTGAATTGCTTAAGGAAAATATGGTCACTGTGCCCATATTGGTTTTTCTAGACTCGACAAAGGAATTCCATGTGCACGTTGATGCATCCTGCATCGCATTAGGAGATGTCTTAGCACAGCCTGGAGCTGGGGATATTAACCACCCTATTGCATTTGCGAGTATGAAATTTTCAAGTGGTGCATAGAGCAACTAATCGACCATGGAGAGGGAAGGATTAGCTATGGTCTACGCGATGCAGAAATCCCACCATTATATGTTGGGAGGTAATTTTAAGATGTTTACTGATCACTCTGCTTTGATGTACCTAGTCAAAAACCTTGTGTTCGGGGGGAAGATCTATAAATGGCTATTATTATTTTAGGAGTATGAATTTGAAGTAATTTTGAGACCAGGGAGACTAAACGTTGGACCAAACCATCTATCGCACATTGAAAATGGAGAAGAGCCCACTAACTTGGAATAAGGATTGCCCGACGCGTTGCTATTTTCCATCAAGGTAGTAGATGATCACTTCACCGATATTATTCATTTTTTTACCACTAGAAGTGTGCCCACGGAATATATGGTGAAACAAAAGAAACAATCAGTCGTGCACATAGCTAATTTTACCTTAATTGTTGGCCAACTATATAAAATGGGGGCGGATGAGATATTAAGGAAATATGTGTTGGAATTTGAAAGACTTAGTAGAAGCTCATGGAGGGATTGCAGGAGGTCATTATGTAGGAAAATAAACCACGCAAAAGATCTTACAGGTTGTTTTGTGGTGGCCTACCGTGCACAATGACGCATACGCATATTGTCACGCTTGTGACATATGTCAGTGGACAGGGAGATCATTGCGCAGGGATGAAATTCCCCTGCACCCACAAATGGATTTGCAAGATTTTGAAAAATGGGCGATTGAATTCGTCGAACCCATCAACCCTCCAGGAAAGAAGACATGTGTGCACTATATAATCACTGCGACGGACTATGTGACTCAATGGGCCGAGGCTGTGCCTGTAAAGGACTGCGGCGTAGAAACCACTGCACACTTAATTTTTGAAAATATCTTGACATGATTTGGGCATCCTTAGATCTTGATGAGTGAATAAGGAACCCACTTTGTGAATGAAACAATTCAAGCTTTGACTGAAGAATTCAAGATACACCATCAGAAGAGTACATTGTATCACCCTCAGGCAAATGGTGTGATGGAATATTTTAATAAGATATTGGAGAATGCACCTACTAATATTTTCAATGTTAACCAAAATGATTGGGATGTTCGCATACCTGCGGTTTTATGGGCATACAGGAATATCTGCAAGAAATTGACAGGAAAGACTCCTTTCTGAATGGTGTGTGGGCAAGAAGTTGTTATGCCAATGGAGTATATTGTACCAAGTTTGCGCATTGTAGTGATCACTAACATGGTTGAGCAAGATATTATGGAAGAACGATTTTCACAGTTGGTCGCGCTAGAAGAGGATCGATTTATTGCAAGTTTCCATCAACAGGTGCAAAAGGCGCGCTAAAAGGCTTGGCATGACAGGCACATTAGACAATTTTTTTTTAAGGAAGATGATTTGGTTTTGTTATATGATCGCAAGTTTTCACACCACCCTAGGAAGTTCAAAATGCATTGACTCAGATCCTATGTGGTTAAGGAGAACACAGAGGGAGGTGCGGTCCGAACGACCACTTTAGGAGGTGACGACCTTCCCAGTTATGTAAATGGCAGTCGGTTGAAACCATACAGGGATATTTCTATCCCTGCATGCAGAAAATGACTATATGGTCGGAGGGGTGTCTTAGCGCCCATATAGTTGTGAGAGGGCGTATGACTACAAAGTAGGCTATCAAGCATTGGAGAAGCTAGTCTATGCGACAAGGAAAACGGATGCGAAAACAGGTGCGACAGTCACACAGGCACTGTGCTAGGAGGGTGACCAAGTCATATAAGTGCTATAATATAGTCGTTGGAACAATTAATCTAGATAAGAAAACTTTATTACCATTTGGAGGAGTGGATAAACTGCATTTAATGAGGATATTATGCCACATTTGGAGCCTTTTTAGCTTTTATGGGGCTACATTAATGAATAGGAGACCGTTTAAGATGCGCCAACTCTATAAATATGACAGGAAGGGTCGCAGTAGTTCCCTTTTCTTTCCAAGTGATTTGTGCGCATTTCTATCTGCAAGCTGTCTAAAGCTTATGTATGGAATCAACTCGCTTTTCTACGAAGAGATGTGCAACCGAGGGTTGGGGTAATTAATTCCTCCAAGTATGACTGCTGCTGAACCTACCCCCTCTGTGACGAAGGCCGTTGAGACCTATGTGCAAGCCGCTGAGACCCCTGCATCGGTCGCTGAAACCTCTGCGCCTGCACCCCAGCTCATAAAAATCTAAGAAGGGATAGTCTTCGGTGTCCCGAAATTCACCGTGCCAGAAGACCATGAAACCTTGGTCGACCACCGTCGAGTGCCAAAAGAGACCTATGGCCGAATTTCCCAAAGCAATTATGGAGGAAGATGAGGTTGTGGAGGTAGATCTGATCTCATGGTTGCCTAAGTATATGGAACTACACAAAGCACCTGTGAAGGTCCCGAAGGACCTAGACAAGGTTTGGTCATACATCAATTCCACGTTTCTCCTTGAAGATGTGCCATTTGAGGGGGAGATGTTTGCGAAGGTCCCCCTGTTGAAGATGGAAGACTAATACCTGGCCGACTAGGAGAAGTTTCCAGAGCTTGCACCCACTATGTACTTAGAACTGGTCACCTATGATGATGGGGTGATCATGGTCGAGCCAAATACTTGGGTGTTGGGTTTGTAGAAGTCAGGGTTATTGAATTTACTGAATGTACAACACTTTGGACATAGTGCAATCAATGATATTTTTATGCGACAGCTGCTCGCCCTGGTGCACAATGACTATTTGTGGCTCAGAGAGTGCATTCTAATTTATGCTTATCTGATACATCATATCACCAACCTGCCCAGTCAGGGGGCGGATCCTGTCGGGACCTTTGGAGGAAAAAGCAAGGAGAATAAAGTTGTAGAGAAAGTCAAGAAATACTATAAGGTCTCGCGCAACACTCGGGGATTCCTTGTCAGCGAAATCAGTGACCTCGCGGTACAATTTTGCACGATAATCCTCGCCTACAAGATGATGAGGAAGTGCTTGCCAAAGGAAGTCCCAACCCACGTAATTTCTTTAGCTGGGTAGTGCGAGAAGGGTGTGCAGTATAACTAGGCTCAGTACCTGTGCATATAGTTCCTGGAGAATGTGCACAAGGTGCAAGAGGAGGGGAAACATTTCTACTATGCTTGGTTGCTACTTCTGATTGCGCTAATTGGTTGTAGGATGCTAGCTAAGTCCCAGTTCCCAGATATCGAGCTAGATCTATGCGAAGCTGCGCACTATGAAACAGTATGGAACTCCAAGGTTCCTTCCCAAATCACAGAGAACAAAATTTTCTGGGGATATTGTTTGATTTCGAGGTATTTCAGGTTGTACGGTCCAAGCCACGCCTACCGCCAACGTTGTACGAGTAGTACAAACATATTGCAGATTCTAAAGCCACTTTCCATAATATTCACATGCGCGCAAAATGGGATGTTGAGGGTGTTTGGTACGAGCTACCTTACATGGTCACAAAGGATGACCTTGCATGCGTGATGACAAATTGGCCCACCTTATGGTTAGAAGCGCGACACACTGGTGGTGCATCCTCTTCAGTGCCTGTCAAAACTCCTAAAAATCCGTGCACGATGAAGGATAAGGATCAACAGAAGGATACAGGTAAGGAGACGTAGAAAGATCTGCAAGAGAAGGATGCAGAGACAGAGCCAAATCCAACCACAATGGATGAAACCATTTACTTGAAGAAGGATACAAGGGATAAAGACGCTAACAGTGCCAGGGGAACCTGCAACACATACACGTTTGACAAAAGGGACTAAGAGAGGATCCCTAGCCTCTTTGGGCCCGCAAAAAAAAGAGTAGGGGATCCAAGCAAATAGGGACAAAGGCCCTGACCCTCATATAATACGACCTGAATGAAATTTAAAACACAGTCAAGAATGCAACTGAGGATCTTTGGAATGATGTGGAAACACATTAAAAATCAGTCCTTGCAAATGTACATTTGGGTATTCAGGAGCTGAAGGTGCAAGTGAGCGCGATTCAAGAAAGCGTGAAGCAAGGGATCCTGTAGCAAGTGAGCATGCAACCAACAAGCATCAGACAAGCGATAATGCATCCCATTAGCATTGTGCTACCATTACCTATAGAAAGCCGGGTGTTTCATGTTCCGGGACCTACAATTACAATGGAGCAACCCGAATTATGCGCTAATGTGCAAGCCTATACAAAGGTTGGCATAAACCTAGAATTGCTACCTAGAGGAAAAATTCATGCCATGAACACAATGATCATGGAAGAGCTGCAGTACCGGGAGTTCCACGCCTCCAAATTGGCTACAGATTTTGAGCAGCAAGTGGCGATGATGTAGAAGGAACAACTGAGTGTAAAAGAGGCTCGTCGTGCAGCAGAAGATCAACGTGCTATACTAGAGTCAATGATCAATCGACTATGCAGTGACCTGCCAGAGGTCACAATACCTACCATAGCCGTATCGAAAATTAAGCTAGAAAGCCTGGTAGCCGCACTAAAAGGATCATGCTTAGAAATAAAAATAGTCCACATGGATCTTGAGTAAAATATTTTCGACCTTCAGATGAAACTAAAGCCAAAAACTCCTCCAGAAGTACGTGCACAACGCGCTGCAGTTGTCCAAAAATCGACTGCTAGCATCACTGCTATCGTGGATGCTTCCAGCTAGCTATTTGAAGAAGCCATAAGTATTTGGACGTCTGTCTAAAATGACCCCATCATCTGGCATCTCAAGGTAGACCCGAGGGCCAAAGAGCAGCAATTTGATGACACTAAGGTCGTAGCGCCAACCCTTGTGCCCGCCCAAAGACTATCCCGGTTACAGGATATTCGTGCCATCCAAGAAGAGATCGAGATGATGAGCTGACGAGAGTATTTATTGGAGGACAAAATCAAGCCATGGGCGAATGAGGCCTTGCACCTCTTGTAGACAAGTGATGTAACCCTTAGGAACCTACAAAAGACACAACAAAGCATTAGCCTGGATGTCGAAGGTCTAACAAAGAAGAAGTTGGTCGAAGAAGTGTAGAGCATTGAAACACAGAGTAGAAGTCATTCTTCCATTTAAGAGTTCAGTACAGGCACTCAAAGACAAGATGCAGGAAGCCGAACTAGAGTGACTTAGGACAAGTCACTAGATTATGTTGGGGGCCTGTTGGAGCAGGGTCCCCTAGGTAACGCAATTTTGGATAAATTTTGGTTAAGTTTTTTTGTTTGTAAGCGCTGCTCGCAAATGTCAGGGGCTTTGGGGTAGGTCAAAGTCGCTTAATTATTGTAACTGGCAAAAGGGAAAACCATGAGTCTCATACCATGGTATGTGTGCATTTGGAAAGATATAAATATGTAAGAGTCAGATATTTGAAATCATCTCATCTAATGTTTAAGCAATGATTTTGTATGCATGAATAGTTGATTTGAGTTTTGCTTGGGTAAAAAAGCTCCTACTGGCTGTGTGCGCGAAGACCTAAGTCCTTAGCTGTGTGCAAGGTCCTTGATGCTGTGTGCGTAGGTGGAAATATTGTATTGAGCTGAAGAGATCTTAATAAAGAAGGAAATTTTGGTGAACTCATACTTTATGTGATTCCTTTAGTTAACTATCTTAGATTTTTTATGTGCATTATCTATCGCTTATTATAGATATTGATATGTTCTGTTGAATGCATATGTATTTCCATGATTGATAAGTCAAGTCGGTAAATTGCATCTATGCGCAAGTATTTTTCTACTTTAATGTTAGATCTAAAGGTAGTAAGTTGTTTTCTATGCGTAAGGGTTTATTCTATAATAATCAATGAATGTGCAAGGGTTAAGTCTGTTTATCATGATCTAGGTGCGCGCAACTATTTGATTGTTTGTCTGCAATTAGATCTGGTTCTGTGAACTTGCGCGTAAGGCAATAGGTAGTAGATATGTTAAGTAAGGATTGGGTCCACATCAAAAGCTCCCTCGGGGTGCGGAAACCTGGTTCTAGCACCCCCCCATACTACTTCGAGTGAGACTATGGTCTGCGCACGCAGATCACTACTGAAAGGGCCAATAGTTGGAGGGTTTTGTTGGTTGCGTGATTACTTTGAACCTGGGTCAGGAACCCTCAACCCAACATTATGTGTGTGTGACTAGAGCTTTCCAACCATACTCAGAATGACTTATGCGTGTGGCTAGGCCATGAGCTCAATTAAAAATAAGTTCCAACTTAGAGTCTGAGCTCCAGGGATTGTGTTCTGACATCTAGGTGATCTAATGTCCTTGATAGGTTTTAGTAAGTTTATAGTTAGTATACCCCACTTCCATAACTGTAACTTGGATTTTGGGTCACGCCACAATAACTCTCAACTCATGTTTACTTCGACATCTAGTAAAAGTGGGTAAATGTGGGATGGGGTGGTTACAATATGAAATTTCTTTCCAGATAATGAGATTGAATGGGCATATATATAGTGAATGGATGAACCCAAGTGGTGTGTATATATTGGTAGGATGACCTATACTTCTTGGAGGGCCAACTTACATTTTGGAGGAAAAAAATAATTAAATTTTCAAAATTTATTTTCCCTCACTTTTGAAGTTGAAATGAAGAACACGTGTTACAAAAAATTTAAGGGCCATAACATTAATTATGAAGACCGACCATAGCTACAAAATTCAACTCTCCCTCTTATCTAGGGAGGTATTGTTAACGACTATCAATATGTTCTCTTGTTGACAAATTTCTTTAAGAAAAAGTTTGTAGAAATTTATCATTAGCATCATCATCATTCAATTTCCATAATCCTGGTCAACAAATCTCACCTATGTTAAATCAATAGCATCAACTAGTAATCATAATTGGTCAGTACCTATGACCATAATTCTAATTAGTACCTCTGAGCCATGGTGCATAATTAGCATCAACTAGTCACCATGATTTTGGTCAGCTCCTCTGACCCATGGTATGCTGGCTAGTCCTGATTCACCATCATCTGGTCAGTCTCTTTCACTCGTTGTGAAACCATAAAGGCATCCCTCTAGGCTTGATGCTAAATGTGCTTAATAAACCTAACCCATGCCCTGAAACCATGTTGATTTTTCAAGGATCTTCTAATATGATAATTACTTATTATTTCTTACAATACTATTTCTTGCTTTTACATTGATCATAAAGTAACTACATAGAATACCTCAAAACATAAACCAAATTCTAGTAGGATCATAAAGCAACAGCTAAGCAAGATACACAAGAATTTTACCTAGGGAAAACACACATGGGGGGAAAACCCAACAACATTTTTGTTAGAGAAATTATTCAGTTCAACATAGATACGTCTAATTATCTAACTCAAACATAAATTCAAACTGACTAGTAACATATATGTGATCACACCTAGTCAAACTTCCCTCCAGATAAGTGAATCTTATGCCCAAACAATTGTACCTATTTTGCTAAGTATCCAACCTTCTGCCTTAGAGAATAAGGTCTGCTTTCACAGGAATTTAACCTTCTTCCTTACATAATTAATTTTCCCATAAATTCAGTCTACTTCCTTTATAAAACCTCCCACATGTACAAAATATAAGAAGAGCTCTAAATTAGTTGCCCATAATTCATCTTACTGTGGATGAATAGAAGGATAAGTGATATGAAATTGCTTTCCAGTTGATGAGGTTGAATGGGCGCACACACACACACACACACAAATATATATATAGTGAATGGTTTAACCCATGTGGTGTGTCTATAGGGGCAGGCTGACCTGTACTTCTTGGAGGGTTGACTATACATTTTGGCGGCAAAAATAATTTAAATTTCAAAATTCATTTTCCCTCTATTTTGAATCTGATGTGAGGAACATGTCCTACATATAATTAAGGCCAAAACATTAATTATGAAGAACAACCATAGCTACAAAATTCAATAGCATATTGTTGTGAAACCAGCTCCAAAAATAGAAGAAAAGAGAGATCAACGCATTAGAAATCAGCCACTTCGAGGGGGCAACCTCCAATACATTACATAAATGAACAATTCTTGAATGCTAAAAATGAAAAAAATCTCCTTTCTATATATAGGAGTCCATGGGGCCATAATGTAATCCTAGTGGGCCCATAATGTAATCCTAGCTGACCTAACAATAATAATTTAAGGGCACAATAATAACAAAATGGGGGTTACAGGGGTACAACAATAACAATAAGGGGGTTACACTAACAACAATAAGGGACTATACTAGTAATATAGGGACCTAACATGTTACACTAACAACAATAAGGGACTATACTAGTAATATAAGGACCTAACACATATAAGTATATTCCCATGCAAAACTATTGTTTTATTTTTGCAATAGTTGAATTAATTGATTATGTTGTGAGGCTTCAAGGTTGGGACTTGTTGTAAAAAGTAACTAGGTTTGGTCTTCATAATGACATGTAATTGTGACTTTGATAAATGATGTAATAAAATTGTTATTAAGAATTGCTTCATGGGTTTCATGAGCAAGTGATTTTATTTTTAGTTTGCTCTCATTTGATAGCATTAGGATTTGTCATTTGGAGCTAAAGGAATTAATGTCATGTATGAAGATCTCTTCTTGAGCATGTGTAAAATTTATATGAGTCAATTAAGTATCTAGAAATCCCTCCAAAGATAAGCACAATCCTCTTCTCTTGATGTTGGCATGCAAAAAGTATACAAAACCTCACATCGGCTCATAATGAAGACACATCAGTTCACATGGCTCATGTCAGCTTATTTCAGGAGACCAACCATTGTATATATGAAGCTAGGGTCACCGCAGAAGGACAATACAGTTCAAATACCTCTAAATTTTTTGGTGGTCAAAAGATATATTTTACACCTCACATACCTCTGATATTTTCGGTGTATAGACAACGAGAATATTTTGGATCTCCACAGAAAGGGTCTATCTGATTTCAGGTAGTATGGTGACAAGGTGCCAATGGAAATTATAATTCCTCTTATGTTCAGATCACAATGACAACAATAAGTTTCTTGGATGGCATAGTTCAGATCTCTCTCAAGCTCGGTACACAATAATAGAAAGACAACTGTGTCACTTTGATATACAATTAGGATGAGTTTTTGAAGGAAGATGAAGGGTCAACAAGATGCTACCTAAAGCAAAGAGTATCTATGTCTAGGTATCACATCAAGTGCAAAGAAGAAGTCTTGAATACATGACATCATTGATGATGACAGTAAGAAGGTCTCACAAGAAAGAGATCTAGAAGAGATCATAGTGCTTAAAGGATCAAAGAGGAAGAGGACGCAATAGGAAGAGAAGACAATCTATAGGACTTGTGTCTTGATATTGGAGTGGCTTATAGGTCAAGGGTCTTGGTCTTGGTATTCCTCAATTGGAATCTCTATAAGAAGAATTGGTGCAGGTTTTCCTCTCAAAGAGTGAGAGGTTGTGGCCCTAAATCATAGCCTACATATTGTGTCTCTTGTCTATTTATTTTCATGCATTAGTTATTTTTTGATGAATAAGAACACTAAGAATCTAACAAGAAGAATATCCTAATCTAAATAAGTAAAAAAACATTCACAAACAATCACTAATGAAGAGAAATCACTTAATTCTAATGCCATAGATTTCTCAACATGGCATCAGAGTTATGGTGCTAAAGGTCAAAGGAATGGAATCTAATCAAAGAGGCACTCAATGATCAAGTTTCATGGAAGGCATCAAAGAAAAGTGATGAATATACATTAAAGAAGAAAGTCTACTTGAAGAGGAATTATTGGAATCAGCAATCAAATCAAGGTAACTAGAAGTCTACAAAAGCAAAAGTGTGGGATCCTATAGTATTTAGCAAAAGACCAAAAATACCTTCATCAAGATAAAGAGATGCACATAACCCAAAGTATGAACATCCAAGTAAATTACTTCATCTGCACTCATTCTCTTCCAAAGAAGTCAAATTATCTTGAACGCAAGAAGGAATTATCATCATCTTAAAAAACTATAAGGAAAGCTCCCTATTATTGCAGCAAGGATCCCCTCCTTACCATTGAAGAATATCATCCGAAGAAGCATCAATCACCATTAATAAAAGAAATTTGGATCTAAAGGCATTGAAATCATAAAAGGATAAATCTCCACTGAAGAATGGCTTTTCATTTGGAAGAAGATCATCCAAAAGGAACACTAATACATATTCTTCATCCATCATCAAATAGATCAAGCTGAAGATTTCATCTTTACTTGACAAGTAAGTATCTTTCATTATATAATAAATTTTGGGTAAAATGACTTCGTTTTTCAAGGAGATCTATAAGTTGGTTGGGTCACCGCAAATCCTTATATGGAAAAAGTAGGATAGTCATAATCCTCAAAGAAAGTGAATTCATTGATCATATCCTTAGAAAGGTCTCATAAGGTCTCCTATAAATACATGGAAATGGATTATTATGAATTATCCTCTTGATATTGGATAACTAAAAGGGATGTATATGATAATCTCATAAAGATATTCTATGAAAATGTGATAAAGCAGTTCATATCATTCAAACCTGATCTACACAAAATTGAAGGTATCAAATATTGAAGGGATATCTTCATAAAATCTCAACTGTGAGATCTGGGAGATATTATAATAAGATAATTATCATTGTTCTAAATGCACGACCTAATGGACAAGGTAACAAATTTCCATGAATATAATAAATTTTCCTCATTCGACAACTTTTGATTTCTATGCTAGATATAAGAAGAAAAGTTGAGGGAAAAAGTGTTGAAGGTTAAAGGACTTAAACATTTGCAGGAATGAAAGGGAAGTTTGGAAGATTTGGTCCTCATAAGGAAAATAAAAACATATCTAAGATTCAATGTTATGGAAAATCTATGGACATTACATGTTTATATCACCAGAAAGATGGAGGAACCTGAAGAAAATTAGTCCAAGGAAAGAGGGAGTAAGATATATCTACTATGATTGAGATAGTATCCCTCACAAAAGGTATTATCATAGCTCCTAAATATTTTTAGGATATAGCTATAATAAGATGCATTGAGGCATCATGGAATAATTATAAATAAAATCATGTGACATCACCATAGGGAATCATCAAAGATAGGCAAAACAAAATCTAAGGAGTATATAGCTCTTGGGAACCTCATTGGAATGAAGAAGTCATTTAGGGCAAGGCTCATCATACATCAAGTCAATAAGCAAACATATATTGGATAGGGATATGAAAGATCCTAAAGATTATATGATGAATATTTATTGGAAGATTCACCAATCTAGAGAGGAAGCAAGTGTTTCATCAGGAACTCCAACTTATGGAGTTCATGGGATGATGGTATTATGACACGAGAGATGAATCAGATAAAAGGGTTGAATATATTTTCAATCAAGGAAACTGCTAAAAGAAGCCTAAATGACCTAAAGGTAAATGAGGCATGTATGCTTGTATTTAATATTATAATGTCATGTCATATGGTTACAGGTAACATTATCACTACTTCTATCGTGAGAAGCGTGATCAAAGGGAAAAATGATCTCCTGCTCTGAAAGGATGCAAGAACGCATAGGTCATACTAGATAGAATCAACATAATATGTCATCATATGAAGTATGAAGTGGTTGACTAAAATTAAGGAACTATTATTGGAAGCTCTTGTGAAATAAATGTGTGAATAAAGGAAGGAAGATATCATGATATATGTAACCATGATAAAGGCAATAAACATCCAAAATACCAAGAATATTTGACTAGAAAATATCCCGAAAAGATACGAAGACTCTGGTAGTAGTCTGAAAAAGATGGAGACCCTTGAAAATGGATATATTTGGGAGATTTGTCAACATGTATGCAGGATGTTGATACCTATGATGAAATACCATCACAAAGTTATGGTTAAATTTAAGTGTCCATTTCTTATTTTGAACAAATATCTGGATGGGCTTATGCAGGGCTGCCAAAGGGAAGAAATGTAGATGTATTCCTAGAAATACCATATAAAAGGATGAAAGATCCTTTCGAAAGATATGGAATGAAGAAAGCAGCATGGCATGAAGAAAGACCAGATGAAGAATGATGGATCACTTTCTGATGAAAGGAACGATGACATTACTGACTCGTGTATGAAAGTGATGGATGGTATGTTCTCTATGAATAAGTCCCAAAAGATGAAGACTCCATAACAAAAAAGAATTTAAAAAAAAAATAGAGTCCATACAAGTGAAATTAGTTTTCAAAATAGAGGAATAACCTGTTTCGAGTATTTTTAATAACCCAACGTTTCGGACTTCTTAAGTGAGTCCATCATCAGGGGTAAACACTCAGTATTCTTTGAAAGATTTACCCCTGATGATGGAATCACTTAAGAAGTCTAAAACGTAGGGTTATAAAAAATACTCGGAACAGGTTATTCCTCTATTTTGAAAAGAATAAATTCATGACATTGAAGGAAGGAGTTATTCAAAGCAAGTGGTTGTCACATTATCTCCACCTGAGCAGCTCTTGTAGGTCCCTGATTAAGAGGGAGTCTGGAAACAAGTTTCTTACTTGGAAGAAACTTGGAAATTCCGAAGCCAAGAGGGAGCTTAGGTACATTCCTAGTATAGGAATGAGTACATTCCTTTTTTGGACTATATCCTCCCTAACTAAGAGGGATATATAGACATGTCATTATTGTCTTCACTTGGGAAGACATAATGGAGGATTGGGTAATCATTTGGCATCAGATACCCTTTGAGGATGAGATAGGGAATCCAATATAAGATTAGTCGCAAAGGACTGAAATTCTTAGAGGAATGGGAATCCAACATAAGAATAGTCCTGGTGGAACACACCCTGAGAACCTGGGTAGGGTATGTTCTAGGAGAGACAACGATTAAGGTGTCTATAAATAATTGGTCTTGCTAATATTGAGCTCAATATCTCATGGATATGTGGAGTTGTTAGTAAAGGCATTTCTATGTGACAATGTTGGTTGATATGATGATATACAGATGGGTTACCAATCTGATTCTTCTTATGAGACATTCTTCAGAATGAGAATGACCAAGTACCATTATGAATACCTCCCTAGTTAAGAGGGAGTGTTGTAAAATGTAACTATGTTCGGTCTTCATAATGACATGTAATTGTGACTTTGATAAATGATGTAATAAAATTGTTATTAAGAATTTCTTCATGGGTTTCATAAGCAAGTGATTTTATTTTTAGTTGGATCTCATTTGAGAGAATTAGGATTTTTAATTTAGAGTCAAAAGAATTAATGTGATGTATGAACATCTCTTCTTGAGCATGTGTAAAATGTATATGAGTCGATTAAGTGTCTAGAAATCCCTCCAAAGACAAGCACAATCCTCTTCTCTTGATGTCGGCATGCAAAATGTATACAAAACCTCATGTCGTCTCATAATGAAGACACATCAGTTCAAATGGCTCATGTTGGCTTATTTAAGGAGACCAACCACTATATATATGCGGCTAGGGTCACCACAAAAGGACAATACAATTCAGATACCTTTGAAGTTTTTGATGGTAAAAAAATAGAGTTTAGACCTCACATACCTCTGATATTTTCGATGTATAGGCAACGAGACTATTTCAGATCTCCATAGAAAGGGTCTATCTGATTTCAAATAGTATGGTCACAAGGTGCCAATGGAAATTCAAATTCCTCTTATGTTCAGATTACAATGACAACAAGAAGTTTCCTAGATGGCACCGTCCATATCTCTCTGAAGCTCGGTACACAGTAATAGAAAGACAACTGTGTCACTTTTATATACAATTAGGATGAGTTTTTGAAGGAAGATGAAGGGTCAACAAGATGCTACCTACATCAAAGAGTCTCTTTGTATAGTTATCACATCAAGTGCAGAAAAGCAGTCTTGAATACATGACATCATTGATGATGCCAATAAGAAGGTATCACAAGAAAGAGATCTAGAAGATATCTTAGTGCTCAGAGGATCAAAGAGAAAGAGGAGGCAACAAGGAGAAAATAGAGTCTAGAGGACTTGTGTCTTGATATTGGAGTGGCATATAGGTCAAGGGTCTTGGTCTTGGTATTCTTCAATTGGAGTCTCTATAAGAAGAATTGGTGTGGGTGTTCTTCTCAAAGAGTGAGAGGTTTTGGCCCTGGCTCATCGCCTACGTGTTTTGTCTCTTTTCTATTTATGCTCATGCATTAGTTACTGTTTGATGAAGAAGAAAACTAAGAATGTAACAAGAAGAAGATCCTAATCTAAATAAGTAAAACACATTCACAAACAGTCACTAATGAAGAGAAATCACTTAATGCTAATGTCCTAGATTTCTCAACATGACTCATATTAAAGGTTTTATTGGGGCTTATTTCAATTGGTGTAGTTTTCATTTATGAAACAACCTTAAAAACTAAAGTTGAATTTTTTTATAGCTATATAGAATGTGTAGTAGTGTAGGAATTCTAGAAATATTTTCCTAAAATATGTCCATAGGGTGAATAAAACAAATTTTGTGGAGATGAGTAAAAATGTACAATAAAGTTAAAAATCAAATCATATTTATAATATTTTTTAGAATTCAAGGCTTGATCGAGATTAAGAACTAGCTAAACAATTGCCCCATCATCTTCTTCAATTCAATTAGGATTTTATGTGTTTATGGAAGGCATGATTGGTGGATACAATATTAATTGTTTTGTGGAATTTCCATGGGTGATGGTCATGTTACCTAGTCTATATCCAATATATGATTTAGCAGTTGATCCGGATAAATTTCGCTACCCTTTTAACCGAGACCTTTAACTTTTTCTGATGTGATAGAATTGCATTTTATCAAAAGCATTAATGAACTCATGTGGATATAATCAAGAGGAACACATGTCAACAATCATACGACAAAGATGCAAGAGGTTTAATAACGGAGTTCGTCCAGTGTGTACTACGTCTCCGGGCCTCAGTGTCTCGATGGTGTTGGCTGCTTCATTCAGTGCTGTAAATTTGAAGATGTACACGGACCTTGTTTTCTTATCATATAAGGAAATCAACCCTCAACATGAGTGGCAAAGTCTCTCCACGAGATGTTCCAATGCAAGGCACTCTTACTCATAATAGACCTCCTATCATCATGACACAAACTCGCACATAATGACTATGAGTGTCCCACCAACATGACAACAAAGGGATCTCAATCAAACATACATGTGACAATGAGTATCCTGCCAACATGGAATCAAAGGGATCTCAAACATAAATGAAAATCCATGATAGAAATTACATCTCACATCAAGAACAAAAACAAGATCCCACATCAAATATCAAGCAGGGATCTGTACAACATAATGCATCTCATAGAAAAGAGACAAAGAAGTACATGATCACACTGCATATACCTCAGATTGAAAATGGCCGAAGAATAGGCTGCTCCATTGTTGGATCTGAAATCACCATCGTAATCGTGGTGTCGAAAGGCATGAAATTGGCTACTCACTCACTGAATGCTGAAACCTGCAAATCCACTTTGAAAAGTGGTTGAAAACATACGGATCAAATGGAAAATCAGACTGCACCGCTGAACTCGTGTCACCGAGAGGTGTAGGATTGACTGTCAATTTGATGAATTTTGACACTGTCGAAATATGGGCCTTAGGGAATCTTTTATATTCCCCCTAGATTCCTCAAAGGATGTTGCTCCACAGGGAATCTGGAATTCTACAACTCAAAATAGGAATCTGATCTCACCATTGAGATCCTTGCAAAATTATGAGAAGAATGAGTATAAGGTTGACCTCATTATGACATCGGCGAATTTCAGCGTCCAAGGAATCTGAAAGATTCCCTCAAGATTCCTAAAGGTTTTCCTCCACAGGGAATCTTCGAAACCACTCTTCAAATGGAAAATCTGGGCGCACCATCATGATCCCTGTGAATTTCTGGTTAAAATGCATATAAATTTTAATACATTCTGACACAAGAAAATTTACCTCCTTGGAATCAAAAGATTCCCTTTGCATCAAAAAGGTTTCCCTTGAAGTGCGTGCACCATCCTGCCTCAAACTGCATGTCCGTCTTCCATTCGACCCGCCTTCTCTTTTCTCACAGCTCCATTGGCCTCTTTTTTCCCTCATCTCTCATGTATTCTCCATCATTCTCCATGGTTTCCTTGAACCATTTGAATGGCATTTTATAACAAAGTGTGAGAATGAATAAGACAAAGTGTGAGGTTGGCATAATCATATTAAGATAGTTGTTGTTGGGAGGTTTTGAGTTCAAATCTCATTGAGTCCAAATATTTTTTTAAAGCCCAATTTTGGTTTTAATATAGTTTTTTCAAAATATATAATATATGGAATTAGTATCTCCATATTGTAAGGACTCCCAAAAACAAAAATGGAGGTTTTGTTTAATATGGAATTTAACCATATTTAATATGATTTTTTTTACATAACAATTTACCATATTTAAATATATTTTTATTGTTTAATAAATATATATAATATATAGTTTTTTTATTTTTTTTATTTTTATTTTTTATTTTAATAATGTGGGAAATTGAATATCATTTTGTTTTGTATTTTCTGCAGGGGTAAGGGGCCAATGGAGGAGCGCCAAGTGTCAATAGCTGAGGGGATTTCCATCTGGGTCCCACGTGCTTACTGGGACACCATGTGGCATGCTATTGCCGCCACTTCCCTTGCCTTAACAAAACTTCAAACTATTCTAACTTTCTTATACGAGCTCAGATTTACTCGTCGTTCACACCGTTGCGATTAGGGCGACAAACTCTTCAACTTGAACCTTGTTCGAGAGGATTCTGAACACTTTTATTTTTGAGCTTTCATCAACCCTCTTTTTCCTATATGTGTCTCTGGAGCCAACTGCATCATTCATCCCCACTAAGGAGCTTTTGGTCCTCCAAAAGCATCAAGAATAATATGCAACTGCTATGTACAATACCTGCACCAAAAGTGTCCTAAAAAATGTCACCCTTCCTTCTCCTTCACCTTTGTCCTTCGGAGCCATAAGCGATGAACCGACACCTTCATCCTCTGCAAACCTATAGTATATTCTCTCACAAATTACATGCTCAAATATGACCAATTATGACCCAAGCATTCCATACTTGCCACAAATTTAAATACTCGGTGGTCAAGTTTACATCAAATGGAAATCACACCCCAGCTATCATTGCAAGACCAAAAACATCATCGTCGCATTTCTAAGTGATGGAAAAACACCTCATCATTTTTACATGAAATAAATGCATCACACAATTTATAAAACAAGGCCAAAATATCATTGTTGCTTCACAAGCAATGGAAAAACACATCATCACTTTTACAGTTAAAAATGCAACATATGATTTACAAACATGGCCATGAAAAGCTAACATATCTAGAAAAACAATCTAGAAAAAACCATCACTCACTTATCAAAGTGAATGGATCATCTCCCTGTGGCACTTTTTCTTGTCGAACAATCGTTTCAACCGATTCACACACTAATGCTTCATCCTTAAGGTGTTGCTCTAGATGGAGTCTCAAACACGTGGCTATTTGATAGCCACTTTGGTTGCATTGGATGCAAAAGGTATTCTTCCTCCAAACCTTCTTAACCAGTTTAATTTTCTTCTATGGAGAAGGCTTTCCACACCTCATCCTCCTTTGGGCTGCCATTCTTTTCCAACACTCAGAAATGACATGGTTATGTAAACAAAAACAATGACAATTTTTCTTATGCCATGATTTACGACCATGATTAGCAACATGCTTATAATCAAAATGAACTCTGGAATACTGAGAGTTGTTATACCTTCCATGGTGGTCTATGGTGCGATCAAGGTGACGAGAGCTTGCCTCAGCTCTTTCACCACAACATGCACTTCCATGGGATGATGGTGAAGTGTTCCCATCAATCCTTTCTCTTGATGAGTTCAACAATGTCTATTCACCTTTGAAGTCATTCGAACATCCTCCTTCTGTGTATCCCAAACCTGGATAGCGAGGTCTATGCACAACCTCCAATGGCTAAGTTATGCCTTGGCCATGAATGCCAAGTCCTCCTCCTTTGTACCCATCTTGGTGAGGAGTCTCATTTTGGTTCCTGTAATGGGTATCTCCACACTTCCAACATAAATTCTATCATGTGTATATGAAACTAAAGAGAAATCAACACTGTTTACCTTAGTTGTCGATTTAGAAATAGCTGAAGAGGGCTTCTATGAGCCTTCATTGTGCTTCACTTCCTCCAAGGCATCTGTCGCGGCTTGTAGCTAAAGATGCAATTGTTGCTTCTCCTCCTATTCCTGTAGGAGTTTCTTCAATGCCTCATGATTTGCTTCAAGACTTTCATCGTGGTGCTTTAATTCTTCCAATGCCTCTATCGTGGCTTGCAATTGAAGCTGCACTCGCAGCTCTTCCTCCTTCTCTTCTTGTAGGATTTTTTTCAATGCAGCATGCTCTATTTGAAGACTTTGGTTTTCACAATTCAATCCTTCCAATGCCTCTGTCATGGCTTGCAATTGAAGTTTGTCCTCCTTCTCCTCTTGTAGAAGCATTTTCAACTCAGTGTTGTCTGCTGCTTGTTTTTCATAAGCTTCATACAACATTTCCGCTTTCTCGGAAACCCTGAGCATGGTCTCGTACAAGTCTTTGAGATCCTCCATTTCTCAACTCAGTGAACGTTCAATATTTCAAGCCTGCAATCCAAATTAGCAAGAAGACCGCTCTGATACCACTTGATCCAGGTAAATTTCGCTACCCTTTTAACCAAGACCTTTTACTTCGGCTGATGTGTTAGAATTTCATTTTCTCAAAATCATTAATGAGCTCATGCATATATTATCAAGAGGAACACATGTCAACAATCATACGACAAAGATGCAAGAGGTTTAATAACGGAGTTTGTCCAGTGTGGACTACGTCTCCTAGCCTCGGTGTCTCGATGGTGTTGGTCGTTTCAATGAGTGTTGTAAATGTGAAGATGTAAAAAGACGTTGTTTTCTTATCATACAAGGAAATCAGCCCTCAACATGAGTGGAAAAGTCTCTCCACGAGAAGTTCTGTATCCTGCCAACATAATGACTATGAGTATGTAAACTCACACATAATGATTATTAGTATCCCGCCAACATGGAAACAAAGGGATCTCAATCAAACATACATGTGACAATGAGTATCCCGCAAACATGGAATCAAAGGGATCTCAAACATAAATGACAATCCATGATAGAAATTACATCTCACATCAAGAACAAAAACAAGATCCTGCATCAAATATCAAACAGGGATCTGTACAACATAATGCATCTCATAGAAAAGAGACAAAGAAGTACATTATCACACTGCATATACCTCACATTGAAGATGACTGAAGAATAGGCTACTCTGCTATTGGATCTGAAATCACCATCGCAATCGTGGCGTCGAAAGGCATGAAATCGAATGCTCACTCACTGAATGCTGACACCTGCAACTCCACTTTGAAAAGTGGCCGAAAAACATAAGGCTCAGATGGAAAATCTGACTGCACCACTGAACTTGTGTCACTGAGAGCTGTAGGATTGACTGTCAATTTGCTGAATTTTGACACTGTCGAAATGTGGGCCTTAGGGAATCTTGTAGATTCCCCCTACATTCCTCAAAGATGTTGCTCCACAGGAAATGTCATTTTACAACAAAGTGTGAGAATGAATAAGACAAAGTATGAGGTTGGCACATTGGTTGGAATAATAATATTAAGATAGTCATTGATGGGAGGTTTTGAGTTCAAATCCCATTGAGTCCAAATATTATTTTAAAACCCAATTTTAGTTTTAATATAGTTTTTTCAAACTATATAATATATGAAATTCGTATCTCCCTATTGTAAGGACTCTCAAAAACAAAAATGGAGGTTTTGTTTAATATGAAATTTAACCATATTTAATATGATTTTTGTTACATAACAATTTACCATATTTAAATTGAGTTTGATTGTTTAATAACTATATTTAATATATAGTTATTTGTTTTAATGCTTTTTTTTGTTTTTATGTGGGAAATTAAATATCATTTTGTTTTGTGTTTTCTTCAGGGGCAAGGGGCCAATGGAGGAGTTCCATGTGTCAACATCTGAGGGGCTTGCCATGTGGGTCCCACGTGCTTACTGGGATGCCATGTGGCATGTTTTTAGCCCCATTCCCCTTGCCTTAACAAAACTTCAAACTGCTCTAACTTTCTTATTCGAGCTCGGATTGACGCGTCGTTCACACCATTGCAATTAGGGCGATGAAATCTTCAACTTGAACCTAGTTCGAGAGCAATCCAAACACTTTGGTTTCTAAGCTTTCATCAGCCCTCTTTGCCCTGTGTGTGTCTCTAGAGCCACTTGGATCATTCATCCCCACTGAGGAGCTTTTGGTCCTCCAAAAGCATCAACAATAATTTGCAACTGTTGTGTACAATGTGTGCACCACAAGTGTCCTGAAAAAGGTCAACCTTCCTTCTCCTTCACCTTTTTCCTTCGGAGCCATAAGCGATGAACCAACACTTGCATCCTCTGCAAACCTATAGTACAGTCTCTCAAAAATTACATGCTCAAATATGACCAACTATGACCCAAGCATTCCATACTTGCCACGAGTTTAAATACTCGGTGGTCAAGTTTACATCAAATGGAAATCACACCCCAGCTATCATTGCAAGACCAAAAACATCATCGTCACATTTCTATGTGATGGAAAAACACCTCATCAATTTTACAAGAAAGGAATGAATCACATGATTTATAAAACAAGGACAAAATATCATTGTTTCTTAACAAGCGATGGAAAAACACATCATCACTTTTATAGTTAAAAATGAAACATATGATTTACAAACACGGCCATGACAAGCTAACATATCTAGAAAAAAAATCTAGAAAAACCATCTCTCACTTATCAAAGTGAATGGATAATCTCCCTGTGGCACATTTTCTTGTTGAACAATCGTTTCAACCAGTTCATGTATCGACGCTTCATCCTTAAGATGCTGCTTTGGATGGAGCCTTGAACACATGACTCTTTGATGGGCACTTTGGTTTCATTGGCTGCAAAAGGTATTCTTCCTCTAGACCTGCTTAACCAGTTTCTTTTTCTGCTATGGAGAAGGATTTCCACGCCTCATCCTCCTTTGGGCTACCATTCTTTTCCAACACTCAGAAATGACATGGTTACGTAAACCACAAAAATGACAATTTTCTTATGCCATGATTAGCAACATGCTTATAATCAAAATGAACTCTGGAATAGTGAGACTTGTTATACCTTCCCTGGTGGTCTCTGGTGTGATCAAGGTGATGAGAGCTTGCCTCAACTCTTTCATCGCAACATGTACTTCCATGGGATGATGGTGAAGTGTTCCCATTAATCCTTTCTCCTGATGAGTTCAACAATGTCTGTTTTCCTTTGATGTCCTTCGAACATCCTCATTCCATGTATCCCAAACCCGTGTAGCGAGGTTTCTGCACAACCTCTAATGGCTGAGTTATGCCTTGCCAATGAATGCCAAGTCCTCCTCCTTTGTACCCCATCTTGGTGATGAGTCTCATGCCAGTTCCTGTAATGGGTATATCCACACTTCCAACAGAAATGATATCATGTGAAGATGAAACTGAAGAGAAATCAACATTGTTTACCTTAGCTGTCGATTTGGAAACAAGTGAAGAGGGCTTCTCTAAGCCTTCGTTTCCCTTCAATTCCTCCAAGGCTTTTGTCGCAGCTTGTAGTTGAAGCTGCAATCGTTGCTTCTCCTCCTTCTCTCCCTGTAGGAGTTTCTTCAATGCCTCATTATCTGATTGAATACTTTCATTGTGGTGCTTCAATTCTTCCAATGTCTCTGTCGTGGCTTCCAATTGAAACTGCACTCGCTTCTCTTCTCCCTTCTCTTCATATAGGATTGTTTTCAATTCAGCATGCTTAGTTTTAAGAATTTGGTTGTTGCACTTCAATCCTTCCAATGCCTTTTCGTGGCTTGTAATTGAAGCTGCAATCGATGTTTGTCCTCATTCTCCTCTTGTAGAAGTGTTTTCAACTCAGTGTTGTCTTCTACTTGTTTTTCATAAGCTTCATACAACATGTCCGCTTTCTTGAACACCCTGAGCATGGTCTTGTACATGTCTTTGACATCCTCCATTGCTCAACTCAGGGAACATTCAATGGTTCATGCCTGCAATCCAAATCAACAAGAAGACCACTCTGATACCACTTGATCCGGGTAAATTTCGCTACCCTTTTAACCAATACCTTGTACTTCGGCTGATGTGTTAGAATTGCATTTTATTAAAATCATTAATGAACTCATGCAGATATAATCAAGAGGAACACATGTCAATGATCATACGACATATATGCAAGAGGTTTAATAACGGAGTTCGTCCAGTGTGGACTACGTCCCCGGGCCTCGGTGTCTCGATGGTGTTGGCTGCTTCATTCAATGCTTTAAATGTGAAGATGTACATGGACGTTGTGTTCTTATCATACAAGGAAACCAACACTCAACATGAGTGGCAAGGTCTCTCCACGAGACGTTCTGCTGCAAGGAACTCTCACTCATAACGAACCTCCTATCAGCATGACAAAACTCGCACATAATGACTATGAGTATCCCACAAACATGGCAACAAAGGGATCTCAATTAAACATACATGTGACAATGATTATACCGCCAACATGACATAAAAGGGATCTCAAACATAAATGACAATCCATGATAGAAATTACATCTCACATCAAGAACAAAAACAAGATCCTACATCAAATATCAAGCAGAGATTTGTACATCACAATGCATCTCATAGAAAAGAGACAAATAAGTAGATGATCACACTGCATATACCTCACATTGAAGATGACTTAAGAATAGGTTACTCTGCTGCTGGATCTGAAATCACCATCGCAATCGTGGCATCTAAAGGCATGCAATCGACTACTCATTCACTGAATGTTGACACCTGCAACTCCACTTTGAAAAGTGGTCGAAAAACATAAGGCTCAGATGGAAAATCAAACTGCACCGCTGAACTCGTGCCACTGAGAGGTGTAGGATCAATTGCCAATTTTTTGAATTCTGACATTGTCGAAATTTGGGCCTTATGTTCCTCAAATATGCTACTCCATAGGGAGATCCTTGCGAAATTCTGAGAAGAATGAGTATAAGGTTGACCTCACTCTGACATCGGCGAATTTCGGCCTACAAGGAATTTGAAATATTCCCTCAAGGTTCCTGAAGATTCTCCTCCATAGGAAATCTACAAAACGACTGCTCAAACAGAAAATATGGGCACACCATCGCGCTCCCTACGAAATTCTGGTTAAAATGCATATAAAGTTTAATACATTCTGACACAAGAAAATTTACCTCGGAATAAAAAGATTCCCTTGGCATCAAAAAAGAGTCCCTCGAACTGGGTCACACATTCTTACTGGGATGCCATGTGGCATGCTGTCGGCCCCACTTCCCTTGCCTTATCAAAACTTCAAATTGATCTAACTTTCTTAAACGAGCTCGAATTGACGTGTCGTTTACACCATTACGATCAGGGTGACAAACTCTTCAACTTGAACCTAGTTCGAGAGAAATCCGAACACTTTGATTTTTGAGCTTTCATCAGCCCTCTTTGTCCTGTATGTGTCTCTGGAGCCACCTGGATCATTCCTCCCAACTGAGGAGCTTTTGGTCCTCCAAAAGCATCAACAATAATCTGCAACTGTTGTGTACAATGTCTACACCACAAGTGTCCTAAAAAAGGCCACGCTTCCTTCTCCTTCACCTTTGTCCTTCAAAGCCGTAAGCGATGAACCGACACCTACATCCTCTGCAAACATGTGGTACAGTCTCTCACAAATTACATGCTCAAATATGACCATATATGACCTAAGAATACCATACCCTCCACGAGTTTAAATACTCGGTGGTCAAGTTTACATCAAATGGAAATCACACCCTAGTTATCATTGCAAGACCAAAAACATCATCGTCGCATTTCGAAGTGATGGAAAAACACCTCATCACTTTTACATGACAGGAATGCATCACACTATTTATAAAACAAGGCCAAAATATCATTGTTTCTTAACAAGAAATGGAAAAACACATCATCACTTTTACAGTTGAAAATGCAACATATGATTTACAAACACATCCATGACAAGCTAACATATCTAGAAAAAAATCTATAAAAACCATCTCTCACTTATCAAAGTGAATGGATCATCTCCCTGTGGCACGTTTTCCTGTCGAACTATCGTTTCAACCAGTTCACGCACCGATGCTTCATCCTTAAGGTGCTACTCTGGATGGAGCCTCAAACACGTGGCTCTTTGATGGCCACTTTGGTTGCACTGGCTGCAAAAGGTATTCTTCCTCCATACATGCTTAACTAGTTTCTTTTTTTCCTGTGGAGAAGGCTTTCCATGCCTCCTCCTCCTTTGGGCTGCCATTCTTTTCCAACACTCAGAAATGACATGATTACGTAAACCACAAAAATGACAAGTTTTATTATGCCATGATTTACGACCATGATTCGCAACATGCTTATAATCAAAATCTAGAATAGTGAGAATTGTTATACCTTCCCTGGTGGTCTTTGGTGCGATCAAGGTGATGAGATATTGCCTCAGATATTTCACTGCAACATGCACTTCCATGGGATGATGGTGAAGTGTTCCCATTAATCCTTTCTCCTGATGAGTTCAACAATGTCTGTTTTCCTTTGATGTCCTTCGAACATCCTCCTTCTGTGTATCCAAAACCTGCACAACGAGGTCTCTGCACAGTCTCCAATGGTTGAGTTATGCCTTGGCCATGAATGCCAAGTCCTCCTCCTTTGTACCCCATCTTGGTGAGGAGTCTCATGCCGATTCCTGTAATGGGTATCTCCACACTTCCAACATAAATGATATCATGTGAAGATGAAACTGAAGAGAAATCAACACTGGAAACAGGTGAAGATGGCTTCTCTGAGACTTCGTTGTGCTTCACTTCCTCCAAGGCGTCTGTTGTGGCTTGTAGCTGAAGCTGCAATCGTTGCTTCTCCTCCTTCTCTTCTTCCAATGCCTCTGTCGTGGCTTGAAATTGAAGCTGCACTTCCTCCTTCTCTTCCTGTAGGAGTATTTTCAACGTAGCATGCTCTGTTTGAAGACTTTGGTTGCCACGCTTCAATCCTTCCAATGCCTTTGCCATGGCTTGCAATTGAAGCTGCAATTGATGTTTGTCCTCCTTCTCCTCTTGTATAACCATTTTCAACTAAGCGTTGTCTGCTGCTTGTTTTTCATAAGCTTCATACAACATGTCCGCTTTCTCAGACACCATAAGCATGGTCTCGTACATGTCTTTGACATCACCCATTTCTCAACTCAGCAAAAGTTCATTGGTTTATGCCTGCAATCCAAATAAGCAAGAAGACCGCTTTGATACCACTTGATCTGGGTAAATTTCACTACCCTTTTAACCAAGACCTTTTATTTCAGCTGATGTGTTAGAATTGCATTTTATCAAAAGCTTTAATGAACTCATGAAGATATAATCAAGAAGAACACATGTCAACAATCATACGACAAAGATGCAAGAGGTTTAATAACAGAGTTCGTCCAATGTGGACTACGTCTCCGGGCCTCGGTGTCTTAATGGTATTGGCTACTTCATTCAGTGTTGTAAATGTGAAGATGTACATAGACGATGTTTGCTTATCATACAAGGAAATCAACCCTCAACATGAGTGGTAAAGTCTCTCCACGAGACATTCCGCTGCAAGGAACTCTCACTCATAACAAACCTCCTATCAGCATGACATAAACTCGCACATAATGACTACGAGTATCCTGCCAACATGGCAACAAAGGGATCTCAAGCAAACATACATGTGAAAATGATTATCTTGCAAACATGGCATCAAAGGGATCTAAAACATAAATGAAAATCCATGATAGAAATTACATCTCACATCAAGAACAAAAACAAGATCCTGCATCAAATATCAAGGAGGGATCTGTACAACACAATGCATCTCATAGAAAAGAGACAAAGAGGTACATGATCACATTGCATATACCTCAGACTGAAGATGAATAAATAATAGGTTTCTCCGCTACTGAATCTGAAATCACTATCGCAATCGTGGCGTCGAAAGACATGAAATTGACTACTCACTCACTGAATGCTGATAGCTGCAACTCCACTTTTAAAAGTGACAGAAAAACATAAGGCTCAAATGGAAAATCTGACTACACCGCTAAACTCGTGTCGTCGAGAGGTGTAGGATCGACCATCAATTTGCTGAATTCTAACACAATCGAAATCTGGGCCTTAAGGAATCTTTTAGATTCCCCTAGATTCCTCAAAGATGTTGCTCCACAAGGAGTCTAGATATTTGCATCTCAAAATAGGCATCTGATCTCACCATTGAGATCCTTGTGAAATTCTAAGAAGAATCAATATAAGGTTGACCTCATTCTGAGACCGGCGAATTTCGACCTCCAAGGAATCTGAAAGATTCCCTCAAGATTCCCAAATATTCTCCTCCACAAGGAATCTGAAAAACCGCTGCTCAAATGGAAAATCTGGGCACACCATCGCGCTCCCTACAAAATTGTGGTTAAAATGCATATAAAGTTTAATACATTCTGATATAGGAAAATTTACCTCCTTGGAATCAAAAGATTCCCTTGGCATCAAAAAAGAATCCCTTGAACTGCATGCACCATCTTGCCTTGAACTGCGTGTCCATCTGTCGTCTGACCTGCCTTCTCTTTTCTCACATCTCCATTGGCCTCCCTGTGCCCTCATCTCTCATGTATTATCCATCATTCTCCATGGTTTCCTTGAACCATTTGAATGGGATTTTATAACAAATTGTGAGAATGAATAAGACAAAGTGTGAGGTTGGCATAATCATATTAAGATAGTTTTTGTTGGGAGGTTTTGAGTTCAAATCCCATTGATTCTAAATATTGTTTTAAAATCCAATTTTAGTTTTGATTTAGGTTTTTCAAACTATATAATATATGGAATTCGTATCTCCATAATGTAACGACTCCCAAAAAAATAAATGGAGGTTTTGTTTAATATGGAATTTAACCACATTTAATATGATTTTTTTTACATAACAATTTACCATATTTAAATTGATTTTGATTGTTTAATAACTATATTTAATATATAGTTATTTTTTTTAATGATTTTTTCATTTTTATGTGGGAAATTAAATATCATTTTGTTTTGTATTTTCTGCAAGGGGAAGGGGCCAATGGAGCAATGCCATGTGTCAACAGCTGAGTGGATTGCCATGTGGGTCCCATGTGCTTACTGGGATGCCATGTGGCATGCTATCGACCCCACTTCCCTTGCATTAACAAAACTTTAAACTGCTCTAACTTTCTTATATGATCTTGGATTGATGCGTTGTTCACACTGTTGTGATCAGGGCGACGAACTCTTCAACTTGAACCTGGTTCAAAAGAAATACGAACACTTCAATTCTTGGGATTTTATCAGCCCTCTTTGTCCTTTGTGTGTCTCTGGAGCCACCTGGATCAACAATGGCCATCCTAGTTCAACCTAAAATCAATGGATACTAACCTAATTTAGATTTTGGTTGTGAGACCATGTAACAATTAGATATTCCTAAGAATCAACAAAGAGTCTGACATCTTCTAAGAGTCCTTTGAGATTAATAATAGACCTATTAGCTAGTTATAAAACTACTGGAGTAAGTTGTATGTTATCTATCTGAATTATATTCATGATTTATTTGGTCATGATATTGATAGCAACACCTAAATCAACTAATGAGTTTGGAATGGATATACACTTAATTTTTATAACTATGACAAGACTTCCAAGATATTCATTTTTGGTCATGAAAGTACTACCAAACATTAAATCAACCAGTTAACCTATGAAATGGATAGTGGGTGGATCCTTCTTTCCTTTTCCAGGCTTCTTTAAACACATTTCCCTAATAGGTTTTGTATATATTGGGACATTTGTATGGCTTGAATCAAGGTAATTTTGAACTAAATATTTTTTTTGACTCCCCAAAATTCAAATTCCAAAGATATTTGTGGGTTTACCAAACTTAACCTTTTAGCATACTTAGAAGTTGAAGGGACTAGTTGTTGTTTACAAGGAACAAGTGTGTCTAGAGGTGTTTCTTCATTTTGATCCTCTTGTTTGGGATCCTCTGTATCCTTATGTTTTTCAATAATTGGAGAATTTGTCTTTGAATGAAGTGTTTTACCTAATATTAGTTGTATATCTAGATAGCCGATTGATTTGGATTAGATCATTATATTATTTGTAATCCATCTTGATGCTTTTAAAGTGGAAAAAGTGGAGGAAACAACTCATAGTATCATTTTTACCAACATGTCCCAATTTGGCTAATTAAGGTCTAAAAACTTCCCAAATTATTTTGAGGCATCTAATGGAATTTTTTGGGGTAAAACTTTGTCTCTTAAGCTGGCAACCCCTAGCACTACTCTACATACAAATACCTTTCCAAATGTGGAAGAATTACCCCAATTAGAGTTGATATGAAAAAGTCATGCCACCTGAATGTTGAACTTCTTGTGTTGACCATCATGATTCAATCAGATGCCATGTAAAACCCCATTATGACATGATCATGATCATGATCAAGAAGACTCTAGAAAAGTCAATTTTGTAACTCTAGTTAAGAGTTGAAGGAGTCAAACTTAACCACTACTATGTTATCGGGTTGTGTTATAACTGAGACGTTAGGACGAAAAGGGGGTTCCATTATATTCAAGTACATTTTGTTTCATAGATGATCAGAGTAGCTGAGAGTGGATAAAGATAGAGAGAGTGAGAAAACGTAGGGTGGTAGTTAGGTATTCAGTGGAAAGGGTTTCCCAGGTCATACTTTGTGTTATATGGTTGCTAGTGATTGATTTTTTGTTTGTTCTCTATTTTTGCATTTCCTATATTACATGCATATAAACAATAACTTAATAAATCTACAAGTATAAGGATAATAACCCTCATAGTATATATTTCATATTTTTAGTTTAAATTTATCAAATTTGATTTGACAAATTCTCTAGTGGAATATTCACAACAATTTTCTGATCATATTGGTATTAGAGCCCATTTTTCTTTGCATATATTGAGGGGAGTTTTATGAGATCTAAATATAGTTAGAGAAAAGCCATAAAATTCCAACCATGGCCAAAAAAATTGTCAATAACCCTTAAGATATCGCAAAGGAGAGGTTTCTATGACTAGAAACATAAGTTGTAGATATAAACTAAATGTGAACCTCCTCATGGTAGCACTTACCAATAACCTTGGGTTGTTAAGAGAATATGGAGGTTCTAATGCAGAGGTTGGATTTGAGGGGAGATCAATAGAGCAGGAAGATCCAAAGAAGGAATATAAGAAAGAAATTGAAAAGGAACAATATAGTTCAAGTGTCGTGAAACATTGATAGTCCTTACTCAAAATGGAAGCAAAGGTAGACATCAAGCCATATCAAGGTGATATTGATGCTCTAAATTTTAAATCATTGGTTGCAAAAATTAGAAGTTTATTTTAGTGGTCATTGTATGGACAAAGAAAAAAACATTTCATTTTCTTAGCTGAAATTAGAGGGCCATGTCCTGACTTGGTGGGAAATCACACAGAGACCCTGAGGTTGGAGGGAGATCCTCATATTAATAAGTGGGAGGATTTCAAAACCCTCATAAATTCATAATTGTACCCTATCAGGTATGTAGAGGACCAGTGGATCCAATGGTGTTACTTCAGGCAAAAATAAGGGAAAAGTGTATAGGAATACACTACATAATTTAAAAATATGGCCATAATGCTAGGTATATCCGCAATGAACCTAGAAATACTCCTTAAGTATTTGGGGGGTCTACATAGCTATCTGCAAAATAAATATGTGTTTTTAAAACCTAGAATGTAGACAAGGCATGTGTATAAGCATATTACCTAGATAAAATAGGATATAAGAAAGGGGGATCAAGTGGGTCAAAGTAGAAGGAGCACCAGGAAGCTTCCAGGGAGTTGAAGAAGAAGAGGAAAGGTGGAAAAGACAAAAAGAGAAAACATATCACACCATTACAAATATCCCAACAACCATTGTAGCATTCATCGTTATACAAAGGAGAAGCCTTTTAAATTTCATCCAAATCTCAACCTAAAGAACAAAAAGAAATATGCTAAGAATAAAATATCATGGTCATTGGTTCAGGAAACCAAGTGGAAAGAAGTTTAGACGTGGATGAGAAAATAATTTGTAATGTGTTGTTAGTTATAAGAGGAAATTAGTATGTAAAAGATTCCATGAGAGTAAATTCATCCTGGAGGGGTTTTCCAAGCAAAGAGTAGCTACAAGAATACAAGGGTGTGTTCCAGTAGCCTATGGGGCTACCACCCAAGGGGGATGTGGAGCAAAACATCCAAATGTTTCCAAACTATCCATTTCCAGACATTGGGATGTATAGGAAGTATATTATAAATGAAAATCAGGTGAAGAATCAATTGCAACAATTAGTGGAATTGGGTGTCATTCAACCAAGTACATCACCATGTGGATCTCCCATCATCATTATACAAAATAAGGATGGGACTTGACAAATGTGTATTGATTATAGGGAATTAAACAAAATTACACAAGAAAAATTACCCTCTACTCAGGATAGATGATTTGTTTGATTAGTTGTAGCAAGCCAAATACTTCACAAAGTTAGACTTAAAGTATGAATATTTCCAAGATCGAGTTAGAGAAGAAGATACCTGGAAGTATTCCTTCAAAACCAGGCAAGGTTTGTAAGAGTGGTTACTCATAAAATTTGGCTTGTGCAATATACCAACTACATTTATGATATTAATGAATGATATATTTCACCCTTTTATAGATGAATTTGTTATTGTTTATTTGGATGATCTACTAGTATACAATGGTAACTAGGAGGAAAATTATCACATTTTATGTAGGTGCTAGATACATTAAGGAAGTAAAAACTACTATAAAATCTCAAAAAGTGTGAGTTTACATGGTAAGATTTAGTGTGTCTAGGATATGTGATTGGTGGGGGAAAGTCAAATATAGATCCTGCCAAGATGGAGCTCGTCATGAAGTGGTCAGTTCCTACTAATGTTTTTGAGACTAGCAGTTTCAATAGAACAACACAACACCTAAGGAAATTCAGAGCCTCATTTTAAATAGTAGCAAAACCATTCCACACCATTATAGAATGTGGTAAGATTTTCTAGTGGGGAAGGGAATAAAAAAGGGCCTTTGAGAAGTTAAAGAAGATCAGTGAAGCATTGGTTCTGACATTAACGAAATTGTAGCAACCCTTTGAAATGGAGACAAATGCAAGTGGGTATGTTATGGGAGTGATCTTGATACATGGAAGAAGGTCCATATACTACCATTTTGAAGTATTTCATGGGGAATTTATCAACGATCCTACCTACGACCAAGAGTTTCATTCCTCGATGCAAGATTTGAAGAAGTGCAAACACTATCTAATGGGAAAGAAGATAGTGATCCACACACACCATCGACCATTACAATAGTTGCATGCCAAAAATAAGCTCCAACAAACCAAGCATTACAAGTGTATGGGGTTTATATAGTATTTTCATTTAGTGATAAAGTACAAGAAGGGAAATAAAAATAAGTTTCTCGACACGATTTCAAGGCCACCCACATAAAATATAACAACTCTAGCAACATTATGCACATGGAGCCTTTCACCCATGATACATACATATAAGATGAGGACTTAAAGGAGGTGTTTCAATAGTTTTAAAGGCATATTCATGTGCATTATGGTGACAAAATAATTGACTTCCATCTCCAAAATGGGTTACTCTACAGGTTACATAAGTTATGTGTTCCTAAAGGTGAGCAATTGCAACTTATCAGAGAGGCTCATGGCTCCAAGGTTGTAGTGCATTTCAATGTAGGGAATATAATGGCCAACTTGCAAAGGTATGTTTATGAGAGTATGATGTAAGAAGAGGTAGTTATCTTCATAAGAGGATGCATGCCTCGTTGTACAAACAAGCCTAGTAATAGGAAATAAGGTCTATGCCATCCCTTACATATACCCACTTATCCTTAGATAATCATTTACATGGACTTTGTGGGAGGTTTACCAACAACTCGGAAGGGACATGACTACATATTCATGGTAGTTGACAGGTTCAATAAGATGTGTGTTCTAATGCCCTATAAAAGGACCATCAACAAACAAGAAGCAATGTACTTGTTCTTTGGACAAGTTTGGGTGCACTTTGGGATAACGAGGAGCATTGTTTCAAAAAGGGACACAATATTTCTCATTGCATTTTGTACTACATTATGGGAGAACATAGATAGAAACTTGAGAGGGGTACAAAATTTAATCCATAGATAGATGGGAAAATAGAAGTAGTCACCAAGATTTTGGTGTAACTTTTGAGGGGCTACAATCAATAAAATTCAAAGACCTGGGATTAAAATATGCTATACATACAATTCTCTTATAAAAAAGCAATCCACACTTTTATTGTTAAGTCCAAATTTGAAACTTGTTTTGGAATTTTTCCACCTTAACCTTTAAATATTGCATATGGATAACATGGAGGAGTAATGGAGGATCTTATAAGGCATGCCTTAAGGGTATAAAAAAATGTTTGAATATTAGGAAGATTCATCTACAGGTACAAGAGACATTACAAAAATCACAAGAAAAAAACTAAGGCTAAGCATGATTAGCATAAAATAGTGAATTCATTCAAGGTGGGAGATAAAGTATGCTTAAAAATGAACAAGGAGAGGTTATAGGGTCGTAATAATAAAATCAAGACTTACAATATGGTCCCTTTGAGATATTGGAGAAGGTGGGAGATAAATCCTATAGACTCAGTCTACCCCCATACATGCACATTTCGTTGGGGGTGGATGTAGAGAATTTGAAACTCTATGAGACTTCCATGCTAGATCAAGAAGAGGAACATGTCCTATATTCTATAGAGGATTTAACATCAAATTCTTAGGCAGAGTTGACAGAGGATACAATTTTGCAAAAGAATTCTAGAACTACAAGAAAAGAGTAACATGATCTTTGGTAGATTAGGTTGAAAGAACAACTTCCAGGCAAGGCTAAATGGTACACCAAAGAGAAAGTGGAGGAAATATTTCCTCATATCATTTAGTAGAAGCTTCTGGGGACCAAAAGCCTCCCAAAATAAGGAGAGATGATCTGAATTGGATCATTATATATTCATAATTTGTCTTAAACTTTTAGAGTGAAAAATTTGGATGAATAAACTTACAAGACCATTTGACCTTTGGGTCACAGTTTGGAAAATTGTGGTATAAAAGCTTCTTGAAGAAGTTCGAGGCATTAAATGATGTTTTTATGGTGGTAAATGTTTACTACTTCTGCATATGCCCCATAGCGCTATTCTACACATAGATAGTGTGCGATAATTTCTTGAATCGAAGTGTGTATGTAAAATTTATGCCACTCAAAAATTTACCTTCATGCTTTGACCACCATGATTTGAGAGGATGCCACATTAGACTCCATGAAGTTTCCACATGATCACGATGAAGAAGACTTTAAAAGAGTCGATATTATAACTATAGTTAATATTTTAAATGGTCGGACTTGACCACTAACAAGCTATCATGTTGTGTTATAATTAAACCATTAAGAGGAAAAGAGGTCCCATTCTATTCAAGTGAATTTTGTTCCATAGATGGTCAGAGTATCCAAGAGTGGATAGAGAGGGCACAAATAGAGATGGTTTATGCATTGTAGCAACCCACAAGTCATAGGTATCGCTTCTTTTTACTTGCAGTTATTTCCATTTAGAGAAACAGAGAGTAGAGCAACCTCACTTTCCAACTAGATTTTTTCTCGAAAGAGTTTCCTGGGTCATATTTTGTGTTATTATGGTTATGAGTGATTGTATTTTTGTCTTTCCTATATTTTATGCATTTTTTTTTAATCTTACATGCATATAAATAAAAAATTAATAGATCTATAATTATAAGGAAAATAACCCTCATGGTATAGATTTTCAATTAAATTTATCAGATCTATTGTGACAAACTGTCCTTTGGAATATCTATGGCAATTTACAAGTCACCAATGGGGGAAACGAGATATGATGGAAACATGGGAAAATTAGGTATCTCAACATTGTAAGTGGGTTGAAATTATTGTTTGGTAAGTTAGGCACAAGTTGGGTAAGAAGTCGTGGAGGCATTTAAGTTGGTTGGTTTGTCAATAACTACAATTGTTCTTATGGTGGTGACGGAAATTATGGTTATTATTAGAATGACATTTTTTGTTGTTGTTGTGATGGAGATTGTGATGGTTATGTAATGTGTCCATAAGGAAATATTCCCCGCCAACATAATTTCCAAGTTATATTTTGAACCTAAGGAAGAAATTATTGTCATGGCATAGGTGGAGAGAAATTTTAAGGAAATGGTACAAATGAATAAGGGAAATTGTAATAAGTAGTTCTTTGTGGAGAATATCCTCGTGTCACACTTGGCTTCCATGGTTTCTTTTGTGCAAGAAAACACAGTTGCTTTGTTTCCTCACTAAAAACTTCAAAAAATGTTTTGATCTTGGGTAAGTAAGGGAAACTATTAGTAGCGTGGTTTTGTTTCCAGATGGCACAAGTTTATATATTGTTCAATTAGAATTCCAATAATGGATGTTTTTTCTTGAATTTGGGACAAAAAAAGTTAGAGATGGATCTTCTTTTGCTTGCTTTTCTTTGGGATCCAACTATGAAATAAGGATATCAATTTTGAAATTATCTAATAGGTTCCCTATTTCTTCCCTAGTAACACTATTATAAGTGGATTTAGTAGCATGTGATATGCTATATTGGGGACCCTTACCATTTCTCACTTCCTAAGGAATATCTCGAACATAAGTCACCTATTTGGTCATATGAAAGCTAAGAGACATCCCATGATCCCATTAAATTTAGCATATCTAATCATTCATCACATTTCCTCTAGGAATTATGGTACAAAGTGTTTCATGGAATAATTCATGTTGCTGAGATATTTGAACATTGAACTGAAATCTTTCTATGTAATATTCCAATATCTCCTTTTACTTTTGGGCCATCTTGAAGATTTACTCTTCTAATTCCTTAACTTTACAGTAATCCTAATACTTATTCAACATGCATGTTTCATTTTCTCCAAATTTTGAATGGAATTACCACCCAATCCTATAAGCCAATAGAGAGTTGCATATTTGATGGTGGATGGAAACAATTTCAATTTTGGAGCATCATACGAATAATCATAACTTTTTAAAAGGACATCATATTAAAAAAAAATTGTTAGGATCCTCTCTAGGTAAATCATGGAAGTCAAGAAAAATTGCAGTGTGATATTCTTCATTCAAACCACTCCCTTTGGGTTCTAGATAGGATATTCAATTGTGGCTGGCTTTGTTGGTTTATTAATAATGTTTTCACCTTCTCCCTCTTCCATGTTGTAAAGAGGATTTCCCGGAACTGATATAGGCTTAAATGATTCTCATTCCTCATGAGAAAGTGTATTAAATGAAGAAGTCTTGGTGTTTGGAAAATGAGTTGAGTTCTTAGATTTTGATCCATCTGTATTATCTTCGGTCCATAAGGTAGCATTGATATGGATTTAGATAACATCAATGGATATCTCACCAACCACTTTTGATGAAACTTCCTTGATAAGAGGTATGTGTTCACTTCTAGAAGTACAGGCTTGAACTCCCTACCATACAAGTAGTAAATTAATGAGTTCCTAATATCTCATGAAATCATCCTATCGAGTCTTTAGGTATGTACATGCATGTTGATATTTTATATGAAATATCAAGAAAAACTCATTGAACAAAGTAAATCAAACTTTAATGGAAAATAGTATTTGTATATGAGAGTGAGATCCTTATGTAACTACCATAAAAACAGAGAGTGTATCACTTCAGTAAATTAGTATCATGAAATGTTGAAAATGCAACAAGATGATGGAGCTTAGTGAAATGAAGTCGCCTTCACTAAGTGGGCCCGCAGGCTATTTTTGGCGCAAAGTCTATTTTTAGAATATGTCTTTTTTTAGACATATGGATCATTGTCTATGATTTGCAGGATGCTATTTATGGATGATTGGTCGAGTTGGTAAAAATATATGGACCTCTATTTTTAGACATTGGGCGGATTCTATTTTTAGACTGCCGGGCTAAAAATAGAACAGTCAAATATTATTAACCCTTAATAATATTTAGACTATAAACATTATCTTATCCTCTTGGAGCACTTCAGTTTGATGCTTGGATGTGGCACATGCAGCTGACAGAAGGAAACACGCTTTTCCTAAGGGTTAGTTGAGCTATTGCATGGTTGACTTCAGTTAGAACTCATGTGGCAGAGTTTGGTGGAGTTGATGAGACAGTTGGTGGAGTTGTGTTCGGTTTAACTTAATTGAACTAGTTGTATTTAGTCTAACTGATAAATACACTAGTGATGAGTGGTGTGAATTAATTATTAATTAATTCACTAATTATTAACTCATAAATCAACTAAAGAACACATCAGTTAACTGCAATGCATGGACAATTCAGTGGAGACCAGTGTTAGAGGTGGGTGAAAGGGTGAGTCTACTATCAGTTGTGACTATAGCTGTGCATGAGATTTTAACACACATTGATTGAGATTTCCAATGAGGATTGCGCAGTACAAGCCAGTGGAATTCGAACTTGGATCTCAACCATTCTCATCTTGGATTGCGCAGTAGAGGCAGGCAGACTTGTGGAGGAGATTTGAACCTGTGACTTGTTCATCTTCCCTGCTAGTTTGTGTGTAGCATGTGAGATAGTGCTGAGAGCTGTGAGAGCTTTGTGCTATGTATTGTTACATTTTCTCTATCATTATAATATACAGATAGTTGGGGGTTTTCAGCTGCATGCTTTCCCCATTACATACTGTGTTATATGTGTGCTTGATTATGTTTTAATGTGCGCATGCGACTGCTTCTATTTCCGCATATTGATGATCAATTGTAGAAGAGGTTATGTATTATGCATGAAGCTTAAATAGCATGTAATCAGGATAATCTCGGTGAATAATTCAGTTATTATTCAAATTTCTACATGGTATCAGAGCGAAATTGATCATCGGATCTATTATAATGATTACAATTTATTTCGGTAGACAGATTCTGTAAGCGGGTCAGGTAGCCTCTGGATCCATCCTTTCTCTGAAAGGTGATATATCCAGTAAATTCCCCTACAGTCGATCTCTGTGCTAGAAATAATTTTTTCTCACAGATCGGAAGCGGTTCAGTTTTGAGCTGGTGGAATTCGAATTTGCAGCAGGATTTGGAATTCGAATTTGCAGAAGTTTTCTTGGTTTCGAAGTCAAAATTTATTTCAACGGATTGCGACTAGAGTATGCCCTTGAGGGTAGCTTGAATTATGTTGCATGGAAGGACATAATGGAGGCGGTATTAGATGATAACGGGCTGAAGGAGTTCATAGAAGCTGAGGTTCCAAAGCCTACTGATGCTGCTCAAGTTGAGGCTTGGCAAAAGAAGATGGAAAAATGTCGAAGGATTCTATCGGAGGGAATGAAGGATCACATTGTATCCAGCATGCATGGAAAAGCTTCTCCATACTTGATGTGGAAAGCGTTGACAGATTTATTCCAAAGCAAGAGCGACCAGAGGAAGTTGGCGCTCAAGGATAAACTTAGACACATAAAGATGGAGAAAGGCGACAGTATGCCCAAGTACCTCACGAAGTTCATCCAATGTAGGGATGAGCTGGGAAGTGTGGGGGTGACTGTAGATGATGAGGAATTGGTGAGCTTGGCTCTCCTTGGTCTTTCGAAGAGTTGGCATGCCTATCAGGATTCTGTCAATGGTTGGGAGAAATTGCCAGGATGGGAGCGACTTTGGTCGGATCTTGTGCAAGAGGAGATAAGGCGTAGCATTGGGGGACTAATCTTCATAAAAAAGTATTTGATGAATAAAATTGTGATTTATTTCCAAAGAAAAGAAGGAAGAGAAAGAAAGCTTCATTCCTATATGAAGGCAAGAATCAGGATATGGCGAAAGTGAAGTGTTTTCACCGCCATGATCACGGACATTATGCTACCAATTGTCCAAAGAAGAAGAAGAACAAGCAAGCGGGAAGATCTGCAGATGGAGAAGCTTTGGCTTCACAGTTCGAGCTTGACTTTTCACTGATCGCATGCTTGGTTTCAAGTGTGTTTGGATCGGTGTGGTTCTTGGACAGCGGTGCGTCATTTCATATGACGGGAGATCGAGATTTGTTCTCAGATCTGGAGGACAAAGATTTGGGTGTGCACATCGAGATGGGCGATGATGGTAGATACAGTGCGACTGGTATCGGTACCATATCCTTTCAGAGGGAGTATGGTAAACCCTTTGTACTAAAGGATGTCATGCATGTACCTGGATTGAAGAAGAACTTGATCTCTGTGGCGATGTTGGAAGATAAGGGGTATGATGTGGTCTTCAACAAGGAAAGGCTCGCGCAAGAAGACAAACTCCGGAGAAACCCTAAGATAGGGGTTCTAGTCAAGAACCTTATCACCGTAAGCAGACAGACGTGCGAATGGCATGCAAGGCGAAGTGAGTGGTGAGCCAGGATGATGGCGAGTCGTGGCACCGGGAGATCGGGCCACCTTTCACCATGGAGCTTTGGAAGACTTTGCAGCGTATTTCTACCGGGCTTCCCAAGGGCACTGCTGGGGCCCCCTGGGACGCGATAGGGTGTACCTCAGAAAATTCATGAAAGCCACCTTTCACGAGAAGGAGAATGCGCCACGACGCATCCTGAGAGAATTCCATACGTACGTGTGTGGACCCTTTCGAGTAGCTCGAAGGAAGAAAGCACAGCATTTTGCGGTGATCTTTGTTGATGATTTTTCTCGGAAGTGATGGATCTTCTTCATGCAGAAGAAGAGCGAGACATACTCAAAGTTCTGTGAGTTCAAGGCGCTGGTTGAGAAGGAATTGGGGAAGCATGTGAAGGCTCTTAGGAGCGACAATGGTGGTGAATTCATCTCTGCTGAATTCAAGGACTTTTGCAGCACAGAAGGGATTCAGAGAGAGCTCATCGCACCCCATAACCCACAGCAGAACGGGGTTGCTGAGTGGAAGAACAGAACGATCGTGGGTGCTGCACAGGCGATGTTGCATGATCAGGGCCTACCCCTTCACTTGTGGGTGGAGGCATGCAATACTGCAGTATATGTGCAGAACCGTTGTCCTCACAAGATACTTGGCATGAGTACACCGGAAGAGGCGTTTTCTGGCAAGAGGCCTGATATTTCCCATTTGAGGATTTTTGGTTCAGTTGTCTACATGCATGTGACTAAGGATGCCAGGAAGAAGCTGGAGCCGACCGCAGAGGTTGGGATATTTGTGGGGTACACTGATATGCCCCACAACTATCGTGTGTATTTTCCAGACAGTCGCAAGACTGTTGTGCGACGGGATATCAAATTTCAGGAGGAGAAAGCCATGAAGTGTTCACTTGAGAAGGAGCCACACTTTCATGTAGATGAGGAGCTATTAGTTCCTAAGGATGAGTCTCAGGATGTGGATCAGCCACAAGATGAGATTCATGGAGTGGAAGAGACCACTCAGGCAGCGCCAACCATCAGAGGGCAGAAGCGCACTACAGAAGCTTCTAGCGACCGTTCAAGATGCAGAAGGTTGTAGGACCACCTACGCACAACGCTCAACACAGACACACACGTTCGCTGGTTGAAGCGGACACATGGCTCGTAGAAAATGTGTCGTGACAGAGCCATCCTATTTCGAGGAAGCTGTGGAGGACCCCGCATGGGTAGATGCCATGGTGGAAGAGTATGATTCGATTGTCAGAAACAGTGCATGGGAGATTGTCCCAAGGCCGGAGGGGAAATCAGTGGTGGGTTCGAGATGGATCTTCAAAGTGAAGCAGGCAGCTGACGGGAGTGTGGAGAAGTACAAGGCAAGATTTGTTGCCCGAGGCTTCTCACAGATAGAGGGATCGATTATGAGGAGACCTTTGCACCTGTCGCAAGGTATTCTTCCATACAAATGATCCTAGCTCTCTCAACGCAGATGGGGTGGCACATCCATCATATGGATGTGAAGACTGCGTTCCTCAACGGATTCATTGAGGAGGAGGTGTACATAGAGCAGCCCGAAGGTTTCGAGATCTTCAACAGTGAGTCGCATGTGTGCAGACTCAAGAGAGCACTGTATGGGTTGAAACAAGCACCTCGTGCTTGGTACACACGATAGTAGCGCTATTTCACCGGACTTGGATTCTCCAAGAGTGAGGCGTATCTTAACCTATACCAGATTGTGGTGGAGGGTAAGTTGCTGATCATTGTACTTTATGTAGATGATTTGATTTTGACAGGTGATGAGCTGTTGATACTCTCATGCAAGGAGGATCTTGCAAAAGAGTTTGAGATGAAGGACTTGGGCCTCCTTCATTATTTCCCGGGATTGGAAATTTGGCAGTGCAGTGGTGGACTGTTTGTTTCTCAGGGTAAGTATGCCCGGGAGATACTGGAGAAGTTCAACATGCATGGCTGCAAGCCTGTTGATACTCCTCTTCCTGGTGGTTGGAGGAAGGAGGATGCTACTTCAGCGGAGTTAGTGGATGCCACTGTTTATCGACAGTTGGTGGGGTCGCTTATGTATCTGGTCAATACACGACCGGATATATGCTATGCAGTTAACCAGCTTTCACAAGCTATGGTTAAGCCTACCAAGCTCTTCTGGAAGGCGGGCAAGCATGTATTGCATTATCTTAGAGGCACATCAGGATATGGATTGTGGTACAGACAGTCGGATGAGGTGGCCGTGGCTTCACTGATGCGCATTGGGCAGGAGCCCAACCGACAGAAGAGCACATCCGGAGGGATCTTCAAAGATTCGGGTCGACAAAGTTTCTTGGTGCGTAGGGAAGCAAAGAGATCCGGCACTCGGGCCCAAATAGAGAACAGCATATGGCAAAAGAAGCTGGTCGCATGCGAGGCCATATGGATGAGGAAGATCCTGGCTTCGGTTGTTCGGTCACACTTGGAGCTTCATCGTGATTTATTGTGATAACCGTATGCTGTATTAAACTCTCATTAATCCGTATTTCCATGACAGATCCAAACACATCGACAGGTACCATCATATCGTAGATTGTGTGCAGTGGAAACTGGCACATTTACACATTCCTACCGAGGACCGTGATGTCGATATCTCGACGAAGGCGCTCACCAGGAGAAAATTTGAATACCACAGAGGTAGGATAGGGGTTGCATATAATCCATATCTTATTGAGAGGGAGTGTTGAAAATGCAACAAGATGATGGAGCTTAGTGAAATGAAGTCGCCTTCACTAAGTGGGCCCGCAGGCTATTTTTGGCGCAAAGTCTATTTTTAGAATATGTCTATTTTTAGACATATGGATCATGATCTATGAGTTGCAGGATGCTATTTATGGATGATTGATAAAAATAGATGGACCTCTATTTTTAGACATTGGGCGGATTCTATTTTTAGACTGCCGGGCTAAAAATAGAACAGTCAAATATTATTAACCCTTAATAATATTTAGACTATAAACATTATCTTATCCTCTTGGAGCACTTCAATTTGATGCTTGGATGTGGCACATGCAGCTGACAGAAGGAAATACGCTTTTCCTAAGGGTTATTTGAGCTATTGCATGGTTGACTTCAGTTAGAACTCATGTGGCATAGTTTGGTGGAGTTGATGAGACAGTTGGTGGAGTTGTGTTCGGTTTAACTTAGTTGAACTAGTTGTATTTAGTCTAACTGAAAAATACACTAGTGATGAGTGGTGTGAATTAATTATTAATTAATTCACTAATTATTAACTCATAAATCAACCAAAGAACACATCAGTTAACTGCAATGCATGGACAGTTCAGTGGAGACCAGTGTTAGAGGTGGGTGAAAGGGTGAGTCTACTATCAGTTGTGACTATAGCTGTGCATGAGATTTGCACACACATTGATTGAGATTTCCAATGAGGATTGCACAGTACAAGCCAAGGGTATTCAAACTTGGATCTCATCCATTCTCATCTTGGATTGCGAAGTAGAGGCAGGCAGACTTGTGGAGGAGATTTGAACCTGTGACTTGTTCATCTTCCGTGCTAGTTTGTGTGTAGCATGTGAGATAGTGCTGAGAGTTGTGAGAGCTTTGTGCTATGTATTGTTACATGTTATCTATCATTATAATATACAGATAGTTGGGGGTTTTCAGCTATATGCTTTCCCCATTACATACTGTGTTATATGTGTGCTTGATTATGTTTTAATGTGTGCATGCGACTGCTTCTATTTCCGCATATTGATGATCAATTGTAGAAGAGGTTATGTATTATGCATGAAGCTTAAATAGTGTGTAATCAGGATAATCTCGGTGAATAATTCAGTTATTATTCAAATTTATACATGAAAAAGGAGAATGAGAATCTAACATAACCACAATGAAACTACAAGCGCGTTACATAGAATGTGTAACCGCATCCTCCCACATTTACCCACTTTCACCGACTTTCCTGTGGTAAACATGAGATGAGGGTTACTATGTCATGAATCAACCTCCTAATAACCTTAGGGAAATGGAGTCGACAAACAATACCTAACAAACCTCTCTTAGGTGCTTTAGGACCCCCAAGAGCTAATTCACCACTCCTAGTGCCCAACCATGAGAAAACTCATTTTTTCCCTGAATTAGAGCCACAGTTTCTCCCTTTCCAAGGCCTCTAAGCGATTGTAGGTTCCCAATCGCTCCCATAGACCTACATCAGTGCAAATGTGGCCTTTTTAGGTCAGTGTTGTGCTAGCGATTGCAGGAATTAAGGCTATTTTCTAGGGGCTAGGGCTAGGCCTATGTCTAGAAAGATATGAACCTTTCAAAACTAATAAAAAACATGAAGACAATTCTTTTAAACCACAAATTGAAACCGAGACTTGACCTTACCATCCCCAATTAGGACTGACATTATGTCTAACACTTGGTATATATTCAACCTATAGGTCATGAATCCAAGTCTGAACATGAGGGACTGAAAAATAATTTGAGGTTTAACAAGAAGGGTCACTGCCTTCTCTCATTATCTGTATTAACATCAATTAGGTATTGCATTCATTATTTATTCAGTTATGAGTGAGAACATGAATATATCCATGACTAATATGTGTCATAAAACCATGCTTATAACCAACATATAACTAGGTAATTAATAATAAGAGAACAACCATTTAAAGCCACATAATAACCAGTATATTTCCTTAACAAAAGCAAGAGAAACTTAGTTTTTATTTACCATAGACAAATACTGACCGGGTTTGGGTCTTCCACGTTCCACTTGACCATATATTGGTTGAGCCAAATCTCTCTTCACCCAATCACCCCCGTGCCATATTCTAAGCATGAATGTGGGATCTCATGGGATAAACCAATCCAAAGACAACCAATGGAATTCAGAGGTTAAACCACCTCCAACCTCTCCATACCATTATCACACATGAACCGGTGTCGAGATCACAAAACCGAATTGAGCTTGGATGCCTCCGAATTTCTTCACCATCCTTGAGGAATTTTCCCATCTCCACCCTTAGGCCTTACCATGTATCTCACCATTACCGGTCAAGGGATTCCTAGGCCTTTGGGAATTTTCTTGAGACCACCTCACCCTGGATTATGAAACCATCCAGAAATAAAAAGCTCAAAACCGAGAATAATCCCATCACACCATGGCTATCCAAAAATGGAAATTCTAGGGTAAAATTCATTGTCGAAACTCGAAAAAAATCATGCTAATGATAACAAAAAGAACGAAATACCAACATGCATATACCATGCATGTCAAAACCAACTAGGAAATCATACATGCAACCTGTTACCTACAAGTATTCCCACTGAAGTTTCTTGATCCTGTCCTTCCTTTGCTTTCCTTATCCTTCCTTTTCTTTTCCTTTGATTTCCTTTCCTTTCCTTGTCATTCCTTTTCTTTCTTGATTTCTATCTCCTCTCTCCTCTCTAAGACAAATTCCAACACTAAATTGATAAAAGGATGTGAACTGATCTTCATAATCCTTTTTATCATTAATGCCTCTATTTTCTTTAATTTCCTCTATTTTCTCTTCAATTTCCTCCTCACACACAACTTATGACCTTTCACCTTCCTTTTCTCCTAATTTCCATTATTTTCATAAATAATGTGCCAAAAGTACCTTTCTGCCTTTTGAAACCCTTACTAATTTCCCTTAGCCATAAATACAACAAGTGATGCCCATTAAGATATTTTTCCAACATTCAGCTTGGAATAAGTGTCCCTTTCTCGTGGTCTTATTTTACATAAATTATTAACTTTATTACATGAAATTTTAACTAGGGGTTATTACAAACCCCTCCCCTTTAGGGGAACACCATCCTCGGTGTTAAACCACACCTATAGCGAACAAAACTATTGAAAAGTGAAAACATACTGCCTATGGAGCTTTATAACCCAACCCATTGCAATATTTACAATGACATCCTGCTGAAAAACATGACAATCATATCGTTTACTAGAGCTTTATAACAAATCTCATTACAATATTTACAATAACAACCACATATATTTATCCACATTTTCTTCAACTAGGAAATAACCATATTGTCCATGGATATTTATAAATCTGTCTCGATACAATGTTTATAATAATATACACATATACACATTTTCTCAACCGACAAATAAAAGGATATGATGCCTACATCTACAATAAGGGAGTCCAGAGGCTCACACCTCCACCCTCATAGTAATACCAGGATTGACCTCCTTCCCAGGAAGTCCAAAATCCACAACCAAAGTCAAATCTGCATCCAATGTCCAACGCTACGATCTTGTGCCACTTGTCCTCTCAGTGAACAATTACTGCTCATTTTTCCAAGACACACTCCCGATGTGAATTTTATTCCATATATCAACTCTAATGACAAAAAAAAATCCATCCTTGACCTTCCCTTCTATGCTACACTGTCCCTCGGGCAAGTCTGTTCAACCCATTCCGATGCAAGGAAGCCTTGCCAAGGGATGGATCGCCCGAGATAGGGAATGTCGGGGAAATTAGAAGGTGAGGTATATTTACCAACATGTTGCTACCTTTTCCAATTCCTTTTTCCACTGCTAATTCTTGCATCCAATTTCAACCACCCCAACTAGGCATTTATGTTCTTTCCTGTACCAAGCACATTATTTCCATTAGCTTAAAAAGGAATTGAAATAAATTCAAATCATACCTCATTGGTGTTCTGTTAATAAGGTACACTTGCAATTCTGTTTACTTCCTATCACAGCAAGTCAAACTATCTCTTTGACCAAATCATCATGTATAAACATATCACATCTAGTTAGCTCAAACAAAACCATCATAATAAAAATCACATATCACATGTAACCATCATAAATCAGATTCATAGATCACATGCATTAATAAAAAATGAAATAAAATATTGATACTTATCTTTCAATGCTTCTTTTATTTTTCCTTTTTTTCTTTATCTTTTCCGCACACACATTGAATCAGTTTCCAAACCCATCAAGCACCCAGTGCATTCTCTTAAGAAACAAGGGAATCCAGATACTAAACCACCCCTCCCTCAATATCAACAACAAGGGCATCTAGAGACTAAAATGCCTCAACCCTTAATATCAGCAAGGGTATCCTGAGACTAAACCGCTTAAACAATCAATAGAAAAGGAAGGGCCCATAAAATCCCATACCTGCCTGTCCCATCACAATGTACATCATATACACACTCAAATTATACAATGGAATACATACACCTATACTTGGTGTACAACAAAACACATACACCTATACCCGGTGTACAACACAACACATACACCTACACCTAGTGTAAAACACGACACATAAACCTACACCCGATTTACAACACAACACATACACCTACACCTGGTGTACACATAACACATACACCTACACCCGGTGTACAACACAACACATACACCTACACCTGATTCACAACATAATACATATACGTACACACTGTACAATACCATGAATACACATGCCATGATACAACGACTGCACAATACTCGTAGCACCATACCAAATATACAAAACAAAATATGTACGACTTGTACATAATACCACCTGTACCACAATACTACATGTACAACATGTACATAGTACCACCTTTACACAACGCCACCTGCACAATGTGTACACGACACCACCTACACAACGTGTGCACAACACCACGTGTATACTGCACCACCTGCACAACATGTACACAACACTCGTTGTACGACATATACATAGCACCACATGCACGCAAAACCACATGTACAATCATGCACACCATGCCATATCTACACAACGCCACATCTAAAACCTTTACACGACACCATATTTACATAAAAGTGCATATACAACATGTACATTGCACCAAATGTACATAAAACCACATTCACAACATGAATTGATGAAGTTTGCAACAAGAAATAGTGAAATTGGCGTCTGGAAACAACATGACACCACCTACACTATTGTGGGACCAATGGGTCCAAGAAACACCTACACTAGTGTGGGACGAGGAGGTCTTAGCAGCACCTACACTAGTGTGGGCTAAATTTGATGCAGTGTCTATTTTAATTTTCCCTTGATTTAAATGGACAATAAAATGTAATCGTATCTCATAATCACTTGTAATAGTTAATTGAGTGTGATAAAATTAGTTAGCTCATGAATTTTGAGTTTAGGGTAGTTGTTGAGGTATTCAGAGTGATTCTATGTGTTTTAGAGTTCAAGTTGCAGTTAATTGCATGAGTTTAATGCATGAGTAATCAATTAACTCAGTTAAGTGAGTTAAAGATAGTTGAACTAGTTGTAACCATTTGTTGCACTAGTGAGAGATCAAGTGAATTAAATATTATTTAATTCACAATCAATGACATTCCATGCAACTGATGATTTACTATTAATAGCTGCATGCATGTAAGTTCCAGTGGAGACCCAGTTGAGACAAAGGTTAAAGGGAAGTTAACTATTAGTTGTGATATTAGCAGGCTGCCCAGATGCAGTTCAAACACCACAGGATGCCCATGATACTCAACGCAGTTTAGAAAGGTTGGAATTCCTAAATAATAGGGGTTTCATTCATCAGGGATCGCGTGAGCAAGGTAGGCTGAAGACAGGTTGAGAATTGGCTAAGTGTTGGCCCGATTTTTTCTAGATCTGTGTGAGACGATAGGCAGATTACAGGAGACTCTTGTGAGTAGAGTGTATTGTAATTGTTTCATGATTCCTTGTGGAATATAAAATATATGATAGAGGGGTTTTGAGTAGTAATCTTTCCCCAGGAAATTATCTGTGTTGTGGTTTGAATGATTCTTATTTGCTTCATGTGATTGGCGATTGTGTTTAAATTTCACAATTGATTTGTAAAAGAGATTTAATATCTAGCTTCAGTACATTGTTAGATCAGATTGAATCCATGAAATACATATTGTTTGTATAATTTCAACATGTTATAAGAGCATAGGAAATCACTATAGTGGAGGAGAAGCTGAGTTTGTGACTGAATATAATTCAAATTTGTAGAATATTTTCTTGGTGCTACAGGTGATTCAGGATCAAAATGGAATTCAATGGCTTGAGATTGGAGTATGCACTCGAGGGAAGATCTAATTATATTTCTTGGAAAGACAGGATGGAGGCAGTACTAGAGGACAATGGATTGAAGGAATTCATTGACAATGATGTTCCCAAACCCATTGTGACAGATGTTGCAAATCTTGATGCTTGGAAAAAGAAGGTTGCAAGGGCGAGGAGGATATTACTGGAGGGAGTACGATACCACATTGTATCAAGCCTTTATGGAAAAGAAACTCCATATTCAATGTGGAAGGCTTTGACAGATCTGTTTCAGAGCAACAATGATCATAGAAAATTGGCACTAAAGGACAAGCTCAGGAAAATCAAAATGGAGAAAAATGACACTATTCTGGTATACTTAACAAAGTTTGTCCAATGTCGGGATGAGCTGGGGAGTGTAGGAATTACTGTCGCCAATGATGATTTGGTGATCCTATCTCTTCTAGGACTTCCCAAGAGTTGGCATAGTTATCAGGACTCGGTCAATGGGAGGGAGAAGTTGCCAGATTGGGAACGAATTTGGTCAGATTTGGTGCAAGAAGAGTTTAGACGGAATACCAGAGATAGATCTTCATCTAAGAATGAAGATGAAGAAGATTTTGCTTTGGCTACCAAGGTGAAGAAGGGGAAAGGGATTAAATTTAATTCCAAATCTGAGTCCGTTGAAGAAAGAAAGGAGAGTGACATGTCCAGAGTGAAGTGTTTTCACTGTCACGGGCATGGACATTATGCCACAAATTGTCCACAAACAAAGAAGAACAAGAGGGCTTCAGGATCTGCAGCTGGTGAGGCTTTGGCCTCTCAATTTGAGCTTGAATTATCGTTGATCGCATGCATGGTGTCAAGTGCGATGGGATCAGGGTGGTACTTGGATAGTGGTGAATCTTTCCACATGACGGGAAAAAATTAACTTTTCAGTAGCTTGGAGGAGAAGGAACTCTAGATGCATATCGAAATGGGTGATGACAGAAGGTATAGCGCTAGCACGATTTGCATAGTTACTTTCCAGAGACAATCAGGTAAACCATTTTTATTAAAAGATGTAATGCATGTACCAGGCTTGAAGAACATTTTAATTTCAGTTGCAATGTTGGAGGATAGAGGCTATGATGTTGTTTTCAGTGAATGAAATATTTCCTTCGACACAAAGCAACAGGACAAGCCAAGAATATTTGGATTCGTGTGAAGAATATATATAAACTTGATGTAGATTTGATTTCTACAGAGCTTCCAACCATGGGGATTCTAAGAAATCCGTGCAATTGTCCCTTGAGAGGGAGCTGGATTTGCATGCAGATGAGGAACTCTTGGTTCCAAAGAATGAACCTCAAGATGTGGAGCAGCCACATGCGGAGGATCATGGAGTGGTAGAAACCACTCAAGCAGATAAATTTCGAGCCAGATGGGCAGAGGAAGTGCATGAAACTATACCTCTAGATGTGAGGTGGGGCGACATGCAAGATTAATCCCAAGAAGAAATTTGGGCAGGGTCCTAGATATGGTGCATCTCATGGATCGAACCTGGCTACGAGGTGCTCACAATACAACAGTAGCAAGATCAGTTAGATTGATGTAGTTAGATTTCAGGAGGACATAAATCAGAGTGACAGGTGTTGGATACTGGAGCGCAGATCAGAGTTGGCAGTAGTGCAGATTGCATGGATGCAGATGTCAACAATGTAGAGAATCCAATAGACATGTGCAATAGGTACGAGCAGTCAGAAGACTATGATGACAGATGCATTATACTGATTCAATTGTTTGGAGGCTATTTAGTTTCAGAAGTGTTGCATGCAAAGGTTGCATGTGCGAGAAACACTAGAGAAGTGTTTCATGTCGCATGCAAGAGGTGCATGTCGAATGCAAGAGGTGCATTTCGCATGCAAGGACATTCCTTTCTTGTTGAGAGGGAGTGTTGAAGTTTGCAACAAAAAACAATGAAATTGGCATCCAGAAACAACATGAAAACACCTACACTAGTGTGGGACCAGTGGGTCCAAGCAGCACCTACACTAGTGTGGGACCAGGATGTCTTAGCAACACCTACACTCGGTGTATTAATTTGGTGCGTTGTCTAATTTAATTTTCCCTTAATTAAATTGGACAATAAAATGTAATTTTATCTCATGATCACTTGTAATAGTTAACTGAGTGTGATAAACTCAGTTAGCTCATGTATTTCGAGTTGAGGGTGGTTTGTGAGGCATGCAGAGTGATTCTATGTGTTTTAGTGTTAAATTTGTAGTTAAGTGCATGAGTTTAATGCATGAGAATTCAGTTAACTCAATTAAGTGAGTTAAATTCAGTTGAACTAGTTGTAATTGTTTGTCTCACTAGTGAGAGATCAAGTGAATTAAATCAGGTTTAATTCACATGTAGTGATCTATCAAGTGACTGATGATTTACTATTAATATTTGCATGCATGTCAGTTCCAATGGAGACCCAGTTGAGACAAAGGTTAAAGGAAGTTAACTATCAGCTGTGATATTAATAGGCTACCCAAACGCAGTTAAAATACCATAGGATGCCCATGATACTCAGCGCAATTGAGGAAGGTTTAAATTCCTAAGGAATAGGGATTTCATTCATCAGGAATTGCGTAAGCAAGGCATTTAGAGGCTGAGAATTAGCTAAGTGTTGGTCAGTTTTGTCCAGGACAATGTGAGATAGTTAGCAGATTGCAGGAGACTCCTGTGAGAAGAGTGCATTTTAATTGTTTCATGATTCCTTGTGGAATATACAATATATGATAGAGGGGTTTTGAGCAGTAAGCTTTCCCTGGGAAATTATCTGTGTTGTGGTTTGATTTTATTCTTCTTTGCTTCATGTGATTGGTGACTGTGTTTAAATTTTCGCAATTGATTTGTAGAAGCGATTTTGTATCTAGCTTTAGTACATTGTTAGATCGAATTAAATCCATGATATACATATTGTTTGCATAATTTCTACATGTACATAGCACCATATATACATAGCACTACATGTATGACATGTACTTAGCACTATTGGTACCCAACACCACATATGAAATCATGCACACAACACTATATATGAAACATGTACACAATACTGCATATGCTAAGACCATGTTGTCCTTACCAAGCAACCTTTATTTTAATGTCTTATCCATGCTTGTCCGAGAATGCGACAGATCACACTGCTTTCATTTCATTTATGTATCCCTCAGCATTACCTGTCCATAACATACAAATAGGCATATTATAGTCACATAATATCAATTCACATCCACATGATACTGACCTCATAGATATGTCATGGCTACTCTTTCGACTTAATTCCTTATAAACTAGGAACCTCTTCATGCCATTCACCTGCATAAACAACCATTCCTCCACAAGAATGATACTTGAAGACCTTGTCAGACAACGAAATACATACATACATATATATATATATATATATATATATATATATATATATATATTAGCATAAAACAATTATGATCTATGATGACCCTATCATAAAAATGGCATACATACATACATATATATAATCATTAGCATAAAGAAATCATGATCCCTCACAACCTTGTCAATTAACGACATACATATGTATAGATATATACATATATACACATTAGCATAATCATGATCACCACATAATTACTATATATAATGAGATCAAGGGTAAGATAACTCCATTTATTCGTACAACACATGCACAACATTGAGAACATACATTTTTGTTACCTTTCTCATGAGTTTCCTACCACTGTCCATTGACCCCAATGGACCCCACCAATCCAACTTACTGTCATACTCTTGCCTTCAACTGCCCTTATACATGCATCAACTTCATCTGAGTCTTACATTACCTATCGGATACCACACAAATCTCCCCAAGCTCCATCAACTTCCCTCTTTCCCAAACCAATCCCCAAGACCCTCAAAATACAAGAAGCTAAGAACCAAAAGCAAACAAGAATAAAACCATGAAAACCAATTGAAATATGACACCATAAACAAAGTGGTATGGTCATACACTAGACATAAACAAAGCCGCAATCAAGCACAACAAATCACAAAAGACCAAAGGCATAAGACTAGCAACAAACACCATTACTCAATCCCAATGGCTTCCCAATACTTCCAAAGGAAAGCTCAACCTAAGCCTTCTCTAAGATTTCATGGTAGTCTCTTTGCCATGAAATTCCCTGTATCATACTACCATAAACACATAATTGACAGTGTATAAATAAATATAACAATATACCAGTTATCTTACCTTGTTGTGCATGCACGTTGCCTTGTAACTGAATTGCACAATTCAGCCACATGTTCCAAATATCAAGACATCATATCTATTAATTTGAAATCAACCTTTAACAAGTCTAACAACCATTTCATAATAAAAAATCAACTCACATTCATCTGTCATAATACATAATTCTACAACTATCACCTACTTACACTCAAGTACATATCAGTTGTTCTCAGCACATATGTGTCAGTACAACCATCTTAAAACAAGATCATTCCTTCATGAAATATTATAGACACATACTCATATCATGCAATTAGTCAAACATTCAAACAACATATAGACGACATAATAGACACCAAACACTGAAACACCAAATATATGACATAATCAAACATTCAAGCACCAAGTAGACAATATAAGAAAACTCATACGAAATAGGCGGCATAATGAAAAAAATCAAACATCAAACAAACGACATAATCAAACTCATACTTTAATGTATCTCAAGGGAGGATATCTTATATGCACAATCAATCTATATTAGCACAATATAACTTCACAACATATCGACCCAAACATAATTAATGTCATGATATCCATAATAGTAACTAGCTAACATGTTCACATCATAAACCCATAAACAATTTTCATTCATGCATAAAAATCATATGCAAAATCAGTCTAGATTATTATGACACAATATCATAAGCATATCGACCCGTACCTGAAATTCATAACCTAACCGTTTGCATAATCCAATCCAAATTATCATGATACATATAACATCAAGGTCCTAAGTACAATGACCATAATCGTCATGCATCATATAACAACAAGCCACTATCCTTCATGAGTAACCGACACAGGTACATATGATCACACTGATTAACAAACATCTATCATACATGTAACTACAACAACCATAGACTAACAAACATGTACACAAACCTAATGCTTATAACAATAATTAACATACCCGCATGCCAAACATACAATACGTATATGAAAATATGCTCTTACCCCAAAGCCTAGTGATATAACCTCACTCTGATGATATGGATCTCCTGCTCTATCTCAGCCAAAACATCAATATCATAACATACCAATAGCATCACAATGACAAATCCTTCATACCATGACCTTATGCATGAAAAAATTAACCATGACAATGCATGCATTCAACCCAAATGGTCCAAGTTGTGAACCATGCTCTAATACCACCCTGTAACCAACTCCTTCGACATTTACCCAATTTCACCAGATTTCCATGGTAAACATGAGATGAGGGTTACTATGACATGACTCAACCTCCTATATAAACTTAAGGAAATGGAATCGACAAAAAATACCTTACAAGCCTCCCTTGGGTGCTTCAGGACCCCCAGGAGCTAATCCACCACTCTTGGTGCCAAACCCTTAAGACAACTCATCTTTTTCCTGACTTAGAGCCCCAATTTCTACCTTTCCAAGGCCTCCAAGTGACTGCGGGTTCCCAGACGCTCCCTTATACATACATCAGTGAGATTGTGGTCTTTTTCTTTCAGTGTTGTGCCAACGACTGCGAGAATTAAAGCTATTTTCCAGGGCTGGGGTTAGGCCTTTTTCCAGAAATCTATGAACCTTTTAGAACTCTTAAAAGGCATGAAGACAATGCTTGTAAACCAAAAACTCAAACCAGGACTTGACCTGATCATCCCTAACCGAGATTGACATTCTGTCAAACACTTGGTACATGTGCAACCTAAAAGTCATAATTGCAAGTCTAAACATGAGGGAATGAAAACTCACCTACGGTTTAACAAGAAGGGTCACTACCTTCTCTCATTAGATATATTAACATCAATTATGTCTTTCATTCATTATTTATTCAGTTATGAGTGGAAACATGAATAGATCCCTGACTAAGATATGTCATAAAACCATACTTATAACCAACATATAACCAGGTAATTAAAAATAAGAGAACAACCATTAAATCCACATAATAACCAATATATTTCCTTACCAAAATCAAGAGAAACTTAGTTTTTATTAACCGCAGGAGAATTTGATCGGGTTTGGGACTTCCACGTTCCACCTAACCATAGAATGGTAGAGCCAAATCTCTCTTCATTCAATCACCCTCGTGCAATATTCCAAGCATAAATGTGGGATCTCATGGGATAAACCAATCCAAAGACATTTAAGGGAATCCAAAGGTTAAACCACCTCCACCCTCTCCATATCATGATCACACCCGAATCAGTATCGAGATCATAAAACCGAACCGAGCTTGGATGCCTCAGAATTTCTTCACCATCCTTGAGGAATTTTTCCATATCCACCCTCGGGCTTTACCGTCTATCCCTCCATTACTGGTTAAGGTATTCCTAGGCCTTTGGGAATTTTCCTGAGACCACCTCACCCCGGATTCTGAAACCATCCAGTAATCCAAAGCTCAAAACCGAGAACAATACCATCACACCATGGCTATTTGGAAATGGGAAGGCTAGGCTAAAATCCAATGTCGAAACGTGGAAAAATCCATGCCAATGACAAAATAATATCCAAATACCAACATGCACATACCACGCATGTCAAAACTAGCTAGGAAATCATACATGCAACCTGTTACCTGCAAGTATTCCCGTTGAAGATGCTTGATCCTTGCCTTCCTTTTCTTTCCTTGTCCTTCCTTTTATTTTCCTTTGCTTTGCTTTCCTTTCTTTGTCCTTCCTTTACTTACTTGTTTTCTTTCTCCTCTCTCCTCTCTCAGACAAATTCTAACACTAACTAACAAAAGGTTGTGAATTGATCCTCTAAATATTTTTTTATCATTGTGTTGTACTGTACAACAACACTCCCCATTTCTAAATTTTTAGAATAAATTTCATTTAGAAATAGGTCCCCTTTTTTATCGTTCTTCCTAGATAGAAATAAAAGATTTAGAAACAATCCAATCATTTTTTATTAGGAATAAGAGGTTCATTGATAAAAGGACATATTGCATATTTTTATTTACAAGTGTGTATAAACAAATACAACCTTAAAAAACTTTCCGATCCGATGAGATAAAAAGCTTTTATCATATCAAAATATTACATAAAGTTTTTATATTTAACAATATTTGATGTGTACAGTAATTGGAAATCGGAAATCGGAGAGATCTTTAAGTTCTATATTCACTTTGTAAAACTCCAATGCGATGGAACTCAATTGCAATCAAAAATCGGATAAGCTTTAAAGTGTTATATTTGTTTTTCATACTCAAGATGCAATGAGATTTATTGCAATTGCATTTTGGAGAATTAAACGTTATTTTCATTTGATTGAAAGACTCCGACGTGGCGGACCCCACCTCATCGCAATCGGAAAATCGGAGAAACTCTTTAACAATCCACTCCATTTGAAAATCCCCGATGCGATCTCCACAATTGGAATTCGGCATAAATCATATTATGTTATTTCATTTACCTTTGAAGATTCGGGATGCGATTATTACTTAATATTCATATATTATTTATTCATCGCATCCCAAGAATTCAAAAAGTAATTTTTAACACTTATTTCAAAATATGCCGATCTCTGATTATACGTTTACCATTAATTGAAAATCAAACAAATAATAATGATTTATTTTGTTTTGACTGCATGAGTGTGACTCCTTAGAGGGCATTAATTTTTAACCACGGAGATAATAAATGCAAATCAACGAATAAATCATTTTGTATAGCTGTTTTCATTATTGCGTTTTTACCTCGGCTGAAAAATTTTATTTGTTGCAGAACAATAGAACGTCCAATTCTTTCATTCACAGAACGAGGGAAACGTTGCCTGATACCGAAATGTCGAAAAGATACAGGAAATCAAAAGTTGTCGTCGCTGCAAAAGCTCCTATGTTTACCATGCTGCCTAAAGAGAAACCAACAAAGCTTAAGCTGGTTACAGATACCTCATGCCAGGGACTTGGTAAGATGACATGGGAAAATGTATATAACTTGCTTGAAAAGGAAAACCCTAAAGTTGTTGAAGCCAAGGCAACAATTCCTGATGAAGACGACTCAGACTCTGATTCTGAGACTCTTCTTAGTGTATTAGCGAACTCATTCCTGCACCGAATTGCAGCTCGGGCAAACATTTTTCCATATTATGATGTTATTCGGTGGGTAATTGATAATGTGGCTATCCAAAACATAACCTTTTTTCAGCTTCTGGAGCAATATTCGGGTTGTTCAAAGTAGAGGACATTAAAGCAATGTACCACCTTCCAAACCTGTAGAAAATCTATAACAAAGACTTCATCAAGGAATTCGCTGCGAATCATGAAAATCAGTCAGAGCCGATTAAAGAATGGAGAAAGGCTTCTGAAAAGCATAGACACGAGGCATCAGTTATGTACTCTTTGGAGTCTCTTTTGCCTCTGTACTGTTATGCCGCAGCAATGATGTGTAGATTGTTTGGGAATGATAACTCAGCTAGGTTTTCTATACAAATGGTGCCATTAATACATTCTGCTGTTAATTCTGAGATAATGGACTGGGCTGTCATTCTTTCTGATAAGATAGTCAATGGGATTCTTGAGTATAGGAAAGATAGAAACTCAGGAAATACCACTCCTTTTATTTTTGTGCTTATATCCTAGATGCCCTTTGTTTCAATTCTGAATTCCCCATGTTAGCATGGAAATGGACCCCTAAAGAACCTGTTCCTATTCATATATATCACAAGTTCTTGTGGAAGAAGTATTTCAAAAGCCATGTTTACAGAGTTAGTCACGGTTTTCTTATCCCGATTTATCAAACTATTTTTCGCCGATTCCCTCCTAAGCTTTCTGAGAAGGCTAAAGTTGATTTATCCTCGATTGGGGATTGGTTCGGAGAGGAAAGGTTCACATATATAAGAGTTTTCAGAAGTATTGTAGAACCACACATTCTTCCTTTGTATGTTCCAGACAAACTGTTAGCACAGGAAATTTCGTATCAGCTGACAGTAGAAGGCATGTCTAGGACTTTGAAGAATAGCAAGAAGCTTATGTGGCCTACTTTTCCTTTTAAATGCGGTGACTATACTCTCAATAATTTTGTTCATGCTGAAAAAGAAGTTGGTAAGCTAACCAATCTCAAGCTTTCAACAATCCCAGGAAGGCAATATGATCCAAGGAAGGTGGCATTTGATTTTACTACTTTTTTTTTCAGTTGCTCGGTTCGAACATGAACCAGATATGTTTGATGAATTATGTTTCTGTAGATAAATTGTCCCAAGTTTTTTATTTGGCCAAGTCCAAATTTCAGGCCGAAGAAATGAATAAGTTTTTGTTATTTAGAAGCCAGAGGTTACTCAAAGTTCCTCTGGATCATTTGAGAGTTCCTATACAGGAGAATGAATCACAACAGAAGGAAACAGAGAATACATCTGGCAAAACAGTAACAGAAACATCTGCCAGCAAAATCATCATACAAACTCAGAAAGAAGTAACAGGAACTAATCCTGTTTTACAAAAAGAAGATATTAGCAACAAAGTTGATACTGAAAAGAAAGAAGCAACTGCTAAACTTGATGTACATATTGATCAGCAGTATTCAGCCCAGACAGGAAAAGAAAGCACAGGTACTGATGCCAACGTGCATACTGAAAAGGGAGGCACAAACAGTAAGGCTACTGAATAGGCACCAAAAGGAGATATAACAATAATCCAGATTCTCAACTTGGAAGAGAGGAAGCTGCTAAAAAGGTAGTTGAATCTGCCAAACTTATAGTTTCTCCTCATTTGCTGAGCCAATATGAACAATTTTCCCAGCAAATAGGACAACAGAATAATCCCCAAGTTAATGTTCTAGAAAACCAGGATATAGAAGTTATTCCTGAAAATCCCACAGGTGAAATTATGTTGAAGATAGAAGAAATTGCTCCTCTGGATGTATTTTACAGTCCTAAGCATAGGGCTGTTGTGAGAAAACAAAGGAAAAGGAGGAGAACTGATCAAGATGCACTTTTGACATCACAGGTGGAGTTTATGAATATTGTTTATAAAAATGCTGAGGTGAATCCATTTGAGGATCTCACCAAATTATCCCAATACGCAGGTGCCTATAGTGATGAAACTATAGACAAGGCCTCTGAAGTCACATAATTAATGAAACAAAAGGATTTGCAAATAAATATGTTGGAAGAACAGGTTACATAGAACCAGCAGAAAATTATTCAGTTAGAATAACAATTGCAGGATGGAGAGCTCAAATCCAAACAGTGAGAAGAGCAGCTTGCCATTGAAAAGAAAAAGATCGATCAACAGAATTTAGAAAAACAACAGCAGCTAAATCATGAGATAGCAAAATTACAAGCTCTTCTGCAAAATGAGAAGACTTCAAAGATTGAGCAAGAGAAGATGTTTCAATCCAAATTGGACAAGTTTAATAATTATCCTAATTTGGATCAATTCAAAAATGAAGCCCTGGAGACAAACAAGTTATTGTCTCAGCAATTAAATGAATTTTTTCTAAAGGTTGCAAAAGCAGAATCCTTGTGTGAAATTACATCTTCCTCAATAGATGAAGGAGTCAGTCTTAAAATTGAATTTGATGAAGCTGATGAAAAAAATTCTGAATTTATTTTATGGCAAGAATCAGAGTCAGGAAGAAAAGCAAACCTTCCCAAGATTATGGAGAGACATAAGGAAATTATTTTTGCAGAATGGGAACAACGTTTAATCAAAGAGGAAGGAGCTACATCTAGAGCTAAAAGTATGATGAACAATGTAGCACATCTAGTGAATAATAGCCTGTATGCAATCAATTTGATTTCAGATTGTACCCCTGGAAATTTACCTAGGGTAAAAGAAACTGATTACAGATGGAAACAAGAAATAATCAACAAAAATCAGAAAATTGGCCAACTGCAAGGAATATCGTGGGATACGATGTGGACCTACCTTATCAAGCCTCATAGTCAGAAAACAACAATAAAAGTTCTTTCAAATGCCATCAATTGCATTATTCCTGAATTCTCTAATGCCACATATACAAGGTAGTTGCACTCAAAGCTTAGTCATCCAAAAGAAGTGAAAGAAATGCTCAAAATCTGCCATCTAGGCACATTAAATGCAACAGATAATCAATGAATCAGTTCACCTCAAGATCACATTTCTGTTTCTATATTTTTTGATTTAGATAGATTGTAGGAATAGTTTTAGTTATTTTGTTTTATTAAGTACCTATTTAAACCCCTTTCATGCATTTAGAAAGGGGTCCTGAATTTGTAATATTTTGACTTGGAGATTACATTTATGTACTCCATTGACTCTTATATTTTTATAAAGGATCACATCTGGTGCTTCTGTGCAAAATTGCCTTTAAGAATTGCATTTATGTATCTTGGAGTCTGTTTTACATTGAAGTTGCTGGATTTGGATATCGGATTGCATTGGAAAGTATCAAGATGGATATGGTATTTCTATCTATTCACTGTTAGTTTTCTTATGTTATGTGATATTCTCTTTTAAATTGCTATCGTTTATGTATACTCGTTTTACAATATTTCTTTATACATATCATTTCTGAGTGTGTAGAAATATTTATCTTTTATAGTATATGCAAATGATATATGAATGATGAAAACAATATGTTATTATAACTCTGTTTAATTTCTTAAACAAAGTTATCTTTATTTGTTACTACATATTTCAATTAAGCTATAATACATTTTCATGGTTATTGGTTAATTGAAACAATTTAAATTTGTATTCACATTTGATGCCTGGGTTAGTTTTAGAATTATTTTATCAATTTTAAATTAGATTAGATAGTTTTATTTCGGTCATTTAGTCCCATTTATCCTTCACCCAATCATTCCATTACCAACCCATTTAAATTACTAGGAAACTGGTCCTATCAATCTAGTCGGAGCCACCACACCAAACGGAAAAGGAGTTGTCCTAAGGTCCCGACCAGGTGGTTATCCCCCAATGTTTGAAGTAGCGATTTTCAAAGCTTCAACATTTTTGGCGTTAGAAGGAGGGCCAAAGCTATGAATGGTAGATAAATCCAAATCCGAAATCCATTCTAAGAGCACAACACCCTCATCACCTTCAATTTCTTCCACATCTCAAATCACTAGAGAGGAAATTGATAAAAGTATTCAAACACCCACTACCAAAGTCTCAGATCAATCAGATAATCCATCTCTTGAATCCCCTAAAGTTGAAGCTTTAGTTCATAAAATTCAAGGATTCTCATTATCATTAGAAGAATCAGAAATATCTGAAGGTAGTGTCACCTTTCAGTTTGTTTCTTCCAGACCTCTCACTAGGTCACAGAGTGAAAAACTTGGAATTTCCCCAAAATAATTTCCTATACCTAGTAGAGTCAAAACAAGAAAAACTCCATCAGAAACAGAAAATGGTACTAGTTCTTCATCGCATATCCAATCATCTGTTTCCCAAGCTCCAAATAAGAAAAAAACACTGTTACCGATGAAATAGGTAACCTGGCCTCAAAACGGGAACTCTAGCCCAAAAACTCTCAAAAAACATGAAAAAACACCAAAAAAAAAAAAAGTGTCTTCCAGAACGCACTTGTTTTTTTTTTTAAGGTCAAATTTCAACATTTTCTCAAATTATGCTAAAAACAAAATTGTTTGTTGAAAAAAGGATTGAAAAAACACCCCCCCAAAAAAAAGTGTGTCTTCCAGAACGCACTTCATTTTTTTTGAAGGTCAAATTTCAACATTTTATAAAATTATGGTAAAAACAAAATTGTTTCTTGAAAAAAGGATTGAAAAAACACCCTCAAAACAAAACAAGTTGATGCTGGAATAACACAAAAAAAAATTGTGTCATACTTTTGGCATTTTTAAAAATAGAAATAACATTTTTAAATTTTTAAAATTCAAACATTAAAAAAAACCCTAAAATTTAAGAAAAAAAATAAATTTAAAAAATAAAAACATTTAAAAGCTTAAAATTTAAAAATATATGAAAAAAATAAAAATAAAAAAATAAAACAAAATAAAATTTTTAATTCAAACATTAAAAAAAACCTAAAATTTAAGGAAAAAAAAATAAAACAATAAACAAAAATTTTTTAAGATTGAAATTTAAAAAAATATAGAAATTAAAAAATAAAAATAAAAGCAAAATAAAAATATTAAATTAAAAAAAAAAAAAAGCAAGTTAAAAAAAGAAGGAAATTATAAAAAATAAAATATAGAAATTAAATTTAAAAAAGAAAAAGAAAATGCTTATTAAATTTAAAAAAAATAAAATAATTTAAAACAAAAAAATTAAATTTAAGGAAATATATTAAATTTTAATAAATTTAAAAATTTTAAATAAAAATATTAAAAAAAGAAAACATTATTTAAATTAAAAGTAAAAAAAATGAAAAATTAATTAAAAATAAAAAATAAAAATAAAATACAATGAAAATATTAAATTTAAAACAATATATATTAGAAAAACAAATAAACTATAGAAAATAAATTAAATTTAAATTACAAAAAATAAAATATATATATGAACTTAAATTAAAATATGTCTATATATCAAATTTTATTAAATTAAAAAAATATATATATATTAAAATAACAAATTAAATTTAAAAACAGAAATATTAAATTTTAATAAATAAACAAATAAACAAATAAATTTTGAAAGAAAAAATAAATTTTAAATATAAAAGAAAAAAAAAATCATTGTTAAAATAAAAACTTTAAAAATCAATTAAAAATGGAAAATTGAAAAAACTATAAAAATATAAAATAATATTAAATAAAAAACAAATTAAAAAACAAATTAATTTAAAAAAATTAAGTTTAATTTAAAAAAAAAATCTAATTTTAAATACAGAATTTTAATTGAAATATAAAAATATAAAAATTTTATGTTATTAACAAAAAAAATTAATAAAGAAGTAAAACATTTAAAAAACAATATTAAATTCAAATAAATTTAAAAAAAAATACAAAATTTATTAAATTCTATAAAATAATAAAGAAAATTTATGAAATAAAAAAAATAAAAAAAATTCAATTAAATAAAAAAAAAAGAAGCAAACTTTAATAAAAATTACTACCAAAATAAATTTTAAAAAAAAATTAAAACAAAAAAATAATAAAATTTACAAAAAATAAAAACAAAATTGAAAAAAAAAAACAAAACAAATTATATTTTATATAAAAAAATTAAATTAAAAAAAGAAATAAATTTTTTGAAAAAAAAATTTAAAAAAATCAATTTAAAAAAAAAAAATAAAAAAAAAATAAACCAATTTAAAAAAAAAAAATTAAAAAATAAAATAAAATTGGAGCGGCGGTGGTGGTGCGCAGCCACCCGCCCGCCCACGGGCCGGCCACCGCCGCCGCCCGGGTGGGGAGGGCCGGGTGGCGCCGCCCCCACCACCACCGCCGCCGCCCCACCACCACCGCCGCTCCAATTTTTTTTTTAAATGGTTTTTTTTTTAATTTTTTTATTTTTTTTTTTTTAAATTGATTTTTTTTATTTTGATTTTTTTAAATTTTTTTTTTTTATTTCAATTTTTTTTTTTTTTTTAAATTTAATTTTTTTATTTAAAATATAATTTGTTTTGTTTTTATTTTGTTTTTATTTTTTTTAAATTTTATTATTTTAGTTTTTGTTGTTTTTTTTTTTTAATATATATGTATATTTTTTATTTGATTTGATTTTAATTTTTTTTTTTTAATTTTTAATATTTTTATCTTAATTTGATTTCTTTTAAATTTTTTTTAATTTCAAAAAATTTAAATTTTTTTTTATTCAATTTTTTTATCTTAAATTCAATTTGTTAAATTTTTTTTTAATTTTCTTTTATTTTCATATTTAATATTATAGATTACTTATTTTTTAAAATTTAAAATTTAAAATTTATTTATTAAACTTTTTAAATTTTAATTTAATTTAATTGTTTTTTTTTTAAATTTTTTTAGTTTATTTAGTTTTTCATTTTTAAAATCTATAAATTGTTTCATTAAAAAAAAAGCACTAAATTTATGTGTATTTGTTTTTTAATTATTTGCATGTGTTTTTTTTCATTTTTTTTGTTTTTTAATGATAGTTTTTTTATTTTTATTTTCTTTTTCAATTTTAAATTTTTTTTTTTAATTTGTTTTTTTTGTTAATTTTAAAATTTGTATTTTTTTTCTTATTATTATTCTTATTTTTTTTAATTTAAATTTTTAAATTTAATTTTTTTAAATTTTTTTTTTTTTAATCTAAATTTTAATTATTATTATTATTTTTTTTAAAATTTTTAATATGGTTTTTTTTAATAAGTAAAAAAAAAATGTTTTTTATGTTTTTTTTTTTAATTTTTTTGTCAATTTTTGTTTTTTTTCTTTAAATTATGTGTTTTTTTTTTCAAATTTTGTCATTTCCTTTGATACAATTTTCAAATATTTTTGTCTCTATTTATTTATTTTTGTTTAAATTTTTTATTTTTACGAGCTATTTTTGTTTTTTTTACATTTTTATTGTTTTTATATATTTTTTTTATCTAAGTTTTGTGTTTTATTACGAACATGAAAATCACCACTCTAAAAAAAAAAGGTTGATGCAGCATCAATACAGTTCAAAATTAGCATGAAAATCATCGCTCTAAAAAAAAAAGGGTGATGCAGCATCAATATGTTTCAAAATTAGCATGAAATCACCGCTCTAAAAAAAAAAGTTGATGCAGCATCAATATGTTTCAAAATTAGCATGAAAATCACCACTCTAAAAACAAAAAAGTTGATGCTGAGTTGATGCTGCATCAATACATTTCAAAATTAACATGAAATTCACTAACATTTTAAAACAAATATTCATACTTCATAAATAAAAATATTAGAGTGTCAAAAATGTGCACAAAAAAAAAATGGTGATTCTGCATCACCACTTTTCAAAATCGGGTGCTTTTTATGCTACCAAGAAAAAGTAGGTAACATTGCGGTTACCTATTTCATCGGTAACATTGTTAAAAGTGCAGTAATCTCATCATCATCATCTTCTCAAACTACATTTGTTCAAACATCAATTGTCTCTTCCAGTACTTCAATTGTTGCTACTCATACACAAGTTGTCACTTCTAGTTCTTCTACCATCATCACAACAATGGCACAGAGACCATGGACTAGACCGGGAGCTGTAAATATGGATGCACCTTTGCATGATCTACTTGATCATTCTGAAAAATGGCTGCCAAAGTTTAGTCCAGATACTGGTATACAAGCAGAAGAACACATCAATAACTTTATGCTTGCTATAAATCTGAATGCAGTAGTGCATGAAGATGTTGTAGTCAGGTTATTTCCTTATACTTTGCAAGGGATAGCAGGATCCTAGTACTTTTATTTACCTTCATATTCGATCACAAGTTGGGATATGTTCGAAGAGCAATGTTTAACTAAATATGGAGATGATAGATCAATAGCTACCCTAATCAACGATCTCTCCAATTTAAAGACTCAACCGAAAGAACCCATTAAAGATTTTAACTCTCGATAAGAAACTCTTGAATAAGATCCCTACAACATCTAAACCTAGTGAGCAAGTTAGAAGTGAATGGTACATTAATGCTTTACCCTCAAACATAGCAATTTTTGTAGATAGAGCTACAAAACCGACTTTAGCTAAGAATATGAAAGAAGCTATTTCAGTTGAAAAACAAATGATTGCTCTAGATAAGAAAAATGCTATTGAGGAAATAAAATCAAAGAAAGTCACTTTTAAAGATGATTCCAAGAAAAAGACACCAAGAGATCCATATGACATAGAGGGTTTACAGAAATTCCTTAAAACCATGTCTAATGAGATGGTTGAGATCAAAAAGCAAGTAGTAGAGACTTTTACAAAGAGACCATTCAAAAATTTCAAGAGAAATCAAGCTGAATCAAAACCTCCCAATGCAATCTCCAATGCAAAATCAAAAGACGAAGAAGAGGAAGATACTCCTCTAGTGTCAGATGAAGAAGATGAAAGGGAAGAAATAGTTGAATTACATGGAATGTGGGATTTCGTTCTCCCTAATTCGGATAGTGAAATAGAACAAGAAGCTATGCCTGTGAGTACAAGGAGAAAATCTACATCGGAACCTGTTCAACCCATTCCAAAGAAGAAAACTACTACTCCGAATACCAAAGACAAGACTCCTGTAAAGAAAGCTTCTTCCTTACCCACTCAAAATCAGCCATCATCTCCCAATCCTCCCACATCATCATCTAAGACTCTGGTGGTATCAGATCCGATGGATTATAATATTTTTGAGGACATGAAAAAGACTAGAGCGAACATCTCATTACATGAACTCAGCAAACTTAAACATCAACAAAAGCTGCTATTAAAAGAATTAAATGCTACGCCTATTGCCCCTCTACCAAGTGGTGTAGTAGCTAAAGCAGCTAAAGGGACTGGTAAGCCATAAGAAAAAATAGATGCAACAGACACTGTTCTTATTGGAGAAAGATCAAATTCTCAGACACCCCCATTTCTGTTGACATATGAAATCTACAATAAGAATTTGCATAATTTCTTAATTGATTCTGGAACATCCTCTAATATAATGTTTACTTCAGTCTGTGCTAAATTGAATATCGAACCACAAAAGTCTGTTGTTCACATTGTACAATTGGATCGCTCTAAAGTTCAAGTTGTAGGAGAAATCAATTCAGTTACCATTAGACTAGCTTCCGATCCTAGGATTGTCCAAAGAATTGATATTCTAACTGCAGATATTCCTGAATTCTATGGATTAGTCCTAAGCAGAGACTGGTCTGCGAAACTTAATGGCTATATCGCAACCGATTTTTCACATATGTGGCTTCCCTACAAAGGGAAACCAAATCAAATCAAAATCGAGCGAGAAAAACATATGATGCACACTGTAACTGAATTTGAACAACCAAACGAACCTGTAGCTTTCAACAACAATATTCTTGGAGGTTATTCTACTGAGTCATTTCTTGGGAATTTTACTGCACCACAATCACCTTTTTCTATAAATACTTTTGTTTCTCAAATTGAAAATTTTTCGCAATCTGATTCTTCTAGAATTGTTAATATTTCGGATTCATTTGTAGATAAACCTATAGATAGAACTTTATTTTGGTCATTATATTTTGACGGATCAAAATCTAGTGATGGAGCAGGAGTAGGATGCATCCTAATTGATCCAAATGAGAGAAAACCATGCTATCATGTAGATTAGAATTTGAGTGCACTAATAATACTGTTGAATATGAAGCCTTGATTCAAGGGCTTTACAAGGATATAGGGTTAAATGTAAAATACTTGAAAGTATATGGAGATTCTGAAATTTTCATAAGACAAGTAAGGAATACCATCCATTGTCTTTCAGGACATCTCAAACATTATCAAACCCTAGTACAGGACCTTGCCACTCAATTTCTAACATTTAATATCTCTTCTATTCCTAGAAATCAAAACACATCAGCTGACCTGTTAGCTAATTTTGCGTCCAAACTCCTCCCTGCTGAAGATTGCAGTCTTGATAGATTTTCAGTAGAATAGATTTTTCGCCCATCTGTCCCAGATAATATTACTAACTGGAGAGTATTCTACCATGATCAATATATTTTTAATTTCTTAACTTCTGAGAAATCATATGATGAACAAATTATTGATGAAGACGATCATGATATGCAAATTACTTCAAGAAATAATGAAAATCCGATTCCTAAATCTGTTGTTAAACTTAAGGATCTGTATGATATTAAAGACAGATTCAAGAAAGTTACTAATGCTAAACTTCAAAGTTCAAATTTGAAGTTTGAATTAATGAATCTTGGCTCTAATTCTAAACCTCAGAATGTTAATCTAGGACTCAATTTAACTCCAGAAGAAAGATATGCTTTTATTAAACTTCTGAGTAAACATAAAAATGCCTTCGCTTAGAGTTATGAGGACTTAAAGACTTATGACACTTCTGTAATTCAACACACAATTCCAATGCTATATGATGTTAAGCCTGTTCAACAGAAGTTAAGAAAGATTCATCCAAATCTTGAGGATCAAATCAAAACAGAACTCCACAAAATTTTGAAAGCCAAAATCATTTTTCCTGTAAGGAATTCCAATTGGGTTTCCAACATGGTACCTGTCAGGAAGAAAAATGACGATATTAGAATCTGTATTGATTTCAGAAATTTAAACAAGGCATGTCAAAAAGACAATTTCCCATTGCCAACCATGGAGAAAATACTCCAAAAGGTAGCTGGTTCTGAACTCATGTCTTTCCTTGATGGATTTTCAGGCTATAATCAAATTTTAGTACATCCAAATGATAGGTTGAAAACCACTTTCAGAACCAAATGGGGAACCTATGCTTATCAGAAAATGCCTTTTGGTTTAGTAAATGCAGGAGCTACTTTCTAGAGAGCCATGGACATAGCATTTAAGGGTCTCATTAATAGATCAGTTGTTATTTATCTTGATGACATAACAATTTATTCAAAGAAGAGATCCAATCATCTACATGATCTGAAACAAATATTTGAAAGATGTAGAATGTTTGGTATTTCTTTAAACCCAAATAAATCCTTGTTTTCTCTCGATGAAGGAAAACTCTTAGGGTTTGTTGTGTCAAAAGATGGTATATATATCGATCCTAACAGAGTTAAAGAAATTTCTGATATTTCTTTACCTCATAATAAAAATTCTATGCAATCATTTTTAGGACAAATTAATTTTGTAAAAAGATTCATTCTGGATTTTTCTCAAATTATTTTACCTATGTAGAATATGATTAAGAAAAATTCAGTATTCAAATGGGGATATAAAGAAAAAGAAGCCTTTGATGTGATCAAGAAGGCAATCATTGATACACCTGCATTGAATACTCCCAATTTTTCTAAAGATTTTATTCTGTATACTTTGGCAACTGAAACATCCTATGTTGTTGTTTTAACACAACTCAATGATCAATAAATTGAAGCACCAATTTCTTTCTTCAGCTCGAATCTGCAAGGAGCTGAGCTGAATTATTCCGATGTAGAAAAACAAGCCTTCACTATATTTAAGTCAATTAAACATTTTAGGCCTTTTCTCTTAAAAACACACAAAATTTATTGTCCCATTCTCTGTAGTAAGACAATTATTAATTCAAAGAGAAGTAGGAGAAAAAAAGGGCTAATTGGGTGACAACTTTGCAAGAATATGATATTGATATTAAACCAGCAAAGATTGTTAGAGGTCAAGGTTTTTGCAGATTATTAGCAGGAGCTCATAACATACCAGAAAATCAAGATCCAGAAAATGCTATTCAAGTAAGTCAGATAAGTGTTACAGATTCTGAATCTCAGTATGCTGATCTAATATTTTACTTGAAAAATGAGTATGCTCCTTCTAATCTCAGCTATAAGAATAAACGTGCTTTAAGATTGAAGGCTACTAAATATGAAATCATTGATGATGTGTTATTTAGAAAAAATTATGATTCAATTCTACTAAGATGTCTTGAAAAGACTGAAGCAAAAAAGGTATTGCAGGAATTACATGATAGACCAGCAGGCGGTCATTTTGGAGGTGATACCACAACTCACAAAATCATCCATGCTGGATATTATTGGCCTACCCTTTTCAAAGATACACATGATTATATGAGGAAGTGCAAAATTTTCCAAACCGCTAGTGGAAGACAAAGGAAGCCATCTTTTCCTTTGCAGCCAGTAAACATTGAGCAACCATTTGAGCAATGGGGGCTTGATATTATTGGTTAGATAGTACCTCATTCTTCCAAACAGCACAAATACATCCTCACAGCAACAGATTACTTCACAAAGTGGGTAGAATCAATTCCTCTAAAGGTAGCTAATTCTGATGCAATTATTGATTTCATCGATCAATTCATCATTACCAGGTTTGGTGTACCTAACGCTCTAGTCTTTGACAATGCATCTTATTTTTCTGGTAATAGTATAGTGGAATTTGAAATTAAAAGAAGTTTTAAATTGAAATATTCAGCGAATTATTATCCACAAGGAAATGGTTTAGTTGAATCCACTAACAAAAATCTCATCAAAATCATTAAAAGGACCATTGATCAAAATCAAAAGAATTGGCACAAGTCTTTAATATTTGCATTATGGGTTGATCGTATTACTCTTAAAGCTTCTGTAGGAACTTCACCTTTCAATTTAGTTTATGGTAAAGAAGCTGTGATACCATCAAATCTAGCTCTTCCATCATTAGCCCTAGTGCAATTCATTGAAGAAAATCCTTCCTCATCCATTCAGTTGAGATTTGATCAAATCCTTAAATTAGAAGAATATAGAGAGAAAGCAAAAAGTATTCATGAAAAACATCAACAATTTGTAAAATATTCCTTTGATTCAAGTTCCACCTGCTCAAAAAATTTGTCAATTGGTGATCTTGTTCTGAAATGGGATAAAGCACATGAAGAAAAAGGTAAGCATACCAAATTTCAGAAAATGTGGCTTGGACCATTTCAGATTGCAGAAAAGATAGGCTCATATACATTCATACTCCAAGATTTAACAGGAAAGAGGGAACCTCTTCCTGTAAATGGGCTTGTCTTAAAGAAATTATTTTCATGAGGAGGTAACCCCTTCTTACTTGTACATATTCATTTCTGCAATTTTTATTTATTTTTGTAAATAAAGGTTGTTAATAGTCTCTAATTGACTTTTTACTATTAGAAAATTGTCTTGGAAAGAATATTATAAACACTTATTTTGTGTAAATAAGAATTTTTAGGGAAATGCTTACAATTTTGGATAGTTTAAAATAAAATTTTAAACTTTGAAAATTTGTTCAAAACATTTGCAGATCTTTTGAAACTTTGAGGAAAATGTAATTCATTATAAGTTTATTAAGCAGAGAAAGGTTATCTTTAAAAAGTAAAGACTTTTTCAAGCTTTAGTAAACAAAAAACTCTGAAAATTTTCATCCATTTATTCTTAAGGATACAACTATTTCACCCCATCCATTTTGGTTGTGATTGTTTATAATGTGATTCTAAGAAATTATATGACAAAATTTAAGAGATAAGAGGTCTCATCACGAGCCTACTTACCATGATCATAAGAAGTGACAAAACTGACATTACCAATACTGCATACCAAAACAAGGTAATGGCTTATAAAAGTAAGACAAGGGGTCTCATCACGAGCCAACTTTTTCAGTTTAATTACAACTAGTGAATGGCATTGTTACTATCTGGCTACCAAACCAAAACAATGGCTCTTAAATTAAAAAATAAAAATAAATAAAAGACAAAAAACATGAGATAATATGTCTTATCAATTTATTTTTAAAGAGTCATAATCTTAGTTGGATGGGATAATGAATGGTTGATGGTTAAAAGGTAACCCTGTTGAGACTATGAACGTTTTCTGGCAGCAGAGGCAATTCCTATGACAATAGAGTATATTACAAAAGCTAAACTTGAAGAAATCCACTTACTTTATTATTATCAACCAATCAAAGATTGAGATAACCCAAAAATGTTTTATCTTTGAGGAATTAGAAAGAAATTGTAAGTGATTTTTATTTCTTTTTCATAGTTAGATTTTATTTTAATTATCCTAAGATAGTTTTCATTATCTTTAGAAATTTTTACGTACTAGAAATATAGTGTTCATTTTATTTTTTCAGAGATAACTGTTTCTTCCAGTGAATCGCCAATTGTTGTACTGTACAACAACCCTCCCCATTTCTAAATTTTTAGAATAAATTTCATTTAGAAATAGGTCCCCATTTTTATCTTTCTTTCTAGATAGAAATAAAATATTTAGAAACAATCCGATCATTTTTTATTAGGAATAAGAGGTTCATTGATAAAAGGACATATTGCATATTTTTGTTTACAAGTGTGTATAAACAAATACAACCTTAAAAAAAATTCTGATCCGATGAGATACAAAGCTTTTATCATATCAAAATATTACATAAAGCTTTTATATTTAACAATATCTGATGTGTACAGTAATCGCAAATCGGAAATCAGAGAGATCTTTAAGTTCTATATTCACTTTGTAAAACTCCGATGCGATGGAACTCAATCGTAATCGCAAATTGGATAAGCTTTAAAGTGTTATATTTGTTTTTCATACTTCTGATGTAATGTGATTCATCGCAATCACATTTCAGATAATTAAACATTATTTTCATTTGATTGAAAGACTCCGACACAGCGGACCCAACCTCATCGCAATCGGAAAATCGGAGAAACTCTTTAACGATCCACTCCATTTGAAAATCCCCGATGCAATCTTCGCAATCAGAATTCGGCATAAATCATATTATGTGATTTCATTTACCTTTGAAGATTCGCGATGCGATTATTACTTAATATTCATATACTATTTATTCATCGCATCCCAAGAATTCAAAAAGTAAATTTTAACACTTATTTCAAAATATGTCGATCTTTGATTGTACGTTTACCATTAATTGAAAATCAAACAAATAATAACGATTTATTTTGTTTTGACTGCGTGAGTGTGACTCCTTAGAGGGCATTAAGTTTTAACCATGGAGATAATAAATGCAAATCAACGAATAAATCCTTTTGTATAGCTATTTTCATTATTATGTTTTTACCTCGGTTGAAAGCTTTTAATTGTTGCAAAACAATAGAACGTCCAATTATTTCATTCGCAGAACGAGGGAAACGTTGTTTGATACCGAAATGTCGAAAAGATCCAGGAAATCGAAAGCTGTCGTCGCTGCAAAAGCTCTTATGTTTACCATGCCGCCTAAAGAGAAACCAGCAAAGCTTAAGCTGGTTACAGATACCTCATGCCAGGGACTTGGTAAGATGACATGGGAAAATGTATATAACTTGCTTGAAAAGGAAAACCCTAAAGTTGTTGAAGCCAAGGCAACAGTTCCTGATGAAGACAACTCAGACTCTGATTCTGAGACTCTTCTTAGTGTATTAGCGAACTCATTCCTGCACCGAATTGCAGCTTGGGCAAACATTTTTCCATATTATGATGTTATTTGGTGGGTAATTGACAATGTGGCTATCCAAAACATAACCTTTGTTTCAGCTTCTGGAGCAATATTCGGGTCGTTCAAATTAGAGGACATTAAAGCAATGTACCACCTTCCGGACCCGCAGAAAATATATAACAAAGACTTCATCAAGGAATTCGCTGCGAATCATGAAAATCAGTTAGAGCCGATTAAAGAATGGAGAAAGGCTCCTGAAAAGCATAGACACGAGGCATCAGGTATGTACTCTTTGGAGTCTCTTTTGCCACCGTACTGTTATGCCGCATCAATGATGTGCAGATTTTTTGGGAATGATAACTCAACTAGGTTTTCTATACAAATGGTGCCATTAATACATTCTACTGTTAATTTCGAGATAATGGACTGGGATGTCATTCTTTTTGATAAGATAGCCAACGGGATTCTTGAGTATAGGAAAGTCATAAACTCAGGAAATACCACTCCTTTTTATTTTCGTGCTTATATCCTAGATGCCCTTTGTTTCAATTCTGAATTCCCCGTGTTAGGATGGAAATGGACCCCTAAAGAACCTGTTCCTATTCATATATATCACAAGTTCTTGTGGAAGGGGTATTTCAAAAGCCATGTTTACAGAGTTTGTCACGGTTTTCTTATCCCGATTTATCAAAATATTTTTGGTTGATTCCCTCCTAGGCTTTCTGAGAAGGCTAAAGTTGATTTATCCTCGATTGGGGATTGGTTCGGAGAGGAAAGGTTCACATATATCAGAGTTTTTGGAAGTATTGTAGAACCACACATTCTTCCTTTGTATGTTCCAGACAAACTGTTAGCACAGGAAATTTCGTATCAGTTGACAGTAGAAGGCATGTCTAGGACTTTGAAGAACAACAAGAAGCTTATGTGGCCTACTTTTCCTTTTAAATGTGGTGACTATACTCTCAATAATTTTTTTCATGTTGAAAAAGAAGTTGGTAAGCTAACCAATCTCAAGCTTTCAATAATACCAGGGAGGCAATATGATCCAAGGAAGGTGGCATTTGATTTTACTACTTCTGTTTCAATTGCTCGGTTCGAACATGAACCAGATATGTTTGATGATTTATTTGTTTCTATAGATAAATTGTCCCAAGTTTTTGATTTGGCCAAGTCTAAATTTCAGGCCAAAGAAATGAATAATTTTTTGTTATTTAGAAGCCAGAGGTTACTAAAAGTTCCTTTGGATCAGTTGAGATTTACTATATAGGAGAATGAATCACAACAGAAGGAAACAGAGAATACATCTGGAAAAACAATAACAGAAACATCTGCCGGCAAAATCATCATACAAACTTAGAAAGAAGTAACAAGAACTAATCCTGTTTTACAAAAAGAAGATATTAGCAGCAAAGTTGATACTGAAAAGAAAGAAACAACTGCTAAACTTGATGTACATATTGATCAGCAGTCTTCAGCCCAGACAGGAAAAGAAAGCACAGGTACTGATGCCAACGTGCATACTGAAAAGGGAGGCACAAATAGTAAGGCTACTGAACATGCACCAAAAGGAGATATAAACAATAATCCAGATTCTCAACTTGGAAGAGAGGAAGCTACTAAAAAGGTAGTTGAATCTGCTAAACTTATAGTTTCTCCTCATTTGTTGAGCCAATATGAACAATTTTCCCAGCAAATAGGAAAACAAAATAATCCCCAAGTTAATGTTCTGGAAAACCAGGATATAGAAGTTATTCCTGAAAATCCCACAGGTGAAATTATGTTGAAGATAGAATAAATCTTTCCTCTGGATGTATTTTACAGTCCTAAGCATAGGGTTGTTGTGAGAAAACAAAGGAAAAGGAGGAGAACTGATCAAGATGCACTTTCGACATCACAGGTGGAGTTTATGAATATTGTTTATAAAAATGTTGAGGTGAATCCATTTGAGGATCTCACCAAATTATCCCAATATACAGGTTCCTATAGTGCTGCAAATATAGATAAGGCCTCTGAAGTCACACAATTAATGAACAAAAGGATTTGCAAATAACTATGTTGGAAGAATAGGTTACAGAGAACCAACAGAAAATTATTCAGTTAGAACAACAATTGCAGGATGGAGAGCTCAAATCCAAACAGTTAGAAGAGCAGCTTGCCATTGAAAAGAAAAAGATCGATCAACAGAGTTTAGAAAAACAACAGTAGCTAAATCAAGAGATAGAAAAATTACAAGCTCTTCTGCAAAATGAGAAGACTTCAAAGATTGAGCAAGAGAAGATGTTTCAATCCAAATTGGACAAGTTTAAGAATTATCCTAATTTGGATCAATTCAAAAATGAAACCCTGGAGACAAACAAGTTATTGTCTCAGCAATTAAATAAATTTTGTCTAAAGGTTGCAGAAGCAGAATCCTTGTGTGAAATTACATCTTCCTTAGTATATGAAGGAGTCAATCTTAAAATTGAATTTGATGAAGCTGATGAAAAAATTTATGAATTTCTTTTATGGCAAGACTCGGAGTCAGGAAGAAAAGAAAATCTTCCCAGGATTATGGAGAGACATAAGGAAATTATTTTTGCAGAATGGGAACAACGTTTAATCAAAGCGGAAGGAGCTACATCTAGAGATAAAAGTATGATGAACAATGTAACACAGCTGGTGAATAATAGCCTGTATGCAATCAATTTGATTTCAGATTGTACCTCTGGCAAGTTACCTAGGGTAAAAGAAACTGATTACAGATGGAAACAAGAAATAATCAATAAAAATCAGCAAATTGGCCAACTGCAAGGAATATCATGGGATACGATGTGGACCTACCTTATCAAGCCTCATAGTCAACAAACAACAATAAAATTTCTTTCAAATTCCATCGATTGCATTATTCCTGAATTGTTTGATGCCAGATACACAGGGCAGTTACACTCAAAGCTGAGTCATCCAGAAGAGGTGAAGGAAATGCTCAAAATCTGCCATCTGGGCACATCAAATGCAACAGATAATCAATGAATCGGTTCACCTCAAGATCGCATTTCTGTTTCTAGATTTTTTTGATTTAGATAGATTGTAGGAATATTTTTAGTTATTATATTTTATTAAGTACCTATTTAAACCCCTTTCATGCATTTAGAAAGGGGTCCTGAATTTGTAATATTTTGACTTGGAGATTACATTTCTGTACTCCATTGACTCTTATATTTTTATAAAGGATCACATCTGGTGATTTTGTGCAAAATTGCCTTTAAGAATTGCATTTCTGTATCTTGGAGTCTGTTTTACATTGAAGTTGTTGGATTTGGATATTGGATTGCATTGGAAAGTATCAAGATGCATATGGTATTTCTATCTATTCACTGTTAGTTTTCTTATGTTATGTGATATTCTCTTTTAAATTGCTATCGTTTATGTATACTCGTTTTACAATATTTCTTTATACATATCATTTCTGAGTGTGTAGAAATATTTATCTTTTATAGTATATGCAAATGATATATATAATGATCAATGCAATATATTATTATAACTCTGTTTAATTTCTTAAACAAAGTTATCTTTATTTGTTACTGCATATTTCAATTAAGCTATAATACATTTTCATGGTTATTGATTAATTGAAACAATTTAAAGTTATATTCACATTTGATACCCGGGTTAGTTTTAGAATTGTTTTATCAGTTTTAAATTAGATTAGATAGTTTTATTTCAGTCATTTAGTCCCATTTTCCCTTCATCCAATCATTCCATTACCAACCCATTTAAATTACTAGGAAACTGGTCCTATCAATCTAGTCGGAGCCACCACACCAAACAGAAAAGGAGTTGTCCTAAGGTCCCGACCGGGTGGTTATCCCCCAATGTTTGAAGCAGTGATTTTCGAGGCTTCAACACATTGATACCTCTATTTTCTTCAATTTTGTCTATTTTCCCTTCAATTTCCTCCTCACATGCAACCTGTGACCTTTCACCTTTTTTTTCTCCTAATTTCCATTATTTTCATAAATAATGTGTATAAAGTACTTTTTCGCCTTTCCACATTCTTAGCCATTTCCTTTCCATTTTCCCTTAGCCATAAACACAACAAGTGATGCCCACTAGGATATTTTGCCCAACATTCAACTTAAAATAAGTGTCCCTTTACTGTGGCCTTATTTTACCTTTGTTAACTATATTACATGAACTTTTAACATAGGGTTGTTACAAAGTGGCTCATTCTAAAATTGTAAAGCATATAAGGATCCAAAATTTACTTATAATAGGCCATGCAAGCTAAGGTGCTTCCTCCTAGTGTCTTCTTAGAAATGGAAACAAAAATGGCATCAATTTAATTGTATCTAAAATATGAATAAGTTAAATGTTCACCTAATCATTCAATTGTCAACCCAGGATTCATATTAGGCTCACAAGAAGCTAGTATTGTATGTATGGAATAAGAGACTAGGTTTGACTTAGTAATTCCTTTGGTCAATCTAAAGGTTTTAATAGATGCATTAAGAGTTTATTATTATTATTATTAGTATTATTATTATTATTATTATTTTATTAATCTAAAATTAATAATGCTATTAACTATTTTATTTAATATAAAGTTATTAACTAAATGTGTAAGTCTAAACTTAATCTAGAAATTATAATTATAACATAATAAAAGAATATTTCATACTTAAAGGAAAATAATATGTTAACTTTCGAACTATATATTATGTTAAACATCAAGTCTGAAATAAAAATGTTTCTTAAAGTGAAAACTAATAAAACCATTTTAATAATAGCTATAATGATCATTTCAATAAGAAATATAGTAACATAACTAAAGGAAGAAACTTCAAAAATCTTTCCTAAAATGAAAACTTATTCAAACAAGGGAAATAGTTGCAAAACAGTTAGTCCCTGCCTTTTAAATTAGTATAGGAAATTCAACTTGTATGAGTGTGCACACAACAAATTTAATTGTTGAAACTCTCTATATATACAAATCTATTTTGTATTATTTGTATTCGTTTAACTTCTGTTTATTAGATATCTAACATATTTTGTCTGCTAAGTCATGAATTAACTAAATTATAACTTTACTTTAAAATATTAATAAGTTAAATATATATACATTGTAAAAGAAACATGTAACAAAATTCTTAATCATGGAGATTTACCCCTACTTTATCATGGATATCTATTATAATACCATGGGCCAATACCATAACTTATCATTAACACATGCTAAAAAAAAAACACACAACAACATAACTAGTTTCAAAATAATATTTGCCTTTAATTTGTGTACACTATTAAGCTACCACACATAAATTTAAATATACTAAAATATAAATCCTATGCCATTATGTTGATCGCAGATTTTGTCCACCTAAAACTTTACAAGGGTAGATATAATCAAATTTCATAGAACTATAGTTTTGAAAACATTCTCATCGTTTGAATCCAACTCCCAATATACTATAGATAACCACATTATTTAATGAATAAAATAATAAAAATATAGTCACCTCAACTTCACCTTTGTAGCGATCTCGCACATAGAAAATTATTATAGACTGGTCTAAATTTCGATGATGATTATAGCTCTTCCATAAAGCACAAGCTATACATTTGTCTCGCAGAAGAAGTAGCTATGCGGAACAAGAGTTATGCAGAATCGGGGATGTATGCAAAATAAAATATGTGTGGAAGAGGGGATATGTAAACAAGAACAAGTGTGTGGAGGAAATGCATGTGTGAAGCAAGGAGCACAACCTTTCTTTCGCACAAATGGATTTTGGTTCAGTATATATATATATATATATATATATATATATATATATATATATATATATAGTTTCACTGGTAAATTTGTAATAGAGAGATGATTTTATTTTCCTTTAAAGGGTTTAACCTGAGTCATTTTGTAATATATATTCATGTCATCTATAAACATTTGAAAAATTAGTGTATCACCTTGTTTTCTATTTTGGTTGTCTACCATGCACCGTAGGTATTATTGCAATACATATAAGTTGTTTTTGTATTTAAAGATGTTCAATTCTCTTTTCAAATTTGAGGTCTGGGATATTTTCAATATGAAGTTTAAGAAATGTAAACCCTGATTAAAATTATATTTTCTTGTGAGGATATAACTAAAAGATATCTAAATGTGCTATATATATTCCATTGGTTACAATACTGGCCAAAATTACATGTCTACATGTTGCTATATAGTGAATCCAAGGATTTGATAAAATATTGCAAACAGTGTAACATTTTACCTAAGTAATTGCAAATTGGGTAATATTTTACTTTTCTCATTGAACAACTTCACAGTATACTTTGTCTTCATTTGTACAAATTCATAACAGGTGAAGAGATGAACATTTGCATGTGCGACAACATGTAGATGACCTTGACAAACTTAGAAGCAATAAAAAAAAGTGAATTTCATTTCCAATGTTGATCACATGTATTATATGCTTACACACAAGGCCCAAAAAAAAGAAGAATCTTTATTGATTGACATGAATATTGATTTTGAATGTGAATTCAAATTTGTATCCTTTTTTCACTTTAAAAACATATGCAAGTAAAAACAGATGTATACTTTTAAGTATTGTGTAATATGGTGTTGTATTTTTTTAGTAAACAAGATAATTTTGTTATGATAATATTTAAACTGTCACTTTTCCTATCTTATTAGAAACCGCTACATAACAAAAATGGAATGGATTGATAAGTTTTAGCGTTATGTGTGATTTTAAATTGTAATTAAAAAAAAATCCTATTTTCATAACATTTATATTCTTGCCACTAGTATACAATATGATTTATCTCTTTGAATTTTTACTTGTGCCAATGGTTACTTGAAAACCATGGGAACAATGCATCCTATGAGTCCCCATCTCATTCTTACCCATAGGGATGGTTTCTTCATAAATAATTATTTTTATATGTGAATTTTGGCTTCTATGATCCATAGATATTTTACATAGATCTTTCGGTGATAATCACATGAGACAGAACACTGTTGACGTGTTTCAAACCAAGCTCTGTGGCTCATCTTCAGGACAAGATGATAGAAGATATCCAGTCATTAAGCTTAAATAGATGCAGAGAAGGGTAACTATCCGTTGGAACATAACAACTATTTTGACTCCTAAGAGAAAATAATGGTATTTATTTAATTATAATCAATTTTAAAAAATGTATTTCCTATATATTCTAATTATTTAATTAAATTTTAATTTTTTTAATTCTTTTTTATAAATATTATTGTTATAATTCCTAGGATTATGTTAAGGTGGAAAAATTCTCATGTCAAAAACGAAAAAATACTATTTAATCTAAAAAATAGCAATATTTATTTAATTATAATCAATTTAAAAAAACGTATTTCCTATATGTTCTAATTATTTAATTCAAATTATTTTTTTATTTATAAATATTATCGTTATCATTTCTAGGATTATGTTAAAGTGGAAAATAAAACAAAATAAAAAAAAAAAGGAAAGGAAAGGATGAAAGAGGAAGGGGACAAAAAAATAAAACATGAACAGAAACCACCATCTAAGAATAAAGGGTCGAGATCCAACACTTTTTAATACTCCAACCTTCGTCTCTATTAAGATTGACGGGTCTTTTTTCGATTTCTAACGTCTCCCTTAACTTACAGTGATGAAACTGGTCAATCCTAGCAATAACCTTAGCCTCTTCAATGTAGATGTCATGGTTAGTATTTTCCACATGTTCTTCTAAGACAGAGGAGCGAGATTTTCCATGCTTAATATCAACATCGTGCTCACCAATCCTTTGATTTATCGACTGACCAATTTCACCAATGTAAGGAGTCAAAGGATTTGTGAGCATGCTACTGATATTAAGCATGGAAGATCCCGCTCCTCTGCCCTAAAAGAACATGTGGAAAATACTATCACATCTGCACATATGCATTAAGGAGGCTAACTTTATTGCTAGGATTGCAAATTTTAATCACTGTAAGTTAAGGGAGGCGTTAGAAATCGAAAAAAAAAACCATCAATCTTAATATAGACGAAGGTTGGAGTATTAGCAGGTGTTGGATCCCGACCCTTTATTCTTAGATGGAGGTTTCTATTCTTGTTTTGTCTTTTCTGTACCCTTCCTCTTTCATCCTTTCCTTTATTTTTAGTTATCCCTATGTTTCCCCTTTTTATAGTATCTTTTATAAATTTTCCATCATTAAATTCAAGACAAGAAATTAATTTTTTTTTTATAGATTAAACAGTATTTTTTCCTTTTTTACTTGAGAATATTTTCCACCTTAACATAATCCTAGGAACTATAACAATAACATTTATAAATAAAAATTAAACAAATATTTTGAATTAAATAATTAGAATATACATGAAATACATTTTTAAAAATCGATTTTAATTAAATAAATACCGTTATTTTTTAGTTAAATAGTATTTTTTCATTTTTTACTCGAGAAACGTACAAAGCCTGGCTCATTGTGGGTGAGGTAATGCTACATGACGTGTGCATTAAAGTGGAAAGGATGAGAAGCCAATTTGCATTGTCAGATTGAAGCCTCGAGAAGATGAAGGGTCACTGTATATCATGAAATCTCAAAGGTTTCATTAGCTTTGGGCTTCCTTGCATGGGCGATAGGCAGTGTGGTTTCACTAAGGCTGAGTGTGCATAGGCTCTCCACATAAGCATGCATGTTTGTCTAGGAAGATTTGTCACGAAGGATGCTAATGGTGGATGTTATTTTTATAGTTTTGGGCTTGGTCGAGTGACTATTAGGGTGGTGTGAGATCCAGGCGAGACAACTCGTGGGTGTACGTAGTATGTTCCTTGTTAGGCCCCAAAATTGTTGTATATAATGCACCTTTTTACCCATATGATGCCTCACTTATTCCCTTATATTACCAGTCTATGAATCTTTACCTTGCACTTATACATTTTTTATGCAATAGCGAATATTTACATTTGGTTTTCATTTTATACCTTCGTTATATGCATTTATAGGATTAACGCTCCGTAAAATGTTGTTAATGTAGACTGTCTTGTTCCCCCATCTCATAGGGATCTTGTGCCAATTATATGTGGACCACTTCAACATTCAAGTTTTCCACTAAGGAAAATGCTAGCTGGTAGTACAAACAAGTGTTTGGAACTATTTTGGATCCTTTTTTACAGTCATAGATGCACTTATCTTTCATGACCTGTTCCTACAGTAAAGAGCAATCAATTTGAGGATTTGACATCTTGACACACTTTCAAAGAAAAATGAGGAAGGTTTTTGTCCAAAATAATGTTTTAACACCTCCACATGAGTTGGAATTCACCTAGGTCGCACACATGTATTTATAGAGGAAAATCAAGAAATATGCTTAAAATTCACACGATATTCAAACTACCAACTTTTACCTAGATTTTCGTACATATGGAGGAAAATCTCAAAATTTCGAGCATATGGGTTTTTCCCAGTATATAAAATTATATAAAACCCAATTTTTTTCCAAAAATTCGCTAAGATTAAGAAGATACATGAGGTTCTTTGAGGCAGTTTTATAAAAAAAAATTGTTTTTTCTAGAATTCTAGGATCTTGCCTAGATTTGCAAAAAAATGGAAAATTTTGTATCATATCTATATTTCCTTGATCAGATTAAGGTTTTAATGGGTATCCATAATGAAAAATAGTTGGATTAAATTTTTCATCTTGTTTTGTAATGGATTGGCTGGCCTAAAGCCAAATTTGTATTATGAAATGTATAAAAAATAGAGTTATGGCTAGAGAGGACATAAATCCATTCCTAGTACTTTCATGCTACTGGAGTAAATCCTAAGGGGTTCTTCTCCCTTCCCTCTGACTAGTTAAAGGATGGACTATTGAAGATGTATTAAGAACTGAGATTATTTTATTAGAAAGCATAAATGCCAGGTTTCTTTCCATTCTTGTTCAATTCTATCAATGATTTTCATTACTCTGTGATTTAAGTTCTCTTTAACAAGGGAACGAGCTGGTTGGTTTGGTCCCAAGCAATCCAGATTGTTACCCTTTAATTAGTTAGCACTACATATTTTTATTCTTATGAAATATCTTATTGTGGTGTATGATCATTGCTTAAGTTTTGTATCTTTTTATAGCTTGCATTGTGTCCTTTTATTTGTTTCTTAAAACTCTATTGTTTTTAAATAATAAGTGTGTGAAGTTTTGAGTCTTTAAGGATCCATATCTAGAAATATTTTTTTGTGTATGTTTAATATCTTTCAGTGTTATGGTTACTTGATTTTCATTATGCACAAATTGATATTTGAAACCATTCATTTATTCCTTAGGATTTGGTTACAGTAACTTTCCATTTGGTATCCCTGTGTTTGAGTCACTCTTTGGAAAACTAGGGTTTGATATTGGTTCATGTCAAGTTCTTTCATATGAAACTTTGTTCCATATTTTCATAGTATATTTGTGTAGGATCTACCTTGATTGGATCTCATTAATTATGTATAGCATTATGAATTATAGATCTTAGATGTAAGAACCATTCTTTGGGAACTGGTGACTTTGGTTTGAATGGATTCAACAATATGATATTTGTATTTAACAATATGTTTCCCTGAAATCCTTGATTTTCCTTGGAAAACAAATATATAGGATGTCTTGTTCCTTTACACATATTTTTCAACTTATAACACAATTGAAATGAACTCAAAGACTCTAACCATGAATATTTGCAACAATATAAGTTTTATTTTATATCATGACACATAAGTGCGAGATTCAAATTTTCATATTGTTTTTATCAGAGGCTTGTTCACTGCTATCACTCTATTTCTTTTAAGATAGTGCTGAATCAGGATTAAGTGCTTGCACAACCTCGTGATTGAATATTTTATAAGTTTCTTTTGAATATAGCATGACTAGATAGTGAATGCACTTGGTCTTATCTTGTGAAGAAGTCTATATATACATGGGTGGAACAGGTTTCTCTCGTGTTTTGAATGAACTGGTGTGAGAAGGGTTTGTCAAGAGCTGATTTATTGTTTCGCCATTACTACTTCAAAACCTGATTTTCATCTTTATTTGCCACAATCATTATGTAATGTGTGTTTGTTCCCTCTTGCAAATTCTCTTCCCTTCAAACACAATTTTAGATATTTTTCTTTGGATAATTTTCGATTTGAGAAGATTGGACAGAGTAAGGTTCTTTTGATCATGCAAGTTATACATTTGATTAACACATCTGGTTTACCACTTTTGAACACATAGTGAATCAACGTGAGTACTATGGGAATGAAAAGCGTGAGCAGTGCCAGAATTGGAATAAATGGAGAGTGAGAATTAAGATTGTGCAAGAATATTTTGATTTCTTATGTGACTCTTTTAAGCACTCTTGTGGGATTTATTGTATTGAGATATGTGTTCTTTTGATGCTTTTGATTATTTATCTGGATTGAAATCTCAGTTTTCTTGATACGTTAATGTGTGAATTAGATAGTGCCCAGATTGATCAAGGTATTTGTTTTTATTTTAATAAATTTGTCAGACCTAGTATAGGAATTTATGCATTGTTTTCAAGACCTTGGAAGATTGCTATTATATAGAGTAAGGAGTGATTTTATTTTATCTTTTTCAATTGCTAATAACTAGGGTTTGCTCACAATTGTTGATAGATTTCAAGATTTCCGTTTATGTTTTCATTTCTAAATACTTCTTTTGAGTGTAAGATTAGAACAAGGATTAACTAGTGCAAGAATCTGAAGGTGTGAGAAATTTCTAGAAAAGTTATGTTTTTTTTATGTTGCTATAGTCTCTCTCTGTCATTTCCAGTGCTGCATCTCGAAGTCCATAGACCCTGTATTGACATTAAATTTTGGTCTATGAATGTACCATATAATACACCCAACATTTTGGCGTTGTTTATGGGGAGGCGTTTAGGGGATTGACCTTGGTAACCTACTACAATTTGGCTTTCTCTTTACCTAGTTTTTCTTGCAAGTTTTTGTTTCTTTCCTACATATTTTGATTTCATTTCTAGGGTGATATAAGAACCCCCCCTATATATTTTAACCACATACTGAAAAAATACACTAGTTATATTGTTGAGAATAAAAAATGGTATTTCGAGGCATTTGAAAATGAGGAGAATGAGGCTAATACCAATCATCCAATGCACTTATTTCACTAACTAGTTGGTAGGAACATTCAAAGAAGGAGTCTTGAAGTATTACATGGAGAACCTCTTCTATTTTGGGAAAATATGGCACACATAATTACATTTGAATTCCCTATCAAAGATCCTTTAGGAGTGGTGTAAATGCACAATATTCCCCCATCCTCTCTACCAAAATTTCATGGTTTGGAAAACAAGGACCCAGATACATTCTTATTTGAGTTTGAAGTACTTTGTAGAGGATATGGTTATTATGGTAATGCTAAAAGGTTGTAAGTGTTTCCTATTACTCTTAAGGGAGAAACTCTTCAATGGTTTGTGATCCTTAGAGGGAACTACATTCAAACATGGGACGATATGAAGAATGTATTTTTGGAGAAGTACCAAGACTATTTATAGGATAGAGAAGATATTTTTGGAATGATATAAGGGGAAGATCAAATTTTGGAGGACTATATGGAGCAATTTCGATACGACCTTTAAAAATAAAAACATAAACATTTGGAAAAAGAGACGTTGAAAACACTCCTACTCAAAGGAATTAAGAATTTTTATAACCTTTAAATCTGATAGGACCAGGTGATTTTTTCACTTAACATGTTAGGTCCCTATATTACTAGTGTAGTCCCTTGTTGTTGTTAGTGTAGCCCATTTATTGTTATTTTTGTACCCCTTTAGTCCCCATATTGTTATTATTGTGCACCATAAAAGCCCATTATTGTTATTTTTGTGCCCTTACATTATTAATGTTAGGTCGACTAGGATTATATTGTGACCCCATGGACTCCTATATATAGAAAGGAGGTTTTTTCATTTGTATCATCCAAGAATTGTTCATTTATGTAATGTAAAGGAAGTTTCCTCCTCGATGAGGCTTATTTCTAAGGCGTTGATCTATCTTTTCTTCTATTTTGTGATCTGGTGCCATAACATTTGATATCAAAGCTTTGGATTCTAGGGTTTCGATGCTTCAAACAGGTCATCATGGAATTTTAGCTATAAATTTTTTTCTACGAAGTTTCAGAAGCTAAAAAAACCATTTGTGAAGAACTCCTGAGGAAATTCTTGTATAAATTTCAGATATTGGTTCGCAAAATTTTCAGAGATACGATCTGTGAAAGTTAGGGTTTTTGCAAGCTCCTGAATTTCATCTCAAAGAGGTGACCTTGGGAAAATCATCATAACTCTCTCTCTGAGCATCAAATTGGAATTCTGTAACAAGTAGATGAAATTCCCAGACTGCAATTTCCTATATATTGATTCCAGAGTCGAAGGAGGAAACAGTGACAGGTGGCACACCGTACAAGTTCGCTCTACTGAACGAGTCCAAAATTAGGTCATTGTGGGAGATTGGGCATAACTTTGTCTTGAAGAATCCAAATCAGGTCAGACCTATGGCATTGGAAATAAGATTAAGAGGGCTACTAAAGAATCGAAGATAAAATCTCGGGGATCCGAAATTACAGAGATACATCAGTTTTAATATCAAGCTCCTCAAAAGCAAGAAAAAAGTGTGTATATTTTTTTTCAAATTGCATAAGTCTTGTTTGTAAAATCAGTTTGAAGTGATTCCAAGGGCATATTGAAGAATATATATCAGTATTGGGTTCTAAAATTCCCCTTAAAAATAATTCAACACCCATTAAGTCCTCAGAAGGCTCTACTCCGACTCAAGAAGAGGAAGAAGTGCAACATGATATATCAAAATTAGAAGACCAAGTTCAACAAATTTTGATCTTGCAAAGAGTAACAAAAAATGAAATGGAAGTTTTGAAGAAAGGTGTGGAAGCTAAGATGGATGGTTTGAAGAAAGGAATGGAAGCTAAAATGGATGGTTTGAAGAATGGCATGGGAGCTAATATGGATGACATTGAAGCTAAGATCGATGAAAAAATGAAAGACAACATGGAAGGCATGAAAAATGATCTAAAAGAAGACATGGAAGGTTTGAAGGAAGGTTTGACAAAGTTGATACAAGAAATGATTTCTAATAGCGAAAAGGTAGTAGAGGTAGCTCACGATGAGAACAAAATAAATGTTAATCGTGATTTCATAAACTCTAATGTTGGATTGAAGACCCACCATATTCCAAAGATTGATATGAGGAAGTTTGATGGAAAAGATCATGTAACATGGATACTACAGATGGAGCAATATTTGATCTCCATAATGTGAAAAACACACAAAAGGTATGCATTGCAACTTTATATTTAGAAAAAAAATACATTTCTATGGTATCGATGGCTTTGATCTCGTAAACCCTAATTTCAAAAATCAAGTTGCACATCAATTTAAACACGTGTTTTTCCTGCTCACTCCACTATTGAATGCAATGTCATATATTTTAGAGAGGGGAGAGGAGTGAATTCAGAAACTTCCCCTATTATCACACAACATTTACCTCGAGAAGAAACTTTAATCCATAAAACATTGGAGGAGAAATCTATGATTGGACCTTGTTTGAAAAAAATGGTTGAAGCTCATGAAAAATATCAAGAGAAGAACCGTAGAATTTTCCTTCCCCATCATTGTCAATCTAAAGAGAGAAAACATCAAGTTGTGGAATACTTGTACAAGTTTGAGAACCATGAAAATGTGGGTCCTATTGAAGCATGGTTCCAAAAAATCATTGGCACACCTCACTCCTTCATCATTCAACAACTATTGGTACCATATCAATTAAGTAAGTTGGTTTCTCATACTTTGGTATACATTAAAATCTACTTTTTAAACTTGAGTGTGAGTGTAATCAGTATTTTGTTAAGCACATGGTTACCCTAGAAGTACTCCTTCACTTGAAGGAGATCTTCCTCTCTTTATAATAGGGTAGGGTAGTATAGAAAAAATTAAATCAAATACCATTTGGAATAAAAATTTTATAGCGTCACTCTTAAAATTGCAATTCCCTAAGGCACAACTATTGAAATTTCCATTATTATGCACTATTGTGGTGAGTCTTGTCATAAGAAATTCATTCTTAATGCCTCAATATTTTGTAAAATGACTATAATTTATGGGTTAGTTCCTCTTCATAATTGTTTGGTCATCCATTGAGTTAGTCAGGGGGACTTATCATTGTTATGATTAATACTTTCCACTTATAAACCCACAACCCTAACCTTGGCCTAGTCACTTGATCAAGTTGTTATCCAAGAAATATTTTCAAGTTTCTCTTTGAAGGTATTGATGAAAAGCCTTCTATGGTATACCACTCCTATAAAACCATATTGAACTCTCATGAGAACCCTAGAATTATTAACTTGAGGAATTTTAGTCATCATCTGAGATGATTTCTTTAAAATGAGTCTTTAGGGTAGCAAGACCAACCAATATAGATTAGTTATTAAAAAAAATTCACACCATCCCGTGCTCTTAAGGAGTAGATTTTCCACCCACCTATTAAGTAACGTATTTAAGGTTAACCATAATTAGATTTTATTTTAACATAAAAGGATTAACTGAGGGATAGGAGGTCTCATTACGAGTCAACCTACCCTAATCATGGGTCCTAACGAGAATGAAATTACTGGTGTTGGTCACCAAGCTAGGGTAATGGCTTTCAATTGAAAAGCTCGAAGACAAGAGGTCTCATCACAAGTTGGCTTGTTTATTCTTGTTATTTCTTGTGAATGACACTGTCGTTGGGTAGTTAAAAAGCCAGTACAGCGACCTTTGGTTAATTTCTAAACAAATGTAAATGATTTCAATTGACTCTAAATCTCTATCTAATAGATGGGACATATACATTTAATTGGGTTAAAAGGCATCCCCATCGAGGATATAGACGCTACTGGTAGCGAGGCCATGCCTGTGGTATTAAAGTTAATTTTACACTATGATTTAATTGGTTTATTTTTCTTGTCTTTCCCTGAACTCATATCATATTTCTCTGAGAATGGATTTAAGATCCTTGCTATACTATGATTTGGGGTTCTATATTTTAGAATAATTAGATTTTCATGGATGTGGGACCCTTAGTGCAGGTGATTCACTTTGTCTGAACAAGAGGAGCTTTATTTATATGCTTGGATAATGTTAAGATGCTCACCTTGTGAAGGTATCATTTTTTCATATTTATTTTTCTCTATTTCCTTCCATATTTAACTTCATGACTTTCAAATCATGTCACTTTTATTTGTAATGAGGATATTGAGGTGAAGACCTACTAATATGTACTTCTCTTGATACGCTTTGTGGAAATTTTGACAGTTATATATTTCATGATGACATTATCCCTACAATGACAACATTGTTAGCATTCCCATGGGAGCCCTGGTATTATATTTTCTTTTGACCAATATTAATGGATAAGGATGGACCAGTAGGCATTTTTCTGTCAGAAAAATCAAATCTAGCAAGGAATAACATTATGAGTACATGAACATTTATGTTTCAATTCTGGTTTTTGTAAAGGAGCATCAATATAGTAGTTGCTTCTCTTGCATGAGGACATGCAATATGATTGGCATGGAGGAATGTCAGGCCCCAAAATTGTTGTATCTAATGCATCTTTTTGCCCATATGATGCCTCACTTATTCCCTTGTTTTACTAGTTTATGAAACTTTATCTTGCATTTCTACATTATTTTGATGCAATAGCGAAAATTTAAATTTAGTTTGCCTTTTTTACCTTCATTATATGCTTTTCTAGGATTAACGCTCATTAAAATTTTGTTAATGTAGATTGTCTTGTTCCTACATCGCATAAGGATCCTGCACCAAGTATATGTGGGCCACTACATCATTCAAGATTGACACGAAGAAAAATTCTATCTGGTAGTACAAACAAGCATTTGGAACTATTTTGGATCCTTTTTTACAGTCATAGTTGCACTTATCTATCATTGACTTTTTCCTGCACTAAAGAGGTGCATACCTGCACTGAAGAGCAACCAATTTGGGGATTCGACATCTCGGCACATTTTCAAAGAAAACAAAGGAATTTTTTTGTCCAAAATAATGTTTTAACATCTCCACATGAGTTGGAATGAACACAGGTCACACGTGTGGGTTTCTAGAAGAAAATCAACAAATCTGCTCAAAATTCGCACAATTTTCAAACTGCCAAATTTGAACTTGATTTTCGTGCATATGGAGGATAATATCAAAAGTTTGAGCATATGGGTTTTTTGCTAGTATATAAAATTATCTAAATCCCAAATTGTTTCCAAAAATTCACTATGGTTCAGAATATACACGAGGGTCTTTGAGGCAGTTTCATAAAAAAACAGTATTTTCCCAAAATTCTAGGATCTTACCCATATTTGCAAAAAAAATGGAAAATTTCCTATCATAACTATATTTCCTTGATTTCATTATGGTCGTAATGAGTATCCATCAGTGGAAAATATATGGGATTCAATTTCTGATCTTGTTTTGTAATGGATTAGTTGGCCTAAAGCCAAATTTGTATTATGAAATGTATAAAAAAATAGAGTTATGGCTAGAGAGGACAAAAATACATTTTTGGTACTTTCATGTTGTTAGAGTAAATCATGAGGGGTTCTTCCCCCTTCCCTCTAACCAGTTGGAGGCTAGAATGCTAAATATGTATTAAGAACTGAGATTCCTTTAATAGAAAGCATCAATGTTAGGTTCGTTTCCATTTTTGTTCAATTCTGTCAATGATTTGCATTACTCTGTGATCTAAGTTCTCTTTAACAAGGGAACGAGTTCGTTGGTTTAGACCCAACCTATCCAACTCATTAACCTTTAATTAGTTAGCACTGCATAGTTTGATTCTTGTGAAATATCTTATTGTGGTGTGTGTTCATTGCTTAAGTTGTGTATCTATGTATAGCTTGCATTGTATCCTTTTATTTTCTAAAAACTCTGTTTTTTTTTTAAATACTAAGTGTGTGAAGTTTGGAGTCTTTAAGAATTTAGATCTGGAAAGGATTTGTTGTGTATGTTTAATATCTTTCAATGTTATGGTTACTTGATTTTCATTATGCACATATTGATATTTGAAAGCATTCATCTATTCCTTAGGATTTGGTTACAGTAACTTTCCATTTGGTAACGATGTCTTTGAGAGACTATTTGGAAAAGTAGGGTTTGATATTGGTTCATGACAAGTTCTTTCATATGAAATTTTGTTCCATATTTGCATAGTCTGGTTGTCCAGGATCTACCTTGATTGGCTCTCATTCATCATGTATAGCATGATGAATTGTAGATCTTGGATGCAAGAATCATTCTTTGGGCATTGGTGACTTTGGTTTGAATGAATTCAATAATATGATATTTGTATTTAACAATATGTTTCCCTGAAATCCTTGATTTTACTTGGAAAACTTATGCAGACGATGCATTGTTCCTTTACACATATTTTACAACTCAGAACACAAGTGAAATGACCTCAAAGGCTCTAACCATGAAGATCTGCAACAATATAACTTTTATTTTATATCATAATACATAAGTGCGGGATTCAAATTTTGTATTATTTTTATTAGAGGCTCATTCGCTGCTATCACTTAATTTCTTTTAAGATTGAGCTGGATCAGGGGTACGTGCTTGCATAACTTAGTGATTGAAGATTTTATTTCTTTTGAATATAGCATGAGTAGACAGTGAATGCACTTGGTATTATCTTCTGAAGAAGTAAATATATATATGGGTGGAACATGTTTCTTTGGTGTTTTAAATGAATTGGTGTGAGAAGGGTTTGTCAAGAGTTGATTTATTGTTTCTCCAATACTACTTCAAAACCTGATTTTCATATTTATTTTTACAACCATTATGTAATGTGTGTTTTTTCCCTGTTGCAAATTCTCTTCCCTTCAAACACAATTTTAGATATTTTGCTTGGGATAATTTTTTTTTGAGAATATTGGATGGAGTAAGGTTATTTTGATCTTGCAAGTTATACATTTGATTAAAACATATGGTTTGCCACATTTGAACACACGGTGAATCAACGAGAGTATTGTGGGAATGAAAAGCGTGAGCAGTGCAGGAATTGGAATAAATAGAGAGTGACAATTAAGATTGTGCAAGATGTTTTGATATCTTGTGTGAATACTTAAAGTGCTCTTGTGGGATTAATTGGATTGAGACATGTTTTCTTTTTATGCTTTTGATTATTTATCTAGTTTGTAATCTCAGTTTTCTTGATACATTAAACAATGAAGTAGCTAGTGTCAAGATTGATCAAGGTATTTGTTTTTCTTTTAATAAAGTTGCCAAACCTAGTATATGAATTTATGCATTGTTTTCAAGAACTTGAAAGATTGTTATTACATAGAGTAAGGAGTGATTTTATTTTATCCTTTTCAATTGCTAATAACTAGGGTTTTCACACAATTGTTGATAGATTGCAATATTGGTGTTTATGATTTCATTTCTAAATACTTCTTTTGAGTGCAAGATTAGAATAAGGATTAACTAGTGCAGGAATCTGAAGGTGTGAGCAGTTTCCAGAAAATTTAGGGTTTTGTTTTGTAGGTTTCTATATTCTCTAACATTTCCAGTGCTACATCTTGAAGTACACAGACCCCAGATTGAAATTAAATGTTGGACTATGAATATACCATATACTACACCCAACATAGCTGGTTTTAATTATGCCAAGAGGTGCTCTCTAGCCCAATATGGAAGAGATGTTGTAATGTATTGTCTTATATTGTCATGTTAAACATTTTAACTTGGAAAAATTACATAAAAATAAAAATGAAATAATTATAATTATAATTATTAATAAAATATTTTTGACTTACCCCGATGGGGTTGCGTGAACGAAGCGCATAGAGCCTAGCTCATTGTGGGCAAGGTAATGTTACATGACGTGTGCATTAAAGTGGAAAGGATGTGAAGCGAAGTGGCATTGTCAGATCAAAGCCTCAAGAAGATGAAGGCTCACTATATATCATTGAAGCTTAGAGGTTTCATTAGTTTTGGGCTTATTTGCATGGGCAATAGGGAGTTTGGTTTCACTAAGGCTGAGTGTGCACATGCTCTCCACCTGTGCATGCATGTTTGTCTGGGAAGCTTTGTATCGAAGGATGCTAGTGGTGGGTGTTCTATTTATAGTTTTGGGCTTGCTCGAGTGAATATCAAGGTGGTGTGGGATCCAAGCGAGAGGACCTGTGGGTGTAGCTAGTGTGTTCCTAGAACGTGGACTAGTGAAGATTCCATGGTGTGGTTTCAAATTGAAAATATATGCATTGGGTGAAGCCTTCACGCCCTCGTTGAAAAACCAATAAGTTGGGTATTTTCTGTCAGGTCTAATTATCTCTCTGTGTTTGTGCTTCGAAAGTGTTTATTTGTTTTGACTATGTTCTTTTCTTGGGAGGGTGAAATTTTGTGGTAAAGCTTCATTCTGGGGTTATGGAGAGGCAGAATTGGGTGCCCTTTTGTCTCGAAGGTTCCGTAGAGGACCCCTCTTCTAGTGTTGATGTTAATTTGAACCATAGCTTATGTGATGGAAGTGCCAGTGGGAATTGGACTTATAGTTTGGATTCTCTCTTTCAAGAGGGTTGGAATAGAGGGAATTTTGGGAGTGGGTTGTTTGTCTCTTTATTTTTAAATCCTCCTCCTTGGTTTTTAGAAGTCGTGGTGGCTATGTTGCACCAGCATGGGCAACCTCGGCGAGGAGTAGGGCCTTGTGCCCAACTTGGGGAGCGGGTTGGCTGGGCGGAGGTGATGAATGAGGATGTGGTGGGTGGCACAGATATGGAGGGGGAAGTAGCTCAAGCACGCACCTAATCACCAAGTCGCATGGAGTAGTCACCCATATTAAACTCTATAGTAAAAAAACTATGAAATATCTCAACCACCTTAGAGTTCATTCATCAACAGAGGTATGAAGATAAGAATGAGATTATTACATACATAAATTATATCCAATACAATTAGGGGGACATTTTGGATCACTTGGTGTTTGTGCGTTGAATTCAACATCATGCTAGTGAACGGTTGGATGAGATGGAGGCGCATCTTTCCCATAATAAATTTCATGTTCATGAAGGCCATGGCCCTCATATGGCCCTGAGTGTTGCACATGCACTAAATCCTCACCCTTGAAATATGTTGTCTGTTGGTTGCTTTTTGGTCCTACAAGTGTTTTGGGCTATCTGACTTTTTTGTCTATGGGTTTCATGTAAAAAATGACACTTTCTTCTATGTTTTTGCACTGCACTCCTGACTAACAAATCTAATAGAGTAAAATATTTTGTCTGACAAAAAAAAACATTTTTTACTTGGTCAAACTAAACAACTAACTAACTAAATAACTTTTTCCCCAACAAAAAATCGTAACTTTCATTATATAATATATTGAAAATTACATGTTGTAGATGCAAACAAAGGAGCTTATCTCAAAAAGGGTGATAATGGTTGATCAAAAAATTGTATCAAAAACAGAATATAGATGATGGAACTAGTACCAGTCCATAACCAAAAACATACAAATAGATACATAAGCTATCGACATAATAGTTACATCTGTAAAATCAAAATAAACAAAAAACGTACAGAATATGCATGTAAGGGATCATGTAGGAGCCGGATCCTGTGGTTTATTCTCGTTAAAAGGACGATGTTAATATTGATAGTACTCTCATCCTCTTTGTTCAAACAACATCCAAGAACCAAATACTTGTTGTGCTGCTTCTTTGGATAAGCCATCAGAAATTTTATTTCCTTCCCTATCAATATGACGACATACCACATATTCAAAATGGGATTTTAATGATAAAACTCCTAGCAGATTCCTGAGTGTACTAACTAACTAACTAACTAACTAACTATATATATATATATATAACCAAAAATAAAATAATAAAATTAATAATTATAAATATAATTAATAATTAAACTAGCCTAGATCCATCTTAACTCTAGATCTACCAAACATTGAGAGGTATCAAATTTCTTGAGGTGCAAACCTCTTTTAGATTGAAAAGAGATTTGATTCCTCCCGGTGCTTGGAAAATCTGCAGTTAAGATGGATCTAGGCTTGTTTATATTTTCAAGTAATAATTATTATATTTTTATTTGTTTTAATATTTTTTACATTTATTAAATTTGAAGGTGAGATAAATTAAAGTTGGATTAATTTTTTTAAATGATAATGATATTTTTATAAAAAATAAATTTATATTGTTGTGTTTAGATATGTATTCAAGGTTTTCACTCTCATAAAAAGAAGGAATATAAACTAGGAAAAGTGTCTAAAAAGTGAATTAAGGAAAATTGAAATCGCAAATATAGATAATTGTCTAAAACAAGAGCTATACATTTGTCTCATCCCTATGATGTGGCTCTTGAAGGACAACATCTATCACCATTTACATTAAAACACCTATAATGCTCTCTTTTCTTGAAATTAGAAACTCCACGAGGATGATACACAAAAGGGAAAATCTTTGTTCACCTTTATGGTGCTCCACATTTCAATGTAGCCTTTAATAATTACCACAAATATTTCACATATTTAAACTATGTAGAGAATGATATTTTTCATAGAAGAGCGCATGACCATGAAATTGTATATTTATGATTTGGATGCTTTGGACAGGTGGCATGCAGGCAATCAATAGTGCAGAGTGGGAAAACACGTGAGAAGTGACAAGTGCGGAATAAGTAGTGTGGAACAAAGGGTGTGCGAAGTAGGGAATGTGTGTGGAATAAAGGATGTTCGGAAGAGCGGTTATGTGTGGGAGAATAGGTGTGCAGAGGGAATGCATGTGTGAAGAAAGGAACACAAAATTTCTTCCACACACATGAAATTTGGCTTAGAATATATATATATATATATATATATATATATATATATATATATATATATTGTTTCAATGGTAAATTTGTAATAGAGAGATTATTTTTATTTTCTTTTAAAGGGTTCAGTCTGAGTCATTTTTCAATATATATTCACATCATCTATTAAAAAATTTAAAAGTAATGTATCACCTTGTTTTCTAGTTTGGTTGTCTACTATGAACCGTATGTATTATTGCAATGTATATAAGTTTCCTGTGTGTTTATAGATGTTCAGTTCTCTCTTCAAATTTGAAGTTTGGGATCCTTTCAAATATGAAGTTTAACACATGCAAACCTTGATTATAACTATATTTGTTTGTGAAGATATAACTGAAAAATATCTACTTGGGCTATATATATTCCATTGGTTACAATACTAGCCAAAATTACATATCGTTGTATCATGAGGGCAAAGATTTGATAATATATTGCAAATAGTGTAACATCTTACCTAAGTAATAGAAAACTAGGTGATATTTTACTTTTCCCACTGATCGACTTCACAGTCTACTTTGTCTTCATCTCTATGAATTCATAATATTTGAGGGGATGAAAATTTGCATATGCAACGACATGTAGATGACTTTGAAAACTCACAAGAAGTGAAAAAAAAAATTGAATTTCATTTTCAATGTTAATCACAAATATTATATGGTTAAACACAAACCCCCCCAAAACAAAAGAAGCATCTTTATTAACTAACATGAAGTTTGATTTTGAATGTGAATTTGAATTTGTATCCTTTTGCCACTTTAAAAATAGATGTATATCTTTAAGTATTGTGTGACATGGTGTTGTATTTTTTTACCCACACATAAGAGAATTTTGTTATGATAATATTAGTGTCACATGTCCTATCTTAATAGAAATTACTACGTAACAAATGGGATGGATTGATAAGTTTTAGTATTAGGTGTGATTTTTAAGTTGTATTTATTTTTTATTTTTTATTTTTAATCTAATTTTGTAACATGTCTATTCTCGCCACTCCTATACAATTTGAATTGTGTCTTTGAATTTTTACTTGTGCCAATGGTTACTTGAAAACCACGGGAATAATGCACCTTATAAGTCTCAATCTCATTCTTACACATATGGATGGTTTCTTTATAAATAATTATTTTTATATTATTTTAATATCAAGTACATATTTTTGATCATTTATCTATATCCTCTATAGATATGAAACTTTGTATATGTTAAAAAAAAAATTTAATCAATGAAATTGAAAAAAAAAAAATATTAATGTATAATAATATTTAATATACGATAATGAAAATTATAAATTTTTATAACAAAATAAATATATAAATATATTTTAATTTATATTTTCAAGTAATAATTATTATATTTATATTTGTTTTAATATGTTTTATATTTATTCCCCGATGGGATTGTTAATGTTAAGGAGGCAGGTGGCTTGGGGGTGGTGCCCGCCACCCCTATGACGTGATAGGCAATAAAGGAATCAAGGACATAGCTTGATTTCACATGCAACAATATGCATTGTTCATAGTTAGAAATGTTTATTTATTGCGGTGTTTTGCAGGGAGTTGTTCCCATTGTTGAGGGTTCGTTTGGAGGCAAGGGTTGGATCTCGAACTCTTGTTGCATGTTTTTCTTCTTGTTTGAGCTAGTGGAGACCCTAGTGTTGAGTTTTTGGAAATTAATTGATGTGACAAGGGGTGATGGTGGTGGATCACAAAGGTGGAAGAATCATTGGATAATTTTCCTTAGTTTTTAGTCTAGTATTCATCACTGGGAGCTTTGAAGGTTGGCTAGTGGGAATCTTTCTCAATTGACGCGCCCTTTGTGGTTTATCAAGTTATTTCTTTGTTAAATCTAGTTTTCCTGCTTGTATTTTTACCTAACAATGTCGATTCTAGTTCTGAGGTTGTTGAGTCTGTGTTGTTGAATTTGGAATATAAGTCTCAAGAGGTGTTTCAGGGTGGCAGGGGGGATTACTTATTTTCATGCGGCTCTAGTTTCTGAGTAAGAGTATTGTTTAAACTCTTGACAATTGTTCTTTGTTTGGAATGAAATTTTAGGGCATTGGGGTGTTAGTTTTGTGGAAAATATGGAACGACGTTGAGGGTGGATGTTTAGGGGTTTCTTTCACATAATTTTTTTTTGTGGCTGGTGTTTATTATTGAGTCTTTCTATGATATCAAAGATATGTTGGTTTGACCCATATATTGAGGTGGTAAAGCCATCAGTTTCTCTTGAAAGTGTCACCGTCGAGTCTACAATTGTTGTTCTTAGTAATGGTGACGATATTGTAGGGTGGCGTTCGGGTCCTATCGTTGTTGAGTCTAGTTTATTTTCTTATTAATTTGTAGGAAGGTGAATATATATAAGTTGTCCAAGGTGTGATCCTAGGACTTCATCCATGCCACCTAGGTAGAGAATGAGATGCCATCAAGGAGGAGGTAGTAGCGCTCCTTAGGTCCAGCAAGGAGTGTGCCTCTTTTCTCATGACTCAACCGCCACCTAATTTAATAGGGTCCCACCAGAGACCAGGAAGGAAATCCTAAAGCTAGAGACCCCAGCAGGTAATGAAAGACAATCCCATTCGAACTATGAGATCATGGATGACATGTCGACATGTGTTCTTGACCCTAGGCACACTAGGGGAAGGAATAAACAATATGTAAGTTTGATCGCTTTGCATTGGTAAATGAAGACCCTTTTGGGTTTGGTCTTTAAATATAAGCAAGTAGAGAGGCATAATGTCTTTTCCTCATTGGAAGACATCAAAAGGATGTTTTAGAACCAATTTTTCTATCTGGATAGGATTGATTCTCACCTAAAACATGTGGAAGGACACATCGCCTTTTGATTCTAATAATGGTGACTTTTTGAATCCTCCGGGTTCTAGTGCGAGGGTCCCTACAATGATATATTCCTCGTAATATAAGCAATGAATAAGCATGATGGCTCTCTGTGTGGCATTGTGTGCTACAATCTCCGACCTGTGCTTCTAGAATTATTCCTAATTCTGAAAGGTATGGAATTTTGGTTGTGTTTTTCTGACATGTCCTTGAGAAGGCACATGCTTACCTAGAAATATTTTGTATTTTTCTGTAGTATGGCTCGTCCGTGTATATATCTTGATGTCTAGGTTCGTAGTGAAATTTTTTTGGTTGTTCTGGATACTATTGGTACCACCCATGGTGAATTATTAGGTCAGTAGGAAAGTTATGTGATTGGGGTTTACTGCAATGTTTGTCTATTTTCATATCTCGTCATCATGGTTATTTATCGGTGTGTACTAGTGAAATGACAACTTTGAGTCTATTTGGGTATTTTATGTCTCCTATGATGTCTGGCATTGTAATGAAGTGTGCAGCTAAGATTTCACGTTGGCCTCGACACACGACAATGCAATTTTTTTTGCATTGGCGATTCTATGAGGTCTTCTGAGTCTGATTTATGTTTGTAGATGGGTAGTAAAGAGAAACACACTACTTAGGGACATGTATGGAAAAACTATGAATCTTTATTTTGTTGAGTAATACAAAAGCCTCAATTCATAAAATAAATTTTTTATATATATTTATTAATTTTGGAAGTGAGATAAATTTATGTTAGAATATTTTTTTCAAATAATAATAATATTTTGTTTCCCACATGGCGTATAATAGACAGTGACAAGGTTTTATTTTAAGGAAATTCATGGTGATTTAAGGTCATTGATTTGAAACCCCATGGGCAAAAATCCAACCATATTAAGTGTTGATGTGGCCCAGGCAAGGTGCAATCCCCGGGTGAATTTTATGACTTAGAGGCCCCTAGGTCACAATTACTCAGGCCACAAGTTAGGCGTGCTAGTCATATCATGACTCACATTAGCTAACAAACAAATAATAATAATAATAATAATAATATTTTTTTATTGAAAAAAAAAATTATATTTTTCTGTATGTATATGTATTCAAGATTTTCAGACACATAAAATGAAGAAATGGAAACTAAGAAAAGTGTCTAAAAGTGAGGCAAGGAAGTGTGGGAGAATGGGTCTGCAGAAGGAATGCTTGTGTTGGCCGAGGGACACAAACTTTCTTCTACACACATCTTCTACACAAATGAAATTTGGAACATAATCTATAGATTATTTGTTGATCAATTTGTAAGAGAGATTATTTATATTTTCTTTTAAATGGTTATATCTGAGTCATTTTGGAATACATATTCACACCACCCATAAAAATTTGAAAAGTATTGCATCACCTTGTTTTCTATTTTGGTTCTCTATTATGCACCGTAGGTATTAATGAAATATATATAAGTTATATGTGTGCTTATAGATGTTAAATTCTCTTTACAAATTTGAAGTTTGAGATATTTTCAAATATGAAGTTTAAGAAATGTAAACCCTAATTATAACTATATTTTTTTTGTGAGCATATAACTGAAAAGTATATGTATGGGCTATATATATTTGATAATGTATTGCAAACAACTTAACATCTTACCTAAGTAATTGCAAACAAGGTAATATTTTATTTTTCTAAAAAAAAAAAATGTTTACTCTGTCTTCATCAATAAGAGTTCATAAAAGTTATATGGATGAACATTTTCATATGCCACAACATATAAATGACTTTAACAAACTTAATAGTAATAAAAAGAAAGTGAATTTAATTTTCAATGTTAATACAAATATTATATGCTTAAACACAAAGCCCCTAGACAAAAAGAAAAAGAAGAATATTTATTAACTAACACTAAGATTAAATTTGAATGTATACTAAAATAAGCAAATGTGAAACAAATAGGTGTAATACGTCTTCCTAATAAAAATTAACAATAATTAAATAATAGTTGGAAAACATAAGATATATGAGGTTTGACCTGAGAATTTGAGAAAATTATAAGTTAATTGCTTACCTGCAAGAGGTTTTGTGGGAGTACTCAAAATTTCTCGTGACAACACTTTAGGAGAAACTATTAAACAACAAATATAAAATCACATTAACTTAAATTATTCTTGATGTGACATTAAAGAATGGATTAAATATACACATGGTTCTGACTTCAACTCCAATGTGTTAAAAGATTGAAACATTTAAAATCATTTTCAAGCTCCAATCGAGTAATGCATCTACCTCCTCAAGTGTTGTCATGATTAATGACCTCACCATTCTGGTTTTTAACGATTTCAAAATCTAAAATATTAAAAAGTATATTACTAAGAGCCAAACATATCTTACCTGGAACCGGGAAAAAGGAGTTTAGACAGCTACATACAACACAAATAAAGCCAACTTAAATAAAATCCCAAAAATATGAAACACGTTTCCACCTAAGCAAGTGCAACTTAAACATAAGCAATATAGGGTTTTCTCAAAAAAAATAAAAAAAAAAAAAAATAAATAAATATAGCACCTAAGCAAGTGCAACTTAAACATAACAAATCTGAGACAACCAGAATATATGCCACCCATGTGAACAATGAGAAAGCAAGGGCGAAGAGGTGTTGGAATTAATGAATTGCAAGTATATAGTGACTTTGCATTGGTACAATAAGCTCAATAAATTAATATTATTAATTCTTGCCAGTATAGAAATAAATTTTTAGTCAAACTAGTTTTATTTTTGTTTCTATCAAAAAAAAATTATATAATGTTTTGAAATGTTTTTCGGTGTATTTTCATTAATATTTTTTGAAATTTTAAAATATTTTTTTGAAATTTCAAAAAAAATAAAATAAAAAATAAAAAATAATTGATTTTAAAGGTTGATTGGACTAATTACATGTGCTTGGATGTGAAGAAAAAAATAATAAAGTTATTTTTTCCAATGTGGATTTCTACAATTATAATCCATAATAAGAAGAAGTGTTTATGGAAAAATTGTGTTAAAAATAGATGAAATTTATGTTTTGGGTAAACCCTTCACTCATTTCAAAGACATCAAAAACATAGGTGAAGGGAAAATGGAATGGTACCGAGAGAGACATTAGAAATTATTGGAAAGGTTTTTTTAATTTCAAAAAATAATATTATAGAAACTAATAAGAGCAAAGAATGTTAGAATTATTGATTAATAAATAAAGTAATATGTAAAACAATAATTATTATTAAAATATTTTTTAATGTTAAAAATGTGATAATGCAATAAATATATTTATAAGCATAATTATTTAATATTAAAATAATTGGTAATTGTGATTATTAAACTAATAATATTAAATCATTAATATAAAAATACTACCTCTTAAAGTAATAAAAAATAATATATTAATATATTAGGCTAGGACCAACAATATTTTAAATTACGATTATTTTATTTGGATTTAGTAAAAATGTTTATTGAAAATTGCATCAAGTTACAACATCTCTACCATATTTACTAGAGAGTGTCTCTTGAACCAAAAATAAAAAATTTCCATCTAACATGATTGGATTTGATGATATTAAATATATATGTGTGTGTGTGTGTGTGTGTGTTTGTGTGTGAAAAAACTAAAAATGGCTAAAGTAGATTTTCTAATTTAGTTAAAAATAAATGCAAAGATATAATGTCTTCTCAAAAATAAATACAAGTATACAATAAATGAAAAAGAAATTATGCATTATCTCTATAAGACTAAGAAAACATCAAATATTTGCTACCTTGGATAATAACTTAGATAAACGAGGAATTTTCTTCGTGCTCTGCTTTAAAGTCTAGAAATAAAATAACAAAAAACTAAACAAATTAAGAGGTCTCCTCCAACTACTTTAAAGTCTAGAAATGGAATAGCAAAATAATAACAATTTGAAATGAAAATTTAAAAATTGAAGGAAACAAGAATGAAACAAGAATTTGAAAATATAAAATTCAATATTTTAATATCAATTATTTATGTACTAGAATTAATCTATATCTTTGTAGATGTTCTAAATAAAATAATATTAAAATCACTAGAATTGAAAATTAACACACACCATATGAGAATGATAATTATAATAATATTAAAATCAATAGAATTTAAAATTAACAGAATGATAATTATAAATTTTTATAGTAAAATAAATCTATATATATTTATTTTAATTTATATTTTGAAGTAATAAATTATACATTTTTATTTGCTTTAAAAAAAAATTATATAGTTTTTAATTTTGTAGATGTTTATGTTTTGAAGTTTTTCACTCTAGAAATTAAAAAAAGGAATGAAATCTAAGAAAATTGTGTAAAAAGTAAAAATGGGAAGTGTCAAATAATTCTATAGGAAATGCATTGCAAACTTTCTTCTGCACACATGAAATTTGACTCAAAATATATATAGATTGTTTCACTGGTAAATGTGTACGAGAAAGATGACTTGTTTTTTCTTTTAAAGCGTTCATTATCTAAAAATAATAAAAAACAAATTATGCATTATCTTTGCAAAACTAAGAAAACATAAAATATTTGTTACTTCAGAAGAAAACTTAGATGAACCGGGGTCTTCCTTCGAAGTTCCAAGCAAAAGTATAGAAATAAAATAGCCAAAAACTAACAAAAAAGAAACTATAGATTCTCTCAATAAGATTAAGCAAACATAACATATTTGGTACTCTAAAAGAAAATTAAACAAAGTGAAGGACTATCTTCCAACAAGAAATTATAGGCAACATCTCTATAAAAATAACAAAATATAAAATGTTTTCTAGTTTCAAAGAAAAACTAAAGAAATCGGTGCCTTTCTTCCTAGAGGCCTTAAAGTTTAGAGATAGAATAAACGAATGAGAAATAGATAGGTGTAATGCATATTACGTATAAATATTAGAGTACAAATATAAATAATTAGATACTAGTTGGAAAGCCTAAGATATATGGGGTTGTACCAAAGAATTGGAGAAAATTATAAGTTAATTTCTTACTTGCAGGAACTTTTGTGAGAGTCCTCAAAGTTTATATCGATGCCACTGGAGAAGAAACTATTAAAGAACAAACGCAAAATCATATTAAGTAAATTATTCTTGAGGTAACATGAAAGAATGGATAAAATATGCACTAGGTTCCGAGTTCAATTCTCATATGTTATACCTCCACAAGTGTTTCCATAATCAGTGACCTCACCATTCTAGTTTTCAGTATGACATAAAAATCTAAATTCTTCAAAAAAAATTAATACTAAGAACCAAACATATCTTGCCTGGAACCGTGAAGGATATTATAGGAGCTCCGAAAGCTGCATACAACACAAGTCAGCTTAAATAGAAGTCCAAAATGATGAAACAATTTTCCACTGAAAGTTAATACTTTAGGGTTTTCTTGAGAAAATACAACATCGACACAAGTGAAACATTAAACGTAATGAACTCTGAGACATGTAGAGTATATGACACCCACCAAAAACATTGAACAGTGACAATACAAATAAAGGGCGAAGAGGAATTGGAATTAATGAATTGCAACTATATGAACTACTTGACTTTGCATTGTCAATAAAACCATAATTTTGTATGGTAAGCTTAAAAAAATTTCCACCGAAAAAAATCTGTAATTTTTATTAATGGTTAACAAAAATTACATTCTATAAACACATTATTGTGTGTATGTAGTTTAGTCAGTCCATCATATCCATAAAAAATAACTAGTTTATGTCCATGGACATCTAGAAGGTCCCCCACATCATCCATGCAAATACATATAATAATCATTCATGCGTAAACAAAACTAATACAGTTATATCCACATAGTACTGAATCTTGAACATTTGGTCATAATAAAATATAAACAAAAAGTTAAAAAAAAATTAGATTGTAAGTTGCCATAATGCAGTAAAGCATCCCCTATAGGTAAGAGAACAAGGTCTCGAGATCGACTGAAATTTGAAGTCTCAGAGATACCATTGTGAACCTTTGTAACTCACTAGAAAAAATTTCCAAAGAAAGTGCCATGTTAGATATACTATCTGTACAAAAATTCAATTCCTGGTATAAATATAAAGACGTGCATTATGAGAGAATACTTTTTAAATGCAACGAATCAATCAAACTAGGTTGTAAAAGAAAGTTCCTACATGTTTGTGTACCATTAAACCAAATTACCACTAGCTTTGAATCACTGTATATCTTCAAATGTGTTACTCCATGGTCAATGAAAAAGGCGAGAAGGTTCTGCCATGTAAGGATTTTAGTAAGATTATTAGTACCTATACCCAGTCCAGTGGATATATGAAAGGAATTGGAATCATTTTTCATACCTAAATCAGTGCATGTGTCTTCAAATAAATCCCACGGATATGAATTATCTGGAGTTACATCGTCACACACGTGATATTTACAAGAGTTTTTCTATGGGAACTGAGGATAACTAGCTCTTCAACTCCAACATGACGTGGGATGGAAATGTGGTCTTGAAAATCGCTCAATTGCGCGAGATCCAAACACCGAAAAAATTTGTTAAAGGAAGGGCATTAAACTTACGAGTAGTCTATAGTGCGACTTTTTGAAGGCTTTTACGGTAATTTTTTCCGGTTTAATTTCTCTAAATTCCGGCACGAATTTAGTGAAAATAGAAGTTTGATGGGTAACCTTGCACAATCGATGTGCCCTAGGGGTTTGCTAAGGTGTTGAATCCATATATACAGTCAAAAAACAAATTTAAATAATAGAAATCAAGATTTTACCTCAATTTTTTTCACCGGATTTCGGCACCTAAAACTCCAAAAATTCGCACTAAAGACAATTCCTTAAACTTAAGAGTAGATGGGAGGGAAAACCATTATTTCCAAGTAGAATCCATTGATGGACCCCTCCAAACACCCACTTTAGATTCAGTTGATCTAAAATGGTCACATATTGATTGAAAAAAATAGTAGTTCATAAAAAGGTGTTTGATAAATTTCCCAACATTATGATAGAGAACACACCATCGAGAACCAATGGATTTTTTTTTTTTTTGTAATATATATCAGGTAGGGATCTTTCCTTTCAAAATGCACCACATTAAGATATTTTCCTTGGGGTGAATTTAACTTTCCACAGAAATGGCAAGAACCACTTTAAATCTTAAAATAGGTGTGCAACATAGATATAAATATACCCTACTTTTGGTCAATAGACTCCACACTTAGCACCAAACCAGATAAGTTCATATTTTCTCTTTAATTTATAATGTGATCCGATTAAAGCACATTGGTGAAGGTTTTACATTACTAGATATATAGATTTGGAATATCCAGGTCAACCATAGATTTCCACCCTTGATATCATATAGTTGTAGTAGTGTGATCCATGATGTGAGCGAGTTTAGTGATCCTGTAGTCTCGAAGGAAGTATAATAATGGCAGGGGAAGAAGATGATCCTATTTTGAACCTAGCTTGGGGTTCGTTCCCAAACACACTCGATCCAACTCTTCAAACCAATCCAGAATGAATGGTTTTGAAGGTATTCAATACAACTCTCCAAATGATGGAGATATTTTGATGAGGTTTTTCCACACACTTATTCCAATCTTGGGCCTTAAGTGAGCAAATATGTTTTTCAATGACAACCTTTGTACACAAATTTTAATATGTGAGCAGACGCCAATCACATTTTGTTCCAATAGCATGAGAGAAATGGAATATGTTATTCAAACCCCAACCACCTATAGCTTTTGGTTTTACAATTTTGTCCCAACCAACCTAAGGAAGAGTAGAATCTCAATCATTCCCAGACCATAATAATTTGAAGCATATTCTCCTAACACGTTCTAAAACTCATTTTAGGATCCATGCCAATGACAACTAATATAATACAATAACCTCGAGGAAAAAATTAATGAGAACTAGACAACCTACTCTAGACAACCATCTAAGGAACCATATATTGATACACTTTTCCACCTTGGAGATCAGCCAACGCCAATCCTCCCTTTTGTATGAGTTGGGTTTCAAAAGGAAACCCGGTGCTTTATACCATCGTCTAATTGAGAAAAAATCGTTGGAAATATATCAATGATGCGTTGTACAATATCTGCACCCAAATTTGAGATGAGAATGGGGGATTTTTTATATTTAATTAACATCCTAGTGCCCTTCCCAAAAAAACTTATAATATTTTCAGTATTTCCACCACACATGGATCACCATTGAAAAATATGAGAATATCATCCACAAAAGGAGATGGGATATGACCAGAGCACGAGAGACCAAACTTCCATGGAAATACCCATTTGATTTTGCCTCTTCCAAAAGACGACTGAGTCCTTCCACAATCATAAGAAATAAAAATGGAGATAGAGGGCATCCTTGATGAAGTCCCCTCTAAGCGTGAAAAAATGAGATTTTGCGCCATTAATTAGCACAAAGAAGGAGACTATTTCAATGCAATTCATCTCGCAATTGATGAAATAAAGGTTTAAGCCCACATGAGTTAGTAATAGATGAAGGTAATCCATCTTATCTGATCATAGGCCTTTTACATCTCGAGTTTGAATATAGCCCCTTTGAAGTTGTAACAACCTTGGTTAAAAATTCGTGTAATAAAAGTTAATAAAGGAAAATTAAGAACATGGTCATGGGACACGTATTCCAAGATGAATGTTAGGAAAAACATCCTAGTGTGTGTTCATTTTGCTTATTATGGCTAAAGGAAATTAGCACATGAAATGACAAAGGATTTGAAAAGGTAAAATGGCATTATTGGCAATTTTTTTATGAAAATAAAGGAAATTAGGAGAAAAGGAAGGTGAAAGGTCACAAGTTGCATGTGATAAGGAAATTGAATGAAAAATGAAGGAAAATGAAGAAAATAGAGGCCTCATTAATAAAAAGGATTTTGAGGATCAGTTGGTAGCCTTTTGAAGGTTTTTGGGTGGAGCTCTCTCTCCATTCTCTCTCTCATACACTTAGAGTATTCATGGATCATTATAGCATTGGATTAAGAAAATAAAAGGGAGAGCATAGAAGGGAAAGGGAATTAAATATCACGTAGGGAAGTGAATAATCAAGCGGATACAACAAGATTAATTGCAGGTATCAAATTGCATGTGTGATTTCCTTGCTAGATTTGGCACGCATGGTACATTCATGTGTGTATTTGATTCTCTTGTTGTCATTAGCATGAGTTTTTCTAGGTGTAACAGTGGTTTTCAACCTTGCCTTTCCATTTTCAGATAGTCATGGTGTGATGGGGTTCTCTCATTTTGGTTGATTTGGATTGTCAGATGGTTTGAAACTAAATGGGGTGGTCTCTGAAGAAGAACACAAGGCTTAGGGAAGGAGAAGCAAAGATCGCGTAGGGAAGAGAATAATCAAGCGGATACAACGAGATTAATTGCAGGTATCAAATTGCATGTGTAATTGCCTTTCTAGATTTGGCATGCATGGTACATTCATGTGTGTATTTGATTCTCTTGTTGTCATTAGCATGGGTTTTTCTAGGTGTAACAATGGTTTTCAACCTTGCCTTGCCGTTTTCAGATAGTCATGGTGTGATGGGGTTCTCTCATTTTGGTTGATTTGGATTGTCAGATGGTTTGAAACTAAATGGGGTGGTCTCTGAAGAAGAACACAAGGCTTAGGAATCCCTAGACCGGTGAAGGCGCGGTTGTGATAAAGCCAGATTTTTTGTGCCTCAGTGGGCCTAGGAATCGTCAACCGGTGAATGGAAGGATATATAGTAAATACTAGAAGTGTATGCCCTCGATTAGGCCTAGGAATCCTCGATCGATGAATGGCGATATATACGGTAAATCCTAGAGGGTGGAGTCTCGATTAGGCATAGGAATCCTCGACTAGTGAATGGATGGATATACGGTAAATCTTAGAGACTAGGAGGCAGAAAAATTCCTCACAGTGTAGGTGGAGAGATCTAGAGGCATCCATGCTTGTGCAGTCCTAGTGATCCCCGGAACGATATATGGTGAGATTGTAGTAAAGCCTGGTATTTCATGTTTATTGTTTGGGCCTACAAATCCCTTGGTGGATTACATTAAAGTCTGAGTAAAGCTAAATTAGTTTTGTTGTGAGTCCCACATTCATGCTCGGAATATGGCATGGGGGTGATTGAATGAAATAAATATTTGGTTCAGCCCAATCTATGGTTGGGTGGTACGTGGAAGTCCCAAACCTGGTTGCATTTTGCATGTGTTAATAAGATATTTTTTCCTCTTGTGTATTGTGTGTTAATATGTGATTTTAATGACTATTCTATCATTGCTTATATGCTAGTTATAAACATGGGTTTATGACAAACTTGATGTATAGATCTCATCATGTTTTGATTAGAAAATGAATGATCAATGAATATATGACCTAATAAATGATAATGAAGCTATTGTGATAAGGCATCAATGCTTCTTTGTGAATATTAGAATAGTATGAGACCCCTATCAAGGTCACGAGTTGTAGGAAGAGGATTCATCTCCTGAGAGGTAGGAAAGGGAGTGGGTCGAGGACATGATAGGAGCAGAAAGATTGCATTGAGGGATCGATAAATAGCAGAGGGCTTGTGACAGTAAGGAAGTTAAGAAAGGATATCGAAGGAATTCAAAGAGAGGGAATTCATTAAGATTAACAACAAATTCAACATTGTATAAATTTGAAATTGCAAAGGAAGGAGAGTAAGAGGTACTTGGAATAGGAGGCTCTTGTTGGGCCGCCAAAACATCATCCACTATCATAAGATCTAGAACAGGAGTTGCAACCACAGAGACTAATTCCTTAGAGCACTCGAGCAAAACAACCAATTCTCCACTTCTAGTTGGGAGTCCCTTAGTAAGACTAACATCCTCCCAAAATAAGTTGTCTTCATCCACCTAAATCGATTGGGTCATATGTAAATTTTTAACCAGATGACCATACCAGTGGAAACACCGAAAAAAAATGGAACACCTTTGTAATCGAGTTCTTGGATATTCTCTTTTCCATCCCCTGATTCTGTTTCCTCAAGGAGACCCTCCCTTAGGTCCACTAAAACCAAACTTGTCCCATCGAAAAAATACCAAATGAGAGGTGCGATTTATCATGAATCAAATAAGTGCCAATGAAATTTCCCAAATCTTGAAACACTACTTCTGCCCAGTAGTCCAAAGGGAGGCCATGAAACTGAACCCATATAGACACAACATCAAAGCTCTCCCTCCTAGTATTAAACAAAGGGGACCATCATTTAAAAATGATAGGAGAAGAGTTGATATGCCAAAATTGTTCTGTCGTAGCTTAAGCATCCGCCAAATTTTCAAACTTTAAGTGAATCCAACCCTTGTGCAAGATTTCCACCTCTAGAGGAGGCTGGAAAAATGATGTAATGTCTTATGAAACCCACATATAAAGTGTTTGAATTGAGAAATGCCTACATTGAAATCAACCAACGAGAGAGGTCTTAGCCAAAACCTAAACCCTCTCCATTTGAATGTCATCACCAAGAACTAGAGTTGCATGAGGCTAAATCCTTGTATGAACACACTACGTCTTCTTATTGTCAAACTTGAAAAAATTGAATTTTTTTCTGGGAAGTATCACGAAACAAGGTTTCATTTGAAAACCTCAAGAGAGAGCTGAAAATTCTGTTAAGAGGGGGTTGAGAGGACAAATTTCGAGAGCGACCTAGGACAGATGGGTTAGGAGACTAAAGTTGATTGATATCCGGTATCGAAATACTGGCTCAACTGGAGAATACTAGCCGATAACCCCTATTGTAACCCAAATCAAAGCCAAAACCCTTTGAAACCCTCGAAATTGGGCCAATAAACTACTGGTTGTTTAGGAGGAGGTCTATAATGATAGAATGTTAGGATGGTCCCAAGCCCCAAGCCGACCCTATCGAGCCAAAACTCCAACCCTTGGATAACTAATGAGTATCCAAATCCATAAAAGGGACCGACACATATGAGGGTAGCTCAAGCGTCGTCGGATGTGGAGGGGATTCATGAGCCATGGAAAAAATCATAGATACTAGAGAGCAACCGAGAGTGAGGAACAACAAGGACCTAGACCAGACTGGAGAAAAATCCAAGTGTCCAAAAGAAGACACAAAAAGCTTGGATATTGCCGAAATTTCTAGCTCGTAATATATAAGTTCCACATCATCCATATAAACAAAGGGAAGGACACCAACATTCGAAAAAACCTACGACATTTGTACTCTGCATAACCTGAAAGAAAATGTCATATAAAAAACCCCAACATGAGATTCTTCAAGATATTCGAGGACATGAATGACAAGACATAAATTCAAACCTTGTATGGTAAGCTTATATTATTATATCCTTGTATTTATTTTTTGACAAGACATGATATTTTTGCATTTATTTTTGGCTAGATTAGAAAGGCTACTTGACAATTTTTATTTTTTAATTAAAAATATATATTTTTAAAACTTTTTATTATTATTATCAAATCCAATCATGCTAAGTGTCCAATTTTTATTTATTTTTATTTTTATTTCAATTTTTTTTAATAGGAATTGTCACATCCAATCATAAGTAATTAGTCTAATCAACCTTTATAACCAATCAAAAAAATATATATTTTTTTTTAATTTCAAAAAAATAAATTTACAAAAAATATCAAAAACATTTTAAAACATTAGACACTATTTTTGTTAGAAACAAAAGTCAAAGTAATTTGACTGAAAATCAATATCTGTATGCAAAATCAATATCTATACTCAATATAGTTAAAGTAAGATAATTTAATGATCGTGATACCAAATGGAATTTGCTATAGCAAATAGAGTATACTTTATTTGTTGAGATCTGCATATCATTCATGCAAAGAAAGGATTAAACAATTGAAATAATGGTTTATATATTCAATATTAGAGTATAGTAGGTATGGGTAAATGTACATGGTGGTTCAAGGCTAAATGAATGAATTACATTGAGGTTGGTTTTAAATAGTTTTATGAAGTTTAGGTGGAGGTTGTTTTCTTTTTCTTTTTCTTTTTTCTTCATAGGAAGGTTGGCATATATAAAATTTCATATAACTCAAGGTGTAATTAAATAATGGTAGGCTTGTGTATATAAGGATTTAGAATTATTTACACATTTTAGAAGGGTTAACTAGAGGGTAATCTAGTGAGTTGAAGATAATTAAGCAATAATATTTAAGTGGATTGGTAAGAATAAAAATAATTCAGATTATGAATGTCTTTTATAAATTTAGACTTCTTAACCAATTAGCAAAGTAAATATTAATGCATATGAGTAAAAAAAATGATATCTTTATCTGCAAGTTATAGGTGGTAAATCATAGTGTGTCTATAGTCATGATTGCGTAGTCTATTGCATTAGCCCAGTGGTAACTCAACAAAAAATTTAGTCTATCACTTTTATAGGAAATACAAACGTATTCTACTTATCAATTTGAAATTCAAGTTTGAAGTAATATAATGTTAAAAATTCATAAAATATGACTAGAAATATGTTATGAATAAAAACTAGAATCATACAAGTATAATCAACTAAATACACCTCCCTTTACCTCCTTGAATGAACTTGTCCTCTTGGAGAAATTGTCTGAAAATGTCAACAATAGTTACCAGAACAATAATTCATACATACCATAATGGAGTACTTTTTGTATTGTAGACTGAAAATAAGAATACTAACTATAACTACTACATGGTGCATACAAATATTTGAACTTATGAAAGTAATTGTAAGTAATTAGAACCCTATGATTCTGATGGTTGTTACAATTCATAGTTGAGTCATCTAATGTTATACTAAATGTATTTACAAAGTATCAAACTCAAAATGGAGTTAAGGCATATTCTAGATAGATGATATGAATCTAGGAATAACCAATATGTCATTAATTTTTAGATGCACCACCTCTTAATCTTCATGTAGAATATTTGATCACATTTGAGTTGATCCTTGTGCTATATTAATTTTAGTGCTTAAATAGCTTGCTCGATAACATATCTTGAATCATAATCTTTCTTCAATGAGGTTTATTAGTAATACTATATTCATAAGGTAATATATTTACATTATATTTCAAACTTATCCTATAAACAAAAATTATCATTAAAATTCAATTTTAACACACCTAATGACATTTAAGGCCAAGAATATGAAATTATGGTAGGGAAAGTTAGTATAAATGTGGTTAGGAATGGAAAAATATAGGAAGGAGGATGCAAAAATGGTATCAATTTTAGAGCCTATCAAAGCACTTCACCGAAAAACAAGATGCACCTTAAACTAAATTTGATAAGACTTTCCTCTTCATGAATATGAGCATTATTATGTCCCTATAAACCTTACCTTTGAATTCATTTTTTATTGACGTAGCCTTTTGGGTCCAAGATCTTGGATAGATTGTGTTATCTTAATACAAAGATCTATACATACCTAAGCATGAGTTCAAATGAAATTCATATAATTTCAAGTCCATGAAGAAGGGCAAGGCTCATATAGTAGGGTAACATTGACATAGATAAATGAAATTCAAACAAGCTCAAACATAGCCATGTAACGCGATGATGCTACTATTTATAATATGGAAGGTTTTTTGACCTCCCATATCTTTCCATATCACAACCTCTAAATTAGTGTAAAAATTTCATGTATGATAGGCGGTTGCTCCAACGTCTAAAATGTGGCTAGGTTGAGTGACATTTCCTCTTTCAAAATGGATTTAGTTGAGTTTTATAAACATTATGGGCTTGTTGGACTAGGAAAATACTAAGTTCTTTGTTTTCTCTACCTGCACAAGTGCCTTCATGGACTTAACTCACTATTTAATTATGTTTTCTAAATTTTGGGGTATGTGTGAGGATGTTGCACCTTTAGGACACAAGAATTCAAAATTACTCAATCTTATGTATGAAAAGTTTGTGAAACTTTAATAAGTCCATCTCAAAAAATAATCGACAAGACACGTAGCAATTTGTTTATGAAATCATATGACATGACATATGAACATCAAGGACCAAGAGGACATGTGGCACCTCGAAGATGCCACATGGTACCAATTTTCATATTACAAGAGGAGTCAAAGGATCCTTCATTTTTGAAGATATTGCAAGTATTTTGAAGATTCAAACTTAAATAAGATTAAAATGGGTCCTACTAATGTTCCAATTTTGAAGCATTGCATGGTTTTGATTTATAACATTTCTTGGTTTCACAGGTCCTCCAAGAGACCTAGCCCCATATTGTAATTATTTCGAGCCCCTATGTTTAAGGGGTTCCCTCCCTTTGTGTTCTTCATATTGCACCACATTTTTCCTCACTTGAATGTTAAATTTAATTATGTTTTATAATATTTAGGGATGGAATAGGCGAGGAACCAAATATCCATGTGTCTAAGTAAAGTTATGATTAATACTCTGGACCAAAAGGAGGATGTTACATCACCAAGGAAGGGCAATGAGTAATATTCATTGGGCCAAAGGAGGGAATCCTTAAACACTAATGGAAATTTCAAGTAGTTCCAAGACACAAAGTTGGCCCAGTAAGTGTGTACACTAGAGAAATTTGGCCACATGACACAATGACATCAAGAAGTGAAGGCTATAGGGATGGGTGGTAGATGGGGAGAATGCCACATGGATAAATTAGTAAATTTCCCTTTTCTCTTAAAAGCCCATATAGTAGTTACAAGTGGACTTAAAGAGAGGCTTAACCAAAATCATGTCCAAGAGATTCAGGATATCTTGTCCTTCATGTTTTTTTTTCCACAAATCATTCTCTTAACATAGCCCTTGATTGAATTTTCATGGATGGTATATTTTAGTCTAGATGGGTGACTACAATGAAACCCTTATGTTCTGCTAGCAGCAAAATACTTCCACTAGCCCTAGTAAAGATCCAACCACATATTATATAAATACTTTGCATGTAAGGACTGACAAGTCGATTTGTTAAACTAAACCAAGGAGTGCATAAAGGATGGAATTTCACTAATGGCACTGGTCATTCCATGTGGTACACATTTAGGGACTAGGTAAGAATGACAAGGACCAAACAAAAGTCCACGTGGTAAAGTGAGTGTTGTGGCATCATTATGAGTGATGTCTCCAAAGTCAATACAAGGAAGATTCTCTTAGGGACATAATGCTATCCATAGTTAATTATATAAAATATTTCTAATTTAGACTCGAGTGAATTCATTTATGTTTTCAGACTACACAAGTACACATGTATTAAAGGTAGTACCAGTACACATGTATTAAAGGTAGTACCAATTTTGAGTTGAGAGGTGCACATGTATTAAACGTCAAATCATGAAATGCAAAAGGGTAAGGATTTGCTCAAAGACATGGTATTTTAGTATGTTGTGTTTTACTTGTGCACCATATCATCCACCATAACATCATTAATGACAATGTAGAGGGATCATGTGCAATCAATTCTCATCATATCAACATGAAGACCTTTGAAAAATATGAGTTAGCAAGACACATGGAGGATTTGAGAGTGCCATGCGGATCCTACATATATTGTGTTCTTAAATGCCTTCCTTTCAAAACATTTATACGTATTGAGGATTAGGCATGAAAGGTTAATGAAGTGTAATTTATAGGAATTTCAAATCCATAACTTTTGAGTAGATATTGAAAATAATGTTCTTTCCCTACATAAGTTATCTCATCAACCTAACGCAAAATAATTGTCCTTTGTAATATTTCACGTCCAAACTCTAGAAATATTTAGCATCTCATGTTTTTTGGACTCGCATGATCTATTTTTTACCATGAGCTTGGAATTAACCCTATTTTATATCCCTTCCCAACTCCCAAATTGAAAGGAGCTAAGAGATAACATTTTTTGATGTTTAACTTATCCTATAGATACAACCTATTACTTAAATAAAATATAATAAACCTTAGGGTCTATGAAAATGGGTGCATTCAAAGCTTCACACATCAGGATTGTATAAATTTCTCTATGGACTTGACCATCAAATCATTTCAAATTTATAATTTTGTTAGCTTTATGACCCTATAGTGATTAGGATTTGTATTATTTTTGAGATAAAAATATCTCACCGTAGATTTTACCCTCAATTAAAATATATTTTATATCACTTTAGATCTGATAACAAAAGGAAGCGTCTACATGGCAAGGATAACAATATTTATGATGGAGGACCTCATGGTGGGTTGAGATACCATCACATCACCATCATGAGGTTGGAATTAATAGTGTGGAAATACAAGAACCAATCATATCCTATTACATTGCAGTTATATATTAGTATAATTGTTGGGCTTCCAAAATGTCATCCTCTTTCACCCTCATTTCTATCATTTTACCATATTTCGTAGCTCTTTACCATATGCAACTCCATAACCCTACATTAATATCATTTGCATGATCATATGGGTTTATCATTATTATTTTACAAGTAAATTATTTTAAGTATTTAAAGATAATTTATGATTAAATATTAGGAAATTAACATGTTTTCATATATATCTAAAAGTGGGATGAGTTTTATGATGTTGTAGGCCTATTTGAAGATTCTATAAGAGTCTTATTTGGCCATTCAACCAAAAATTCGAATTTCAATTTCATCTCATGAAGATTTGTGGAATATTTGTAGAAGATTTGGATCATTGACTAAGCACATTTAAAGGATAAGAATCATGGATGTTTTGATATGTGTATCCTAAAGATGTGTGATAGGATTTCTATCTCATATTTTTAGGTAATTGGTTGTAACCACAAGAGATAATTGTGGATATAGGAGATATTTATGGATCTACATATATTGATTAGTTATCTTAAGTTTTTGTATAAATAGCAGTGCATCCTTCATTCAAATGTGTTCCATCCAAGATATGAGATATTATAGAATAGATAATAATGGAGAACAAATGATTAATGTAATCTATAAAGTGAGGATAGAGAGGAAGAGTTTAATTATTGTAATATCTTTGGAACTTTCTCCAACTTCATTTTATGGAATATGATGGGCCTCTAAATTAGACATAAAATAAGGCCCAAATAACCTTTCTTAAGGCCATCTACCTTCCTTATGTACATGAAAAGATGTATTAAAATCTCTCCTTCTGCACTTAATAATGTTTTCTTATGCTTCAATATTTTCTTAGGAAGGTTTAAAGTTAATTGCATATTTGTGCCTAATATTGGTTATTTTTGTAGAATATTGTGAGAATATTTGGCAGATTATGCAGATTTGGAGAAGCAGACGATTTAGGGAATTGCTCCTTGCCACTAGAAGATAAATATTGAAGAATAAATGAGCACAATGTCATGAGATTAGGGAGAAATCTTGGAGAAATTCAAGGGGGTTGTCAACCCTCCTTAACTCCAAAGGCAGCTGAAGGATCCTCATGAGATCCCCTCCAGTAATTCGAATTCCAGAGGCAACCAAGCAACTGAAGACGAAGTGCACTCAATCTATGGTTTACTTGGATTCAAATGGACTCATTACCTATTTTCTAGGGAGTTTTTGGTAGCTGCCCTTTAGGATAAATAGAGCTAATCAATAGCTAATGAGCGTCGATTTTTCAATGCCATTCTAGTCGACTTCCATTCCATCCCACTTCCACTCCATTCCATTGGATTTGAATTTCTGCTATAAAGCCATTAGGCTCTGTTAAAACTTTTAAGGATGTAACAGACTATTCTTTTTTATGAAATGAGTAGAGAGATTCCATTTTATTGATCTAGTTCCAGAGAGTTGGGCTCATGGGTTAGGGCCCAACCCATGTGCCATAGCTTCTTTGCTGTTTTAATTCTTTTTTTCCTGTCATTTAGCTAGTTTTTCTTCTGCCATTTAGTTAGATCTGATTCTAATAGTTTCATTGTTGCTTTATCTTGGCTTTCAGTTTGTTGTTATAGTTTTTCATCTGCTTATGCATAGTGAAATAGAGGAAAAACTTCAAAATTGTGGTCAAGTCTCCCCCCTCTCATCTCTGTTAATAGAGTTTGAGTAGGGGCAGACCTTCCCATAGGAAAAAAATTCTTTCTATTCGATTTCGGGGAAGAATTTGTATTACCAAGTCCATTTCCTTTCCTTCACTATTTCATCCCGCATTTCTGCCTGTTTCCCGTACATGAATCTGCATGTGTGCTTCACTTTTGAGCACTACTCCTACGCTTCTGTTTCCCTCCTTTACTTCTCACCTTAACGTTGCACTTAACTTTTCTTTTTCGAACACCCTTAAGCCCTTCAGCCTTATTTCTATGTTTTCTTCGTTCATGGTCGCCTTATACTTTCTGTGCAAAAACACATGAAAACACTATTCAAAACCACCGAAAAAACCCAACCACTGCCTTTGCTCCTCGAGTCTCCCGCCACCGTACATCGCAATCACACTTCGCAGCTCTTACCTTTTTCCTTGAAGACTTACTGCTCTCCTTCGTCGATTTCCTTTGATCTATCAATCATAGCTGCCACACCCTTTTTAATGCAGAACACTTGAAAAACCATCAAAACCTAACCTCTTCCTTTCCTCCTCGGTTCTCCCGCCATCGTACATCGCAATCGCACTTCACACCTTTCCCATTTTTTTTGTTTCGAGAATTACCACAAATCGCATTGCATTTCCTTTTTCGCTCGACCGCAATCACATCTCCGTACACCACAATCGCACTTCGCAGAATTTTCCCTTCCCTTTCAACACCTATCACTCATCTTTACCAATTGTGATATTGTGATATCGCATATCGCAATCGCAACATTTTCCCTTTCCCTTAAGACTTAACGCTCCAACTCCGCGATATTGTGATTGCAATATCGACCCCACCTCCATTCGCCACATCACAAATCACTTGTCGAACCTTTTCCCTTTTTCATTAACACTTACTGCTTTCTTCTACCGATTGCGATAAAGTTATCACACTTTGCCGCTCTCCCCCATCGCACTCCGCAAGACTTATCCTTTTTCTTTTAATACTTACCGCTCTTTCCGCCGATTGTGATATCGCATTTCACATGTTGCTGCTTCTACCCTGTCGCACTTTGCTCCCACTCCCGAATAACATTTTCGATATCCCTTTCATCTTGCGATTTCGATATCGCATATTGCAACGTTTTCATCCATCGCATCTCCGCCACCACACTTTTCAATTTATTCCGTTCCAAAGAATTTTTGCACTATAATAAAGCTCTAATAAGGTTTTAACCCCACTCTTTCCACTTCTAAGCCTTTTTTCATGTGTTAAGCCCTCCATTAACCTCTTTAGCCCTTTTCTTCCCTCCAAGCTGCAAATCAACACCTTTTAAAGTTTAGTTATATCATGAATAGTTGCATGGTTAGAAGCATGGTAGCATGGTAGATAGAGCATAGGATAAGTTAAGTGTGGTTTAGAACTATTTTCATTCCTGTCATTCCTTTCCAGCAATATGGTTTAGTTTCTTTTCAACCATTCCCTTTTCTGCAACTTAAATTAGTTTCATTCCTGTCATTTCATTTCTGCAATGTAATTTAGTTTCCTTCTATCATTTCCTTTCTGTAATTTAGTTTAGTTTCATTAAAGTGTGATAGACTTCACTGAGAACCCTTATAAATAGCACCCTTTCATAAATCAGAAGAGGATGACATGAACAGAATGCATCTGTTGTGTATATAGCACTGTCACCTCAAAGTTTGTACAAACCCCGGGTTGATAAAGTAAAGCAGGGCAGCCCCTGGGAGTTGCAACACTCTTGGTGTAATACCAGGGCTCACCAGAATACATGTTGCTTCTTTGATAATCGTTAGGTATGCTTGCTGAGGAGTGGAGGGCCCCCATCAACTGCAGCTTGCGCACCTCTTTCTTTTGTTATAAATATTTATGTTATTTCATTTATGCAAGTTTAGTTTATTTTATTTTATGTCATTTCAATTATATGTTTCTATGTTTATTTCATTAATGTTGTTTTGTTAATATTGATTTCATTTCCTTATGTTTGAATTGGATTTGCACACTAGTAATCTCATAGACTATTAGATTAAATTACTTTTTCATTTCATAGCTTGGTTTTCATAGAGCTAGTCTTTGAGAGTGAAAGTGATTGAGAAAAAACATGCTTGAGAAAGAACATGTGCACTTTATTTTCATTTTCTTTCATTATTTTATTTGTAATTATTTTCGAGTTTATTGCATTAGATTAATCTATTCTGAGAAATAATCACCTAACACATATAGTACATGTATACCTCATTAGTTCACGAACCCCGAGTTGAAAATTTGATGACAGGGATTTAACTCACAATTAAATCACCCAACAATAACTTAATTTCCCATGATAGGATATTTCTCCAAGTTCTAATGGGTGGCACTAGTACCCATGGCCAATCCACATAAGGTCCTCCATTTAAATAAAATTGTTTGAGTACTTGAACCTTAGATTTTAAATAGGTTCAGCTAGGTTTCATAAATATTTTAGGCCCATGGTTCTTAGCAAATTATATCTTCTTATGTTTTATACCCGTGCAAAGCTCCTTGTTACTACCCAAATTGTATGCACATGCTAAAAATCCCCAATTAACCTTGGAAAATAGGATAGGATATTTTTAGGAAGGTCACCCACTGTCACATCAGTAACATGTCCTCTCACTTTAGTTTGGCCCTCCTTTGACTCAAAGGAGGATTCCGTACTAGGACCATTAAGGCTTAGTCAAATGAGCAGAAGGTGATGGAAATAATAACCTAAATAAAATAATTTTTGGATATTTTTTTAGGGTTTTTGGAAATAATTAATGCAGTGTTATGGATATCAATGCAAATATCCTAATGGGGCATTGAGTCAAGAGGAATCAAGTGGAAAGATGAGATCAAGAAGATAACCCTCTTAGGATAATTATTTGGTGTTTATGAATCAGGGAAAGAGGTTAGAACCTTATTTGAATTGGATCATTATATTTTTTTTCATCCATCTCAATGCATTCAGAATGGAAAAATTGGAGGAACTAGTTCACAAAATCGTTTTTACTGGTAGGACCCAGTTTGGAAAAACGGGGTCTGAAACCTTATGGGACTATTTTGAGGCATCAAATGAAGTTTTGGCGGGTAAATATTTGTTACTTTGGTGTGACACGATTTTACATTTTTCTACACACAAATATATTTCCAACGACACAAGAAATGCGTCAATCAGAGTATGTAAGTGAAATTTATGCCACTCATAAGTTGACCTTCCTATTTTCACAACCATATTTTAGGAGGATGCCATTTAAACCCACATTATTCATGGAAAAGGTTCTAGCCATGTTTTTATGATGTAAAATACTCTAGAAGAGTCTATATTGTAACTCTAGTTAATAATTGAAGTAGTCAAACCTAACCACTAGTAGGCTATTGTGCTATGTTATAATCAGGCCACTAGGAGGAAAATCCATTCAATTCTTTCGAATACATTTGTTCCATAGCTAAGAAAAAATCGCCAAGAGGTATAGGAGGTAGAGCACACAGAGAGGATATGTTCACTGTAGCAACCCACCAGCCATAGGCCTTACTTCTTTGTACTCACAACCATATTTCCAAAGAGAGAAAGAGAGTGGAGCAGCCTCACCTTCAAGATGGGTTTTTCTCCTGAAATGTTTTCTCAGAGAAAATACTGTGTCTAATGTGTGTGTGATATTTTATTTTTCCATTCTATATTTTCTACATAACTTTTATTTGCATGCATGCATTATTTACAGTTAAATCTACAGATCTAGAAATCTAAGAAAAATGTAATAGTGTAGAATTTCACATTTTAAATATAATATTGTTAGATCTATTGTGATGAAATTTCCAGTGAAATATCCACAACATTTTATAGATAAGAACCATTTAACTTAAATTAACCCCTTGTATAATCAAGGAAAATCATGAAATCATGGCTCCACTATAATGGATACCTCCAAGGGGATAACCTTCAACTACAAGACCAACTCGAGCATGATAAAGAACCAAAACCCTTACTAAGGAACTTAGAGTTTTTCGTAGCAAATATGATTAAAAATTATGCTAAACAAAAAAATTATAGCATGTGAGAGGAACCTCTAGAAGTACTCATTCCAAGTGATAAAGTTGTCCTTCAATGGATCAATATCGATATCCTTGTGGTAGTATTGAGTAATCACAATGATGCCCTTAATGATGTAGAAGAAATAGCCAATAGAGATTATATTTTAAGTCAAAAACATTCACCGTGTAGATAATCCCTTAACACAAAAAATGCTCCAATAAAAGTATTTCCATTAAGCTCCAAGGAGAGGATTTCTCTCACAATCTAACCATGAGTACAAATGAGGAAGCTTTCCTCTATTTAAATGGTGAGATCTGATTTCCTTTATAATAAATTTTCATTATTATATTTAATTCATTATATATATCTTAAAAAAACTAAATCTAAGTAACTCCTAAAACCAAGTAAACCAACACACCATTAAAATAAAATGGGAAACCCAGTTGTACAATAGAATATAAGTAAAATGATCAAAGAGAGGGGTTTATATACCTAGGAATAGACAAAGGTGGCCCATGGTGCCATGTCAAGCCTTTGAAGGCCCTAGTCTTGTTTAAGATGGTCAACATCCTCCATAGAAGATGGCTCAAAGAGTGGTCCAATTATTAAATATGTGGTGAAGTGGCCTCCCAAGTTAACAAGGTTCTGACATACTTCCTTATCTTGTGCAAAAAGCTCCATAAAATTTCATAAAGAAACTTAAAGAGGGTGGCACTATTGTAATATCTCCATCTAATATGAAAAATAATGGTCTAAAGCCTCTAAATGATGATCTAAAATAGGGGTCATGGTTATGCCTTTGGTCAAGGTACTTCAACGAACCATGTAAGTAATTTTTTCAATCAAATATTGGACCAAAAAACCCCTATCTAGTAGAATGACGTCTAATATAGGGGGAAGACTCCTTCAAAAAAACTCAACAAATGCCTCAAACAATTCTCTAATAAGTCCACATAATACTTCAAAATAAATCCCATGGTCACACCTTGGGTCAAGGCACTCCATAAAACATGAAAGATACCTATACAAGCCAAAATTTGGGCCATTAAAACCCCCATATATTCAAGTGTCATAAAAAATAATGAGATTGATCCTCATTCCAACTCACCATCCTTAAGATGTTTCATTCAATACATACCCACATCATCCCGGACATATCAAGAAAGTGATACATCATCTAGTCATTGAATTCATCCTCTCCACATCATCAAATTACCGTGTTTGTATCATAAGTGTAAATCGGCCCTCAAATAAAGTGAAAATCAGCTACAAATGAATTGATGAAGAGAGAATTGCATTCCCTTCCAGTAGCATGCTAAGGAGATGTTTAAGTGTCAAAGATAGACCCAAAATTTCCCTTGGAAGTGTGACCAATGCCTTGATATATACGAATTTCCTCAAACAACATGAAATACCTAGGGAAATGTGAAACCAACCAAAAATAAAAATGTAACCAACACATCAAGAGGGGCTAATTGATGTCAGCAATCTCCCATGCTCATCAAAATAAAAGTGAAGTGAAATTATTTTATTTTAGGTACCTTTGATAAAATGATGGGTAACACTCCCCATAGACCCAATCAACTATTTAATTATATCTTATAATATTACATGTTCAAGACCTCGAATGCATTCATAGCCTTGTTTCAAGTATGAACTCTTAGGTAAATTTAGAAGGTTAATTCAAAGAATGCATGTTGCTTGATATTTTTTATAACACACATGATAATGCCATGTGGTAATTTATTGGTGTGTGAATTCATTCATAATGATGTCATTAATGATAACAGGGAGGGTCCTAATTAGTCAAATCTTTCCACATCACTATGATGATTCCAACAAACGTTGAGTTATTAGGACACATGGATATCTCTAAAAGTGTTATGTGGAAATAACATATATTGGGTACTTAAGCATATAAAATATGCTTATATTTCAAAATTTCACTAGGTACAAAGGTTAGACTTGATTTCAATAAAATATAGTGTATAAGATTTTTGGGTCCATGAGCAAAGGTAATATTTCAACCTTTATGTCCTGGAACTCATAAAAGTTATTTCATATACCCCACTTTGAAATTAATTATCCTTTATAGTCTTTTTGGTTCCAGAGACTTGGACAAAATTTGATCTTCATGTTCCTTAAATTACATATATTACTCTATGACTCTAATATGGAATGTCATCCTAAATTATTGTAAGAGAAAGGGTCCCAAGAAATTCGGGCACCCCTATGCATCTCTACTTGTTTAATTTCTCATATGGACCCAACCAATTACTAGACACTACAAGGAAAAGACCCTCTAGCAGAGGTTATAAAGGAGGTTTTTAGTGTTATAAAATTGGCCAAAATTGTCAAAAAAAACATTTGCTACAACATCCATTTATGGTTACGGAGGTTTTAGCAGATCTTTTAACGGAAATTCAACACAACTAAAAAAATTGGGCGGCTGGAGGTTATTACGAGTGTTTTTTTCATTGGTGCGCTACTAAGGTTTCAACGCACCGATGTGTGTCATCTAGACGGTGGCCTCGGGGCGATCAAAGGTTCCTGCACTAGGTTGTCAAGGTATAAAACTACACCAGGCGTAGTGTTCGTGATACAACGCACGGGGCCATACCAATTGGTCTTGGGATTTGTGCGCTGCCATGGGTCGTCTCAACGCACCGATACGTATACTTATAGAAACACACCGATGTGCAGTATCAGAAAAACGCACCGATATTTATAATTGGTATTGGTATTTGTGGCCATACGTCGTACAAATGCACCGATGCATAGTCTCACATAAAAGCACCAATGTGCAGTATCGCACAAATGCACCGAGATTTTTAATTGGTATTGGTATTTGTGGCCATACGTCGTACAAATGCACCGGTGCATAGTCTCACATAAAAGCACCAATGCGCAGTATCGCACAAATGCACCGGGATTTTTAATTGGTTTTGGTATTTGTGTGGTGCCCATAGGTCGTAGAAATGCACCGATGCACTACAGCATACAAACGCACTGGTGTACAGTAACTGACATGCACCGATGTTCATTTTGTATTTTTTAGAAACATCGACCTATGACAGTGCAATTATTGTGATTTTTCTAAATTCATTATTCATCAAATGTTGACACATATTATAACAATATTCATATTAATTAAATTTTTATTAAAGAATTTGGATGTGATGTTTGGATTAATTTGTTATATCATATCATAATTATTGTGATTTTTTAAAATTCATTATTCATCAAAAGTCGACACATATATATCTTATAACAATATTCATATGAATTAATTTTTTATTAGTTCATTTGAGAACAACAATGGAGAACGCAATATAATAAATTAAAACATATTTTATTATTCATATATGTGTGTGTGTGTGTGTGTGTGAATAAGACAGTCTTTGTCATACAAAATGGGACCGTTATTGGTATCCCTTTGTCTTTCATTTGAGACACTATGTCCATTACATTAAACAAAATGTCTGATTTCACAGACAAATATTTCAAAAAATACAACGCCTTGCTTTGATATCCAAACATAGTGATCATCATTCTTCGCTTGAACTGTTGTCACTGCTAGAGCTACTTCCATGACTTGGGTTATTTTCAGGAATGTTTTGTTCACGGTGTTGATTGTTTTTTTCTTCTTCACCTTCCATCTACAAACATAAAAATAAACTGAAATGAGTGTATATACATTGGTGAGAATAATGAAAATTTCAATATTAAATAATATACATCAATGTAAATCGAAAATAAAAATGACGTACCATAGAAAAAATTGACTCATAAACTATACACATTCTCTCAAAACCATGTACCATGCCATCTTTCAAAATTTCATCTGTTGGTGCAGTTCCATACTTTGTTTCCTGCAAGTTCTATACCCCATAACAAATCATATATTTAATATAAAAGATTTTTTTTTTCTATTAATTATAGATGGAGCTAAGTAAAACAAGATCAATAGATGTTTACAAATTCCACAATTAATTTATGATATGCCAACATATACTCACAACCCATATTTAACCCAATTTCAATCAATTCGTCTGATGGTTGTTCTTTGTATGTTAGCACTTGTTTGAAGACATTCAATGATGTTTTTTGTAAAACAACTTAAAAAACACAAAAATGAAATCTAGTTAAGTTGTTATAAGGAAGTAAATACTATCGTTAAGAACTAGATATTTCAATATCTTCTTCTTCCTTGTCAGTTCCGTTTATGTGTTGAAATGGGCCCCATTTTCTTTCTTTTCACAAGAAAAATTTAAAAATTGTATTTAATGCTAAATTGATGATGATAATTTACGATCAAAAAAATCAATGATTACATATTACATTTCTAAAGCACATTGTTGTTGAGATGGCTCCTGTGATGCAATTCTGTCCCATTTTCTAATTATCTTCTTTTACACCTTTTTATATCTTTACCGGAATATATTTCTTATATCACTAAATACATCTTAAATTAAGAATCTTCCTGAAAAATGTAACATGACAATAAAATATTTAATTTTTATATTGATATATGAAAATTAAGTATAACAAAAATGATATTTATAAATAATTATAGACAAACATCTAAAGGAATATTACTTTTTCATTCCTTTTTTTTTGTTGTTGTACGTTTTTGCTATTAAAAGTCTGACATGTGTCATTGACAAATTCTCTGGAAACTCTTCCTTAAGTTTACATAAAATTTGTCTTTGAAACTAGATTGTTTTTGTATTGGGTGGAAGAACGTCAAGTATACTTGTTCCACTAGGATCCTCCCAACTTTTAAAAGTTTTTCCCTATTTCCCTTAACCTCCTACACTTACCCGCATGAGCTAAGGATAATTCATTTTCATTGCATGTTCTATTTTTTTCTTTCTAGAACAAAGTCTTTTCTCTGAAAGGTCACCGTATAACATTAACATATGTAATTAATAAGATCACATTACTGCTATCTAATACTCAAGGATATTAAGAACAAAAAATTAAAAAAAGAAACTCATATTGGATTGATAATATTTTTTCATTCACTTGATTCATCCTTTTGCAATTTTTCCATCAAGATTTTAAGCTCTTCTGGTCCTAGATCAGAAATAATCTTATCGAGCTTCGTCATTTTGTGGCTCTACATGATACACAGTAAACAATACATATTAGTTAAACTTGCATATAGTTCAAAAAGAATATTTTTTGTAAAGAATTTACAAAGAACTTGCATTTTTTGCTTTTCATGATGTGTTATCATTATTTTTGTTAATTGATCTCTTGTCAGTCATTTCTTTATCAATCTAAAAACTGTATCATATCATTCATTAATATATTTATAAATAAATTGTCAAATTTTTAGGTAAAAATAAATCTCAAGAAACCGGTGCGCCTTTCATGATGTACGCACTGACGTCGATGCGTGGGGGTATTATAAATGCACCGCACAAACAGTATAATAGACCGTACGGTGTTATCCTCGTAACATAGAGCATCAATGCCCTATTTTATATATGGTGCACTTATTTAAAAAAATTGTTTTTAAAATTTTCATTACACAGTACTTGCGCAGCGCACCGGTGCGCTTGGTTACAGAGGGCGCACCGATAAAAAAAATCCATTTTTTTCAAAAATTCATGCAAGGGACGACATGGAATGGGCTTCGAATATGAAAGTCGTCCTGTGGGTTGGATGTCAATCTAAAATGAAAAGCCATTATTCTGAAATCACAAAAACAGGGAGAAGAAAGGGCAGAAACAAAAAAAATAAAGGGTTTAGGGTAAAAATGGATAAAACTACATAAAAAGTAAAAATAAAATAAAATTTAATCACGAGATCGTTTGAAATTCTATGCTACAAGGTTTGAATCACCAAAGGTTTGGATTCTTATTGCCTAAAAACTTCTATTCGAACGTATTTCGCTGCTCCATAGTGCTCTCTTGCTCCAGGTATGTCTCCTGCAAATTTATGGCTGAAAATTTTAGCAAAAATAGTGAAATAATGAAAAGTGTTTAGTATTTAAAGAATTTTTTTATGAAATTAGATTTTCAAAAATATTTTTCCAACCATTTTTCAATTTTCCGCCTTTTTTTTCATTTAAATAAAATAGAGTTGTGTTTTTATTTATTTGCATTTATTCGTCACCAGTGCATCACTTAATAGCACCCCACCGGTGCATCCATTAGTAACACGACACCGATGCTTAGTAACTAAAACGCACCGGTGCGTAGTAACTAGAACACACCGGTGCGGTTATCTGTATGTTAGCACTGATTTGTAGTTGAGGCACCGAAATTACTTTCACGTGTGTACACCAAAATTAGACATGTTGGAAAGGTACATTTTGCTGTGAAAATCTTTGGGCTGTTTCTTTTCAAAACTACACCTCTTCTTCTTTCAGAAAATGAAACTTGAACATTTCCATAACCTGCAACAAGAAAAGGTGCCCCATGATCTACTTGCTGACCCATGATCTGCTTACTCATTTGTAAGTTCCTCCTCCATCTTGGCATCCAATTTCCTCTTTTCTCCTTTTACCTTTATATCTTGATCTTAACAAAATTTATTCAATATCTGTTTTACGAGAAACTGACCTTGAATGTTCTGGGAGTAATGACAACGAGTCCTTCATTCTGCATTTGTTAGCAGAAGAAGACTGATTTTCGACTAGACGATGCAATTATTCCATGTGGAGGCAATGGTTTCCCGTAGAAAATGAATATAGGGTTGAGCAAAGGAAATACATTGCAAAATGGGCTATTACATTAGCTTTTCCAATCGGAAACCAATGTACAGGTGGAAATATGGTAGCTGCAAGTATCTATGCTTTTCTTCCCACAGAAATGGTCACTCGATTTCCATTTATAATACAAGCAGACTTTTTATTGGTTTCATCTAGAGAGAGCATCATTTTCAATAACAAATGGAACCAGGGAATCCTTAAGTGGATCTTTTTCGCATTTTGTTCGGCATTTCATTCTTTGATAAGTGCTAATTCACATATACTTTCAAAATTTTGGATTTTTGGGTACCTTCCATGTGATATTCCTCGTTATCCATAGGACCAAAGCTCAAACAAGTTAGAGATGCCATTCAGGTTCAATTGAAAGATGAAGATGTGATTTTATGTTACGTCAGCTTTGCCGGTAAAAGTTTATGTAAGCCAATCGAAGCTCGGACAATACTCCGACCAGCTGATTTTAAATGCATTCTGGAGAATCTTTCCCTTCATGGGACCTACCGTCTCGATCAAAAACGTCAATTGATCTTTCTCTGTTGTCCTTAAGGGAATGAGAATCCTTCCCTTCATGGTGCCTCTTGGCTTTATTGACTGCCTCGATTGATCTTTCTCTACTGTCCAATCTTTCCTTGCCATCCTTGTAAGAATGAGAATCATTACATTTATGTGATCTCTTATCCCATTCAAGAGACTCAATTGATCTCTCTCATGTGCGTCTCAGATTTTTCATAAAAATTTTCTCCTTTTGAACTATGTCGAGCTCTATAGCCGTCTACATCCCTGTAAGCGTCTTTGTCCGTCTTTCTGTTTGAATCACTCATTTTCTCTGCTATAAACTTCTCAGCCAAAATTTGAACTCTCGTCTCTTCAAACCGTCATCTCCTCAGAAAAATTCTTGCCCGCGATTCGAACCCTCCGATGCTCCAATACTGCACTTTACAGAATAAATTTGTCTTCTTAGAAAATATATTTCAATAAAAAGATGCTTCGCGCAAGGTTTTATTTAACCCTATTTTAGTGCGCGGGGTTTTATAGGCGCACTGGTGCGGTTCATAAGATCGCGGTTTATGCTTTGGCACGGTGTTTTATGGCGCACCAGTGCAGAAGAGTTGTGAGACACTGGTGCATCTTAGTACTAAGACGCACCGGTGTGGGTTAAGATTATAAGCGCACCGGATGAAAAACTAGGAATCTCGGCTAGAAATAGTGTATTGTATAAAGTTCTTTTTTTTGGTATGTAAGATCATAATAAAATAATGATAATTCTAAAGTACATGAATTTATTTGCATTATTTTCTAAACTTTATTATGTTACAAAAATTCATATTATTCAAGATTTATTATTTTACAATTATTTACAAATTTACAAATCTAAAATTTTTTAATAAAATCATTTCACATTAATATAATTGAAATTTTCACATTAATACAATTAAAATTTTACAAATATTTTAAATACAATTACCATTAAAATTACAATTACAATTACAATGACAATTTCACATACAATTACGATTAGAATTACAATTACAATTTTACAATTTTACATACAATTATGATTACAATTAAAATTTTACAAATATTTTACATACAATTAGAATTAGAATTACATTTACATTTACAATTACAATTACAATTTTACAAATATTTTACATACAATTACAATTCGACCGCGCCTAGCAAAAGGAGGTATCAGCATACTAGCAACAACAAGTCTCTCTGCACTGGCCTCCTGATGATCCTATGTATCTGGCATGCCCTGCTCGTCATCAGGATCCACACCTGGATCATGTGGTGGTGAGGGCAAGTCCTCGCCATCAAAAGACCCAATGTTTGCAAAATATATAAAAGTACACAACAATAATTAGACAATTTCATTACACAGTTTAATAAAAACAAGTTAAAGAACATGTTAGAATAAATTTAAATAAAACAGTAATATTACCTCTATTATCTGGCGGCTCATCATCTGTGAAGAGGATGTTGGGACACCCTCGCCAATCCAATCCAACATAAGGACAAGGGAGCATAATAAAGGGATGCAGCTTGTCAATACTAGCTAGCAACTCCAGTGCATCATGCGATATCCTCGCTGGAAACACAGTCTCTCCCCTCTTGGGCATCATCTACCCCCACATGTGCATTTGTGCCTCGAACATCGGCCTACGAGGCTGCCGAAAAAAAGTAGGCCTCATCTCTGGAAACCTCAAAAAAAATAAACAAAAAATCTCTAAAGAAAAAGGGAAGTTGACCCTCCCATGTGTATGAGCACGACATCTATCTAAGGCTGTAAAAAACTGCCACAAAAAAATGGCAGACCACCTAAGAAGTCGTGGCTCTTGTACTAAAGAATCAACACAATATAGAAGCGAGCAACTAATGCGTTGCCCGTCATTGGTGTTGTGTAAAATGGTCGAAATGAGAAGTGAGAGGCACTGCACCTCCTCACTACCAAATGCACCAATATGTAACTAACCTCCAGCGACCTGAAAATCTGAACGAGACAGTACATTTTCTCCAATGTATCTATGAGAGTACACTAACTGAATCCTTGCTACACAGCCAGCTGGAACCTCTGGGAATGAGGGAAAATCCACCCCTCTCCTCGATAGCCCTGTAATGAAATATATATCCTCCTCAGTGGGCATGTACCACTGGTTAGGACCAACTTGTAAAGCCTGTCGGTGGGCATTCCACTTGCGGATAAGGTGTCTCAAAAGCACACCATAGCCCTTTAGGGAAGTAGCCTCCTCATAGAACTTGAGGAGGGCTACTAGCCTTAGGAGCCCCTGGGTAGCTGTTGTAATAGGGTGAGAGTATGCATCTCTCTCCCTCTCTCGTGCCTCCCACAGGCGAACCATGTCATATTGCTCCGCCTGTTGTTGTTGTTGTTGTTCCCCCTCTTCTCTCTGAATGATTAACATATTAAATAATTTTTTTTTATTAAATGAGCCATGTATTTAGGAATATACATATATAATTTTTTTTATTTTTTTTAAATCAAAATATTATGTGCGCCACAAAAAACAGTCATGCACCGATTCCGGTGCGTCTTTCGTTTATCGCGCACCAGGGGCGATGCCGCAGATGACATTCAATGCACCGTAAGCAGTGCACCTGAAAATTTTTAGAGCATCGTTAACTATGTACGGTGTCAGGAGTGCGGTGTGCTGACTAAACTCTATGCCCCAACACATATAGTTGTGTCAGCACACTAACCTCCTGGCTAATTACATAGTCAACGGTGCGGTCTTTTATGAGGCCACACCGTTGACCCTATCGGAATGCCGAATGCGGTGCGTTGACAAACACTAGGGCAGATATTTTCGTCAACACACCATGTTGTCGTTGTTCCACATGGTCAACGGTGCGGCCAGGTAAAAGACCACACCGCACTTTTTTTAAAAATTTTAAAATAATGTGGTGCACCTTTTGGTACCGCCCCAGAAATGGTGCAGATACCGTTAGCACTGGTTGCGATGTGGCCTGTAAATTTTACAGGCAGCACCGCTTACTGGTGCGAGCCGAATGGCTCGAGCGCACCGCACGACAATTTTTTTTTCTTTTAAATATTTAATTTTAAGGTTATTTGAAATTATAATCCGCTAAAAATCTTAATTATGGAAAAACAAGAAAAATACCTATACATTTGGCCGTTGAGGAGGCATATTGGCTGTAGAATTTGCAAAAGAAAATTTGACCACCGTTTTGTGAAATGCAAGCTGGAGATTGGTGGGCAATGCACAACAACAATGTGTGCAATGGGTGCAATGGGAGCACCGATGTCAGGGCGGCTCAGACAAGGATAAATTGCACCGGTACTTGAGAGCTCTGGAGCATCAAGAAAAGTGAAAAATGTGGTTTTTTGGCGTAATTGTGTTTTTATTTAACCTTGTTCTGGTGCGTGGGGTTTTATGACGCACCAGGCGGTTTCGGTTTTGGCGCGGTGTTTTATGACGCACTGGAACAGAAGAGTTGTAAAGCATCGATGCTCTACAGTAATACGACGCACCGGAAAGGTGTGTACAGATCACACGGTGTCCAGTGGGCCAATGTTTTTTGCGCATCGGGATTTTCTCTTGTCGAGCGCACCGGTGCAGTTTTGGATGATAAGCGCACCGAGCGGAAAACATCTGCAAAACCCTCCGCCCGCCAACCTCCTCTAGTAACCTCCGCTAGAAACATATGTCTGGGGTATTTTTATAGGGGCTTCCTCAAAAACATCTGCTAGAGGGTGTTTTCCTTGTAGTGATACTAGAACCAACCTTCAAGCCTGTGACTCTAAGTGGATTTACACATCTATGAATTTGGGACTACATAACTTCTATTATGGACTTAACATGTTAGTTAAACAAAATATATGATAGATTGGGTCTAAAATTTATAATATTTATTTTAGCACAAGCCTTACTCTAGACCAATATATAACTTATCTAAATTATATTATGGTTTCAGGTCTATGAGTTTAGGTAGATTGGCCACTTTGCGCTTATTATTGGCACACATTATTATATAGACTTTACCACCAAGTTCACTAGTTTTTAGTTTTTTCAAGCCTAATATCTTGGATAGAATGGACTCTTTGTGTTGACATACAAAGATCTCATAAGCACCCTAAAGTAAAATGAAATTAATATCACTTCAAGTCTGTAAAGAAGGCAAGGATCATGTGGTATGGGAAATAAATAAAGGAACTTGTGGCAACCCCCACCACCACTACATTTCCATGATGATGCCAATATTAACATGCAAGATGCATAAACCTATCATATCCTACCACATGGTATAATTTTATAGCGAAAATTAATCTTGCATGATACGTGGTTGTTATAGGTTCTAACACATGGCTAGGCCAATTCAAGTTTCCTTTTTATTATGATATTTTATGTACTTGACCATATACTTTAAATGGATTTATTTGAATTTCATAAACATTTTGGGTCCATTGGGTCGAGGGGATTATAAGTTTTTCGTTTTCTCCATCTACATGAGTCCCTCCTTGGATCCAAGCCACTACTTGGTTGTGCTTTATAAAAATATTAGCCTATGTAATGATGTTGTACACCTTAAGGACAAAATAACTTTAAATCACTCAACCTTTAGGTATAAAGTGTTGGAAATGTGATTATTGTGAGAGGGGGGTGAATTACTATAATGGCCAATTTTAGCAAATTTCAAACACTTTAATGCATAAACATTGTCAATCACATAAAAAACATAAGAAAACACTAGATATATGTGGAACACATATAGGAGAAAACCGCAAAACTTTTTCCTGTGAATGTTCTTATAGGCAACAACCTATTGTTACAATAATTTACTAGCACCAACCAAAAGGAGACACTAATCCCCTAAAGTAATTTACTAGCACTAACTAGAGTTTCCTATCAGATCCCTTTTTCATACATTTTCAAGCACAAATCCACAGTATTTTCAATTATATATAATGATTAATTTCAAATTTAATTTGTCTTTCCTCGAAGTCTCTTATGCTTCTTCATATCACTCCCTACTATGTATCTTCGACTCTACTTTATTTGAATTCCTTGTATGTTTCTCCTCTATTTTGCACGTCATTCTCTACTATTTACCTAGATACAATATTAGCATGTTTGTTTGGACTTCATTTTTTAATTATTTCTCGATCACACATCTTCCATTGATTTCATTCTCATACTTCTTCTCCCACTTGGTGACATAGAAATTCTTTTAACATTTTGTCTTTCTTTCTCTTCACACACCATAACAACAATTGTATCCACAATACAACACACCGTCACTTCCATTGATACTTTCAAACTCTTATGGATTATTTATACTTAACTAATTCAAAAAATTCATGGCATGGTTGACACTCCATGGAAAACCAATCTAGAAAACTGAGAACGTTATTACATTTTTACTATTGGAAATTCGGTCTTGATAACCCTAATAAGTCTTATTTCCATGGATAATTGGCTCGTTGGGGGCTTAAATTTAGCCTTATGAAACATTATGACCATTTTCTAGGACCACAGTCTAAAGAATATACCTTTTACATTTTTCCTTCTTTGTGGAACCAAGTGCTTACCACTATGTTCCTCGGGAATTAATGACCAGAATATAGGATTAAATCCTCTTTTGCTATATCGAGGGCTCAGATGATTATACACACCCTCAGTTTCCTGGTGCCCCGGTACCTTGGGATTTATTAATTTCCAACTCTATTGATTGACGATAATTTCCCTACTACAGAGGCCAACACATACCACACTGCTTTTTATTTATCTCAATCTCTCGGTACCCCAATGTTAGGAATCCTAAGAATCTTTGGGACGATACAACCCCACTTTTCCATGCCACACTAGACCACTATTAAAATAATTCATTATATCGAACTTCAAGTGCCAGGGTCCCTCTTGACTTGTTTTATGTCATTTGAACCGAGACTAAGGTCTCGACATCCTGACATGTGACCCACTTCTGCTCATCTCAGGTTTCCAATGTGTCAAATCCAACAAGTCCTTAACATGTAAAAACTTTACTAGGAAAGGTCCTGCCACAGATCCCAAGACCTATCACTTCATGCCAACATAAACCAATCATGACTTTCCACATGGTACCCTTGTCAATTCAATGGCCATGTTACTCACTACCATGAAATGTTAAGTATCAAGAAGTGTTGGGAGAGGCTCATTACTCATGTATTCTATGCTTGATACCCTAATGACCTGATATGGAGCCCACGTGCCACACATCTACCACTATAGCATGCACACCTTTATTTACACCAAATTATAAGTTGCCACATGTCCAACTTTTGAATTTTGTCTGCCACATGTCACTTTCCAAATACCCATTTAACTAACCAAAAGTGTCATTTTCGCCTACCATATGTCACACCCAGAGGCTACCATGTCATCAAGTTTTCCACTTTTCATCCATGTGGACTTTCCATGTCATACATTCCTGGGGGATCAGATACCTTAATATAATTAAGCTTCCTTGATCCTATCTGGTATCCACCTAATAAGGTTTAATTAGTGTTAATCATGAATTACTGGATGTGATTAAGGAGGGTCAGGTTTGCAGTAAAACACAATTTTCCAGTTATATAAAAAATGGACCTTTTTACATTTTCACATATTGGACAAGATTGTGTGCCATTATATTATTCCCTCACCCACCAAGCATGTTAATACCATCCCACACTTATTAGCCCTTATACCCATCCTCGATTCTTTGGGAAGTTTATACTGCTCACAGCTTCCTAGGCTATTCCATACTGGCATGCTCATCACACACATTGGAACGGGCTCATATTGGTCCCCAACTTGTCAGGTTGGCTCATACTGACTTGAGCTCCAACCTACCATATCAGAACATTGAACAAGCTGGAAACTTTCTTGATATTCCCCAATTTAAATGTGCTTTTATCCTTATTCCTTCACAGTTAGAAGAAGTACCACATACCATTTGAATGGTCTCAAAACATGTTATTCAACCATGCACAAGGTCTCACTTAGACTAGGGAACTAGAGGAAAATTTCCCTCAAATATAGGATCCCTCTGATATTCCTTATGCATACATGACACTGTAGAACTGCACAACACTTCCATAGACATCAATGACACTCCAGTTGACATCAATGTTAATACAAACATACTACCAACAATCTCCCCCTTTGGCATTGATGACAACACCACTAGACATCTACTGGTCATTGATGGCCTTGGGTTAAAATCCTTATATCTACTTGTCGATTGGTCCTCTCCTAATTTATTTTTATTCTTCCCCTTGGACATCAATGGAATAGGGCATATACTCCCCTTGTTCCTATGTATATTATTTTATTGAACTCCCCGTGTCACAAACATGGTGCTTGGTTGAAATTAGTGGACCATTTCCCCCTGGGAAGAAGAAAGTACACCCATATTTTTTCTAAGATATTCAAAACTATCTATGGGAAGTGGTTTGGTAAATATGTATCCAATTATATCTTTTGTTGGAATGTATTCTAACTTGACAAAATTATCAACAACTTTTTCTTTGAGAAAATGGTATTTGATAGGAATATGCATTATCTTAGAGTGCATAACAAGGCTTTTACAGATATTGATGGCATTGATGTTGTCACACATTATTGGAACTGGATGATTGCCATTTTCTTGGAGATCCTTGATATTTTGTTTCTTGTTAAGCTAGGAGACCAAACAACTACCTAAAAATAAATCCCCCCCACTGGTGTTCTTGTAATCAACACTACCAACCAAATATGCATTTGTATAAGCTTTGAGAGTAAGGTATGCATCCCTTTGATACCACAAGCCAAAATTTATGGTGCCATGTAGGTATCTAAATATTATTTTTACTACAATCACATGTTTCTTTTGGGTTTGACTTAAATCTACCCACCAAACCTATCGCTTGCATGAAATTTGGTCTTGAAGCTATTAAATAAAGAAAGTCACAAATCATGGACCTATACATGGTTTTATTTGCTTATGGATATTCATCATTTTTCCCGAGTTTGCATGTTGTTATCATGGGAATGCTCCCAGGTGCACAATTTTCCTTACCAAAATTCTTCAATAATTCTTTAAGGTACCTAGTCTGAGAAATAAAGATGCCTCTTCTTGATTAATGAACCTGCAAACCAATAAATAAAGATATCTCCCCCATCATAAACATTTTAAACTCCTTTTTCATGTTATCTACAAAATTTTTGCTCAGAGAATCAACATCATTTTCAAAATTTATGTCATCCACATAGACACAATGCTCAAAAAGTTATAATTTCCAGTCTTGATGTAAAGGTTATTTCCTTTTTCCCCTCTCTTGAAGCTTTGATGTTGAAGATATTTATCTAACCTAGATTACGAAGCCCTAGCTGCATGTTTTAACCCATACAGAACTTTCTTTAATTTTCACACATAATCATTGTCTTTTGATAGATGAAATCCTTTTGATTCATCAATATATACTTCTTCTTATAGTTCTCCATATACAAATGTTCATTTTACAACTTTAAACCACTTAAAGCTTGCAAAGTTTAAGAACGTGTGTATTGCTTCCAGTCTGGCTACTGCAACAAATGTTTTTTCAAAGTCAATGCCTTCAACTTGTACATATCCTTTATATACAAGTCTTTCTTTGTTCCTAACTACTTATCCATCTTCATTCAAATTATTTCTATAGACTCACTTGGTTCTAATCACATTTATGTGCTTAGATCTTGGAACATATTCCCATGTCTCATTCTTCTCAATATGATTGAGTTCTTCGTTGATAGTTTTAACCCACTGTTCATCTTGGTTGGATTGAGAAAATTTTTGGGATTCCATTAGGGATAGCAAAGCTAAGTTATAAGGGCTTGTTGTACCAACAAGCTTCCTTCTAGTTTGAAATCTCAATTCCTTCTCTCTAAGGATTTAACTATCTAGATGATTCTTTTGGACATACCTGGATGGAATTTTTGGATGTGATGGCTCAACTTCTTCTTCTTGTTCCTCTTCATGCTCTTCATTCTAATTTTCTTCTTCCTATTCTCATTGATATTTATTTGGTTTTGGTTGGGTTTGAGGCAATGCTTCACCTATTCTTACATCAATACTTTCAAAAAACTTATGTTTCAAGTTCGTTGTAACATTTGTGTCCCTTGCTTTTATATGCATATCTGAGGATAATTCCTTCCTCAATTCTGGAATCAAATTTCTCTAAATTATATTCATTTATCTTAATATAACATTTGCTTCTGAACACTTTGAAATGTTTGAAAGTGGTTGTTCTACCTTGCCATAACTCATAAGGTGTTTTTGTATTGTTTAACCTTATTTGTGCTCTATTCTAGATATACCTTATTGTGGAAACTACTCCCCAAAAATTGTCCAGTAACTAAGCTTCATCAAGTATCATTATGGCCATTTCTTGAATTTTTGGATTTTTTCTTTTAGCAACTGCAACTTTTTATGGAGTTCTTACAATAGTTAGTTATTTTTGGATCCCATGGTTCTCGCGAAATTTGTCGAATTCATTGGAAGTAAACTCACATCCTCTATCAGTTCTCAGGCGTTTGATTTTTAGCTTAGTTTCATTTTCAACTAAATACTCAAAGTTTCTGAATTTATCAAAAGCCTTAGATGTTTGTTTAAGGAAACTAAGCAATGTCATTCTTGTATAATAATTGATGAACAACATAAAATTCCTTTCACCTTTCAATGCCTGAGTCCTAGCTTGTCCATAGATATTTGTATGGATGAGTTCTAGAGGCTTGGATGTAAATTATTCTTTTGTTTTGAAGAAGACCCTAGTTTGTTGTCAATGTTAGCATGCCTTACAGAGGGCATTATCTGGTTTTGATATATTTGGCATGTTTTTCATGGCCTATGTTTTTCTACTATTTATCATATTATTAAAATTGATGTGTCCCATCCTTTTATTCCATAACCATCTCGTGTTTATCTTTCCCATACAACATTTTTCTCCTTCTACTCCATCAAGAATGCACACATTACTTGAAGTCTTATTAGCCTTTACTGCTATATTTTCTATATCGACATTTCTAATTTCACATCCTTTGCAGTGGAATGTGAGATTCTACCCTTTTTCACACATTTGACTAACACTTAAGATATTGTGTTTCAGTCCTTCCACGTATAAAACATCTTGGGCCTTATTTCTTCCATTAATTGTGTTGACAATGCCTTTCCCAACTATTCTTGGAGATGCATTATTACCAAGTATTACTTTGCTTCCACCTTCTTCTTTTAGTTTAATGAATTTTCTCTGATCTCTTGTCATGTGTGTTCAACATCCACTATCAATATACTATTTTTTTCTTATTTTTGGGCATATAACATAAGACTACACTCTTCTTGATTCTCTTGTTTCTTTTTCCATATTGTTAGATGTTGATTTCTAAGGGTACATGTAATAGTCCTTTTTCATTATTTTATAAAATTTCAATATTTTTTCTCTTTTTAATTCTTCAGAAAATTTCCACAGAAAAATATCTTTGCTAATCAAATTTATCAACTAAAGGCAAATATATACAACAATAAACGCATTCAGTTATTTTATTAATCATATAAAGAAAGTACATGTTGACAACTTTCTCTAAATTCCAAAATTGATTTAATAGAAACCTGGTTGATGGTGATGCGAGCTGCTATGAATTTTTGGACACATGGAGACTACTACAATTTTATATTCCTTGATTTGTTACGTACCAATGGATAACCTCAAGTGTTTCTCCATCTTGACTAGTTACGGTGGGTGTTTCATCACCAAAACTAGTTTATTATAATATCCCTAGGGAGGATAGTTTCGCCCTAGAGGAAGATCTACATTAGTGTTACCAACCCCGTGCAAAGCTCAATGATCCCACAAATCAATTAACCAAATCATCCACACTCCCCCTATGAGCTTGTGCTTATATTTTTATATGATGGCTTATCAGAATACCATGGTCAATACAATGGGTCTTCTGAATACCATGGGTCACTTTTCCTTTGTTAAATAAAGTGACTTTTGAATATTCCTAGTCACTTTTAATTAATTAATTTCCTCATAGCCTCAATTAATTTTAATTTTTATCCTAGGCTACTAAGATGCACATTGTTCACAATGTCTAAAAAATGTACAATAGAGACTTTCCATATTGAAATTTCTTTACCCCAAACAATTCCAACCTCAATACAAGGATTCCTACTAGGTCCCTATAATACTTGTGTATCCCCTTATTTTTATTGGTAGTGTAGCCCCCTTATTGTTATGTTTTTCCCATGTAGTCCCTAGATTGTTATTATTGTGCCCCATAGAAGCCCACTATTGTTATTGGTGTGCCCTTGCATTGTTATTGTTATGCCAGCTAGAATTATATTGTGACCCCTTGGACTCTTATATATAAAAAGGAGGTTTTGTCATTTGTATCATCCAAAAATTGTTCATTTATGTAATATAAAGTAGGTTTCCCCCTCAAAGAGGCTTATTTCTAAGTCTTTGATCTATCTTTTCTTCTATTTTGTGAGCTGGTTTCGTAACATTTGGTATCGGAGCTTTGGATTCTAGGGTTTCATTGCTACAAACACGACATCTTAGAATTTTCGCTATAAATTATTTTCTACGAGGGGTCAGAAGCTGGAAAAAAACCCATATGAGCTGAAATTGTGAGGAACTTCGTGTAAAATTTGCGATATTGTTTCACTATATTTTCAGAGGTAATATCTGAGGAAGTTATGGTTTTTACAAGCTCTAGAATTTCATCTCAAACAGGTGACCGAGGGAAAATCGTCATAACTTTCATTTCAGATATCGAATTGGAATTCTGTAAAAAGTGGCCAAAAGTGCACTGATATCAGTTTCTTGTGTATCAATTTCAGAGCCAAAGGTAGAAACAGTGACATGTGGCGCGTCGTACAAGTTCTCTCTACTGAACTAGTCCATAATTAGGTCATTGTGCGAGATCGGGCATAACTTTATCTTGAAGAATCTAAATTAGATTTGACCTGGGAATTGGAAAGAAGACTCAGAGGGCTACTACAGGACTGAAATTATAGAGATACATTATTTTAAATGTCGAGCTCCTCAAAAGCAAGAAAAAGGTGTGTATTTTTTTTTTCAATTGCATAAGTCTTGTTTGAAAAAATAGTTTGAAGTGATTTTAAGGGCATATTGAAGCATAGATATCAGTATTGAGTTCTAAAATACCCCCCAAAAGGAATTCCATGCTCATTAAGCCCTCAGAAGGCTCTACTATGACTCATGAATATGAATAATTGCAACATGATATATCAAAATTACGAGACCAAGTTCAAAAAATTTCGCTCTCGCAAAGAGTAACAAAAAATGAAATGGAAGCTAAGATGGATGGTTTGAAGAAAGACGTGGATGGATTGAAGAAAGGCGTGGAAGCTATGATGGATGTTTTAAAGAATTACATCGATGGTATAGAATAAAAACTGAAAGTCAACATGGAAGACATGAAGAATGGTCTAAAAGAAGACATGGAAGTTTTGAAGGAAGGTTTGAAAAAGCTACTACAAGAAATTATTCCTAATGGCGAAATGGTAGTAGATGAAATTCATGATGAGAACAAAAGAAATGTTAATAATGATTTCATAGACTCTAATGTTGGATTTAAGACCCACCATATTCCAAATATCGATATGAGGAAGTTTGAAGGCAAGGATTCGGTAACATGGATACTACAGATGGAGCAATATTTTGATCTCCATAATGTGCAAAACACACAAAATGTATGCATTGAAACTTTATATTTAGAAAAAAATGCACTTGTATGGTATCGATGGCTTTTCTCTCGTAAAAAAATTGTCACTAGGTAATTTTTTACGGAGGAAATGATAGCACATTATGAGGATACAAAGAGTAACACCTTCTTTAGTCAATTGTTAAATCTCAAACAAAAGGGTTCGATGATGAAGCACATTGAGGACTTCCAAAAATTGAATATAAGGGTAACTGATATTCCGGAGGAACACGAGATTAATGTCTTCATATGGAATTTAAAGGATAACATCCAACATAAGGTTCGCCTTCGAGAACCTGATTCATTGGAGAAGGCATTCAGGTTGGCAAGAAAAATAGAAAGAAAAATTATGGCGACAAGGAAGCCTACTGGTGAGCCCTGGTATTGCACCATGAGTGCTGCAACTCCCAAGGGCTACCCTTCTTTACTTTATCAACCCAGGGATCATACAAACTTTTAGGTGACAGTTCTATATACACAGTAGATGCATTTTTTTCATGTCATCCTCTTCTTCTTTACGAAAGGGTGTTATTTCTTAAATTATGAGAACAACTAGAAAGTAAATTATTGGGAAAGGAAATTAAACCAAAGTGATGAAAATAAATGACAAGAATGAAACTAATTTATTTGGCAGAAAGGGGAATGACTGAAAAGAAACTAAGCTAACTTGTTGAAAATAAATGGCAGAAAGGAAACTAATTCTAAACCACACTTAACTTGTCCAAATGACTAAATGAATTCTACTTATCCTATGATCTATCTACCATGCTCTTATCCATGCAACTAAATTATCCATGACTTAATTCTATATAAAAAGAGTTAATTTGGAGCTTAGATGAAGAAAGAGGGCTAAAAGAGA